>CM048747.1:158947500-159547500 GCA_026315105.1 Locusta migratoria
CCATAGATTTACAAACATTTGATTTGATCAATCACATCAGACTAAGGGTTCCATTAGAACAGAGAGCAAAGAACGAATGAGTTTTAAAAAAATTGTAAATAGTGTAACTTTACGTTCTGCCGTATGGAATGATGATGGCTATCACACCCCTGTCGTTCAAACTGATCCAAGTGGATTCTAACATAAAAGAAGCAGACTCTGTGGCGTTAGCCAGGTCCAAATTGAAACAGGCGCCGTGTCGTAAGAGACATCCCTATATCGACGCATTCTTGAAGCCGCCTAAGTGCCCTCTGAGCGCCGTATAGAGTTTCCCCTACAATTCCCCTGTAGCTTAAGTCGGAGGCAGCTCCAGTTTCAAGAGGATAGTGTGTCGGCGCGCTCAGATAAGTACTTTGTTTTCGCCGCTGCAGCCGAGAATCTACATTTGGCAGTCACGATACAAATACTGTACAACAATCAGTCTGCGTAATAATCAGGAAAGACGTGCGTATAAATCACTACTGGGGCAGGGCACTCCTAGAGGAATAACAAAACGAAGTTGTATCACAGTACAAGAATCTCATCCATTAATTTAGTACATTGAAAAAACTTTCAAAGAAATTAAGAAATATAAACTGGAAAAAGAATTGAAAAAAACTAGGTTTTCTAATGACTGACAGAGCGTAAAGGATTTGGTCAATGGAAAGATAGTGAATTGCAGAAGGCTATGAACATAAAGAGAAGTAACGTAAGGATAATGAAATGCAATTGAATAAAATCAGGTGCTGCTAAGGGAATAATATTAAAATGTGAAACGGTAAAAGAACGAAATAGTTTTGACTATTTGAGAGCCGCGGTGGAGTAGCCGAGCGGTCTAAAGCACCTCGCTGCGGAGCGCGCGGTTGCTCGTCGTGGAGGTTCGAGTCCTCCCTGAGGCTGTGTGTGTGTGTGTGTGTGTGTGTGTGTGTGTGTGTGTGTGTGTGTGTGTGTCCGTAGGTTAGTTTACCTAGGTTTAAGTAGTTTGTAAGCTAAGGACTGATGACCACGCAGTTTGGTCCGATAGATTTACAGGCATTTGATTGACTATTTGAGTAGCAAAATCTTATGATCGGATACCGAAAATCTTAGTAATAAACACAGGTTCAGAAAGTGATGCTCATTTTGGATCCACTCACTTTATTCGTCCACTAGATCTAGAAAGCAGTAGATCTAAGCTCCCAGGTAGATACTGTGCTCCAGGACTTCGGTAAGGATAGATCGATTCCGCACTATCATATAATGAACAGTGTGAGAGCAAAGTGTTTCTGGCGGAAAGTACATAGGCCGCCCTTTTCAACGGAGAGAAATCTTTCGACGTGAAAGTAAATTCTTGCAGGAGTGTTGCAGGAACATTACTTTTCCCAATATAGCAGACTCGCATTATTCGAGTTGCGGGACCGAGGTGGTATCGGATTACCAACGATAGACATGTCAAAATTGAATTTAGACTAATAGGGCTAAAAATGAAGTTGTTTGGTGTAAATATTATGTACTGTACGTACTATAGTACGCCTATTGATACAATAATGAGAGTACATTCATACCTATTTAACCATAATTGAGGTTATAAAAATACAGATGTATATATAACATTATGTATGTTACAAATGTATACAATTCAAAATGACAAGCCAAGATCGCACACTAACAATTTATTAAATGACCGGTTTCGGTGCACTGTGTCACCATCATCTGGTCACATATATGTTATAATCTGGTCATCTTATTAAAAAAAATTGGGTGTAAAATAACAAGTGCAACATTGCACTTAGTCGCTATATAAAAAAATACACAAGTTAAAACATGACAGCTTACAAAATACTGACAGCTCTGAAATTTCTAGTTTACATTTGATTTTTGAAAGTTACACGCTTCGTTACAGATTCATTTAGTAAGCGCTAAAGGAGTTACGCTGATAATCGGTTAACTCCAGTGACATACCCTGCAAGAGAGGCGTTCTGAATGGCAATTTGGTCGATTTTCAAAGTTCCAGGAGCGTAAGTTTCTCTAAGAGGCAGCGTATATAATGCGTCCACCTATGTTTATCTCGTGGAAAGTCCATGAGGATAAAATTGGAAAGATTTAGAGCCCACGGGTGTTCTGAAGTATTTTATGAAGATATTTGGAATGTATCCTTGTAATCGCTGTCCACTCTACAATTGTTTTTACTCAGGGCGCCGCGAGCTGTTGACGCGTTGTGCTATTGTTCCGAATGACGCGCGGGCGATATAACTCCGCTCTTTTATAATCTAACACTGTTCCTAAACTGAACTTGGATCCGAACAACAGATAAAACTATTGTAGATTATATTAACTCGTTCTTGTACAGAAAAACAGTGGAAATAAATATTAACAATATCAAACAGTTGTTTTACGGTCAAACAGTGCAATAGTGCATTTACAGAACAATTGTAATTTTGCTTTTAATCTATTCTTCTGTAGGATAAGGTAAAAAAAAAATGTAGTGTTTACTATCCAATACCTTCAGTTGGGCGGGTAACTGATATAAAAACACCTGCAGTTAATAATTTTTTTTTGCAGTAAAGCGCAATAAATTAAAATAAAATAAAAATATTGGCGTAGGGTCTAATAACTAAGAAGAAAAGGTTCCCGCTGGCAGGATAGACGTTTTTCGGAATTTAGCGTAAATGTTCTGAGCCTTCAAATACAGAGGACAATCACATCACTTGTGAAATGCCTCTTTACAAGGAAACGCTGCAAAACAATTTCGGCGTTTCACTTGAGAGTGTAGTGTTTAGATTTATACCTATAGCTTCGACGGCTGCTGTAGCGTAGTGAAAAGTTTGTGTGCTTTGAGCCTAGGGTGTGTAGGTTCGAATCTTCCCACTTTCTCTAATACTTTTCATTTCCAAATCGTTATAGAAATTAATTTGATCACTATTTTAATCCCGCTAATTGGTTTAAACGTAATTTTATTTATAGTAGTAGTAGTAGTAATAAATTTTTAGTAATTAAACCAAAGTTAATACAAAAAAGGAATTAAAATACACACAAGGATTCCAAATAATAGACAGGAACAAAAAATGTGACCTAATAACAAAAAGGTTTGTACAGTGCTTGCAGTAAAGTGAAAAGGAGTATGATCAAAATCATATTTAACTAATTAATCGGTAAAAATTTTGAACATTGTCTTTTAGGTAAAGATATGAAAATTTATATATAAAAAAGTTGAAGCCCATAACAAGACCTGAACCTCTTGCAAATTAGGCAGACGAGATATCCATTGGCGTTTTGTTCTGAAGCTTTAGTATTTTGTCTAAAATTTTACAATTTTTTGTATAGGTTATGAGGCCGTCTTATGCAACTGTAAATTAGTTTTTTTTTTTTTTTTTTTTTTTTATACCAGACGCGTTTCGCTTTATTCTAAAGCATCTTCAGTGGTCAACTGTACAAGAAATGGTTTGTATTACATTATTTGATTTTTACTAAATTCGATCGGTAACAGTTCTCATGCAGTAGGATTGTTTTGATTCTAAATAAAATGGACTAATATTACCGATCGAATTTAGTAAAATCAAACAAATAATGTAATACAGACCATTTCTTGTACATTTGACAACTGAAGATGCTTTATTCTAAAGCGAAACGCGTCTGTTCTAAAGGAGAATGATTTACAGTTGCATAAGACGGGCCCATAAACTATACAAATTGTATAACTGCAACCGCGGAAAAGGAGGCCAAAAACACAAAGAAGAATGGTGTATTTTATAATTCGTTGATTGCGCTCGAAAAGGGCCGTCTGAGCAGTCTTAACTATTACAACTTTTCCATCTGAACATGCGCTAAGAATGTACAGGCGCACTATGACAATAGATGGACTGTGTACTGCCGAAACACGTGCGTTGATTGTGTATTGTCGGACGCCTTCAGTTCCGTATCTGCCGTCGGCAATTGTAAAGTGAACGGGTAGTACGAAAGTGGAACAAGGATAACGAGCTGAAAAACGCCCATGTCGGAACACAAAAGGCAACGATGTGTCTGTGTAAAAGACTGCCAGAAAAGTGGATAACCAGCTGCCTTAGTCATAATTCCGCCTTTCATACCAAAAATGGTATGGTAGACACAGATGATGTAAAAAATCTTGATGTGGCGTTCACATGTACATGGGATACTCTGCAAATCACATTTAAGTGCCTGGCAGAGGGTTAATCGAACCACCTTTATACTATTTATCTCCCATTCTTGAATAGCACGCGGGAAGAAAGAACACCTGAATCTCTCCGTTCGACCTGTGATTTCTCGTATTTTATTCTGATAATCGTTTCTACCTATGTAAGTGACAGTCAACGATATATTCTCGTAATCGGAAGAGAATGTTGGCGATTGGAGTTTCGTAAGTAACACAGTCCGCAGCGATAAGCGCCGTTGTTGTAATGATTCCCATCCCAGATTCTGTATCCTTTCCGTAACGCTGTCTCCCTTGTATCGTGACAATACAAAACGAGCTGCCCTTCTTTGGACTCTTTCGATGTCCTCCGTCAATACCCACCTGATAAGGATGCCACACTCATCAGCAATACTTCAAATGAGGGCGGACAAATGTGGTGTATGCAGTCTCTTTAGTAATTCTGTTGCATCTTTTGTTCCGCCAATAAACGCAGTCACTGGTTCGCCTTTCCTACAGCATTATCTACGCGGTCTTTCCAGTTTTTCTTAAGTAATAGAAATTCCTGGGTATTTAGTAGAGTTCACGGCCATCACTTTTATCTTGTAACAAAGTTTAACGGATTTCTTTTCGTACTCGGGTGGACGTCTTCACACTTCTCATTGTTTAGAGTCAATTGCCAATTTTTACACCATAGTAATATCTTATTTAGATCGTTCGTCAGTTCGTTTTGCTCTTCAGATGACTTGACGATAAATGACGGCGTCATCTGCAAACAACATAAGAGAGCTGCTTAGTTTTCTCACAAATCGTTTATGTAAATAAGGAACAGCAGAGGACCTATAACACTACCCTGTGGAACGCCCGATTTACGTAGACGATCTGCTTCATCTATGAAGTGGTGGTTGTGACGTGCTGGGGGCAGACCGGTGAGCGAGAGATGTGGATGTCCACTCTGCGACGCAGGAAGTGGCTATTTACTGAATGGTCCGGCGCGTGCTCAGATGCTGTGTGGCACTCTTCGAGGAAGCGCGCTTTATCAACGTGACGTGTGCGCCTCGCTCCAGTTCTGCAGAGATTCCGCCACAGCTGCGCGTGCATGTCCTTCTCGCAGAATCAAGAGGCGTAGTTTCCGTATTCTGTAGCTACACGCATCAATTATTCTTCAGCTCGAAAGTACGGCCACACTGTTGTAGAAGATGCTGCTCTCTAAGCTCGTTTCTCGTTTTAGCCGCCTTGCGGCGAAATTTTAACCTCCCTGATGTTTATCAGAAGTTTTAGGTGACGATGCTACAATGACAGATTCCGTTTTACGTTTTATTCGAGCGTGTTTTTTAATAATTCTATCTAACTGGAGATTTCCTTGTGCTGCCGAGTGGTTGACTTTTCCTATTTTATTTTTATGGTCGGCCAACCACAGTCATCGGCTTCCTTGTTGTAAGCTGTCTTTGTGTGATCGTCTCTTTTCGTTTTGTTTTTTGTCGTTTTTGATTTATGGACTGTGGGATTACCCCCCCCCCCCCCCCCCCCCACTTTACACATTAACTCTGGGCCCATTTCTTTCACGTCCACAGTATTCTTTTGAAGCTTTGTGATGGAATGGGGGACTGATGACCATTGTAGTTTTGTCCCCCTTAAACATCCAACCAACATCATGTGCAAGCATCTTCATCTCGGAATAACTATTGTAGCCTACATTGTTCTGAGCTTGCTTTCTGTAACCGTCCCTTGGTTTTTCCTCGTAATTATTGCTCTCTATATTTCTCACTATTAGCGAATTGCGTTTCCTATATGTATGCTTCCTCCGGTGGTTATATGCCTAAAAAGAGGACTGTAGTAGTGTAACCAACCACTTAGAGTGCTTAATCTCGGTGATTTTTCTCATAAGGAATATTGATACGAATTACTTAGGGGTACATCGAGGCATAATTGAAGTTTGTGCTGTGGAGGAAGATGTGCTTAGGTTAATTCCATGCATTCCCATTAACCATGAGGCCACTGTTGCTGAGTGGGTAAACGAAGTGCTTAGTATGATGGAGATCCCGGATTCGAATCCCGTCCGTGGCAAAAATTCAATGCATCCCTTTATATAATAAACTAGCTGAAAACCCGTCGTTGCCCGGGTATTTATTCCTGCCATTTTTCACTTGTATATTCATTTGTATAAGGGATGTATGTCTGTAAAATCTCTTGGGAATACAATTAGTACTAAAGAACTAATAGGTTAAAACTTGGTGCGTGATGGGGCGATTTTCCATGAACGTTACTGTTTATGTGCTCATATATTACGAACTACGTGTAGTACTGTGATACAATTTAGAAGGTACACTCAACTACACGCGAGTATACTGTTTGTAAAATTTCCTGCGGCTATAATTTGTAGTGTAGAAATTATAAATTGTAACGTCATACCGAATGCCGTAGTTTTACTCCATGAACAGCGGAAAAGTAGTAAGCGAGAAACTTTTTCCCTTTTATCATTTTGCTATGGGTGTTACCGAGAAAAGGATTAAGAAAAGTTTTAAATTATGTTAATAGTTTGTTGCAAGTCGATAAGTATTCTCATTCTCATATAACTTATTTTTAAAGTCTCGCCGCATTATTGGCAGTTTTTTGCGATTCTTATTGTTTATGACGCCATATCTTCTGAACCATGTGTCGTATGTGATTCTTAACCCTGCAGCAATTGTTACTTCATAGTAAGGAATGTGTGTACCGAATGTGGTTGAAATCGGTCCAGTGGCTTAGGAGAAAAAGAGCAGCATTGTCGCTAAATGCAGCAGATTTTCGCGTATCTCATTGTTTATGGCGTAATATTTCGCGAACTTTGTATCGTACGTGATGCGACCGTCCTCATGGATTGGAGCTTACGTGTACAAAATGTCATTAAAATTGGAACAAAACTGTAGATTTGTATGCAACACGTACACACAAACCCACAAACATACGGGCACTCCGTTTTATGTACAGTACTAGCTGAAAACCCGGCGTGGCCCGGGTATTTATTTACTCCTGCCATTTTTCAGGTATATATTCAGTTGTATTAGGACTGTCTGTAAAATCTCTTAGGAATACAATTAGTAGTAAATAAGTAATAGATTAAAACTTGATGCGTGATGGGCCGGTTTTCCATGAACGTTATTGTTAATGTGCTCATATCTCATGAACTATGTATCGTACTGTGATAAAATTTAGAAGGTAAACTCAACTACTGTTCGTGTGTATACTGTCTGTTAAATTTCATGTCGCTATAATTTGTAGTGTTGAAATTATAAAGTGTAACGTCATACCGAGAGCTGTAGTTTTACTCCATAAACAGCGGAAAAGTAGTAATCGAGAAACTTTTTTTCTTTAATCATTTTGGTATGGTTGTGAGCGAGAAAAAGTTTAATATAGGTTTGAAATTATGTTTAAAGTTTGTTGCAAGTCATTCTCACACAGTGTATTTCGAAAATCGCGCAGCACTATATGGCATTTTTTGCGATTTCTATTGGTTATGACGTAATATCTTTTGAACCATGTGCCGTATTTGATTCTTAGCCATGTAGCAATTGTTATCTCACGGTAAGGAATGTGTGTATCAAATTTGGTTGAAATCGGTCCAATGGTATAGGAGAAAATGAGAAGCATTGTCGCAAAACGCAGCAGTTTTTCGCGCATCTCATTGTTTATGACTTCATATTTCGTAAACTATTTATCGTACGTGATTCTTACATTTACGGCGACCGTTCTCATGGTTTGAAGCTTACTTGTATAAAATTTGAGAAATATTTGATCAAAACTGTAGATTTGTATGCAACACGTACTCGGACACTCTGCTTTATATATTAGATTAGAAGACGATATCTTAGATATGTTGAGCCTACATATGGCTTTGGAAAATGGATTTATTTGATCTCATAAGAAATGTTAGATTTCTCTTAATCCGTTAATGAGATTATTATAGATTACAAGATGTGTTGGAAACAGTATCATTATTGGCAATGTAGATCAAACAGACTGCAGTTTCCAATGAAATAAAAGCTCTCTATCTTTTTCGTAAATGATTTTCTTCGTATTACGGGTCAGCATTCTATATCATCTTTTCTTCGGCTGTGATGGGTTATTTTGCGGTCCAAATAGCAAATCAAACCTGATTAAAGTAATCAATGTTGAATTTACGGATATAATTCGCTCGTCGTCGCCTGATGTAATTTCCCCTTTCCCGTGCATTAAACAACGTTTATCATAATTAGTAGTGGAGCTTATTAAGTAAAATTATATAAAGACAGGAGCATAACTGTTCCACTAAATAGGACTTACTAAACGAGTTGTAAACGAAATTTTGAATTGTTTGTTACGACGCTCCACTTATTAACGTATAAAATATTGTGATTATGTGATATAATATTTTCTATTAAATCCTCCTCTAACTGGTCTTAAATTTCACTCATGACTTAGTTTCTAGGCATTATCTATTCGTGCAACTCTCCATCCGACCGATTCATTTTGTTTCTCACAAAAGTGCAATGTCATCGGTAAACATAGTGTTTTTTTAATTCTTCTCCCCGAACACCCCCTTTTAAAATTACTTTCTGGTTTTCTTGACTGCTTGCTAAATTCACGGTTTGTGTAACAATCTGGGTAGCCTACAGCATGTCACACGCTGTCCTCAATTACGGTACCGCGTCTGTTTCGTTTCATTTCATTGCAGTCTGGCTTTATAGGAGTTGAAGGTAACCCGTCGTTCTTTGTATCGTATTCTTGCTTTCTTCAGAATTTCAAAGAAACAGTTCTCAGAATCTACATAGAAATCTACACATACTTCAAACATTGGTTTGCGTTTTATTTGAACCTTGACGTTGGCCCCACAACAGTTCCAGTTGCCGTCTTTGCTTAAGAGTTTGCCAATTTGGGCGAAGTGCAGCGATGAAGAATTCCTGAAATTTGAGAACTTCGATTCGTGCACGTGTTGACATTGCTTTAGGCAGTTGTCATTCAGAATTTTGTTGCTTTCATTTTTAAGTAGTTTGTTTGTCCTATAAGTCCTCTAAGACGAGACGCTCTACTGAATTATAAAGAAAAAAATTGCATTCAAGCAAAAAGAAAAAAAATGGCAAAGGGAATTGTAAAATATATTACTTTAAAAATCTTTACTCGTCACATCACATCAAACGTAATGGAGCAGTGGTACGACCAGAGAAGGTGACTCAAACCAGCGTTTAGCCTTCCGGGTTTGGTTTGTCCATTAATTCTATTTCTTGCTTCATGAGAATTTCGGAATGGTTCTTATGAAAAGTATATGGTTGATATTCTTCCCTACTCTTCCACAGTCTGAGCTATGGTCCGTCTCTAATCCCATCGATGTGCCTTTGGAGCCTAATGTATCTTCACATTTTCACATCATGTCAACAACCAAAATTGAGCTCTTAAAGTAAGTGGAGGAATGTAGATTTGCATTTTTCATATGAAAAGACAGTAAATAAGCACCAATTTAAGGAGAAAATGTGAAAGAAGAAAAAAATCGTACAATGAATGACCCAAAACTAGAAAATGTGTCAAAGTAAGTTTGCTTTCTGTGTTTGCACCCACGAAGCAAAACTGCTGTGCGATGCAGGCATCGAATCAATCATCAGACTATCTCACCTCGACACTTGTCACCACAAGAACATAACTTTGTCTTGGAATAAACCACTGAGGCTGTAGGCGAAAGCAGACGTGACAGGCAAGCTTTGGTGGGGACATGTCGCAGTGATTCGATAAATGAATTAGTAGACCCTAGTGAAGTAACGGACGTGGAGGTCGTATTATAACGTTGACTCATGTTCCGCATAACGGGTCGCTCTCTGTAATGAAATGTACTGTGCTTACTTCAGCATTGAAATACACGTTAGTCTTGGTTGGAATAGTTGCAGTTTTCATTAATATGTGCTGAAAAAGGGAGTCGTCTTCTGCTGTTAGGTTAATTTTTGTGTAGACTAAATAACTGTATGAAATAAATGAGATGTCTTTAGTAGTAAAGTCTGAACTAAATTAGGTGTAAAAGATATTTTTTCAAACGAGTAATATGTGCTTGAGAACGTTTCTATTCAGCGTCATTGGCGCTGCTACATCGCCACTAACTTGTGGTGAAATTATGACGTGTTAATTACTTGTTATTGTTCTTGAGATAGAGGTTATTCATTCTTAATGCACCCAGTTTGATTTAAAAAAAGGGTCATCTTGTGTTTCTGTTAACAAACATGGACATGAGTCTGCCACGTAGCACAAGACATCCAAAAACTGTAATTGTGGAGATGAATCATGTTGAGTTCGACGTTAGCAATAAGTTTCGACATCACCTCGAGGAATAAACAATATTCTCTCTATCTATATAAGCAAACCGCCTAAAGAAAAGGCACGTCACGTCACACACAGTAGTCCGTGATGGCGTATGTGAGTTGCTGGCCATCTTTATAAGTGCTTTGAGATCTGTATTTTCTTTATCCATGGGAATGAAAAAAATCGACACGTACGTGTTACAGAGGAGGTGAATCAGAGACTGCGTTTCACAGGTGAAACGCTTAGAAGATGCAGCGAATATACGAAAAAGGTTACATTCGTCTTCTGGTGTATTCCACGATATGAGATTGTCGAAGGACATCGATAAATTCCAAGAAGGGCCTCTCCTCCAAATGACAACTATTTCGTTGAGTCTCACTTACGTAGGGAGAAATTACCATCGTATTGGAGGAAGAGGCATCTGGCTTCACACTTTTCTCCTCCTGAACATTCGACAGTGCACAAACTCGATAGTGGCGTCTCCATACACCGCCCCCCCCCCCCCACACACACACACCGACTTTGGACGACCCCCTCGGGTCTGCACAGCATGTTTTGCACCCCCTTTCCTCCTCCCTCGTTTTGGGCACATCACCATCACCTTTTCTTGGAGCCCATTTGGCGTCCCCTCTGTGATTGCCGCCCGGGGTAAGACACCCAGGTTTGCCTCTCACTAATTTTTTTTTTCTTTCTTTTTTTTTCTTGGGGAGGGGGGGTCGTGTTGCTGCAGTTTGAACTTCAAGGATCGACTAATTAATATGCTTTTGTGAACCCTTCGCCCTTCGCCGTACACTTCCGTGTAATTAATGACAATCCGCTCCGGTTGCTTGAGTGTAACTTCAAATGTTAAGTTCGCTCAAAAACTTGAAGTTCCATCGAAGCAGCGGAAGTGGATTTTCATTTATTGAAAAACAGTTGCGGATGCAGCACAAGACATTCCACTCATGGAGAAACTAATAGTGTGAGTGGATTGCAGAGTAATCATTTAGCTATCTGAAACACTTTATACGGATTTCTTTACCTGTAGGGGTGTAGACAATTTATTCATCGGGGGGGGGGGGGGGGGGTCAGTTGTGAAGTTAATCTCGGTCAGTATCCGAAATATTTGCAGGTGTTTAGTGTTTAAAATTGGAACACAGTCGTTGCATTGTGAGCGACTAAAAAGGTAAAGAGCTTCTTGAATATGGCTATGGGAGTGTCGAACCCCCTGTTATTTATGTTCCTGATAACACGGATATTGCCAACTACCCTGCCTCTCCCGCTTCTCGTTTACTATCGTTCATGCCTTTCGACTCTGGATTCTGTACAAATTGCAAATAACCTTTCGTTTCTTTTTACATCTGATAACTTCTGAATTTCCCTCTGCTAGCCTGACTGAGTGAGGTGACGCTATACGTAGCCCACTGGATCTGAATTCGGGAGGATGGTGGTTCAAATCCATCTCCAGCCATCCAAATTTAGATATTCAATGATTTTCCTAAATCATTTCAGGTAAATGCCGGGATTCCTTTGAGAGGGCACGGCCTATTTCCTTTCCTTCCTTAGCCAAACAATCCGAGCGTGAGCTCCGACTATGATCACGGTATCGACGGGCCGTTTTACACTAATCTCCCTTTCTTCCTTCCATCAGCCCGATAAACAGATCATGCAAATAAACGAAATTTTTACTAAATCAGAGAGATGTTTACAACATTATTTCGCAAGCCACCTCTCAGTGTGTCGCGGAGAGAACTTTGTGTACAAACGGGGCGTGGTTGACTCCAAACACCCTGTCCCTCCCCATCCAGAGCCATAGCCGAGAGTAGTTTATTCATTCTCTTTTTTTGGAAACGTTGAAACAGTTTTATAGTTCACCTCAGCTGCATTAAAGTCAACATCATCAAACGCTTTTCCTAAGTGTTATAATGCTGTAACAAGTACGTTTCAGTAGATATATTTTTCTTATGTTGGGTAGGGGTTAGGTTCCAGTATTAGATTTTTAATCAGATCAGCAGTGTCTGAGCCAAAGTGTACTATCAAATTGTTTCAACAGTTATAATTGGAGCACAGGCTGCACTATAAACGGAAAAATCTTACGGTTTTGGGGGGGGGGGGGGGGGGTTGGGGCTTTGCTGCTACCCGCGCCCCGTTAGTATACAAAGTACCCTGGCCGCGAAGCACCGTTAAGTAGCGTGCGAAGAATAGATGTAGATATCTATGCTCTGGTTTCTTGGACAAATCGTTTATTGGAATGACTGTTGGAGTTATGTGATTCTCGGTTATTCGTTGTAAAGTTCGGTGATGAACGCTGAAGTTGCGGTGGAAGAATGCTGCTAAGTAATGCGCGCAGGCTGGGCTGATTCACGATGCTCCGCGTCAGCTGTGCGACCGTGAGCGGTACGCCGAACAGGTGACTCGCGGGTCGCTGACGCCGGCTGCTGAGGCAGCGAACGCCGAGGGCGCATCTCGCGACCCGCTTCCAGACCTGATGATTTAAACCTGGTGCCAAGGAAACCGACCAGAAATTA
Organism: Locusta migratoria; assembly: GCA_026315105.1. Lineage (NCBI taxonomy): Eukaryota > Metazoa > Arthropoda > Insecta > Orthoptera > Acrididae > Locusta > Locusta migratoria. Next base: position 158,960,452 of record CM048747.1, read on the forward strand.
CGAAAAGGAATCTAAAGCATTAACTTTTGCCAGCGACATTCTAATTCTCAGACACGCCAAAGGACTTGGGAAAGCTGTAGTGTCTTCAAATTGGGTAGTGCAGTGGCGAAATTTGGTACTAGTTAGTGGTGGGCTTACGGAAAGTTAACATATCCAGTATGAAATGTGTATATTCACCACCATTTAATACTTTAGGTGCTGTTAGGGTCCGTAAAGGATGATTTTTGTTTGCGAATGGCAGGTTAACTATCGTATCCCATGCATCTGTGGTATCTCTGTTGTGCTCTTATAACTCAAGATGCAGACAACCAAATTTGGTACACGTACACAAAATTACACTGTGAAGGTTCTTAAACAGGTTTCGTTCCATATTTTGGAAAAACCAACCGGAAAATTTGAGAAAAAGTGAATGTGCGTTTTCAATGTGTCCGTGTAAATCTGTATGTTCGCCCTGATCTTGATGAAATTTTGCACAATTGACCTTCAAAACACTGTCTACATAAAATTTCGTTCAGTGCATGGTGGAGGGTACTTACGGATTTCGCCAAAATGCACAGTTTTCCTCCGATCTTGATGAAATTTTGTACACTTGACCTTGAAAACATGGTGGAGGTTACTGTCTACATAAAATTTCGTTCGGTGCATGGGGGAGAGTACTTTACTTACAGACTTCGATTGGAATCTCTATATATGTAAGACGCATTTGTTGTCTACCTTATTTTAAACCCGGGCAAAGCGGGTACTTGTAGCTAGTGTCATAACATTGATTAAACAATTATGATTGTTGGGGACCGATGAATTGAGCAGATACGTCACAGTCGTTTACAACAACCCAACAAATCTGCTGTTGCCGAACACTTAAGACACAGGTCATCCTACGGAATATAACAAAACGAAAATTTTGGCATGTACTTCCAGCTATTGGATTGTTATCAAGGAAGCAATTAAAAGAAAACTAGTGGATGTTTTAATTTAGCTTCTGCATGGGATTCTGCTCTCGCACTTGTCAAAAAGCAGAAGACCAAAATTAATCGCGCCTCATCCTTTGAAAAATGTTTATTATCGATATTTCTGACGGTTTTCATCTTTGGTCGTGTGATGGCGTTGCTTGCTTGCTTGGTGTTTGTTGTCTTTCTTGTTGTCACTGAAAACCAGATTTTAAACACTGCTTCCTCGCTGCTGTGTTACCCAAAAAAATGGCAGGATGGTCTCCAGCCGAAAATTCGGCCGGTGTAGATTTCTGTATCTAGCTGCACCTTAAAGTATCTACTCTACGGGAATCACGGACAACCTAAATGAAATTGGCCGGACGGGAATTTAAACCGTTGGCTTACGACAGACTCTGATTGGAGTAATGTAAATCGGACGTGACCATTCCGATATTATCATTACTCGATTTGCGGAAATGTGGAAAATCTAAATTTGTATTAAAGCAAAAAATATGAATCGAAACCTCCTGAATTGAAATACAGGTCTTCACCGCCTAGCCAGCTCGTTCTGTAACGTTAAAATGAGTCGTGAAAGCGAAGATTGCTCACATAGTGATGATTACAGCTTGAAAATAATAAACAACTTACTGTTTCCACCTGGTACCACATTACTAATTAATATATTGATCTGTAAATATAATCATTTCGTTCATTCCAAATCTACTGTTTCAACAAGAAATATTGAGTGAATTGGAAAATTGCGAGTGTAACATTGTAGGTATTATATTTTCAGGGTTGTAAGGCCGTGTTCTTGGAATCTTGTTGCTTCCTAACGTTTCGTCCGATGCTGCGACGGTCTTCTTCGGAGGTTGTCCCTTCGTCGAGTCTTGCCGATTGACGGATCGGGGGTCCGAGAGCTTCTTAAATACAGTCTAAAAGCGGCTGGCTAAGATCCACGTGATAAGCAGAGATGTTCGTTGTCAAAGATAGTTATACTATCGAACCATGCCAAAGATAAAAACAATCATCGATTCTGCAGAGCCACAGTCCATATTTCGTTGAGTTTCATAGTCTCTTCTTTTCGATTGAAATTATCTTGTTTATATCTTTCAATCGCTTCTCTATACAACTTTGGATAGTAATTAGTCATAAAAATTCCGTCTCAGAGAAGTTTACTATGATTTTCCTATTGTAAGCAGTGTTCCGCCACAGTCGATTTTTCAGTTTATCCGGGCCGGCATAGACTTTTTTGCTCCTTTAGACGTGTTTACACTTCTCTTAGTTGTTCCGATGTAGACCACAGGAGCATGGAATTTTATAAACCCCACTTGCTGATAAAGGAGAACGTTTATCTTTTACAGATCTGACGGCTTGGTAGATCTTTGTTGGTTTGAAAACCGGTCTGATGTTAGGTTTTCGTAGAATCTTCCCAATCTGATCCGTTACCTTATTAACAAAGGGGAGAGAAACCGTATTGTTCGATCGTTGTGTTGTTTCCTTGTCCTTCGGCCTACTGTTATTTGGTCTTTTTTTTTGAATAACCATTCTTCTGAAAGGCGTGCTTCAGACGGTTGTAGCCCATCGTCCAGATGTTTGTGTGCAAATTCTTTTAGCTCTGTCTACAAGACTTTTAATAACACCTCTCTTTTGTTGTGGGTGATGATTGGAATTTTTGTGCAGATAAGTCAGTATGTGTCAATTTCCTAAAACCTTTTTGTTCCAACTTTCCGTCGGTTCGTCTTATGATTAAAACATCCAAGAAGGATAACCTGTAGTCACTTTCTTTTTCCATGGCAAATTGGATTTTTTAATTTATACTATTCAGATAACCAAGGAATTCTTCCAAAGCTTTTTTTACCATGGCTCCAAACCACAAATGTTGTTGTTGTTGTGGTCTTCAGTCCAGAGACTGGTTTGATGCAGCTCTCCACCCTACTCTATCCTGAACAAACCTCTTCATCTCCTCATAAGAACGACAACCCACATCCATTTGAATCTGCTTACTATACGCGTCTCTTGGTCTCCCTCTGCGATTTTTACCCCACACACTTCCCTCCAACGCTAAATTCACAATTCCTTGATGTCTAAGAATGTGTCCTACCAATCTATCCCTTCTTTTAGTCAAGGTATGCCAGAAATTTCTTTTCTCCCCAATTCTGTTCAGTACCTCCTCATTAGTTACGCGATCCACCCACCTAATCTTCAGCATTCTTCTGTAGCACCACATTTCAAAAGCCTCTATCCTCTTTCTGTCCACACTGCTTATCGCCCATGTTTCACTCCCATATAAGGCAACACTCCATACAAATGCCTTCAGAAAGGACTTCCTTAGGCTTAAATCAATATTCGATGTTAACAAATTTCTCTTTTTCAAAAACGCCTTTCTACCCATTGCCATTCTGCATTTTATATCATCTGTACTGCGACCATCATTTGTTATTTTACTGCCCAAGTAACAAAACTCATCTATCTCCTTTATTGCTTCGTTACCTAATCTAATTCTTTCAGCATCACCTGATTTTCTTACACTGCACTCCATTACCCTAGTTTTACTCTTGTTAATGTTCATCTTATATGCACCTTTCAGCACACTGTCCATTCCGTTCAATTGCTCTTCCAGGTCCTTTGCTGTATCTGACAGAATTACTATGTCGTCGGCAAAGCGCAATGTTTTTAATTCTTCACCCTGAACTTTAATTCCTTCTCCAAATTTCTCCTTGCTTTGCTTTATAGCTTGCTCAATGTACAAATTGAACAACATTGGGGAAAGGCTACAACCCTGTCTTACTCCCTTTCCAACCACTGCATCCCTTTCATGCCCTTCAACTCTGACAACCGCTGTCTGGTTTTTGTACAAGTTGTAAATAACCTTACGCTCCCTATATTTTACTCCTGCTTGCTTCAGAACTTGAAAGAGTTTATTCCAATCAACATTGTCAAAAGCCTTCTCCAAATCTACAAAAGCTAGAAATGTTGGTTTGCCTTTTCTTAATCTATCTTCTAGGATAAGCCGTAAAGTGAGTATGGCCTCTCGTGTTCCTACATTTCTCCTGAACCCAAACTGATCTTCCCCGAGGTCGGCTTCTACCAGCTTTTCCATCCTTCTGTATATAATTCGTGTTAATATTTTGCAACCATGACTTATTAAACTGATGGTTCTGTAGTTTTCACACCTGTCTGCACCCGCTTTCTTTGGAATGGGGATTATAACATTTTTCTTAAAGTCTGAGGGTACTTCACCTGTCTCATACATCTTACGCACAATGTGAAACAATTTTGTCATGGCTGGTTCTCCCAGAGACTTCAGTAGCTCTGACGGGATATCATCTACTCCAGGGGCCTTGTTTCGACTTAGATCTTTCAGTGCTCTGTCAAATTCATCTCTCAGTATAGTATCTCCTATTTCATCATCATCTACATCCTCTTCCCTTCCTACAATAGTGTCTCGAAGTTCATTTCCTTTGTAGAGCCTCTCTATATACTCTTTCCACCTTTCAGCTTTCCCTTCTTTGCTGAGAACTGGTTTTCCATCAGTGTCCTTGATATTCATAGAGCTGTTTTTCTTATCGCCAAACGTTTCTTTTATTTTCCGGTAGGCTGTATCTATTTTTCCCCTATTTATACATTCTTCTACATCCTTGCATTTGCCTTCTAGCCATTCCTGCTTAGCCATTTTGCACTTTCTGTCAATCTCATTTCTTAGTCGTCTGTACTCCATTTTGCCTGATTCATTTACTGCATTTTTATACTTTCTTCTTTCAACAAATGTATCATCGACAAACAGATACCATCTAGAAGGTTTCTGATATGCTTTTTCCAGAGCAGATTGTTCAAATTTCTCCATAAAAAATTTGCAATTGCAGGACCTAGTGGGTTACCCAATGCGACGCCGTCGATTTGCTCGTAAAATTCATCGCCCCATTGGAACTGGCTGGAAGTAAGGCAGTGACTAAAAAGAGCTGTCAGGTCCCTTGCGAAAATATTCGCTATATAAATCATAACGTCGTTGCCTACAGTGTCAACCGTTTGTGAAAGCCTTCACTCTATAATCTTAGTGTAACACATTTTCTGTATTGTAGGTGGCGGCTTCATCACTTGACTAACCCTACACAAGAAGTCGTAACGCAGTCACGAAATGTGATAGAATGTGTGAAGACCGGGGCGGTTAGGGGGGGGGTGCTTAAGGAAGGGACTGTTGATGGGGCAGCTAATCTAAATCTGAAGACCTAGAATAGCGTCACCTGATCGTCTTAGGATATTTACACTTTTGGGGATTCCGAATGGCACTGCCGTACAACCAAAGAAATACAGCCAATTTTAGCCTCTGACATCTGAAGCGTGCTTTACATACATTTGTCTTGCCGTAAAGAGGATATCTTGTCGTCCGTAGACATCGTTTAAGGGGTCGCGACAGCGGCTTCGTTAAATTCGGCGCGACGCGGAGTGGTGTGCTCTTGAATTTGAAGCTGACAGGTCAGGGTAGAAGTTAGCGAGGGTGTGTGAAGCCCCGATGGCCTGCTGTCGCGAGGCTGGGGGAGAACAGACCCCGGCGTGGGGTCGCGGCGCTGGGGGAGCGAGCGTACAAAGGGCAGGCGCCGACCCGTCTGCCTGGCCGAGCCGCCGGCCCCACAGCCAGCTCTACGTTCTCTTCTACGCGTTTTAAATCTACCGGCTAGACCCCGACACGCTTCGCTGTGGCCCAGTCTCATATAAAGTCAATGGCAAAGTAAATGACAGAATAATTGCACACATAAATACACACAAAATGCACCAATTAAATCAATCCATACACAACGAATTTTACAACATTAACTTCTAGTGGGCATTGAAATAGTGAAAGAATTCGAAAATTTGTGCCCAATATGGATTCGAACCCGCGTCCTCCTGCTTACTAGGTTGCCGGGCTTGACCACGCCACTGGTTACACAGCGCGGGCTACGCGTGCAAGTTTCATATTAGTCACTAATTCTCAACTTACCTATATACTACTGACAGTGCTCCAACCCATTGTCACTCAGTACTCCGGTATGTAGCCGATTCTCGTCAGAATTAGGATCTGGTATGCATCCGCACTGAAGATCTCCCGATTACATTTACGGACATACATATTCCGCAACGAACCCAAAGGTGCATGGCGGAGGGTACCCAGACTACTACTAGTTACTTGCTTTTCTGTCCCACTCCTATGTAGAACGAGGGAAAAATGAATGCTTGTATGCATCTGTACGCGCCCTTATCTCTCTGATATTATTTTTGTGGTCTGAATCGTTGAGCAGTCCTCAAATTTCGGCCCTCTAAATTTCCCCTTCATTGTTTCCCGAAAAGACTGTCGCCTTCCCTTCAGCGAGTTCCCTATGCGTCTCAGTAACACTCGTGCATTCATCGAGCATACCAGTAACAGACCTAGCCGGACGCCTCTGAACTACTTCTATGCCTTCCTTTAAACCGATCTGGTGGGGAACCCAAACACTTCAGCAATACTCAGGACGAGGCCGTTACAAGCTTTTTATATGCGGTCTCCTTTACAGACGAATCACATCTTCCCAAAATTCTCCAAATAAACCGAAGTATATAAGTTATATATTGGTGTCAGTTCTTTAGGGAATGTCCGAGTTAACAAACACCATAGAGTCATTTAAGTTATATATCTTGCTTTGCATGGCTCTGGCCATGTGGAATGAAAGGAAACTTCGAAGAAATGGATTATCTCAGTAAATGATTCATTGTAAAGCATTTGAAATCTCTGAATTTTGTGTTTCTCTTTTGTTCTTCATGAAAATAAAGATCAGAGGGTTTAAGGATAATGGAGCTTGAATCGTGTAATTTCTCTTGATAAAAGTGATGATCTTCCACCTTTCATCCATCTTGTCCCCAACCTCTAACCTCAGTCCACCGCCTCCTCCCCCCTCTACCTACCTTTTCGCCTCTTCCTCCTCAGCCTCCCCCCTCTCTATCCCTCCAACCCCTGTTCATCGCCTCCCTCTCTTCGTTCTGAACCCAGCTAGGTAGCGCAATGGTTAGCACACTGGACTCGCATTCAAATCCAGCTCCGACCATCCAGATCAGGTTTCTCATCATTTTCGTAAACCCCTTCAGGCAAATGCCGTGATGGTTCCTTTGAAAGGATTCTACAGATTTACTTTTCCCATCTTTCCCCAAACAGAGCTTCAGTTCCTTCTCTTATGAAGAAGCAGCAGACGGGTGGTAATACCCATCTTCCTTCCTGCTTTCTGCCGTCCATCTTTTCCTCTTCCTCCCTCTTTCTGTCATCCTTTCCGCGTCCAAGTTAGTCAAAATTAAAAAATTGGAAATAAGAAATACGCTTCAAATTGTGTGGTAACGGTAGTAAGTGACCATAAAGTTACTCTAAAGAAAAGTACACGAAATAACGAAGCCATTAACCAGTCTTATTTGCAGAGTTCGTCGCAATGAATTTTTTGTTTTTACTGCTGACAACATAATCGACCTAGCAGTTGTGGAATTGTATTTGATCGGTATACGTGCGTTGCTACAAATGAACTATTTGAACATGGATATCTGTCTTTCCTACCGTAGCACTGGGCGGTAACCACATCAGAAGTGACCTCCAGTTTTAGATGTTAACATGTTGTTACTATTGTTGTAGATTTCAATGCATGATAGAGGTAGTAACATCGTTATAGATATGAAAGCACTCTTAATGTCTACGAACAAAGATGATTTTTTTTCATTTGTGAATATCTACGACAAAGTACCTATCCAATTATGTAAGTTTCATTCAACTTCTTGTATAATTAACATTAAAAAACCGGTACTTACGTTCACGTATTACGACGAAAGTACTTTCCAAACATTTCCTCGTGGCGACACCCTTCTCGTACTTAGTTTAAAGAGACACCAATCGAATACTCTTACATATTTCACTACTAATTTTCAGTTTTTGGATTTAAGTACAGTATAATTCCTTGATAATGCTATTCGATATCCTGGGATATAAGGAAACCCGGTCTGGAAAGCTCTAATTAATGCTTCCCTATAAAAAGCGAATGAATAGGTTGACGCGCACAAGCAGTGTTTGCAGTGTGGGATTACGGGTTGTGGCAGCGACATTTAGAAATTTAAATTGTGCAGCGTGCACATATAGAGTTTCCTTCTTCTGACTTGTTTCACACATTATACGCGATCATTTTCAAAAATTTCGGGAGTATGCGCAGAAATGCTCGCGTGCGATGAGTAAAATCGATTAAAAAAAATTAAAAAACACTTTTGCTCAGTACTACTACTTGATACCGCTTCAACGAAAGTGTACTGTAGTGAATATTATTACATGTCCCTGGTCAAGCTTTAATATGAGGTACCTTTTTATAGTACATAATAATCATAAACCTTTTTTGTTCTCGTTTATGGAAATTTTAATATAAATGTAGATACAAAAATTGAATTAAGTCTTGCTTAGCTCGTTTGTTGCTTGCTGGACTTTGTTTATTCAAACTATCACTGATAATGATGGTGTGGCAATAATGACCGTTAGAGCCCATCCCGGATCGTATTCAGCCTGCCTGGTGCAAGTCTGTTTAGCTGACGCCACTTTAGCGACTTGCATGTCAACGATAACGATGATGATGTCGACACAACACACAGTCCGCGAGCGAGAAAATCTCTGACGTTGTCCACTAGACAACGAAGACGGACGAACTATCACTGTAATATTCACTGGAAAGTTGCATGAAAATGAGTTGCATAATGTCATGTTTCTCATAAGTGTAGCAACTTGCTACCTGCTGAGTGCAGTTTCAGGGGCGCAGTATATCGTGTCTTGCTTCTAGCTGCGCTCGTAACGCCGGTCTCGTCCGATCATATCGATTGTGGCGGGTGCAGGTGAGGTGTCCCACTTATTGATATTCCCAGGAACTGCGTTGCTTACAGCTGCTACATGCCACGTAATTTGTCACCTCTGCTGTGACAGCCGCCTGTCATTTGAAAATTTTGCTACATGGCAAAAATTTCTCGGTTGACATTGTTGCCAATTACAGTACGTCTTGTTTGCACTGTTGAATCGATATCACTTTTAGCAAGAGGCTGATACAGCAGTCCTTAACGGTTCTTTGTTTTCTATTCAACCCGTCATACTTCTTTCGATTTACGTTCAGGTTCATTGCGATAAATATTACATTTGCATTATATGCGGTAAAAATTTCTTTTAGATATGCATAAAAACATGTCATCGTCAGGAGAGATATCTGTCAAAATTTCATGTATATTTGTTTCCAAAAAAGCAAGAAAATTAAAAAAAAAAAATATCACTAAGTGAAAATGTTATGCCCCAAGTAAAATGAAACTCTGTTGAAATTGAGGTAATATGAAACGGCCTATATGAAACAGGAAAGAAAAATTTCTAATAATAGAACTAATGACCAAACTAAAATCACACACTCTGCGGCGGCACGGCCGAGCGCATTGTGGCGCTATGCTACGATGCGCGAGGCCGTTCCGCATCGGGGGTTCGAATCCCCCCTGGGGCATGGATGTTTGTGCCGTCTTTAGTATAAGCTAATTCATAACTACCCTTAAGCCTTACAAACATTCACACACACACACACACACACACACACACACACACACACACACACACACACACACACACACACACACGCACGCACACGCACACTATCTATGTGTGATACTGGTAATAATAGTCTGTCAAATATATGCCGTGCATTTTACAGTCCCATTCGGAGCTGCTGTTACCATAGAAATACGACTCGGAGAATCACTATCGCGCGTAGTGACTGAGGTTTAGAATAACGACAGATTAATAACCGCGAGTTGTTGGAGATAATACTATTGGAAGTGGTTATATTTCTTCATAACTTTCTAAGGCTTGACGAACCAGCTGGCGTAAGAAAACCTATAGTAACATGAAATACCTCGCACTATGCTGCTTGTTTCTCTCGTACACACCGCATTGTGAGAAATTAAATGACAGTGAGTCAAAGCTAATTTTCAGTCTAATAGTCCTACCCTCGACGGCATAGGAAATGCTTATTTATTTCTTCCCTCCCTCCCTTCCATGGACTTACGTCATGGTTTTTAAGTGCAGAGATATACAGGCGAGTCGCGGGGGGGGGGGGGAGGGAGTCGGTTGTACAGATTCTTAATATTAAATCATACAGGAAGGCCAATGAAATGTACATAACTCTAAAGGTGGTTTGTCATAGATGTTGCGAATACATAGGCGGATCCAAGGGGGGGGGGGAGAGGGCGGCGAAGGGTCGTTCGCCCCCCCCCCTCCTCCAGCAGCTCATTTTTAAGAATGCGAAGCTAGCGCAACCTCTGCCCCTATTTGTAGAGTTCTTAAGGAGTACTGTCAATACTGTGCCAAGGAACAAGATATAAAAGAAGATACAAATTGTATATAAATACAAAGATTTCATTAGAAATTTCATATACAAAAATATTTGCAGAAAACAAATGCATTTGGTTTGGCTCATATTCTGCTCACGGTTGCTTGGTATGAAACGCACTTTACGAAGTCTAAATTGCAAATTTCACCATTCCTAAGTAATGCAACTGAGTCTTGAAAACTGTGAGACTTCTTTTGATTTGGCGTGTGGTAAAAAGGGGTGGCCGGCACGAGAGGCTTTCTTCTGAGCCTGAGTTCAGCTGCCGATGAAAAATTCTTTCACTGCCTCCCCATTCCCCGAGCAGTCCGTTCTGGATCCGCCCCCGTGCGAATATAAAAATTCTGTGTGCACTTAGCTGTTAAGAGTGGTAAAAAGAAAATTTTAGGATGATACTCCAAATTCTTCATAACTTTTGCCGCTTTATTATAACCCGTTGTAGGTGGCATACTGGTATAGGTAAAATTAGCTCAGTCAGATAGCGCTTGGAGCTCCAATCTTAAAAGTCTAGGGTTCGATTCCCACTTGCAATATTCAATTCTTAACTTTTAAATATATTTTTTAAGTATAATTAACATTGCAAGTACAAATTTGAATGAAGACTTATCCCTTGAGCGGGCGTGCTGGGGTATTGAGTATCCCATAGGCCAGAGGGGAATTTCGTAGTATTGCAACATAGCCATGTTACTGAAAAAATATAAATATTCACCTGGTTAGTAAGCGAATTGTAATTACGATAGAATGTGGTATATTGAGTACCCCATGCGCCTTCTTGTGAAAGGAAAAAAAAATTAAAATGTAAACAATCGACGCGCTCGTTTAAGCATAAAAAAGACATCACAAATGGTCGGATTTACACTACAGGTAATAATAGTATATATAATCACATACAAAATAATATGTATCCTACGCCATCAGGAATAGGTACTTTGGACACGTTCGCAGAATGGACCAAGCGAGGTTAACGCAGCACATTACACAATTCTTGTTGTAGAAGAGAAACTACGGCGGATACAAGAAGTACAAAGATCTGGAAGACATGGGAATACTGGAACCACAAATACACATCAGGGGATATTTAAACAAAAAATTCAGGCCTTTCCAGGTTCCGAGGATATAACTAGACTAAATAAAGTCAACGTGGACAAAAGAGCGAAGAAAGATGCAAAGTCTGATAATGAAAGAAGGGTGCGCCTCGGTTGCACAGTGGTAGAGTGCCAGACTACAAATCCAAAGGTCGCGGGTTCGATCCCCGCCAGGTCCTAGGATTTTTATCTGTCACTTTCCACTTTCACCTCTGGCAGTATTGCTCATGTGAAAAATACCGAGTAGCACCGTGGTTCGGAACCCACGTTAAACTGTAGGTCCCCCTATAACTGGCTGGGTAAGTCAGTTCGAAGGTCGGAGGAAGGCAACGGCATACCACCTCCAAACAGGACCACGCCTAGTAAAGCACTGTGGTGTTCAAACCAATCTTCGGATTGTTGACTGCTTTACCTTACCTTTTATTGGAAAAGGAGGAAGAACAGAAGAAAAGAAGCTGATATGAATAAATGTGGGCCTTAAGATGGCCGAAACGAAAGAATAATACGTATTCCCGTTTCACACCAAGAGAATGACAGAAAATTTTAAAAAAGGAACCACAAACTTTTGGGTATCTGGACGTAAACTGATTCAAGTAATTGTTCTATCCTGTAACAGCGAAACAGCACCACGAGATGAACAGCACCACACACGTCCTTCGTTTTAATTCAGTGTTTATGCGGAACCCACAGCTGACGAAAGTGCTGTGACCACCAACTGCGGCTCAACAAACTTAAGATGTATTTATCGCTTAAACGTATCAGTGATGCAACAGTCAAAAAGGAGGAACGAATTCTTTCAGAATACTAGTAAGTACATTACGTTACGGGTTTTATAGAAGTTATGGTACAATGAAATATCTATTACGGTAACAAAGATTATTATAGAACACCAATAAATGTTCTTGCCTTGAAAATATTAGCAACATAGGCTACACTGTAATGTCAATCATACAAGCAGCCAAACAGACTCATAAAACAGACAGACGAAAAATCAAAATATCAATACCAATTAATATGTATAATTTTTTAAAATCACAGCTAATGTCAAGTCACTGAAGATCAATAGGTTCGATCATGACTCACAAAATCGATATGTCTAATAATCGACAGTGGCCGGATCCACTCAAAATCGGGGTTAATCAGACCCCAAAAGATCGATTCAACAAAGATCGATCCAAGATCGCCCATCCCTACATTTGATCTTGGTTGAACGTAGCATTAATTCGAGAACTCTGCTGAGAAAATTAAGCTAGTGATTATTGCTGCCATTCATGGCAGTTTCTTCGAAGATTCTCCGTTACCGTCATAAAGTTTCTGCAAGTTCTAAGATTCTAAGAATACAACTCTCCACTTGTATTTCACTGTAAGGTTTTTAAAGTAAACGCCTTTTGCTACTGCGAATAAAGGGTTTTATTTTTAAATTTTTAAGTCACCCCTACGCGTTTCCCCTTTCTCTCAAGGCATCATCAGTGGGTGTCCTGAAATATTTACTTTTACATATCTACAAAACATTTCATTTCTGATTTGCGACCGCAGCGCTCTCCAGTGCCCTTTGCGGTGTTTACAAAGATGGATGTGCGTAAAATTACGTGATACTCAGCGATCGTCGAAACAAACACACAAGTTTTGAAACTTTAGATTAGATATACTTGCACTTGGAATACAATACAATACTCTTCCAAAAATTATAATTTTCTTTTTCAAGAAACACAAAGACGGTACCTTTATCTTACAGCAGGTGAGGATAACATACGACCAAATCAATTTAGGCAAAAAATCATAAAACAAATTTCAACGGTAAAATAAATCATCCGCACCAGCTTGTGTTACTCTCTTATTTCCTTTTTCCACGTTGTACATTTTCTGCATATCCTAATGTACACTTTGGCATTCCTTCGGAAATAACTTCTGCCTGATACATTTTACTTGTTCACACACGCGGGATGACGCCTCAGCTCGACAATGTTCGTTGTGGTAATTTTTGGCCGGCCGCAGTGGCCGAGCGGTCTGTGGCGCGCCAGTCACAGTCTGCACAGCCGCTACAGTCGGGGGATCGAATCCCCCCTCGGGCATGGATGTTTGTGTCGTCTTTAATATAAGGTATTTCATACGTAGTTTGTAAGTTTAGGGACTGATGACCCCGCAGTTAAGTCCCTTAAGCTTAACAAACATTTGAACATTTCTGATAATTTTTGCTTTTAGTATTGTACGTAAACACTGTTCCTCCACTGTGTCTGCTTCCATAACCGAACTGAACTGCAACAGAATTCAAACACCGTGGGGAAAACAGTGACGTAGTGAAATTTATCATTGATGTGTCCTAGTACGAAAAACTCTACAAATTCTCTCGTGGACAGACTTTATTCTGGTTTCTAATAAGTAACGTCGAATACCGCATATTAAAATTGTATTAACAAGTTGCATAAACCGTAATCAAACCAAATCATTATAAATGTCTGGGAGAGAGTAGATACAAATCTTATTTACATCTCTTCATCCACAGCTCGATATGCTAACCACAATGCTAGTATGTAATCTTAAAAAGAAATAACGAATATCGGATATTATACTCAAATTAGCAAGAAAGAACCAAAACCATTAAGAAAACAAAAAAAGGAAAAATAAAAATATATCGGTAGTAGTCAGAAGCGAACTGGGTCAGCTAATAACTTCTACACGACAGGCCGCGACGCTACTAAATACACTTCTGCCTCCTCTTCAGTTTTCACATATACTACACTTTTAAAACATGTTGTTGTATGTTATACTTCGCCGGCCCGGTGGCCGAGGGGACTGAGGCGCTCCAGTCACGGTCTGCACGGCCACTACGGTCTGGGGTTCGAATCCTCCCTCGGGCATGGATATTTGTGCCGTTCTTAGCATTAACTAGTTCATAAGTAGTTTGTAAGTTTAGGGACTGATGACCCCATAGTTAAGTCCCATAAGCTTAACAAACATTTGAACATTTTGTTATACATCTATGAAACTGCATTACAAATTCGCTTATTTAATAGTATGCTATTATACCGTAGCAAAGGAACGATATCATTTCATGGTATACATATTATATCACTGACACGTTAAATACGATGAGCTTTTAAAGCTATGAAAATATAATTTCCGGTAATTTATTGTAATCATATACAAAAGTTTCTCAATTTTCTGGCACTTAAAAAAGGAATCATGTTCATGAATCGCAAGCTACAACGAGAAAAGGAACGAAATACGAAGTTCTGCTTGTCACGTGAAAACCAGGCTAATTCTCATTGGCCACGTTCCACTCCACGAAGCAAATATCTAACATGCTGGATCCTACATTCCACGTTTCGCAGGGTAGTGGAACGTGGTATTCCACGCTGCGGCGTCACCACTTCCTTCTCCACGTGCGTTTCCGGGCAGACCAGAACTGGGCAACTTTTAGTGGCCATTAGAAGGGTACTCTGTAAAGGACAGTTAATCCCATACTCGAACTGGGCAACTTCTGCTCGCAGAACGGTCCGACCCAAGACGTTGCTGGCCCAAACTGAACTCTTGAGTCTTGTCAATGACACCAGCTCGCTGACATCTGTGTAGAACCACATAGTGTTTCGTTTTGTACTTCAGTTTAGTCATGGAAGCGAATAATACGGCAGAAAGTCACGATTTGCAACCTGTTATTAGTTATCGTGGTAATACTCATTTAATCGGTGACGGTTATAAATTCAAACTTTGCAGAAGAGTTGCAGCAACGGAAGAACGTGGATGGCGATGCTGCTGTAAACGTTCTCGGTGTGCCGTTAAGTTATTTACAGTAGGCAGCGAACACATTTTCGCGTTTGGAAGGCACTCCTGACCACGCACCAGATGCAGAATACTTGTTAAACATGAGAATGATATCTAATTCTCTAAAAACAAAAGGCGATGCTTTGGTTGAAAGACCGTCAAAGCTTATACTCAATTCTATTGATGCAAATTCAACAACCTTGAAAATTTTAATAAGGAAAGACGTAAGGTTTATTTGTAACAATATTATTCGCACTCCACGTTGATGAAGATACAGCCTTTCCTCCAGACGTTTGGGCAGCAGATTGCGCTTCCTTGTGGAGCACAACTGACGAATGCGATTGCTTTCATTTCTGATTCAATGCTTCATGTGAATCTCCTCGCCCAAACATTCAGTTAGTGAAAAGTCTGAAGCATGAACAAACTGATACTTATATAAGAATAAACTCGGCAAAAAATCACCATCCAAACGGACTCAAGCAGGAAGAGGCACACTTTCCTGCAACAGAAACTTGCATTACTTAGGAATGGTGAAATTTGCAAATTAGACTTCGTAAAGTGCGTTTCATACCAAGCTACCGTGAGCAGAATATGAGTCAAACCAAATGCATTTGTTTTCTGCAAATATTTTTGTATGTGAAATTTGTAATGAAATCTTTGTATTTGTGTACAATTTGTTTGTTTCTTTTTTATCTTGTTCCTTGGAACAGTATTGACATTACTCCTTAAGAACTCTACAGATAGGGGCAAAGGTTGCGCACTTGGTAAGTTTAGATTTGGAAGCATTTTTAGAGATTGTGCAGTCGGTCTGCCAGTAGCAGTTAGCAGTTGCCGAGTTCGTCTGTTCCTGTCAGTCTAACAGGAGTAGGTAAAAGTTGCCCAGTTCGTGCTTGCCACTCAGGGGACACTATGGGAACAGTGGCCCAGTTCGAGTTTTCCGTTTATCACCAACAGGTAGAAGTTGCCCAGTTCAGACGAGCCCGCGTTTCCACGTCCCGTGAGAGGACAGCCTAACGCCATCATCTTCAGTTTCGTGTTAGCGTATTTATATAATGATAATTTTATTATTTTTTATTTATTTATTTGCAATTTCAGTGGTACCCATTTATTTCCCGTTGGCGAATCGATCCTTTTGGTTTCAATATTTTCCACAATCGATGCATACAAGTTCTATCTAGAATGATTTGCAAAATCGATTTATTTCTGGGGCACAACGACGCTCGGACTGTTAAATATCTTATAGTTATGGATCCTAGATACTAAATTCCATAAACATGGCAGTGATTACGTGAGAAGTATTTCCCGTTAAATAAAAGTTTTTTTGGGCACGCAGAATCGACGAGCTGTGTATGGAGAGTGAATTGAGCCGTGCGTGAGACGGGAGAGGGCAGTCCCCGCGGCCAGGTGGCTGTCTGCGACCGGTCGTTCCCACCTGTCAGCGACCGCCAAGGCCGGCCGCGGCCTCACGCTGCTAATAAGGCTGCTGCCTGCTCGCCGATGAATGACGCAGACGCAGCGGGCAACCACACCGCAGCCGCTGCGTTACTTAGCGCACTCGCCTTGCTTTGTGCTACCAGTAATATCACTGACCATTTTCTCAGCGAGGAAAGACATTCACACAAGTGAACATAGTAGTAGCACGCACAGTTTAGCATACACAGTCGCGACACTCACTACTGTGAAAGCTGTTACTAAACAGTTGCAACGACACTAGCGCTCCTAGCGGTGGGCAAGCCGCCGAAGGAGAGATGTTTGCTTATAAATACTTTTGTACGTATTTAAACAAACAGTATAATTTTGTGTTACAAGGATTAGTAAATTATCAATTGACGCAAATAATACGGAAAATTATGTAAAAACAGCCGAATTTAACCGATTCAGTGGTATAAAGGACAACTTGGTCATGAACAAATGCTTACTAATATTTGTATATTTGCAGCTTATTCCGCTGAAAGTAAGTGAAATATAAAAACGTACGACAAACATAAATTTCTGTTATGGTCTGTTATTAAAATGACAGGCAGGTTTTTGACATGTTTCAATGCGGTGTGGAGTCCAATCATTGGCCCATTTTTACACCTCACTAGTCTCTTATATACTCATATTCTTTTTGAGTGTAATTACTTTAGCTTGAAAAGCCAAAGTTTTGAATATTCTTGCCGTCTGTGGTTCATATGTAGCAACAATTGTGGAATTGGGCTCTTCTTTGTTGGAAAACAGTTTGATTGATTTTTCCGTTTTCTTGCCGCGTTTGTGACGTTTTTCCTTCGGCTACAGCTGTGGTGGCTGATTTGGTACGTTAAATAATGTAGTTATTGCATTCTATATTAGTTTCCTACGTTCCACCCTCAACGATTCTACTGGAATTGTAATGAAGAAACGTTAACGTTCTTGTGTAGAAAGCGACGTCTTTCTGCCAAAGGGCAGCTCTTCTGATGTTTCATAGTAATTTTTCCATTTTTAATAGTAAATGGAATTATTCAGTAAAAGCCTGTAGGTTAGAAGATAAATGTAAATAAACTGTCATGTACTGTACCATTTCGTACCCTATTACGGATCTTAGACAAATGTCGACCTATTTTGACACTTGATGCATTCCCTAACGTAAATAGTATGTTAAAATCAATATAAACGATACTATTCGCATTCGTTCAAGATCGTAATCAGAAATGTAGCTTTCCGCCCGCTTGGAGCGCTACTGTAGCAGTGTATAACAAAATTCTGCGGGAGTGTCGTGACTGTATATGTTAGACTGTGGTAATAGTACCCTTCAAAGAGCGATGTCGTGACATTACACTTAGTCTTGACAGCCATACAAAGATCTCCTTATTAGGTCACGATTTTGTATGTACACAAGTCGAATGTATGAAAATTGCTGAAATACCAAAAACAGGCGTCACATGTGTTAAAAAAATGCCATCCCAGAATCGCCTGACGATCTGGTTTAATAAGGTACTGGAGGAAGTAAATCAGTTTCCTGCGAAAGACAAAGTCCCCAGGTTCGAGTCCGGCTCCGGCTCACAGTTTTAATCTGCCCTGAAGTTTCAAATCAGAACCCGCTCCGCTGCAGAGTGAAAATTCGTTCTGGAATATGCTTTGCTGTTTGCAACATGTGTTTTAAGCTGTAGGTAGGTTTTCTGTGCATTCACAGACGAGGTGGCGAAGTGGTCAGCACACTGGACTCGCATTAGGAAGGACGGCGGTTCAAGTCTCCAGCCAGCCAACCCGTTTTAGGTTTTCCGTGAGTTCCCTACATTGCTCCAGACGAATGCGGGGTTGATTCCTTTGAAATGGCACTACCTTCCGCAATCCGAGTTCTTGCTTGGTCTCTGGCGTCCTCATTGACGATGGGACGTAAACTCTTTATTTTTCTTTTATTCTGTGGGTTCAACAGTCGACTATAAAGTAACTTCATTCGTTTGCGAAAATGACCAGAAGAATACTAAGGTCTTTTTACGATCGTACAAAACGAATGGCTGATCTTTCCTGATTCGGGTATAACCTGTAATATCAGTGCAGCAATAATTGTCTCAAACAGATAGCCTTAAACACAAGACACCTGATATAATGTCGCAGCAAGATGCTTTATCAGACAGAAGTAAATGTATAGGTAGCACACTAACCTAACAGAGTCCCTCATGTTGTGCCCCAGCTGTGTCGCTCGGGCTTTGTGTATCAGCAGCCTAGCTCACTCATGATTCCTTGAGGCCGGTCTGCGGCTGTTTTTGTGGCGGTCGTAATTCTCCCCTGCTGGAGGGCGTAAAAAACGTCGCGCTCATGCGGCTTGTTCACTGAAGCTTTTTCAGATCGTCGCGTGCCTTCCTAACAGCTTACTCAGCATTTTGAATGTTTGTTAAGTAGGGTACAAACACAGCAGTAAAAATAAAACCACGACACACGAATTAAAGGCGCGCACACACACAATGTCTACAAAGAGGTAAAGTTAGCACTACAACGTGGTCGTTTACTAGCAGTATACCCGTGCTTCGCCTCTGCATACCATCACTTTTAAGGTTTCCGGACCTCATTAAACATCCTTGTGGGATCGCTTTGTCAAACTCAGTTGTCTAGCCAAGAGACCGCACAGTCTTGAATTTGTAGCCCCTCTTGTTTATTGGGGAAAAACTCGACCGTTTCCTACTGTCATTCGTAACGGATTCAAAATCTAGTAAGTACGCACCGAAATCACAAAGCAAAACTACATCAATTGGATTGTCTGTGAAGTATTCTTATGTAAATGAAACATACCGATAAAACCTAAGTAATGTTGTTCAAAAATCAAATGAAACAAATTGTTCAAATGTTTGTAAATCAGTCTAACTCAACTGCTGGGTTATTAGCCCGTAGCTTACAAACTACTTAAACTAAGTTATCTAACCTAGGGACAACACAAACACCCATGCTCGAGGGAGGACTCGAACCCCCGACGACGAACGGCCGCGCGCACCGCAACACGGCGCCCCTATGTGCACAACTAATCCGCCGCGGCCGAATGAAGCCCTTAACAAATAAACTTTATAAATGGATTCTTCCGTCACTTCTTGGTAGAACAAATAGACGTGGAACAATTCCACGTTTCAGGTTAAAAACAATGTTTATGTTCTACTAATTAGTAGAACAGAAAACATAATGAATGTTGTAACCCTAAAAAAAAATATATATAAAGTTTTTAATATACAAAGCGAAATAAGTAACTCGCTGCTGTTCGATGTTAGCTTGTATTCGCAGAGATAAGATTGCGGCGCTTAATGGCACCTGGACGTGAACGGGCTGCATTTTCATACCTTGCTTTCGGTGCAAATTGCTCTTTATCTACAGTGCGGAGGAGTTGCGTTTCTGTACCAACACTGATTGACATTAACTAAAGCTGTAATAGGAAATTGATTGAAATATCTTGTTGTTGTTATGGTCTTCAGTTCGGAGACTGGTTCGATGCAGCTCTCCACCCTACTCTATCCTGAGCAAGCCTTTTCATCTCCTCATAAGAACGGCAACCCACATCCACTTGAATCTGCTTATTATACGCGTCTCTTGGTCTCCCTCTGCGATTTTTACCCCACACACTTCCCTCCAATGCTAAATTTACGATTCCCCGATGTCTAAGAATGTGTCCTACCAAGCGATCCCTTCTTTTAGTCAGGGTATGCCAAAAATTCCTTTTCTCACCAATTCTGTTCAGTACCTCTTCATTAGTTATGCGATCTACCCAACTAATCTTCAGCATTCTTCTGTAGCAACACATTTCGAAAGCCTCTATTCTCTTCCTGTCCGCACTGCTTATCGTCCATGTTTCACTCCCGTACAAGGCAACACTCCACACAAACGCCTTCAGAAAAGACTTCCTTACCCTTAAATTAATATTCGATGTTAGCAAATTTCTCTCTTTTAAAAATGCTTTTCTTCCCATTGCTATTCTGCATTTTATATCCTCTGTACTGCGACCCTCGCATGTTATTTTACTACCCAAGTAACAAAACTCCTCTACCACCTTAATTGTTTCGTTACCTAATGTAATTCCTTCAGCATCGCCTGATTTTCTAAGACCGCATTCCATTATTTTTGTTAATGTTCATTTTATACGCTCTCTTCAACACACTGTCCATTCCATTCAACTGCTCTTCCAGGTCCTTTGCTGTCTCTGACAGAATTACAATGTCATCAGCAATATCTTGTATAGTTTAATAATTACAATATTTTGCCTAATATATGTTTTTAAAATACACGATCGCATTCTGGAACCATTTTCTGGTGCATCGTCAGACTAATAGCATTTAGACTGTGGCAGGCTGCTGTCAACATTCGTAGGAACACATTATGCCTCTTATTTTGTAGTTTGGAGTATATCTGAGGAAATAGAAAACCCTTATTACACTTCCTTACTGTTTTGTCTAAAAATTGCATTAAAATTATATACAGAATGACATACGGATTATTTCTGCAATGTATTAGCCATAATGCAAACATACTGTGGCAGCGTACTGTGTTGATACAGGCAACTACCGTTGAATGTTATTTGTGGTATTTCGAAGTTTTAGCGTCATAACTTGTAGTATGCAATTTGACAGAAAAGTACGGTACCTGATGTTTTTGCACAAAATACACCCTCAATTCAATTTCTTATTAGTAAATGCCAATATTGACGCTTATCTATAAGAGGCTGTAACATAACTGGCAAAGAATACTGTGTCAATTTTACTTGCGGCTGCGGCGGCGTAGTGTGCTAATGTTGGCAACGAAATGTTTGCTTTATAAGGATTATTAAATTACTGTCAAAGCAAGGGTACTGTTACATACGGAAACCTGTCAACCTTAGAGAAGAACAGAATTATTTATTTATTTCATAGTCAACACATTCTATACGATTAGGTTTTCAAATAGCATTCAAAGGTTGTTGCCAACATCGGCAGCGTGTGCCTCTACGGACGTAAACTTAAGATCCTGTACACTAATATTCTTTATAGTTTTAGTGTTTGTAATACATTCTGAAAGTTTCTCAGTAACATAATAGATGTACTTTCAGCAATTTGAGTACAGAAGTCCGATGTGGTGAATTTGTCGAACAGCAGACAACAAGCACTGCAAGACAGCAAACAAACCTCGCATACTGACAGTCATTATTCAAATAGAAGCCAAGATCGCTTAAAAAATTTATCTAGATGACCAGTTTTGGCAGCATTAAACGTAGTACGTGATTTTTATCACAGAAATATGTTTCTTGCTTTTTTTCCTATTTGGACAGAAGCTGCAATAAGTAAAGAAAACACGAGATTTTTTGTGTGTAATCCACATATCGATGTAAACAAGAGCGGAATGCAAGCTCAAAGTAGCACGATCTAAGGCTCTATCTGGGCACTTGTAAAATATTTCACTAAACATAAATAAAACAACACTGTTCGCATAAGCTGCGTCCTGTTTTTAGCATTCGCAGGAATGAAACTGGCGGATGCTCCAGCATGTATTTTTAGGAGCTCTAGTTAGTGCTACCGTCAGAGGATCACTTGGAATGGCAAGCCGTGATTTTCGACGATGAAAGCAAATTCTGTCTGCACCCAAGTGATAGTCGGCTGCGCAATGACGTAGACCTAGAGATCGCTGCCTTGTAGAATGCTTTCATCCAAGGCACACTGGACTTTCTTTCGGGGGCACGGTAGTTCAAATCCACCTTCGGCCATCCAGATTTAGGTTTTCCGAGATTTCTCCAAATCACTCCAGGTGAATGCTGGGATGGTTCCTTCCCCATCCGAGCGTGAGCTCCGTGTCTAATGACCATGTTATCGAAGGGACGTAAAACCCTAAAATTCCTTCCTTTTACCACACGAGTTCTTATGGTCTCGGGTGTGATAAGCTACAACTCTGGTTACCTTTGATGTATGTTGCCCAGCTTTCGATACGTGCAGAATTTTGTAAGACCCGTTCTTTGCGTTTCTAGCAACAGGGTAATGCCAACTCCACCTAGATACAAGGCCTATGTATAATTACATGTCAAATCACCTAATTTCGCAACATTTTCCTGCTCGACCATCACGGATTTGGGTTGACATTTTTTGTGAACATTCGCACATATCCCCAATGAACATTGGTAAATTTTAAGGCTCGTCGAAGCAATACTGTCTGAGATATAGCCTGTTGTTTGACACCATGCGCGACTTTGTTCAGGGCGAGCGTGAATTTTTGAAGACTTTGAGTTGTTACAACTCGGACAATATTTCGTTGACAGAAATGACATTTGGCCAGCTTGTACACTGTATGTATTCTCTTGAGAATAATAATTAAAATAATTTTACGTGCCATATACAGCAAGATAAATTCAACCAAAGTCGCTAAAAAAATTGGCGCCCAAAGAAACTTCAAAGTTTGGCATCCTATATCTCGCGGAATAAAGCTATGACGAACATGAAACTTGGCAAGTGGTAACATTACAAGGTTCTCAAACATAAAGTTCCATTTAGGGATCGCTTTCCAATACAGTATTATTTAACTGCAAAGTTGAAGATTTTAGAATAAGAGCAAAAATGCGGTATTTATGATGATATTTTGCAAAAATCTATGTTCTTTAAAACTTTCCAGACTGGGGTGACTAGAAAGGCTATTATTTTAACTGCATAAAAAAGTGTATTTGATCATCCAACGCGGGCTAACAATGCTAGATAATTTTAATCAAAGTTGAACGCGTAAATCACGGTACGAAAAAGTGTTAAACTTCGGATTCTTATATCTGCTAAACTAAATGCAGGCTGATCATGAAATTTTGTACTTAATAGATTGGATGCACAGGGATGCGGCATAAAAATTTTCAGCCTCCTACTATTTTCCAATATTCTACAAAATTGTCGTAAACATGACGATTTGTGTGAAATATTAATAGTTCATAAATATCTTATACCAAGACAAATGTGTCTGTGAATAACGTAAATAACATTAAGAACATTCTAAAACACAATGTGCAACGTGCACATATTCCCAAACTCAGCACAACGCTACGTAATAGAAATAGTTAACTTGTGTTATGACGACTCTTGGCAGGCAGCACACAAGCGTTGTATCTAGGTGGCGTTGGTAACGCTCGCCCGCAGACTGCGCGAGACTCGCCATGCTCTGCAAGACGTGGCGAGCACGAACTCCGGACTGGTGAGGGCTGTGATGGAATGACAAGTGACACGTGCGCCTCGTCAACCCACAACCCTTAGGCCGGATCCACACATTGGACCCAACGTTGGCGCCAACAGTGTTCGTCCAATGTGTGGATCGGTGGAATAGCGTTGGAACCAACGTTGGCGCCAACGTTGGTACGGCTCCGTTGCTTGTCGGTATTTCGACCAAACATCAAAGGACGTTGGACCAATATGGGTACGTCGTCCACACATTGGCGCCAACGTTTCATTCTGTCTTTGTCGTCTTCTCATCTCGAAACTGTTACTTTCTTCCTTAGTTCTTCGTCGTCGTTTTAAAGTTTCGAAATCTCTTTGTAAATATTAGAACTGTATCAGAAAGTGATTCATTTGTGAAAGAAACCTCAAAAAACGAAATGCGACAGCAAAACTTAGGCGCTAACCTTGAAATAAAAAACTTTCAAGACTTTCGACACACTCCATTACTGAATTTAATTTTTAAAATTAACAGTACAGTACTTAATATTTCATGTCAAGTTTTAAATGTCGTTTTGCAAACTTCAAGCACTATCAGTGATATCAATTACATGGCTACTTAAAAAGGAAAGTGTAGGCTTCTAATATTGTCTCCTTTAGCAAGAAATCGAAGCGTAATACCAAAAGAATAGCATCCCTCCAAAACATCTCTTTTTTTATTTTCAATCATTTCAAGTAGCAGGTCTAAGTTTTTATAATGTGTGTCATTTACTTGTAGCATATTTTAAAAAATTGATTTCGTACCGTAATTAATGTTCGGTAGGAATTGATACAACACCCCATCATCTTTTACGTATGTTTCCCAATTTGATTTGCAATGACAAAATGTAATTATTCACACTCAAAAGCGTTAATGCTTTGGCCGCGATTTGTGCGTCAGATATGTTTTCGTTGGCTCTCGACGAATTCAACTGAATATTGGCCAATGTTGGCGCCAGCGTTGGTACCAATGTGTGGACGCGGGGTTACAGAACTACTATTTGGCCACGATAACTTAACGATTCGCGTGATAGCTGCTGGGATCTTGTCTTGCACGAGCGGAAGGTAGCATCGGCTGCTCGCTGCAGTGCTGGAACCGTTACCCTAACAATGTGAACATTAATTCTTCGCGTCAAGGTGCATTGTAAGGTTGGCAGCGCATGTAAATAAAAGAATAACTTTCAACTGGTGTCGATTTTCTCCGCTTGTGGCAGCACCAACACAATCGTCAAGTTATCTTGGCCAAATAGTACACGATAACAGGTCGAGCAGGCGTGGAATAAAGTAGGTATCTCAAGACAGTATATGCCGCCTGTGTGATCTAATGGATGCCGAATCAGCGGCTGCAGAGATACCATGGATGATTTAGCATAGATACACTTGTACCGCTTTAGCTATTGACCTGTGACTGTCAATATTTAATATACTCAGTGTACTGTTTCGGCAATAAAACTCTTAAGAGGTTGTATTAATTTCTATTTTCGGCAGTGTATACGAGTTTAGTTCTGCCATGCCGCGGAATGAGTTGTACGATGATGCCTCCGCTGTGTTTTATAGGCCGGTGAGACAAGCTACGGTGTGTATAGGGACGGTCTGTAAATAGGACGGGCAGGCAGGCAGTGTGCGCCACGCCGGCGGCCGGAAGCGGCGCAGGACAATAGTGGTGGCGCTGAGGCTGCGTGGCTGGCCCGCGCCGCGCCGCTGCGCGCCAGGAATCCTGGCCGCCCTGCCCGCTCCCAGCGGCGCTCTCGGCAATTACGCCGTTCTCACGCCAAGCTGCCAGCGCCCCGCGTGTCCGCCGCACGCACTGTCTAATCGCACACGACCTCCAGATACCGGCGCTCATATTCACCCCGTTTACATGGGCTCCCAAAACCGGATTTCGTAAACCGAATTCCCAATTCCGCTTTTGGTTGGTCATGTAAACACTCCAAAATCGATTTCAGAGTTCTAGGCAGATATGCAATAGTTCTGGAGTTCTCTGTACAAAATTTAAATAGTTCTGCACTAATTCGAGAAAAAATTACAAAAAATTGTAACAAATTTTAGTTTTTTCCAAATAATTTTTTGCCTAATTGTTCAAACATAGTTCTGATAACAGTTCTAAATAGCTCTCAAAGAGTTCTGCAGAAAATCCTAATGATATATTTTTGCCCAGATAATAGTTCACGAGCTAATTGCGTAAATAGTAAGAAAAACTACACAAAATTGCGCCTGAGTCGTGTGAAGTTGGCACCCCTTTTTTCAAAAATGTAAATCCGCTTATCTAAAGCGGTTTTCCAGTTCCACAATCGATTTTCGTGCCCATGTAAACGCAACCGTTTTTGTTTTTTGAAGCGTTCTTGGCTTGTCAGGTTGTGTTAAGAATTTTCGACAGATACGGACAGTGACATTTTCTAATGTGAAATAAAAGTATAAATATTAGAGTGAATATAAATCTTCGTATTTAAATAAAGAAAAATAGCTATTGTGTGGACTATATCAGGAACTGAATCAGCTGTTTTTCAGCCATATTAAGTGGGCTAGGGAATCCAATTCAGGCTATGCCATGTAAACACGACAGCGAAAAACGGTTTACGAAAATCCGGCCGGCCGCTGTGGCCGAGGGGACTGAGGCGCTCCAGTCATGGTCTGCACGGCCACTACGGTCGGGGGTTCGATCCCCCCTCGGGCATGGATATTTGTGCCGTACTTAGGATTAGCTAGTTCATAAGTAGTTTGTCAGTATAGGGACTGATGACCCCGTGGTTAAGTCCCATAGACTTTACAAACATTTGATTTGAATTTGAACGAAAATCGGTTTTCGTCTTCCGGAAGATGTGTTGCATGTAAACATAGTGATTGAAAACCTCTTACCTCCATGTATGAAAATCAATTTCTGTGTATTAGACTCGCTAAAACTCCGAACTGGATTCACCGATTTTTATTCATTAATTTTTCGCTTTATTCCGAGGGTTAGTATATATATACTAAGGCAAAAGTACATCTGAAATGGTAAAACAATTATATATTTTTGACGTTACAGCGTTCAGCGAATGAAAAAATCGCAATTTGCGATCAGTTATGGCTTCACTGTAGGTTTAGATGGAATACCAAAGTCCGGCGAATGAAAATTTGTGTCTGGCCGGGATTCGAACCCGGGATCTCCTGCTTAGTAGGCAGACGCGTTGACCACTCCCCCACCGAGGGCACAGTGATCAGCCCCACTGCAGAGGACTCTTCCCTGCGCGTCTCCCGCCACACACAAATCTCCATTCGCCACGCTGTCACTTTCCTATTATCACAGCCTATTTGTTCTGTAATACTCGCAGCCACGATACTATATTTCCGTATCAGGGAGAACAGACCATGAGGTATCGATATACAGTACAATTAATTGTCGTCAGGAGCCTAGCCTTGGCCTTGTATACAATACAAATAGGCTGTGGTAATAGGAACAAGTGGCCGGCCAGTCAGCTATCGTTCGCGGCCTCTTGCTGTGACTTCGGCACGGCCCGTTGTGAGGCCTTGTCTTATCGACGGTGTTGGTTCATCCACCGGCGGCATAACCAGACGTCGCTAGAGACGGCTCTGTACACTTTCTCAGTTGTTACGCGTCGTATCGGGGAAAAAATATAGAAATTAACAAGAAAAAAAGTTGTTCAGAATTAAATATAGAGAATAACTTTAGTTTGAAATTTTTATCGATTTTTTGAATGTGAATGTTGCTACACACGTCTGGATATAAATCTTCAAATAGTTCTATCATATTCTTTACTTTAAATCATTTAATGGAGGCTCGAAGAATTATTTGAGATTGATGGAGGTGTATTACCGTCTTTAGCAACTAAATGAAAGGCGTTCTGTGTGTGCCATACGCGTTTCGCTTCTTTATTTATGAAGCATCATCAGTGGCCTGTAATACATGTTATTTTTGTATAATATTGTAGTACAGTCATAATATTATGGGTATTTTACACAATATGACAGTTAACAGTTTGTTACAATTACTAAAGTTCGGATCTACTAGGTTAGAAACAACTTCTGTAGCACTAGCTTTTGGAAAGTTAATTTAATTGTTAATATTTGGCCCTACTTACGGTTTTCTGTTTTATTCCATGTGTGTCTTCATGGAGATGTTTGTGAGGTCTTCAGTTGGATGTGGTATTTTCGGTCTGAATGAAAACCCTTTCACCACCACTTCACTGTGAATTCGTATTTGACGTTTGTTTACAATGTTTAGTGTTGCCAACTGTCGCTTTTCGTCTGTCTCTTGTTTGTGTTCCTTGTATCTCTGAGTGTATCAGCTGTTTTTTGTTTGTGTTGGTGTCTGTTTAGGCTGTGTGTGTGTGTGTGTGTGTGTGTGTGTGTGTTGTTATTTGTGTTAGTTTTTTGTGTGAGTAAGGGAGTGTGTGTGTGTGTGTGTGTGTGTGTGTGTGTGTGTGTGTGTGTGTGTGTGTGTGTTATTTGTGTTAGTTTTTTGTAAATATGGGAGATGGGGAAGGGGAGCGAGAGGGAGAAGGAGGTAGGGCATTTCATGTTTCGTTATTATTTTTCACGGTTTTTGTGGCCAGCTTGATCAGTGAGTTGTTGCTTATGTTTATCTGATCATTGATCACTTTTTTATTCATTGCCAAGGCTCTCTGTATGTGAAAGTTTTCTTGTAGTGTCAGGATTTTTCTGTCCCGATTGTTGCTTCTGATAATTTTCATGTCTTGTTCCATGGTGGATGGTTCGTGTCCGTGTTGTATCAGGTGTTCTGCAAAGGTTGAGTGGCTGTTTTCATACTTCCAGCTTCTTATGTGTTCTTTATATCTGGTTTTGAAGTTTCTGCCTGTCATTCCCAGATATACAGCTTTGCATTCTCGGCATTCTAGCTGGTATATACCTGCCCCTTCATATTTGTCTGGTTTATCTGTTGTTTGCAACTGTGACAGAAGTGTGTTTCTTGTTCTATAGGAAATTTGTAAACCTTGCTTCTTTAGTATGTTTGCTATTTTGTGTGTTGATTTGTGTTTGTATGTAAGGGTGTACCATTTATTTTTGCTGATTGTGTCATGAGTGTTGGTGTTTTGTGTGTCTGTGTGTGTTGCCTTATCTGTGTTTGTGAGAGTTTTGGGTGTTTGTACTTTGTGCTTCTTGGAATTTTTCATTAGTTGTGTTTTGATTTTTTGGTTGAGTCTTTCTACTGTTTGGGTGTTATAGCCATTGTTTTTAGCTATAAGTTGTATTGTTTTCAATTCTTTCCCATAGTTCTCCTTGCTTAGTGGGATATTGTTCAGTCTATGTAACATGTGTCTTAGAGCTGCTAGTTTTTGATTATGGGGGTGGTTGGAAGTGGCATGTATGATTGTGTCTGTTGCTGTTGGTTTTCTGAAGATGTCAAATGTGTGCTTATCATTGTTTCTCTTTATCGTTATGTCCAAGAAGTGTATCTGTCTGTTTGTTTCTTTCTCCATTGTGAATTGAATGTTGCTGTGTATACTGTTTATGTCTGTGTGGAGCTGTTGTACTCTCTCTGCAGATTCATCTACCATACAAATTATGTCATCTACAAATCTGTACCAGTAGACAATTTTGTATTTTTTCTCTGTAATGATTGTGTTAAATATTGTATTCTCTATGTGGTTGATGAAGATATTTGCCAGTGTTCCTGATATAGGGGATCCCATTGGTAGTCCATCTTTTTGTAGGTAAAATTCTTTTTCAAATTCAAAGTAGTTTTGGGATATGACTACCTTAAGAGTTTTGGTTATTTCTCTAACATTCTCTGCAGGTAGTTTGTTGTGAGCCATTAGGTTATCTTCAATTAGTTTTACTGTATCTGTGGTGGGTATTGAGGTATACATGCTTTCTATGTCAAAAGAGATGAGTGTTGCTGTTTGTGGAATGTGTAAGTTTTTTATTTGTGTTATAAGTTCATTTGTGTTTTTCACTGTTCTGTTGTTCTCCATTTGATAGTGTTCCATTAGGATTTTGTTCATTTGCTTTGCCACATAGTATGATGGTGCATTCCTATAGTTGATTACAGGTCTCACTGGGATATTTTGTTTATGTACCTTGGGTTGGCTTCTGAGTGTAGGTGCTCTTGGGTTCTTCTGTGTGACATATAGTTTTTGTTTATCTGTGAATATGTGTTTGGTGGCTTTGAGGTTGTTTTTTATGTGTGTTTGGAAACGTGCTGTTGGATCGGATTTCAGTTTTGTGATGTTGTTGGCAGATATGAATTCTATGGTTTTCTCTATATATAGTTCTTTTCTGATCAGAACTGTGGCATTTCCTTTGTCAGCCCTGGTGACTATGATGTTATTGGCCTGTAATTTCTCTTTTAATTTCTTGGTGGTACTGTTTTCTGTTTGAAGTACTCTGTTTTCCACTTTCTTTGACATAGTGATTAGTTTGTTTATTTCATTCTTCACTAGCTCTCTTGTTAGCCCTACATTTACAGTGCTATTTTCTTGTTTCTCTTCTTCTGTTAGGATGCTTTCTGTTTCAACAATTAGATTTTCTATGTAGCTATTGTCTACTCAGAGATACAAGGAACACAAACAAGAGACAGACGAAAAGCGACAGTTGGCAACACTAAACATTGTAAACAAACGTCAAATACGAATTCACAGTGAAGTGGTGGTGAAAGGGTTTTCATTCAGACCGAAAATACCACATCCAACTGAAGACCTCACAAACATCTCCATGAAGACACACATGGAATAAAACAGAAAACCGTAAGTAGGGCCAAATATTAACAATTAAATTAACTTTCCAAAAGCTAGTGCTACAGAAGTTGTTTCTAACCTAGTAGATCCGAACTTTAGTAATTGTAACAAACTGTTAACTGTCATATTGTGTAAAATACCCATAATATTATGACTGTACTACAATATTATACAAAAATAACATGTATTACAGGCCACTGATGATGCTTCATAAATAAAGAAGCGAAACGCGTATGGCACACACAGAACGCCTTTCATTTAGTTGCTAAAGACGGTAATACACCTCCATCAATTTCATATGCAACTAAGGACGACGGAAATCGAAAAAATGATGATAATACAGCCATGTCAGGCATTTCCCGTCAAGTTATACAACAGTTTCAAGAACATCCATCTCAGACTCCACAAGACCATCCAACACATCAAATTCAACGAAACTTGCAAAATAAATAATGTAATCCCAAGATATATCAATGTAAAGGTCAGAAACAACTCACTAGTAGCACAAAGATCGAAATCTATTGCAGAAAAATCTTGGTTAAAAAACGAAATCAAAATGCTCCACACCAAAAAATTCGAGCTCAACAAAAAGTTGTATGACATTCACCTTGAATTATCTGCATTTATCAACAACCCAACAGTAATGATTAGCATAATTCAAAAAATAGAAAACATTACAACAAAAACACTTAAATATACAGAACTGAAACAAACACGAAAAATAAAGGCACTTACTAATAAACACAAACGAGAAGAAAAACACAACCAAAATAACCACACAGAAGAACCCAAATTCCACCCAAAATTAATAAATCTCACAGATACAGAACTAACAGAGAGAGAAACACAGCTGTTAGAGAAGGGGCTCAAACACAATATCAGCACAAAGGTAGACAATAGCTACATAGAAAATCTAATTGTTGAAACAGAAAGCATCCTAACAGAAGAAGAGAAACAAGAAAATAGCACTGTAAATGTAGGGCTAACAAGAGAGCTAGTGAAGAATGAAATAAACAAACTAATCACTATGTCAAAGAAAGTGGAAAACAGAGTACTTCAAACAGAAAACAGTACCACCAAGAAATTAAAAGAGAAATTACAGGCCAATAACATCATAGTCACCAGGGCTGACAAAGGAAATGCCACAGTTCTGATCAGAAAAGAACTATATATAGAGAAAACCATAGAATTCATATCTGCCAACAACATCACAAAACTGAAATCCGATCCAACAGCACGTTTCCAAACACACATAAAAAACAACCTCAAAGCCACCAAACACATATTCACAGATAAACAAAAACTATATGTCACACAGAAGAACCCAAGAGCACCTACACTCAGAAGCCAACCCAAGGTACATAAACAAAATATCCCAGTGAGACCTGTAATCAACTATAGGAATGCACCATCATACTATGTGGCAAAGCAAATGAACAAAATCCTAATGGAACACTATCAAATGGAGAACAACAGAACAGTGAAAAACACAAATGAACTTATAACACAAATAAAAAACTTACACATTCCACAAACAGCAACACTCATCTCTTTTGACATAGAAAGCATGTATACCTCAATACCCACCACAGATACAGTAAAACTAATTGAAGATAACCTAATGGCTCACAACAAACTACCTGCAGAGAATGTTAGAGAAATAACCAAAACTCTTAAGGTAGTCATATCCCAAAACTACTTTGAATTTGAAAAAGAATTTTACCTACAAAAAGATGGACTACCAATGGGATCCCCTATATCAGGAACACTGGCAAATATCTTCATCAACCACATAGAGAATACAATATTTAACACAATCATTACAGAGAAAAAATACAAAATTGTCTACTGGTACAGATTTGTAGATGACATAATTTGTATGGTAGATGAATCTGCAGAGAGAGTACAACAGCTCCACACAGACATAAACAGTATACACAGCAACATTCAATTCACAATGGAGAAAGAAACAAACAGACAGATACACTTCTTGGACATAACGATAAAGAGAAACAATGATAAGCACACATTTGACATCTTCAGAAAACCAACAGCAACAGACACAATCATACATGCCACTTCCAACCACCCCCATAATCAAAAACTAGCAGCTCTAAGACACATGTTACATAGACTGAACAATATCCCACTAAGCAAGGAGAACTATGGGAAAGAATTGAAAACAATACAACTTATAGCTAAAAACAATGGCTATAACACCCAAACAGTAGAAAGACTCAACCAAAAAATCAAAACACAACTAATGAAAAATTCCAAGAAGCACAAAGTACAAACACCCAAAACTCTCACAAACACAGATAAGGCAACACACACAGACACACAAAACACCAACACTCATGACACAATCAGCAAAAATAAATGGTACACCCTTACATACAAACACAAATCAACACACAAAATAGCAAACATACTAAAGAAGCAAGGTTTACAAATTTCCTATAGAACAAGAAACACACTTCTGTCACAGTTGCAAACAACAGATAAACCAGACAAATATGAAGGGGCAGGTATATACCAGCTAGAATGCCGAGAATGCAAAGCTGTATATCTGGGAATGACAGGCAGAAACTTCAAAACCAGATATAAAGAACACATAAGAAGCTGGAAGTATGAAAACAGCCACTCAACCTTTGCAGAACACCTGATACAACACGGACACGAACCATCCACCATGGAACAAGACATGAAAATTATCAGAAGCAACAATCGGGACAGAAAAATCCTGACACTACAAGAAAACTTTCACATACAGAGAGCCTTGGCAATGAATAAAAAAGTGATCAATGATCAGATAAACATAAGCAACAACTCACTGATCAAGCTGGCCACAAAAACCGTGAAAAATAATAACGAAACATGAAATGCCCTACCTCCTTCTCCCTCTCGCTCCCCTTCCCCATCTCCCATATTTACAAAAAACTAACACAAATAACACACACACACACACACACACACACACACACACACACACTCCCTTACTCACACAAAAAACTAACACAAATAACAACACACACACACACACACACACACACACACACACAGCCTAAACAGACACCAACACAAACAAAAAACAGCTGATACACTCAGAGATACAAGGAACACAAACAAGAGACAGACGAAAAGCGACAGTTGGCAACACTAAACATTGTAAACAAACGTCAAATACGAATACACAGTGAAGTGGTGGTGAAAGGGTTTTCATTCAGACCGAAAATACCACATCCAACTGAAGACCTCACAAACATCTCCATGAAGACACACATGGAATAAAACAGAAAACCGTAAGTAGGGCCAAATATTAACAATTAAATTAACTTTCCAAAAGCTAGTGCTACAGAAGTTGTTTCTAACCTAGTAGATCCGAACTTTAGTAATTGTAACAAACTGTTAACTGTCATATTGTGTAAAATACCCATAATATTATGACTGTACTACAATATTATACAAAAATAACATGTATTACAGGCCACTGATGATGCTTCATAAATAAAGAAGCGAAACGCGTATGGCACACACAGAACGCCTTTCATTTAGTTGCTAAAGACGGTAATACACCTCCATCAATTTCATATGCAACTAAGGACGACGGAAATCGAAAAAATGATGAGAATTATTTGAGGTTGATATATCATCCAGGTATGAATATATCGCAGGATAATACTTTCATAATTAATAATCATGGTCCATTATTATTGGGATTGATTCAGTTATTTCCGAACGCTCCGCCCAGTGCAATAATTTTTGCAGTAATTGAATTTATTTGATAAGGTCTTCCAAAAATGCTGAAAAAAAAGGAATCATAAAAATAAAATCGCACTGGCCAGTGCGATTTTATTTTTATAATTCCTTTTACTTTTCAGCCTTTTTGAAAGACCTTAGTGTGTTATTTTATTAGATATTATATATTTCTATAAATTTGTTTAGTATTTTTCGTCCGAGATATTTGCAAAAATAATAAAGCCACACAGTGTGATTTCTTGGATATCATATATCGGCACTCTGCGAGTGCCTCCCAGGATAGACACCAAGGTCCCCCCCCCCCCCCAACCCCGTAGATTTGTGGCTGCATAAATCTGGAAATAAACAGAAGTAAGCTCCAGTAAATATATTTGTGAAAAGCTTTGAAGTTAAGGTTAAATCACAATGCAGTGAACAAGGTAAGCCCATTTTTATCTTCAAATTCAGTATTCTGTTAAGATGTTACCATCTTAGATGAACAATTGAAATGTCTTCGTTAAGCAATTTCCTTGATTCACTGTAAGTCAATGTGGGGAGGAAGATGTTAATCAGAATTAACTTGGCATTAAAACGATATTCTAAAACTTACACCATAATATATGAATCTCAGTTTTCCTTCAAGATGAAGTGCGAAAATCTAGTCATTAGTTGGTGAGATGTCACTGTGTATTTCAATGTGTCTGCCCTTTCCCTTCCGTCACACTCTGGCTATGTAAAACAGATGATCGTATACTGACATAATGCGAAAGGATAGTCCAAACACTGTATTTATTTATATATTTAGATAACCTCTAAATACGAAACACCTGACGATACATTAAATACCGAAAGATATCTTGTGTGATATATAAATAAATATATAAATAATTACAGTGTTTGGACTATCCCTTCGCATGATGTCAATATACGACATTTATAACACTGTGGGCCCGAGATATAACAAGTAATCAGAGGATCGTAAGACAGCATTGCATAAATGAATGCAGCTGTCATTGCTGGCCATTCAAATGCACCGCCAAGGAGGCTGCAGGTAACCACAGTCAGATTTATTTGGGAGATAACAAATTTTGCTAAGATCACATGACTGAAAATACTGTCCCCTGTGAAGTGAGTTTGCAAAGGGTTTAAACTTGTTTTAAATTTTCCATAAGTGAAAATTTTTCCGCTAGAAGATAAATGAAAGTTAAAGCACTTACTAAACTTTTTACTTATATATCAGTGAGTAGTATGCGGCTCCGTAGCAGTACTAGAGTTCCAGACCATCAATCCAAAGGTCGCGGGATCGATCCCCGCCAGGTCCTAGGATTATTATGTCACTTTCCATTTCTTTCACTTCTTGCAGTGTTGCTAATGTGAAAAATGCCGAGTATCACCGTGGTTCGGAACCCACGTTAAACTGTAGTTCCTCCTATAAGTGGCTGGGTAAGCCAGTTCGAAGGTCGGAGGAAGGCAACGGCATACCACCTCCAAACTTGACCATGCCTAGTAAAGCACTGTGGTGTTCAAACCAATCTTCGGATTGTTCACTACTTTACCTTATTAGCGAGTCACTCTGCCATCTTGCATTTCGAGCTGAAGTTGCACAGTAGGCCAGGCACACATTGGAGACGCAGAGCAGGACAGCAGAGGGTTTTGTGATTCACATGTTTAAAAGCCACAGGGCAGACTGCCGCGCAGGGCAGAGGAGCAGCGCAGTTCCTGCTTTCGCCTTCGCCTTCGCCGCGCAGTGCACGGGACAAAGTTTAGCGCGCGCGTGCCACACAGATGAGGGAGCGGCTGCAGAGCACGTGCTACCGCCGTGTTGGGGTAGGGGAACTGTTTGTTGACCCATTGTCTGTCCGCTGCGTCTCCTCCACATACTTCGCGTGCGTTCTCACCAGTTTGTGTTGAATATGGAGGAAAAGTAAGGCGATAGCGACCTAGTTCGGCCACGGCCAGACTTGCGGATGGTCGGATGCGGCCAATTGTACTTGGAACGGCGCCGCGCAGCGCGCTCTGTAGCCGACTGCGGCCGGCCACATGCAGAGGTTCCAACCTTTACGATTTAGTAGTAATTGTTACGAAAATTGTTTCAAATTGAGTTTACGATTTTAGTGTTTCTAATTCCGACTTTCGCGTTTAAATAACTAATCGGTGTCATTGTTTTCCGTCGGAAAAACTCGGTTCCTTTAGAGTTCGTTTGTTTGAAGTCATAGACAAAAATAAACTGGTTATGAGCAACACTATCACGCGCTTGTGGAAATCACCAGTATTGACGAACTCAAAAACTGCGTAATAAGGCATATGGGATGAATCCGCATAGACGCGCCATTGCGGAATCTAGCAGCAGCCAATGAAAATTCGGTATGTCACTTACGGCTTCCTTAACCTGCACTTTTACTGAAAGTTAAGATTTTCCGTTGTGTTTGTATCTCTGGAAATCACAAATTCTAAGGTCCTAGGCCTTTGGAACACTGAATGGTCTGATTTGCGTGTACCAAATAAGCTCCGTGCAGTTAAACCCTCCATAGGTACATGGAAGTCCTCCCTGAGGGCCTCCCGTCGGGATTGCTCTTTGTCGACTGCATATTGGCCATACGTGGTTAACACATGGCCACCTCCTTCGACGAGAGGACCCACCTACCTCCTTCGACAAGAGGACCCACCAAAGTGCCCACATTTTAATAGACTGTCCGCTTTTAGCTGCTTTGATGCACTCCTTTAATCTTCCAACTGCGCTTTCATCAGTTTTAGCTGACGATGCCTCGATGGCTGACCGTGTTTTAGGTTTTATTCGTTCTATTTAGGGGTGGGCACATTTGCCTGATTTTTGGTGCCCACTACCCCTACCGAACTTTTAATTTGATGTCTCTTATTAAGTTTCTGTCAGGTTCTTAACTGGATATATTAAGTGCATGCAGAGTGGCTGGCTCATCCTGTATTATCCCCGTGATAAGCCAGCCACACTCTTCTCCTATAATAGGTTCGTTGCCTCTTTGGTCAACAACTAATGTGCCTTCCTTTTTAAATTACCATTTTACCATCGACTGACACTCTGTCCCCAGAGTATACTGGTAGTGCTACATCATATAGATGGTTCAGTTCTATTAGTGTGAACTATTAGCTGGGAAAAGGGGACTGATAACCCAACATTTTAATCCCCTCTAAACATCCGACGACAACAACAACAACACAAAATCTAAGGTGGAGTAATAAGCTGCCCCCATCTCATCTGCACCCTTCAAAAATTGTTTTCACAATTTTGATGATTCCTTCCTTATTAACTTATCCCCCTTGGACTCCTTCGACCCTCTCCCTGCCCGCTTATATATATATTAGGTCGCATTGCTAATTGCCATATTCAAAAGTTGGAACCTCTGCACATGTCCAGCCAGCACCTGGTCATGCGGCCAGCCTGCGACCAGAGGGCTGCTGCGGCCAAGTGTACACGCACCTGAATGGGACACCATGCACGACGGACTTCTAGTGTGCGGCCAGCCGTCCATGCACGTTTATCTTCCCCATTTTGGTATTTGTGGATCACCGACGTTAATAAAAGGGATTTTTCATTGATATGGATTTCGATACGGAGAAATATATATAAATGTTTGTCTGTACGTCCTCTATGCGCTCATAAACCGTTCATTAGATTGCAATGAAACTTTGGTGAATTGTTCACCGTATGCCCACGAAGGTTCCTGACCCAAAAACAAAAGGGCACGACCAACACCGTCTAGATACAAGGCCTCACAAGAAGTTCGTGTCACGTCACACCAATAGGCTGCCCTCGCAAGCTCTCTGGCTGGCCGCTGGGGCACAGCCCACTGCCTCGTAGCTTCAGCCAGTGAGCTTCCGAGGGCAGCCTATTGGTGTGACGTGACACGAACTTCTTGTGAGGCCTTGTATCTAGACGGTGTTGACCCGACACATAGTTCAGGAGATATGACGACACAAATAAGGCCACCGCGTGAGAATACCCAGTTTTATGCGTCATTTATGCACATTTCCTCGTAAACCACTGGACCGATTTCAACCAAATTTCGTACATATCTTCGTTACCGGGAGGTACCAATTCTGTAATGGTAAGGACGACATACGACACATGATTCAAGAGATATAAAATCATAACCAACAGGAGTTGCAAGAATCTGCCACATAATGCGACGAGAATTTATGAACACAGTATATGAAGACGAGATTACTTAGCGACTTA
This sequence comes from Locusta migratoria, assembly GCA_026315105.1. Lineage (NCBI taxonomy): Eukaryota > Metazoa > Arthropoda > Insecta > Orthoptera > Acrididae > Locusta > Locusta migratoria. Next base: position 158,998,878 of record CM048747.1, read on the forward strand.
AAACAAACTTTAAAAATAATTTCAAACCTTTATTGAACGATTTCTCGCTGACAACTTTAGCGAAATTATGAAAGGAATAAAGTTCCTGGCTTACTACTTTTACCCTGTTCATTGACTAAAACTACGGCATTCGGTATTACGTTACAATTTGTAGTTTAGAAATTATAAATTGTAGCCGCAGGAAATTTTACAGACAGACCTTCTAAATTGTATACAGTACGACACGTAGTTCATGAGATACAAGGACATAAACAGTAATGTTCATGGATAACCGCCATCATGCACCAAGTTTTAATCTATTACTTCTTTAATATTAATTGTATTTTCAAGAGATTTTACAGACATATATATGTAATTTTTTACTGCTATCTGTGTTTGTTTGGATACTGCACTTATAATTTTGTACATTATGCAAGACAGCCTTATTTCTTATATATTCACCGATAAATATAACATGTTTTTAGAAAAAGGAAATAGAGAAGGGCTAGAAGTACTAACTCAAGGCAGGAATTAATAAATACCCGGAAAACGACGGGTTTCATAATAAATTACGGAGAGGACTGCTTGTGTGACTTGTCATGCAACGCATATGCATATAAAAATGTGAAAATGTCGGAGGAAGTGACGATGTTTGGGGGTAGTGAAAGTGCAACGCCACAGGAACAAAACTCGTTGAGACATACATTTTATCTTTATTAGTATTTAATTAACTAGCAGTTTTTCCTCATTTTAAATGCATTATTGGATTGCTGTGTCTGTACCCGTTATGCTGCCTCCAATTTTCTTTAATAATTCGACAAAACGTTTTGAAGACATTGTACTAGTGAATCAGAAAAAAATATATTCGTGTTCGCGACGTTCACAGAAAAGCACATTAATTTGTAGAAGTGATTGTAACCTAAGATGCACCCAAAATCTCTTCTTGTCGAGATTCCAGCGGTACACAGCCGTAGCTGTCTCCGCGACGTCGTCATGCACCTCCGTGAACCTGGCACCCCACTTAACGAAATTGCTTTTTGCTTTATACAGTTTTAAAGAGCTTCGTTTGTAGTGGATTGTTGTACCAAAATTTTTGTTCGTAGTTTTTCGAAAAAAAAAAAAAAAAAAAAAAAAAAAAAAAAAAAAAAAAAAAAAAATAGGTGTCACTCAGAAAATAGCCAGCACCCCACTTTTACGAAATAAAATTCTAATGAATGATATGTGAGGGGAATCGTTGGTAGAGGTACTATTTCCTACACATATTATCCATTAGAATTAAATTTCTTGAAAGTGGGGTGCTGGCTATTTTCTGAGTGACCCATAATTTTTTTCGAAAAAGTACAAACAAAAAATTTTGGAACTACAATCCACTACAAACGAAGGTCTTTAAGATTTATAAAGTAAAAAACAATTTCTTTAAGTCGGGCGCCTGGTTCACGGAGGTTCATCATGCGGTCGAACTGCGACCAGGTGACGGCCAGCCGCAGTACTGGTCTACTGGCAGCAACTAATCGCCCTAATTGAAGCAGTTCCCCCGAACCTAGTTTTGTACGATAACATCACGGTGACTATATTGCAAAGGATCTCAATATTCAGAATGACGCAGAATGGTATTACTTCCAGTTCAAATAAGCCATGTTAAATGTCAAAGCAACTTGCTGTAATGATTACAAGTAGTTACAGTACTTCAGTTTGTGTCAATAACGTTGTTTTCTCTCGTATTTTCCTTTTGAAATACTGCTTACTGAAGTGCTCTTTCCAAAGGTTCCTCCCGCAGTTCGCCTGGCTCACGAAAGTCTGTAATTGCAAACTTTGTATTTATAATTGCCTGTGACACGTTTGGTTATGGTCTCATTGTCTAATAGATGAAAGGCCTCATCTACCTCGATGACATGCGGAAGCTGTTATTCAGAATGAGATAATTGAGATAAATGTAAATGTTCCCTCTCTTATTTCCCAACGTACTACTTGAAAAAAAATGTGCCGATTATTAGACCTGCCCATTGACGTCATATCAATTCTGATGAACTTGTAGTTTGCGTCAGCGGTGCTCATTAGCAGTGTAAAATATATATGTTTGTTGATGACCTTTTGGTTGGTTTTTCGGCGATAGCTCCAATACACGGAGGAAATAGCTGTCGCTGTTCGATACATTCAGATATTTTTGCCTGCGTCTGTGTTGCAGGTCCCGGTAAATATAGTGGTTGCATGGTGTCCCATGGTTTGAGACTTCGTTAACAGTATTCGACACTGTTCGATCGCCCATTCTGTTGCCGTAGGCATTATTTACGCTGTCTTCTGAGGCTAAATACATGTGAAAAAAATGTCTTTAGGGAAAATACCTTTGTGTACTGTGCACAGTGTACACTGCCTTTTGTCGTTATCAAATTACAATATATTATTTTAAAAAAAGTATACAGGCTGCAGACGTAAAACGCAAGATCGGGAAAGATGTGGGCATTGAGATTATGCAAGCCTTACGTTCTAATAATAATAATAATTTCGTGTGGCTCATTGGCCTGGTGCAAATCTTTCAATTGAACACCACTTCGGCGACTTGCGTGTCCCTAGCCTACCCCAGTTATCCAACCGGGGAAAGGGGACCTACAGCTTAACGTGGAATCCGAACCACGTGTCGTTTCTGGCTAAATTGGATATTTTGACTATTAAACTGCTATAAAACCACAAATCAATATTTTTGTAACATTGTTCTTAGTAAACAGCAAACTATTTAAACTGTAAATAATTTAGATATAAATAATAATGATTTATATATATATATATATATATATATATATATATATATATATATATATATATATATATAATATGACGGGTTTCGATCAGAGACTGCTGAAGACTTTCTCCGTGCATTACAGATGGGCCCGCTACATGACAGTTCCATCATCAATGCCGACCGCGGTGGCCGAGGAGACTGAGGCGCTCCAGTCACGATCTGCACGGCCACTACGGTCGGGGGTTCGAATCCCCCCTCGGGCATGGATATTTGTGCTGTCCTTAGTCTTAGCTAGTTCATAGGTAGTTTGTAAGCTTAGGGACTGATGACCCCGTAGTTAAGTCCCATAAGTTCTACAAACATTTGAACATTTCCATCATCAATGAACAGACCTGAAGATGATCTCTCGCAGATCGAATCCGGTCATCTTATTAATAAAATCAATCTCAGGCAATACGATTATGGATATCGAAATTATTTAAAAAATAATATTTTGCAGGCGGCGAAGTAAAAGCGATTTGAATTAGGAACTGTCATCGGCATGTGCTGAATAGAAAAAGGAAATGTTATGAAAGTGGAGCTGTTCAGCTAACACACAAAGAAGAGGAGGAAAAAAAGTAATCGGAATTCCAAAAAGAAATTGAATTCTTGTTGCCTTACACAACAAAAATATATTTTCAGGGTAGTGATTCACAAGGCGGGTGTGAAATTGCACTGTCGAAGTGGAAAATGTGGCATGTAGTAAAGTGGTGTTTCGGAATGACAAGGAAGGCGAAGAGATTATAAGTGTTGTTGGTACGAGGAAGTTACATCTCAGACACAGGGTCCTGCAGAATTGGACATTTCTCTATTAATCAGGACCCGATATTCTTAAGAAAAAACTTCATGTTTTCTTACCAGTGCAGCACTCCATTGTGTAGCGTGAACAAAGGGCACGGTAAAGGGCCATTGAACGTAAAGATTGAAGACACTAAACTTACCATTGACCCACCCTGCCATTTTTTATGTTGATGTACCAAGTAATAAAAAATATGCCAACAATAAAGCAACATTTTCCTTTTGATTGAAGTATTTTAAGTTTTTTCGCAAACTGTGGCAAATCTCCTAAGAATTCACATCTGTACAGCTCAAGAAGTCAAAATTATGAAGCGACAGCTGCAATAATCCATCGTACTCATCGGGAGCCATCAATACGTATGACACTTCTTCAGAACTCACTTGACTTGCATTCAGATAAAGCTGCTAGTTCTTGCAATCAGTTCATGAATAACAACGATTTTACGGTTTAATTTTCTGGAGTAACCTATGCAACTCATGGATAAAAACGACTGTTTTCATAATAAGTATTCCACAGTAATCTATGTACCTCTAATTTATGTCCTGACGGAAATACGTTGGTATTGCGAAGGTTAAACTTCGGAGAAGTGACCCGTTTCCACGTAATTCAGGCTATAGGAGGTTGTTTACTTTAGAATGAAGACACATTGTTCTCTTGGGAGGGTGATCAGAGTCCATACGTTAAAGCGTAAATTAATATTTTTCATTAATCATTTTCATTTCATTATTGTAAACAGTCTTCGAATACTATTGGCAGTGTATTCCGCAATTATTTCTCAGGACAGAACAAGCACTTACAGTGTGTTCTATTCTGTTTTGGTACTTGGTACATGCTGAGGAAAGGTTTTTCCGCATCCTTTTTCAGTGAATATAATACGAACGACAGCTAGCCAGAGCTTTAGTTACCAGTCGCAGTTATTAAGGCCATAACGATACTTTGATTGAAGAATCTATTAAAGTCGCAGCGAGTATGGCAGTGGCACTGCGTATTACTTGTAAATTATATATCGTTACGAACAAAGCAATTAGATCTCTAAGCTGAGGTGTAATTTTTTTGTGTAATCACGGTAGGAAATACGTACGTTGTTAGATATCTTAATACTCACTTGAAACAAACTGTACCACTCCAGACGGAGATAAGTGACCGTGTAGGCTGCAACCACATCCTTTTCCTCTGCGTCACTTAACACCAGGAAGACAAAGGTTCTTATATAAGAGACAGTTAAATCGTCGCGTTAGGTGGATATGGACTTACTTGTTTTTATTTGCTGTCAGCTGATGGTATTGTCTGCCTGTCTGCGAAGTACGCCAGCCCTATGGCTTATTTAAAAAATATAGAGAAAATACAACTATCCTAAGTAAGAAACTACAAATTGATCAGAGACCATGGCTGTACGTAAAGTGCAAAGCGTATACCATGATATTTTAGCTAAGTTGTACCCTAAGGGTCATACTTCACAGGTAATAAATACTACGGTACGTGGAAACACAACGGTGCACTCACCGACAGTGATAGTTCTGCATGTTTCACAGCTCCTGCCTCCATAGACCTGTCGTAGCTCGCATACTAGCTGGACTGTGGTCCAGTGGACAGAGTGGTAGGTTGTCATGCAGTGTCAGGGGTTCGATTCCTTGTTGGTTTGCAGATTATTTCCTCTCGGAAACTTGGTGTTGCGGACTCATCACCTAAAATGACTTGCACAAAACTGCTCCAACACGATCCCAGCTTGGGTTTAGCGGCGAAAAATGCCGAACGATCATCGTTTACTACAGTTAAGGTCAATTTGGCCACCTTCAGGTACAGAAACACGATATTTCTGTTATAATTTCTCTAGATGTTTATGTAATCAGTCCGGTTCGTTAAAATCTCACACTAGTGACATAAACACACATTTTATAGTACTTTTGTAGTCGTACATATGATAAATTCTTACAGGGCGTGGCGTGTCGACTATCAAGTTGTTAGGAACGACTTAGGTATTATCATTCCTAAGAATGTTCTACCGTCTACTGAAAGTGGAAAGGTACATTGAACGCGACACCATTAGCATGTTATAAAATCGCTATGTGAACTTGTGTACATTGCGATGATTTTGTACATGAACACGGGCTGAACAATCGAAATAAGTTAAAATAAATTCACCCAGCAGTTGTTGTCGAAATGTACTTCATAATGTATGACTAATGATTACTGTTTCTACCCAGAGCTAGACAAGGGAGCAGTGGCATGTAAGTAGAATTGTTCTTCCACACGAAACGTAACTATTGAAGTAGGCAGACAGTGCTCTAGAACCATAGCCTTGGACTAAGTCTTTAGGTCGTGAACATCGGCCTCGAACTGATACTGGTGGCGCAGGGGAACGGGAAATTTTGAACGTTACAGTTGGCAGCACTGTAGCGTCGGCAGAAGTTCGAAACTTTGCATAATTGATGTGAACGCACTGCCATTTGGTAATCATGGAGAATTGGACTGGTGCGGAACGTGCAGTAGCTGTGAAAGCATTTTACAAAAATGGTGATAGTGCGGCTGTCGCGCAGAGAACATTTCGACAGCATTACCAGCTTGGACGTCATGGACATGTCACATCTGCGCATGCGATTACAACGTGGGTGCGTAATTTTGAAGAAACGGGATCTGCCTTGAAAAAGAAACCTCCAGGTGGCATTCCAACGGTACGTACCCCAGAGAACATTGCAGCTGCTACAGCTGCAATCGAGAGAAGTCCTCGCCGCTCCGTTTGAAGGCATGCATCTTCGCTAGGGATTAAGCGACGAAGATTACAAAGAATACTGCACGAATTAGACTTCCATCCGTATAAGTTGTAGATTGTGCAACACTTACATGAACGAGACCCAGCGTCACGTATGGAGTTTAGTAGCCAGATATTGGCTAAAATCAACGAGGACGCGAATTTCCTTGGTAACTTATGGATATCAGACGAACCCAATTTCCACCTGAACGGATTCGTGAACAAACAGAATTTTCGTTATTTGGCACAGGGTATTCCATGTGAGTTGCACCAGCGACCACTACACAGCGCCAAGGTCACAATATGGTGTGCTGTATCATGTCATGGTGATGGCCTGCGAGATCCCCTGATTTTAGTGTGTGCGACTTCTTCCTGTGGGGATATCTTAAAGGCAAGGTGTACCGTACACGTCCTGCAACAATCCATAAACTGAAGAACATTGAAAACGAAATTACTGCCATTCCCCAAGATTTGTTTCACCGCGCATTCCAGAGTTTTCATAACAGGCTGTTAGAGTGTGAACGCCGAATGGAAGCACATCTTTCCGATGTCGTCTTTAAAAAGTAGAGAGAGACTTTTGGACATTTTGATTGTAAAGACATACTGAATAATGGCATACTGAATACATTCACTTTCGTTAATAAATTACTAGTTTTATGAATTTATGCATGGAAATGACGTTATTTCGAAATTTACCGTTTCCCTGCGCCACCCTGTTAATAGTTCTAGATGTTGCGATTCCAGAACACTCGATTGTAATCGATTAGAAATTAAAAGCAGTATTACGACGCTCAGGAATAGCTGCCGGCCGACAGTCGGTGATTAGCGACTTTCTCATTTTTTTCCACTTTATGATACGCTGTAGTAACTGCTAATGAATGTTAATGTTCTCATATAATGTACATGAAGTTATGATAAAAGTTCCAGAAATGCTCAACAGGTAAACGACAGGTTCTGTACTTCATGCCCTTGAAACAGCAATAGCTTTTCCATCTGACCCACTTAGTGTGTAAGAAGATATGGAAGGTACTAGCATCGTCAGCTCCATTGTGTTGCCACACAATAATGAATCAGTTTAAGACAAGCCTTTGTGTGCCACACCACCTCTTCATAAAGACTTGCTGATAAGGTTCGTGACAAAAAGGTCTCGTCTTTTGTGAAACCGAAGGGCGCATCAGAGACGCAGTATTAGTTTTGTTTGGACAAGAATGAGGTTAGAAATTCTCTGATCTTTTTAAAGGATGATTGCCATCCGCAGAGTATGACCTGGCGGCTATTCGGACCCTTTACGTCTCACAGTGCCTTGACTGTTGTAAGTCTCGGTCGGTTTCCTTCTTCAAATTGGTAAGGAAGGTTCATAATCATTTTGCGCAATTTGCTATTTTAACCCCGCCAAAACAACATCCAGTGCACGTCTTCAGAGTTCAAAATTACCCATCCAAACTCCTCCCATCCATAGCTCAGTCTTCTCTTGCAGTCCTGCACAATCATCATTCCATATATGTTGGAAACCTGGTAAAACGAAGGTTTCATCTGGAATATCAGATCACTGAGGTTGAGTTAGTATTATCAGACAATGAAAATCTTTGGAATTTGTTGGAATTAATTAGTCTTGAAAATTGGTAGAAAGTAAACACCACTCAGGGGTCAGATAGGAAAGCGATCATTGGTCATGGGACTGATGTCATCAGTCCGTCCAGTGGTTATTGCCAGGAGATGGTGTACCTCTTCAGCGATGACCAGTTTCCAGCACAAAGGTGGGAGGTTGCCTTCCCTTTCATGACAGTGGGCCAGAATCCACATTCTGACTGGGGATGCCCACCTGGCCTGCTGCTGCGGATGATGCAAGTAGATGACCAGCACCGTCGAAACATGTAGAACCCTTGCTGCAGTCGTTCCCATCCCGTGAACAAGCTCAGGTCGGCTGTACATAGATCTGGTTAAGGGATACATGTGATAAAGGTTCCTATCAGGAAATGTACAGCGAAGAACACATGGGGATCAGGAAGTAGTTACTAAGGAACTAAGAAACCTGAAATTTGAAAAACAGATCGTCCTGGATTATTTTGCTGATGTGGCAAAGAACCTCGTCCCTTTCTTCCAGCCACTCCTGAGAAGCTGAGTCGTTCCTCGTTTGTAACACAGCTCATGAGGTCTTCTTTAACACGTTGGCTGCCATGCTGCCGCCGGCGGTCAAAACAGGTGATTCTGGTGCCCCTCTAAGCCAGGCTACTGCCAATCAGACTGTTTTCTTGGAATTTAGCAGGGGACATTCCTCGTTATGCCAGGTTAGCTGGGTTTCCATTATAGATGTATGGTTCCATACTGCAACTTCTGTGGTTTCCTGTAACTCAGAAACAAGGTTCCCGGCGAATGTCTCCACCGTCTGTATGATGTTGCAAGGCATTCCGTATGTGACCATCTTTACCGGGAGTGGTGCAAATCTATCACACCTCACAGAATTTGTTGGTAGGCACGATCTTCATCCTCTACCTGACCTTGACGATACATCTTTTCTGTCTGCTGTGAAAGCAATGTGATGCGTTGTTGAATGGTTGAGCCGGTGTGTGTCCGGTATTTGAATTTTGTAAATCTGGTCACCCTACGTTAGGCGCCCTGGGAGGACTAGCCTGTTGGTCAATATCCCACAGGTGCAAGACAGGATAGGAGATTGCAGCACTCTCCAGCAACTCTGAACAGCCAAGTGCTCTTTTCTTCCTTGAAGCTAAATGTTCCAGTGTCACATCCAGATAGATAAGGTGGATCGCGTAGCTTTAGTATACGTATTGGCAGAGCTAAATATGCGTAGTAGCATGTTGTGACTTGTTGTCTCAGAACCTGTTTTTTTTCTCGGGAGGGGGGGGATGAATTCAATAAATGTTGAAAAACATTTCGCTTTTGGTAGTTGGCCCACCTCCTTACTGTAGGGACTGGCAATATCACATTTGCGACTAGGACAAGGCGACTACGAGGCCAGTGTAGTTGCAGTAGCTAAATAACTGTTCTTGAAAATCATTATCTAAATAAACATAAGAATAATATGTTCAGTAGTATTACGGTCCATTATAGTAATCATAATGGAATGGAACTTACTGTAACAATAAGTAAAATGTTCGAAAGATTTTAGATAATTCCGATTACTTATCGTTTGAACGTTATTCCTTGTTCGATACGTTGAGACATCACATTTTCAGTAAGCCCCAAATTTTGTTTGGCGTTTTACATTTCATACAATCTATTAAAACATTTTACGGTAAAAATCCAGAACTCCTTATGTAGTGTCTCTCATGATCCTGTTCGTGTTGCCATCTAACGGTGTAGTTCACACACAAGAATACGTTGTTGCCTTGTGAAACCATTGGGTCTTGGTTGGTATTTCGGCAATATTAAAAAAATAATAATAAATAATAAAAAAAACTGAAATGGATCTTAGTCGGTCCAGATGTTGGAGATTTTTATAAAGTACCCTCCGTCATGCACTGTACAAATATGTTGACAGTGCCGTTCCTTTTGTTTTGAAGGTAAAATGTGCAAAATCAGATTAATTACCAATTTTTCTTCTGTTCCTTTAGGTTTTCCATATTTTTTCCCCACACTCTTCTCTCCAACGCTAGATTCACCATTCCTTGTCTAAGAATGTGTCCCATCAATCGATGCCTTCTTTTATTCAAGGTATGCCAGAAATTCCTCTTCTCCTCAATTCTGTTCAGTACCTCCTCATTAGTTACGCGATCTAGCCACCTAATCGTCAGCATTCTTCGGTAACACCACATTTCAAAAGCTTCTATCCTCTTCCTTTTCGCACTGTTTATCGTCTTCGTTCTGTAGTTTCCGCTGCAGAGTGAAATATTCACACACACACACACACACACACACACACACACACACACACACACACACACCGCAGACGAATGGTCTGTGTGTAATTGTTGTCCGAAGTCTCCCGTTGTACACCATAGCGGTTCCATGGCGATAGCTTATAAGGAGGTGGACGATATGGTGGTTGAAAGTCGTCAAAATATTAAAACTATCTGACTGAAGGCCAGCGATGACGTTTGCGACTCTATACCAAGGAGGTTACATACAGCGGAACGTGATGCCACATACCATGTCTTTGGTCTATGCGTGCTACAATGTCTTCAGCTCTTTCTCTGTAAGGATAAGCATACGAATAAGGAAATATAAGAATAAATAAATAAAGCAGCGCGCAGAATTTTATAGACACCGATAACTTTCTATCGCAATATACTCCACCCTTCATCATCAGCCCTCAAGCAACAATGCAACCAATAAAACCATTTTCAAAAATTATAATTGTCAAAGAGTAATTATTGTTCCGCATTTCGCGTTATATTCTTCAAATTACTAAATATCTATCGGATCGCTATAAAACCGTGCCTAAAACCTTCCTCGGGTTTAAATTAGTAACTGTACAAATATTTAAGTCTCTGCGTCGTGTCGTTCGGACGTGATAAGCGTACACCGAACATACATTCACATTTATAGATATAGATTACCTAATCTAATTCCTTCAGCATCGTCTGATTTGACACTGTACTCCCATTACCCTTGATTTGCCCTTGTTAATGTTCATCTTGTACACACCTTTTGACACACTGGCCATCCCGTTTAACTGCTCTTCCAGGCCCTTTGCTATCTCTGACAAAATTATCGGCAAAACGCAACAATCTTTTTCTCATTATTAGTTTCTCCATCACTGGATGGTTGCTGATGCCGCAACTGTGGTTGAAATTTAATGACAGTCCAGCTCCAGTTGCAATTATTGGTGCTTTATTTAAGCCCACACTACCGGTTTCGGCCTCTGTGTTAGGCCATTTTCAAGTGTGACAGACCTGCATATAATGTGTAGCAATAAGTTTACAAAAAATTCGTGGCTGTTTTTGAAATACGTACATACTACTGTTTGTAAACAGTACAATGTAAACAATCAACGACGCGTCCAAACAGCTCTGGAGCCCGCACCAGCGTTCCTGGTTCAAATTTCGCTCGCTAGAGGCCGCCCCTCAACTATCGGCTTCGACGCCTCGTTTGTTGCAATCATTTTATATTTTACAACCTAAGAATCTTTGTACCTTGTTTAAACAATACATTCAACTTTAATGTAAACTAAATTGAATACAATTGGCCTTAAGCTAAATTATTATACTTCCTGTATTAAAAATTTTTAAATTGACGACACGCCCAGTTTTTACATAGCCTCATTGGCCGCTACATGTTCCGTTTTTTATCCTAACTGACAATTGTAATATTTTACTATTGACCTTTACATTTTATCAACTAATGTTTATAATTTTAAGCATGCAATGATGTAATGTTTATATCAGAACACATCAGAACATGCCGATTTTAATGTTTTGGAATGTTAAAAATGACACGCCCATTTTTCTCATGTCGCCATTGGGCGCCAAAAGTTTTAAATTCTCTGAGTTCTATTGTTTTAATTACTTGACGTTGCTTTCTCTACGGCATAACGTAAGTTTCTTTCTGCTTCTGTACAGTACCTTTTTACATATGTAACATTCTATCTTGTACCATGTAATGTTTTGTAAACTTATTGCTACACATTATATGCAGGTCTGCCACACTTGAAAATGGCCTAACATAGAGGCCGAAACCAGTAGTGTGGGCTTAAATAAAGCACCAATAATTGCAACTGGAGCTAGACTTTCATTAATTTTTTTTTTTCGTCGTGTATATACTGCAAGGGACGTGTTGTAATGCATGTACGTATGAGCGCTGGTTGGAAGTAACGTGTGTGCATTCGGCGACTTGAAACACACGCCTGATAGTGGAGCCAGCCCTGTGCTGCCCCTGTTTGGCACGCGGCAGACGGCAGGTAGGTCGCGCCGTTACTGGCCCTGCGGCCTGCGGCCTGTCTCCGTAACGGTGCAGCGCGCGGCTCTGCCGACAGCCGATAAGGCAAGCACCCGTTACGTAAGCTGCGCTCTTATGTCATCCCGCTTATCTCTCACCTGCATACGTCCACACGTATTGTATTTAAACGCCATCCGTTTACATTCTGCGTGACTATGATCACTGCTCATGCTGCTTCGGGGTCAACGAACTTTGTGCCAATTCAGGGTGATATGCCCCGGTACTACGGGGAGATTTGGGAAGTACCCTGTCTTTTGGTTGCGAATCATGGACACTCAAGGCCAGAGACAAACAGCGCATTGATGCGTTTGAGCCAAGGATGTTAGAATAAAGGAAGGTAGCGTTACCTATGCTGCGACGGGTATTGGTTGAAGCCAGAGGCACCATGCTTTTGTGCCCATAACAATGATTTCTCGGTTAATACATTTTGTGAATATTGCCTTGTTTACGTAAAGCAACTAAATCGATAGTCACGTTGGAGTATTTACTTTCATATGACGTACATTTCGACGACTAGATCCCCTACACACGAACACTATGCTCATTGCTTTGGGCACAAACAAATGCCCAAATCGACCCAAAGAACAACAAATCTCTCCATTATTGAGCAACTCGATACCTCCAGACGCCTTTTTTTTCCAGTCACCTAAAAAATTCTCCTGTTCTTTGGCCATATTGTGAGAAGAGATGGAGAAAATCTAGAGAAAAGATTGCAAGAAAAGATCGAGGGCACGAGACCAAGAGGAAGAGCAGCGAGCAGATATGATTCATGAAATCAAGATGATATCCAGTCTACCTCTTCAGGAGGCACTGAGATAAGCTCTCAACCGTCCGGGAAGGAGATGCTTGATTCATGGGGTCACGACGCTCAGCAATGTGCACGACGACTTACGATGATGAGATACAGTCAAAGTCCGATAATCCGACACGTTCGTGACCGACTCGGTGCCGGATTACCGAAAATGCCGGACTACGGGCGGTACCTATTACTGCTGGCGTGGGCTGAGCCATACAACGAAAACAGTGCACTGAACCATGTGTGCGATAACCTATCGAATGGTTCCAGTTTAGTTTTTCTGGAAGCCAAGTTTTCAGTTGTTACCAATTGAGAAGCATATTTCATTAGTTCATACTTCGGTTTATGTTAAACGGTTGACGAACCAATATTAAATTCAGTTATCAAAATATATGTTCTCACCTTTCTCCATGCGTTTGATGATTTCAAGTTTCTGGTTGATGGTCAGAGTACTTGCTTACACTTCACTCCTGACTTGAGGTCGAAGAAGGTTTAAGTTAAGTCTAATATTCTCACTGCTTAAATGTTAATAAAACCTCTACAGATAACTATGATATGACAATCACCACTGTTAAATCTGGAAAAATGCTGGCGATCTAAACAGTGAAAGAACCTCTGTACAGTACAGTAACAGCCGAGATCTTCCGAGTAAGGTCTGAATTCTTCCGATCCCAACAATGGCGTCATCGTCATTGACGATTGCTGGCGGCATATTGTTGTGACCGGCCTTGAAGGGTTTCGCCTCATGTCAACAACAGTCTGTCGGTGACGTCAGCGTAACTGCAGCAGTAGCGGCTGCATCAAAGGAAAAAAATTCCCCTGGGTCCTGTTGCCGGACCATCGGGCGTTTCGTACTATTGGATGCCGGACTATAGGAATTCTACTGTATCAGCAATTTTTGTATAATTTTCGACTGATATGAACTTCACTTTAGCCTGTTATTACAGTATGATTATATTAGCGTTTGCGGTTCATATTTCAATATCCAGTCCCTCAATTCAAAACATAGCACCAGGAGTTGTTAGTAGGAATTTCTTTTATCGCCCCGATATGCTCGGATCTTAGTCACTGACGATGTGTTGCATGATCTGCTGTGCAACTTCCGCAGTCCATAGTCTGGATTCGACACTTTTCTCCACCAGTGTAGAGCACCTCTGCACCGGCCAAGACTCGTCCCGATTCTATTCAGGGCAATCCAGGTCTTCAGCGTCAGGTTGGATCTACTTGAATATCGGGGCACCTGTGAAGATGTAGTGCAGGCGGGCATCTGTTCCTGCTGTTCATCTATCTACCTTTCCATTCGTCAAGAGGTTTAAAATTCCTAGCTTTCACGTCAGCAGCTTCAAGCAGGGTTGGGTAGGCGATATGAATCTGTTCAGATTGAGATGTGGCAGGTCATTGCGCGCAAGTAGGCTAGGGTTCAGGTAGATCTTGTGCAATTCCCTCGTAAGGACTAAGGTTGTACGTAGTTCAGGCAGCATTAAACCAGTTAGTGGAAACCATTGAACTAGAATAGATCTAATTGCGCTAGGTATTATTCGCATTGTAGTATTCAGCTGGGCAACAACAGACTTTATATGATGACTTCATCTACACAGCTGCGCAATACTAAGCACTGGAGTACACCAAGCCCAGGGCTAAAGATTGCAGAATGGTTGCTGAAGATCCTTAGACTGCATAACTGCAATAAACCAAAAAGAGCGAATAATATTAATACTAGTAGAAAAAGAAAATGTGATATTTACGACAGCTATACGGAATGGTTACACGGTCTAAGCCTTAGACTCTAAGGCGTCATGCTGCGGACTGGACGGCCATTCCCGCCGGAAGTTAGAGTCCTCCCTCGGGCGGAGGGCGCGCGCGCGTTTGTGTGTGTGTGTGTGTGTGTGTGTGTGTGTGTGTGTGTGTGTGTGTGTACGCGCGCGCATGTGGTCCTTACGTGTAAGTTGTTTGTAAGTCTAGGGGCCGATGACCGTAGAGTTTGATCCAGTAGTTCCACAAAACAAAACACAGTGCGCAAAGGGGCTACCAGATTGAATGACTAAGGTATCTGGAAAACATTTGAAAATGTAGGGATTTTGAAGTTGTCGGGAGAAATAAAATTAAAAATAAAAATGTTACTTTATTATTACAATAGTAATATTCAGAAACGATTTAAAATTCATACAATTTCATTATTAACTCGCCCTTTAATACACACAGTCCGCTATATAGCCGAGTGATCGACATGGTACACCCTCGTGCAGGAGGACAACACAAAATAACCCTTTTAAGTGTTTTTTTAACATTTTTAAAACGTGTCCAAATTTTGACAGGTGCTTCTGTTTCGAAAGCTGTTTGTTGCGTTCGACAATGAAGCGAATGAAAGTACGTGAATGATTCACATTAACGCTACGTAAAGAAACATTTTAGAGAAGGTATTTGTCGGACCACCCCCATGAACCACAGACATTGCCGAGGTGGGGTGGCTTGCGTGCCTCAACGATGCAGATAGCCGTACCGTAGGTGCAACCACAGCGGAGGGGCATCTGTGGTTTCTGAAGAGGGGCAGCAGCCTTTTCAGTAGTTACAGGGGCAACAGTCTGGATGATAGACTGAGCTGGCCTTGTAACATCAGCTAATGTGGCTTTGCCACACAGCTACTGCGAACGGCTGAAAGCAAGGGGAAACTACAGCCGTTACTTTCCCGAGGACATGCAGCTCTACTGTATGAACATATGATGATAGCATCCTCTCGGGTAAAATATTGCGGAGGTAAAATAGTCCCCCATTCGGATCTACGGGCGGGGTCTACTCAGGAGGATGTCATCAGGAAAGACAATACTGGCATACTACGGATCGGAGCGTCGAATGTTAGATCCCTTAATCGGGTAGGAAAATTAGAAAATTTAAAAAGGGAAATGGATAGGTTGAAGTTAGATATAGTGGGGATTAGTGAAGTTCGGCGGCAGGATGAACAGGATTTCTGGTCAGGTGAGTACAGGATTATAAATACAAAATCAGTTGGGGGTATCACAGGAGTAGGACTGATAATGAATAAGAAAATAGGAATGCAGGTAAACTATGAGCAGCACAGTGATCGCATTATCATTGTAAAGATAGATAGGAAGCCAACACCGACAACAGTAGTACAGTTTATATGCCAACTAGCTCTGCAGATGATGACGAGATCGAAGAAATATATGAGGAGCTAAAGGAAATTATTCAGACAGTTAAGGGAGAGGAAAACTTAATTGTGATGGGAGACTGGAATTCGGTAGTAGGAAAAGGAAGAGAAGGAAAAATAGTAGGTGAATATGGACTGGGCAGGAGGAATGAAAGAGAAAGTCGCCTGGTAGAATTTTGCACGGAACGTGATTTTATCGTAACAAACACGTGGTTTAAGAATCACAAAAGAAGGTTGTATACGTGGAAGAGACCAGGAGACACCGGAATGTATCATATCGATTTTATAATGGTAAGACATAGGTACCGGAACCAGGTTACAAACTGCAAGACATACCCAGGGGCAGATATAGACTCTGACCATAACTTGTTAGTCATGAACTGTAGGCTGAAACTGAAAAAACTGCAGAAAGGTAGGAAAATAAGGAGATGGGACTTAGATAAATTGAAGGAAAGTGAAGTTCTGGAAAATTTCAGAGGGAGATTTAGGCAACAATTGACAGAAACAGGGGGAAATAAAACAGTAGAAGAGGAATGGGTAGCATTGAGAGATGAAATAGTGAAGGCAGCAGAGGACAAAATAGGTAGGAAGGCAAGACCTACAAAAAATCCTTGGATGTCACAGGAAATACTAAATTTAATTGATGAAAGGAGAAAATATAAAAATGCAGTAAATGAAACAGGCAAAATGGCAGTTCAGACGACTAAAAAATGAGATTGACAGGAAGTGCAAAATGGCTAAGCAGGAGTGGCTAGAAGCCAAATGCAAATCTGTAGAAGAATGTATAAGAAGGGGAAAAGTAGATTCCGCCTACAGGAAAATGAGACATTTGGGGACAAGAAAAGCAACTCTACGAATATCAAGAACTCAGATGGGAAACCAGTTCTCAGCAAAGAAGGGAAAGCTGAAAGGTGGAAAGAATACATAGAAAAGCTCTACAAAGGAAATGAACTTAGATACAATGTTGTAGCAAGGGAAGAGGAAGTAGATCAAGATGAAATAGGACATGCTATACTGAGAGATGAATTTGACAGAGCCTTGAAAGACCTAGGTCGGAACAAGGCCCCAGGAGTAGATGACATACCCTCAGAGCTACTAAAGTCTCTGGGAGAGCCAGCCATGACAAGACTATTTGAACTGGTGTGTAGGATTTATGAGACAGGCGAAATACCCTCAGACTTTAAGAAAAATGTAATAATCCCCATTCCAAAGAAATCAGGCGCAGACAGGTGTGAAAATTACAGAACCATCAGTTTGATAAGTCATGGTTGCAAAATTTTAACAAGAATTATCTACAGGAGAATGGAAAAGCTGGTAGAAGCTGACCTCGGGGAAGATCAGTTTGGATTCAGGAGGAACGTAGGAACCCGGGAGGCAATACTTACCTTACGTCTTATCTTAGAAGATAGATTAAGGAAAGGCAAATCTACATTTTTAGCTTTTGTTGATTTGGAGAAAGCATTTGACAATGTTGACTGGCCTACACTCTATCAAATTCTGAAGTCAGCAGGGGTAAAATACAGGGAGAGGAGAGTGATTTACAACTTGTACAAAAGCCAGACCGCAGTTATTAGACTCGAAGGGCATGAATGGGAAGCATCAGTTGGGAAGGGAGTAAGACAGGGTTGTAGCCTTTCTCCGATGTTATTCAATTTGTACATTGAGCAGGCGGTGAAGGAAAGCAAGGAAAATTTTGGAATAGGCATTAAAGTTCAGGGGGAAGAAATAAAAACATTGCGTTTTGCTGATGACATTGTAATTCTGTCAGAGACAGCAAAGGACCTGGAAGAGCAGTTGAGTGGAATGGACAGTGTGCTGAAGAGAGCGTATAATATGAACATTAACAAGAGCAACACAAAATTAATGGAATGCGGTCTTAGAAAATCAGGCGATGCTGAAGATATGATTAGGTAACGAAACAATGAAGGTGGTAGATGAGTTTTGTTACTTGGGTAGTAAAATAACATGCGATGGTCGCAGTACAGAGGATATAAAATTCAGAATGGCAATGGGAAGAAAAGCATTTTTGAAAAAGAGAAATTTGCTAACATCGAATATTAATTTAAGTGTAAGGAAGTCTTTTCTGAAGGCATTTGTGTGGAGTGTTGCCTTGTACGGGAGTGAAACATGGACGATAAGCAGTGCGGACAGGAAGAGAATAGAGGCTTTTGAAATGTGGTGTTACAGAAGAATGCTGAAGATTAGGTGGGTAGATCGCATAACCAATGAAGAAGTACTGAACAGAATTGGTGAGAAAAGGAATTTTTGGCATACCCTGACTAAAAGAAGGGATCGCTTGGTAGGACACATTCTTAGATTTCGCATTGGAGGGAAGTAAGCAGATTCAAATGGATGTGGGTTGCCGTTCTTATAAGGAGATGAAAAGGCTTGCTCAGGATAGAATAGGGTGGAGAGCTGCATCAAACCAGTCTCCGGACTGAAGACCATAACAACAACATTTGTCGGAAGATTCTGTATTTTTCTGGAGCCTGGAAACTGAATTAAATATTGGCAGAATCCAGACATTCTGATAGACCCTAAGTATTATTTGTAAAATTCAAAAGTACACACCTTGTTTTTTGCTTGTATAAGTGATTACTCACAATCACTCGAATTTTTTGACTGGATCTACGCTTTCTCTCACACTAATATAAATATCTGTTCATATCCTTTTATTTCTGTTCTCTGTATTTCTCTTCGTGTAATTGTTTTCGTTAATAGTACTGTATTTTTTTTAATATATTGATAGTAACTATTGTAAATTAATATACACACTTCTTCTCTTTACAGGTAAGCACGGAAACTATTTGCAAGCAGCTTCTCTAGAAAACAGTAGCCTGAAAGGTATTTGTAACACAACATACTCTTTTTAGATATTTGTTTGTTGCTTTTTACCGGATTCGTACGAGTATCTTGAATAGTGTGTAATCGTTTGGACATGAACGAACCAAATATGAAGAGACAAAAAGTGAGTTAAGATTGCAAATAACATTGTTCGATGAAACACCTACATCCTGGGTCAGAAGGGTAATAGTGGTCAATTCCATAATTTTTATACCCTCTTTGTCCATAAAATCCACAACTTCTTCTGCCTTTCCGGTCAGGGTCTTAAGATTCATTATGCCCACCTTCATGATGTTGATTACTGGTCGCCCATTTTTCAGTTCCCCCAGCCCTCAAGGAACTGCTCGTCGCCTGTAGGATACTCCCTAGCCGTTTCCGAGACATGTTCAGAAGTGCCATATCCATTTAGTCTGTTATTACGATGGGGTCACAACTAACAGGTATTTTATACCTGATGCCAGATGAATTTTAGGCCGCTACTCAGGAGTACAGACGCCTTTCGCAACCGCTTTACTGAAGTACAGACGTTGCTGACAGTGGTCGGTTCTTCCGTTTTACCCACCGTTGGGACTGAGGTCCTCTTCCGCAATCTAAACCGCTGACCATGCTCTCCTCTTTTTAGTGAATTTGTCATTTCCTACGCAATGGCTTCTCCCAGCATCCAAAGGGAGGACTCCTCCGGCGTAGCCGTAGAGCCTACCTCCGCGCCACCTCCCCCCCCCCCCCCTCTTTGGAAGACCTTCACTCATATCGTATTCGACAAACACATTCATAACACTGATATGCGAAACAATAACAATTTTGACAACAGTGAATGCCTACCGAAGCCTACCAGAACTTAGAGAGAGCTCTGCCATCTAATAATCAACACATAGTACGTAAGTGCATGTGAAACTCCGTGTTATAAACGTGTTTCTAACCGCAGAAAACATGCCCCGATTGATTTCAATGGGACAAAAATTGTGTACAATGTTGATTGACGCCAAATTGGTGAGTCCAGCTCTCATCAACTGCTACAGTTTTGTTAAGGAAGCTCTCACCGTCTCACTCGAAACGCTATAAAAATTGTTAAAGATGTCCAGTCTTCTCTATTACAAGTCGGGAGGGAACATTCGAGGCACCCACCGTGCACGTAGTTCTTCTGTATCGCAATTCTGCTGTAAGGCTCCTACAAGTAAGAGCTGACGCATCCGCCATTTTCATTCCGGTAGCTCTTAAACATAATGTGGTGCTATAGGGTTTGCGTCACGGCACTTTAGCACGACATTATATGGGTGGTTGTGTTGTCATGAACTGCTCAGATCATTCCAGAGGTGGCTACAGAATGTTTAGTTTCCCGAGAGATTCTGAGAGACGAAAAAATTTGATCATTAACTGACGGCCCAAAAACTGGGGACCCGGACCGAGCTCACAGTTATATATTATAAATAAATATGTATTATTATGACTTAAAGCAATGTTTAATAGTAAAAATCGTCTGTGATACTCGAACGTAAGTTTTTGTTTAGCCCTTTTGAAAGTACTACCTCTTAACAGGGAAGCTGCCTGTAGGGAGTTAGCAGCCGCAAAATATCATAACACAGCAAAACATCCCAGAACATACTGTTTATAGAGCACACTATGTGTGTGTCTTTAAATGCCAGTTTTTACACTTATCTATAAGAGACTATAACATAACTGACAAAGAATACCGTGTAAATTTTACTTACGACTGCGGCGGCGTAGTGTGCTAATGTTGGCAACGAAATGTTTGCTTTACAAGGATTATCAAATTACTGACAAGACAAGGGCACTGTTACATATAAAAGCCTGTCAATCTTGAGAAGGAACAGAATTATTTATTTGATTGTCAACACAAAGGATTATTCCCGTCATTCTACACGATTAGGTTTTCCAATAACATTCAACGGTTGCAGCCAACATCGGCACCGTGTGCTGTACGACCGTAAACTTTAGATCCTGCACACTAATATTCTTTTTCGTTTTAGTGTTTGTAATACGTTCTGGAACTTTTTCAATAACGTAACATAAGTACATTCAGCAATGTGAGTATGACTAGATGTGGTGTATTTATCACAGCGGACAACAAACACTTATTGCAGGACGGCAAACAAACCTCGCATATTGACAGTCATTATTCAATTCAAATAAAAGTCAACTGGAACTTTTTCAATAACGTAACATAAGTACATTCAGCAATGTGAGTATGACTAGATGTGGTGTATTTATCACAGCGGACAACAAACACTTATTGCAGGACGGCAAACAAACCTCGCATATTGACAGTCATTATTCAATTCAAATACAAGCCAAGATCGCTTAAACCTTTTATCTAGATGATCAGTTTCGGTAGAATTAAACGTAGTGCGCGATTTTTATCCCAGTGAGAAAAGGAATTTTTGGCATACCTTGACTAAAAGAAGGGATCGCTTGGTAGGACACATTCTTAGACATCGGGGAATCGTAAATTTAGCATTGGAGGGAAGTGTGTGGGGTAAAAATCGCAGAGGGAGACCAAGAGATGCGTATAGTAAGCAGATTCAAGTGGATGTGGGTTGCCGTTCTTATAAGGAGATGAAAAGGCTTGCTCAGGATAGAGTAGGGTGGAGAGCTGCATCAAACCAGTCTCCGGACTGAAGACCATAACAACAACAAATATGTTTCTTGCGCTTTTTTCTTTATTTGGACAGAAAAGAAAAACAGCAATAAGAAAACGCGAGATTTTTGTGTCTAATCCACATATCGATGTAAACAAGAGCGGAATGCAAGCTCAAAGTAGCACGATCTAAGGCTCTATGCCGGCACTCCCAAAATAATTCACTAAACTTGAACAAAACAACACTGATCGTATAAGCTACGTGTTGTGTTTAGCATTCGCACGGAATGAAAATAGCGGATGCGCCAGCCTGTGTTTTTAGGAGTTCTATTCTGCAGTGATACGTGATGCGCCTCGCTTACCTGAGCGCGCTCTCTGTGTTAGCCGACCATTTTCTCTGATAAATTCAACAACCCGATTCCCATGAGTCGCGACCTTTGGCGTTGGCGCTCGTCCACTCAGAGTTCTGTCGCACACGCTGTGGTTAATACCAATGTTCACTTCATTACTAGCGGGAACAACCAAACTGATGTCGATACAATTTCATCGAACACAACTTCCATTCTTCTATGAATTTTAATTGGAAGCACGTTTTATTCAATTAGCGACTGTTTCTAACGCACGGTCAGAATTATGTTATACACGGCTATGTTACACGCTACAATTCGATATCCTCTAGTGGGAGAGGGTTGTAATTTCCGTCAGCGAAACGGGAAAATTGAAAGAGTAATTAGTATGACATGTAATACCTCGTATATTGAGAACAGAATAATAAATTCGTAGACATAACTGTTTAGATGGAAATATCAGCCGAATTCCAGGTCCATTGAAGTTCTGGGAGCATACGTTTCTCGAGGAGTCAACCAATATGCGACGGTGGCAACACACACATGGAGACACTATGCAATGGAATCTACTATTGTCGCTGATAGAACACGTTGTTAACATACCTACCTTATACCTCCGAGCAAATGGACTCGCCCGTCCCACGTCACCGGCGTGTGCACAATCGAGGGAAAGACATTCACTTGTGAGCAAATTGTCCAACGAAACGATGTCACTGTTTTCGAAACAGGAACAGCGAAGCTGGGTCAAGATTGAATGTGTCTGTATTACTGTTCGTTTTTCGAGCATCACCTGCGACCAGCTTTGCGAAAGAAGCGGCAACACTTTCTGCGCAACCCGCCCATCATTTTGCACGACAATGCGCGGGCGCTTACAGCGCAAGCTGTGGCTGCTCTGTTCGGTCGATGGGACTGAGAAGTATCTAACACCCACGGTACTCTCAGGACTAACGTCCTTGTGACTTGGATTACGAAGATGAAGGAACCAATTCGTGGCATTCGCTTCAGAACTGTTCCAGAGATTCGACAGACAGTAGACCGCTCCATCCGCACCATCAACAGAACAGACTCTGCTAACGGTGTACTGCGCCTTCCACATCGCTGGCAACGGGTTCAACACAACGCCGGTGACTACTTTGAAGGACAGTAACAGGTGCAAACATGTAACGCTTTTGTATCGGTTGTGAATAAATAGTTGCTACTATTTAAGTTTCAACCCTCGTATTCCTTCCTCCAACGTATATCTTGCGAATAAACCACAAAGATAAAATTAGAGAGATTGGAGCCCACGTACAGGCATACCGGCAGTATTTTTTTTCCGCGAACCTTACATAAATGGAATAGGAAAAGGAAGGAACGGTGGTACACAAAATACCGTCCGCCACACACCGTGGGGCATTCTCCACCTGAAATGTTATATTCAACTAGCGGGCGGTCTGTCTTCGATAGGAACGCACAATTTCATTGACGTTCGTGACTTAAGCGTCGTCGATAGACGTAGAAGAACCCCTTAACTTCCGTCTGGCCATTTCTAAACCGCGTGGACCATTCGTAACATAAAGTACGGCCAATCGTTCATTACCGTTGTAGGCTTCGTACATCATTTGGCGTGTCTGTGTAAATCTTTTCGCAATGCTGCCATCTTGAAATTTTAAACAGTGCGACGCAACGTTCTAGAAAATACAGCCCAGAGCAGTAACATACAGACATACAGTGATTAAACTTATGGCAGTTCATTCAGCACAAGGGCGTGAAAGGGGTAGCAACCGCATTTCGCTCTATCACACCACCGGCGCGAAATTGCAAACGTTTCGACTTGTTTTGAAGAGACCTCGTATATAGTTCAATAACTTTGTGCGAAGTGCCTGATACCAGTAACGTGCTGCCAGAAATTTCGGCGCTGTCCTCTGGCTATCTTCACATATATAGTCACAGGACAGCATAATATCAAATATTGGAATTGCAAGGCGGAAGTTAGAATTCGAATTAGACAGCGCTCCTAAGGGCCTAGCGCTGTTGTTGTTGTTGTTGTTGTTGTTGTTGTTGTTGTTGCTGCTGCTGCTGCTGTGGTCTTCTGTCCGGAGACTGATTTGATGCAGCTCTCCAACCTGAGCAAGCCTCTTCATCTCCTCATAAGAACGGCAACCTACATCCATTTGAACCTGCTTATTGTATTCATCTCTAGGTCTCCGTCTGCAATTTTTATCCCACACACTTCCCTCCAATGCTAAATTCACGATTCCTTGATGTTTAAGAATGTCTATCAATCGATCCCTTCTTTTAGTCAAGGAATGCCAGAAATTCCTTTCCTCCCCAACTCTGTTCAGTACCACCTCATTTCTTCTGGAGCACCACCATTCAAAAGCCTCTTTCCTCTTGCTGTCCGCACTGTTTATCGTCCATGTTTTACTCCCATACTAATTTTTGAATACAAACAAATATTATGCGAAAATTCGTACTCGTAATTTCGAAGAAGCTATTTAGACTACGAGACCCACGCATAAACCATGAAGTGAGAGACTCGAAACAAAGGTTTTTGCGACTTTCCTAAGTGAGCATAATATATTCTACAGTCTTCAGTCGAAACTAAGTATAACTTCTCGTAGTTGTTTATAAATAAAAGCTGACGCGAATGATAGTGGTTTTCTGTTTACTGTAAAATTATTTGTAGAACCTAATATTGGTTGTGCACCGTGTCTTCATTATCCATTCTTTGTTACAAATGCACCACTAATTTTATTTTGTGCGCGACCTAATTTCCCTTTCTAAGTTTCGACTGACTAGCGTTCATCGGAAGCTGGCAAACTATCGCAAAGCCTAAAAATTACCCATATGTACCGCACAAGTACTCTGTTACCCAAATAGCTGTTTTCTTTGTGTTGTGGCCGGCCGCGTCGGCCGAGTGTTCTGCGGCGCGCCAGTCACAGTCTGCATGGCTACTACGGTCGGGGGTTCGAATCCCGGCTTGGATATTTGTGCCGTCCTTAGTATTAGCTAGTTCATAAGTAGTTTGTGAGTTTAGGGATTGATGACCCCGTAGTTAAGTCCCATAAGCTCTACAAACATATGATTTCTCTGTGTTGTACACCCATGATCTGTCAAGGGGAATAATACTAGCCCAGAAATTTGCACCCGAGATCTCACAGAAATATCGCCACAAACAATGTTTTTGATGCTTTAGGTTCCAAATATACCTCGATTTATAATTTTTATTGTGATTTGTTGCAAACCGTGTGTCGGAATGTTGAAATACCAATTTTGATGACGCTCCGAGTGTACAACACTACGTATCGTGACAGCGTTGTGGAGTGCCACAGAAGCTCGACAAGCTCCTCAGTGGCACAGCCGCCCGACAGCAGCGCGAATATGCAAGCCATTCAGGTCCACAGAAGCAGTGATTTGCGAGGAAGAGCGGGGCTATTGAAACCGCCCGCAATGCAGCCCTTGGATCAGAGGAGCAGTTAATGAGCCTCGTTTGGCTTGTTGGCGGAATCGTCCGATGGGAAAGGCTCCACCCACCCGCTCTGTGCCAGTGGCTTGACAGGAGTTACTTTGCTTCGCCTCAGCGTTGAGTGAAATGCCTCAAGTGCGCGGGAACTGTTACTTCTCAAACACGGAAAGGAAGTATCTGAATCCTTGCATTTCGACAAAGTTATCTGTTATAATGATGTAACTTAGCTGTTTCCTATACGAACTCTTTCCTCCGCCTACTATTCTTATTTCGTGAGTGGAACGGGTTTATTTCTAAAAGGTTCAAGATATAAGATTGTCGCTTGTGAAATCGGGTTTACATTTGTTATAGTAGATTACTGTCGTTCTGCTATTAAAGTTATTTCCGAATTCAGCGCCTATTCTTGGTTGGTATCCAACCGTGCTGGCTAATAGGTGGATCTTTATTTTTGTTAAAAATGTCTTTAACTGCAAATTGTTTATTTTATTTACTCAATCTTATCAGATTAGGGCCTTCCAGCCCGCTTACAAGAGCCAGGTTTTGTACACGAGTACTTGAGCTACTTTTTCGAAAGAACGGCATTTTAATGACACATGGTGATTTTACGGTAATGAATGAATTAAGTGATCTGAATAATGTATGAAGTACTGGCTGACAATTAATTGCGTTAATAACAACGAAACTATCATTTTGTTGCAGCTAATAATAATAATAATAATGATGATGATGATGATGATGATGATGATCAAAATATCCACGGGTGTACTGCCGGTCTATAGTGTCCAACTGGCCCGTTGGACATATAAGACCGGCAGTACACGCGTGGATATTTTGATTATCAAATACGCCGGGAGAAACTCAAGAATCACAATAATAATAATAATAATAATAATAATAATAATAATAATAATAATAATTTTACTGACATCCACTTCTATGGGGGAGTAATTTTGAACGATTGGGAAATAAGAAAGACGGAATAGAAAGCAACTTACAAGATAGATATTAAACTGTAAAAGTTGAATTTGCGTGAACCATACGCCGGTTCATTTCAGGTTGGTGAACACAGTGTTAAAGAGACTACTCATTTTCATGCAATAAGGTTGTGCATTCACAAGAAATGTGTTTGTTACACAAGCTGATAGTATTACACCCTATAAAATAGAAAAGACTGTTTAAATAATAACGGAAATATTGTCATATACATGTGTCGGTTTTTAAATGATATGTAGGGAATAATACAGCTTTTCGCGACGTTTGTCTTGTCAATGCATGGCTTTACTACACGAAAACAAGGCATTTTCTTAACAGAAGTCTTCACCACTGCATTCACGTAATCGAAATGAGTCTTTTGCATGAGATTCGCCGAGATATAACTCATGTAGTTGAAACACACACATCCTTGTTTTATTTGGGCTGAGATTGCGTAGAGGGCAGATATGTGGTTTTTCCTTTTTTTCCCTATTGATACATTATTAACTGTCATTTGGAGCTGGAGATGTAATTTCATTTCCGTGATGTACGAACTCTGTTAAAAAAATTCCGAAACATTCTTTATTGCCCTTCACTGGAGTGTCTGAGTGAAATTGTTTGCATCCCTGCACACGCCTGTGTTGAATGTATAACTGCCGGAAATTTCATTATTGTATGTTTTGTTACTTATTATTCGGTCTTGGAGTAAAAACGCTCGACTGAAAACCGAAGGGTCGCGGGTTTGAAACCCGGTGGGATCTCGGATTTTTCAGACTGCGTTTTAACCCATCCTTCCCCTCTCAACGATGTGAGGAGTCGCCAGAAACGACACGTGGTTCGGATTCCACGTTAAGCTGTAGGTCCACTTTCCCCGGTTGGATAACTGGGGTAGGCTAGGGACACGCAAGTCGCCGAAGTGGGGTCCAATTGAATGACCAGGCCAATGAGCCACACGAAACTATTATTATTCGGTACTCTATAGATTAGAACGTGTGTGGCGTGCAGTTTGCGAATTTCGTATTGGTGGAGATAGAGTAGCAATTCGTCTGCATTAAATTTTGCGTGAAACTGGAGAAAACATTTATAGAGACACACCAAGTGATGCAGGAAGCCTGCGGCGATGAGTATTTGTGCCGCACACGGCACAAGGTGTACGAGAGATGGCAGAAGAATGTAGCATTTCTGTTGGATGTCATCAAATACTGACACAGCATCTTGGAATGCACCCTGTTGCCGCGACCTGTGATCCACGGCTCGTGAGTCAAGATTAAAGACAGTTCCGTCGCAATCTCTGAAGAGCTTTAGAATAGGGCAAATAACGACCTGCTCTGCGGATTTTACTTCGAAAGTTGAAAATCCCGCCGAAAGGACGAAGATTCGCAACGATAGACCGAGCTAAAAGAAAATTTTCAGGCGGTGCTTCCCAAATACAGCAATAGTAGTACTAAAAGTACTTCGTGAAGTGGAAACAGCGCTGGGAGCTGTGTATCACTTGTGGAGGAAACTATTTTTAAGGTGACCCTGCAGAATAAGTAAAACGTAACAGTCGAAAAATTTGTGTAGAAAGTTCCGGAATTTTTTGGACAGACTTCGTAGTGATGGAGAGAGATCATTCCAGAGGCGGCTTTCTGTTAATGGATAGGCCTTAGAGAATGCGTTTGAGTGATGAAGTGGGGAAATACGGGAACGAGTGTTTGTTGTATTGTTCGACAAAAGCGTAAAGGTCGAGGAGAGATGCAATACGGTTGAGTGATGGGGTAGGACAGTAAAGGAACGAGAATTTCTGAGCTTTTGTTCAGACAAAAGCGTCAAGGTAGAGGCGATATGCAAAGAACTGTATACGTCGGTCAGACGGTAGTGGAGGCAGACTGTATAGAAGTCTTTTCTCTTGTCTGCACGTTCAGGGGTTGGTGAAATATACAACTACTTAGACTAACTGAAACTAACCTAAGGACAAACACACACACACACACACACACACACACACACACACACACACACGCACACACACAACGCGCGCGCGCGCGCGCGCGCGCGCGCGTAGCCCGAAGGAGGTATCGAACCTCCCACAGGGAGTAGCCGCGCGCCCCGTAAGAAGGTGCCTTAGAACGCTTTCTCTTTCTACCGCGACGCCTTAATTTTAATTCAATACCTGGCCTTACAATGACTATTTCAATCTGCCACGTTATGATAGTACAGTGGCAAAACCCGCAGAATTGTTGCACTTTTACCATTTTGGATGTGGGTCTCACATCCGTGTGATCCCGCACCTTCTGTGATTGTGTCAAAAACCGTAAAATTATTTTTATCCACACTGACCTACGCTTCACCATGCGCTGTAAACTATGAAAAAATATTGTTCTGTAGCTTAATATTGCATGAGAGAGGGGGAAATACTAAGTTGCTAAATAATGGCTGTCAGAAGAGAGAAGTCTAAATCGCTTGCATCTACGGCGTACCAGCTTTACAGACAGCTCTCTATTTATCAGGTCACCCAGTACATCAGGCGACGCTCGCCTCCTAATAAGTGTCATCTGCTGCGATTCTCTGAGTGCTTTCCTGAGATTTTGCGTGTTCTTTCCAGTCCATCCCATGGTACAGCGGATTCAGGAATGCCTTCACTCGCTAATTGGTAGGATGGCTTTGATGTTTTTTTGGGTTCCTTGAAAAAGAGAAATTTAACATCGAATATTGATTTAAGCCTAAGGAAGTCCTTTCTGAAGGCATTTGTGTGGAGTGTTGCGTTGTATTGGACTGAAACATGGACGATAAACAGTGCGGACAGGAAAAGAATAGATGCTTTTGCAATGTGGTGCTACAGAAGAATGCTGAAGATAAGGTGGGTGGATCGCGTAACTAATGAGGAGGTACTGAACAGAATTGGGGAGAAAAGAAATTTCTGGCATACCTTGACTAAAAGAAGGGATAGATTGGTAGGACACATTCTTAGACATCAAGGAATTGTGAATTTAGCGTTGAAGGTAAGTGTGTGGGGGGGAAAAAATCGCAGAGGAAGACCAAGAGATGGATACATTAAGCAGATTCAGACACATGCAGGTTGCCGTTCTTATGTGGAGATGAAGAGGATTGCTCAGGATAGGGTATTGTGGAGAGCTGCATCAAACCAGTCTCCGGACTGAAGAGAACAACAACAACACGGTCATGTGGGATTGTTGGGGAATGAGATTGCGGATGCTGTTGCAATGGATGCAGCTTTCCTTGCTAACTATTCCGTTCCACAGTCAGTAGGAGTTTGCTATCGCTCTGGTATGGGCGTTGGTCTTCCCTTCAAGGGAACAAACTCCGGGACTTTTGCTTGGTCAACGTCCTCTCGGCTTTCTCGCCGGGAGGAGGTCATTCTAACCTGGCTGCGTATAGGACACTGTAACTTCAACCACCGCCTCACTACGTGGCGACCCTATTCCTCTTTGTGGCCACTCTTCTCACCCGTTGGCTGTACCCCACGTTCTGTTGTCGTGTTCATTTATTAACCGTCTGCGTCAAAAAGTTATGTCTTCCGTTTGAGTTGTATGATGTTTTAGCTGATGACCCGCACACTGTTGATCACGTTTTACTTTTCATACACTACAGCAACATGGCGAAGGAAATTCAACCCTGCTCGTGCTTACTCGTTGCAGACATTTTATGATGGCGCTTATGACCATAGTACTTTTGCGCCCACAAAAGAAAGGGAAAAAAAAACTATCCAGACAACAAACCGCCTGCCGCCGACTAGTAGTTTCCTCCACAGGACATAAAATGTTACACCACAATATACGAGATAGAAGTGTTGCGAAATAAAAACGCCCATCTTCAAGACTGGTAGAACTTCCTCCAGGACTGACGGAGAAGGGGGAACGCATGGAAATCCTTCCATAGACTGCGTTCCAGGGTTGTAAGAACAAAGAGCAACTTGCACAGATGAGGGCTATCAGAAGAATCGCTGCTGTGTGACTGCAGAGAACAACAGACGCCTGCCCTCCTTTTATGCAGTGCGAGCTGTACTCAAGCAGCCACAGTCGCGGAGGCGGAGTGCTTGAAGGTTACTCCAAACGCGCTGGGCGTGGCAAGATTCTGCTCCAAAATTTCTGGGCACTACAACTTTCATAGATTACACATGCTATTCTATAAATTTTCTCATGTTCTAGACGTAGCTAGCTTTTAACCGAGAAAGCTTTAGTCCCATAATCATATTAGCTGTAACGTTTATGTAAAGCCTTACAAATAAATCTTACCTCTACAATCTGTTTGTATTTACATCTACCCCTGAGCGGAGAAAGGTATTTTAGAAGCGAATCAATAACTGGCTCTACCTCCTTCCATATGGAGTAGATGACTTGCGTAATGCCGGCTGCGGTGGCCGAGGGGACTGAGGCGCTCCAGTCACGGTCTGCACGGCCACTACGGTCGGGGGCTCGAATCCCCCCTCGGGCATGGATATTTGTGCCGTCCTAGTTCGTAAGTAGTTCATAAGTAGTTGGTAAGTTCAGGGACTGATGACCCCGTAGTTAAGTCCCATAGACTATACAAACATTTGAACATTTTTGAACTTGCGTAATAGGCAATACTATCCTCCGTTAGTGCTTACGCCCTGCCTCCACATAATCCATATAAAAAGACATTGGGAAGTAACGGCGTATATATTGCCGCAAACTAAAGCTTTACCACATCACGTTATCTTATGACCTGTAAACTTTTGATGGCTAAGACTTGTCGCGATGAAGTGGCTGAGCGTTCTAAGACGAGTATCTGCAGAGCGCGTCGCTGTTCGCCGTCGTAGGTTCGAATCCTTCCTCGGGCATGGGTGTATTTGTTGTCCTTAGCATAAGTTAAAGTAGTTTGTAAACCTAGTGACTGATCACCAGAGTAGTTTTTGGCTAAGACTTTAAAGCTCCCTGATAGTTTTTCGTAATGGACTACTTGTTAAAGGCTGCATCATACGATTATCGGTACATTGCTTCAGTCATTTCCATTTTTAATTGAATATCAGCAAGTGTTTCATTGGTCATGTCATTATCACCTGGTGGATTAGAGTACTTTTGCATTGCTGAACTGCTTTGTCACGAATGGGTAATTGTGTTAAAAATAATAAAAGTTACAGAAGCCGAATGGGGATAATCGTTTATAAAAGTCTTCTCACCCCATATTTGTGGTGATGGTATAGCAGCCGTAGAAGCCATGAACTTCTTGAATAAAAAGCCTTCTTGGTTACAAATCAGTCGTTCATACTCAGATATCCAACTGAATAAAAAACGACTGTTCGGCAACCAGTGCTTTTTATTTTATTTATTTATTTATTTTTATTCGAGAATTTCACGGTATTCATTTGTTTCCTTTAATAAAGTTATAGAGCGACATTCAGTTGAAAGTCGACTCAAAACAACAGTGCCACTTGACATTCTTCTGATTAACAAATCATTGTCAAATACGGGGGAAAAAATGTTATTTCATAACTCTGAAGGACACACATCATTAACTGATAGTGTATATATAGGACGAAGACATTCAAAATTATTATATAAGTATTAAATATAAGGAGAGGCATTGAATTAAAATTCGTGCTGTGGCAGGGATTTGAAGCCGGAACCTCCTACTTACTAGGTACGCGTTTTAGACCACTCAGCTAACACAACGTTTCAGCCAAGCGACTACATGGACTGTCGTAAAGCACGTCTCCATTCACACCACATACTTTAATTCTGCCTCAATGTTATGTGAAAATTCGTATCAAATTGATGCGCATTTTTACAGAATATTGAGGCAGAATTTATGTGGTATGGAGGAAGACGTGCTTTAAGACAGTCCGTGTAGTCGCTTTGGCTGCGACGCTGATAGCTGAGTGATCTAAAGTGCCTACCTAGTAAATAGGAGGTCCCGTGTTCGAATCCCGGCCACAGCACAAATTTTAATTCAATGTCTCTCCTTATATTTAATACCTTTGGTATAACGAGATAATGTTGTCTCAAGGAAACGTATTGTTTGTTGATATTTATTCTATAAGATTATTTGTTTCTTTGTTTTACAAGACTGCGGTCAGTCACACCTGCTGCTCGTTTCTTCCTTGTACTCCAAACATTTGTTGAAAGTTGGTTATTAAATTTCTGACAGGTTAATTGTTCACTTTAGTCGTCCCAGCTATATCAGTAGCTAAGATCGGACGGACGGCTACAGTCGCCGCGGTGTAGCCGAGCGGTCTAAGGCGCCTCGCTGCGGAGCGCGCGGTTGCTCGCCGTCGGAGGTTAAAGTCCTCGCGCGCCCCTGTGTGTGTGTGTGTGTGTGTGTGTGTGTGTTTTTGTCCTTAGGTTGGTTTACCTAGGTTTAAGAAGTTCGTAAGCTAAGGACTGATTACCACGCAGTTTGGTCTGATAGATTTACAAAGCAGTTGACTGCTACAGTTGTTTCAGGGGTCACGTAGGTTCGCCGGCCACGGCCAGGTCACGATAGCTGCCGCGTGCAGGCCGACGTTGGCGGGCGGAAGCCATGCCTTATTACAGCCGCTGCGCTCCGTGCGATGACCAGCTGGCCCCGTTATGCCAGCTGCGTGCATCGCTCTTTCGCGTGTGTGCGTCTTTTTTGTCCCTGCAGTAATATGCAGACGCCATTGCTGTTCCTCGCATCTGCCAAGATGGCTCTCCACTTCGAGTTGTATACTTAACGACGTTTCTGAGTGTCATGTAAATTGAGGTGTAGCATAACTGTTTATTAAACTAGGGGTTAATATGCAGGAAGAAGACAGTCATAAATCCTGAGTTACGTTAAGTATCGCTGGTAAACATAACATCCCACGTTGAAATTAGATGAAAACTGAATTAGTGGATCGCTAATGCAATTTATCGATGCTTGATGTGGGCAATGATTCGTAACGGATCCATTCAGAAAAAAAGTTCTCATATGTTGTTGCAATAACCTGACACTGAAATTAAAATTTAAAGAAATTATTAACTGTAGGCGTGGGAAATAAGTTACGGTGGAATGGATGGCACCATTGACATCGATAAATCCCGAATAAATCCCTCCCAGGACACACAGGACTCGAACCCAGGTCTCCTGCTGACTGGACAGGTGCGTTAACCCTTGCGTTAGCCAGGAACATGGCCTTCACATACCTACACTGACTGCACAAGCACATATCCCTCCGGATCCAAATTCTCATATGACCTATTCTGACCATGTGACTCCGTGCTAAGTAAGCAGGAGACCTAAGTTCGGGTCCCGCCCCGGCACAAATTTTCATAAGACCGAGTTGTTTGATTACAACAGCCGGCCGCGGTGGCCGAGGGGACTGAGGCGCTCCAGTCACGGTCTGCACGTCACTACGGTCGGGGATTCGAATCCCCCCTCGGGCATGGATATTTGTGCCGTCCTAGTTCGTAAGTAGTTCATAAGTAGTTAGTAAGTTTAGGGACTGATGACCCCGTAGTTAAGTCCCATAAGCTATACAAACATTTGAACATTTTGATTACAACACCTACATGCAGCTAAGTCTACAATACCCCAACTACATGTAAATTAAGAATAGCTGTAGTGTCCCGTAACGACGTCTGTTCACGCCTGAATTCTCCAAACGTCCTCTTACCATGTTTTATCATATCACTGCCTGTAGTCATACGAATCGTTTCATAATTTATAGCATATATTTTGCTTATGCTTCTACTAAATTTATATACGAATGCAGTTATTCATATGGGCACAATTTATAAAACGTTAGCTCTGTAACATAACTAAATGCGCGCCCACAACACCACTATTTGCGCACTTAGATTAGTGCGAGGAGCGGCCGTTTCGTATTGAAATATATCGGTTGAGGACTCCAAGATGAGGTTGAGGTACAGATGCTTGAATCAAATGTTATCCCGCAATGGAAATCTTGTTCAGGTTGGCCACAAACCGATAAAACCGTAATATTGGGAATTATCAGAGCATTTTGTGCGACTGGGAAATATGGAAATAATCAGGGAATTTCGTAAAGTGCCAGGGAATTTTTTTACCGTATTTAACACTATCTAAGACGCACTTTTTCCGTTTTCGGGATCCAAAAAACTACCTGCGTCTCCTTCGGCTTAGAATTGGGTACAAAGGAAACGGGGGTTCTGGTTGCTGCCACTGTGTTATGATTTTCGAAAATATTATTGGGTAAAATAAGTTTTAAAATACACAGATTGGCATCTCAAAAATATTCCCATGTGTCTTTCACGTAACCAATGAAAGGCAAGAAAATATTGAGTGAATTTATTGCTCCAGAATTGGATTGTCGTGGTTTTCGTTTTGTTTTTTGCTGTGCCTATTTGTGATTGTCGTAGTTCCATGTGATTATAGCGACAAAAAAGCTCATCAATTAAAAGTATATTAGTCCCATGATTTAATTACAAAACACTAATCATTTGAAATGGAGATTGCTTAGTGGACTGTTTTGTTGAAGTTCTCTTTGCGCACAATGAGAATCTCGTATTTAATCGCATTTCTCTTCAAACCGTGGCATCTTTCTTCCATCCCATTCCGTAGCTGACACTTGTAATGTCCCTAGCTAGTTCCTTAGCGAGTGGGAAATGTGCACTGAGGATACGAACTGAACTCACCGTTCTGACGGGACATTACATTAACTCGAGTCGTAAATAATTTCCTTTCGTGCATTTACCTTCTCTCTTCCGTTAACTTTCGGTCGCCTTTGTATTTTCTTGATGAGCAGTCCCGCAAAGCGGTGCTGCCTATCCGTGCTAAATCGGTCTTCTTCGCCTGATTGCTTCTGGGAAACACTATAAGAAACTTTTATCTTGACAAATATTTTAAGAAGTAAGTTAAATGTTCCCTTTAAATGAATAGGTGTATATTTAACATTCTTTACACGAGAACCAAACAATAGCATGTCTCGTAAGCATTATACAATACGTCTCGTAACTAAATACATAATAATTCATTTGCTTCTCCTTCTGCCTTCTCGCTGCTGCGGGCCGTCTTCTCCATGATTATCAAGAAAGGTACTCCTTGATCTCGGCCATCACTGTGCGCAGCCGCGAATAGCGTGTACGAGCGGCCCCTCTTGTCTCACGGCTTCGGCGCCCCATCTGTAAATGGGACCCCAACGACCCGCCAGCTTCACGGCCCTGTAAAACCTTAACCTATCCCTTACGTAATAAAATTGTTATTGCACGTATCTTCCGTTCGTTGGAAGACCCGAAATGTAGCGTTACTTTAGATGAAAATATCACCTTACATTTCACACTATCACCTACTTGCTTGTCAGAAATTTAATCATGTTGTCTCACAAAAATATAAAGTTTTTTGAGTTCGAGTTTAGGCAGAAAGTAATAGCACGGCGAAAGTACGGCAAAAACGAAGCTTTGTTTACGCTTGGAAAGACCCAACGTCGTCTACAACTGACATGATTGGCCGTGCGTGCTACCAAAATAGAAGCCACCGACATCTTAAACACTTTTTTAATGGATATTACCGTGTTTATGCTAGAGTGCTAAGCTTAGGACTCGAATCCAACGGTTGTATTTTCGTGTTAGAATGAGGATATTATTTCTTTTTTCAATTTGAAGTGCGGCTTAAAACGATATTTCATACCACGACTTTAGAGTCTTACTCGTATTTTTTGGTTGCTTCTCAAATTTTTCGTGAAATTCGAGTCTCATTTTTCGTGTGTACCGTAGATTTAGGTAAATACTGTAAGCAGTCAAAAAATCTTTAATAATGTGATCTTCCAAATATTAAAATTTTAATTTGTGCTTTAGTTTACGCTACAAGCCATAAATTTACGTGTGTACTACTTATTTTAAATTATATACATTTTATAAGATTCTCAAATTACTTAAATAATACAAACTATGGCAATATACAAAAAACGGACGATATAAAAATGAACATAGTTAAGTGTGTCAAGTGACTCCTGCATTTTTGTGAGTTTGGTACCGAGATTTGTAGCCAGTTAGAAAGTAAAACTTTAATTTTCTTTATAATACGAATAAAATTTCAAAATCAGGAAAACGTGTCACAGACGTTACTGGAAAACCTGGTAATGTCAGGGAATTTTTGAACCGTTTCTTTGCGGCCACCCTGTTGTGACATGAAGTCAGCCACACCGTAGAAGCTCAAACCTAGATGTACAAGAACAGGTTCAACCATGGATAAAGGTCGCAGGCCATAAACATGTCGTTTACACTTAATGCTTCACATGTTTTAAATTACCTGTGATGTAAGCAGTACGCAAACTTCCGCAGGTAGCCAACTGACATGACTTGAGTTTCTCACAGGAATTCTACGTGAAACAGGTGCGTTTAATTCGCCCAAGCGTTTTTGTTTCAGCGTTTCTCGTTTTACGAAGACCTACAAAATATGAATCCAGCATTTATGCTGAAAAATGGGGATTAGAGGGGTCAAATTTAAGAGTACGTCATCCTTAACCTTACCTGAATGTGAAACACTGGGTTAATTGTTTATAACAGAAGTGGCTAGAGAGGTTATGAATAATAATAATAATAATAATAATAATAATAATAATAATAATAACAACAATAATAGAATCACTTTCGTGTGTCATTTCTACCACACCACCTGGTTGGTATGCACTACAGATGTCGGCACCACGCCAATTTGTCACTGTCATGTATTATTATTATTATTATTATTATTATAGGCAAGAATTTTAATGCATGATAGCTTAGGTAACAGAAGAGTTATAGATATGGAATCCTCTACTTCCTTTGCCAATTTTAACGGCTATGTACATGTTTGCTTTGTGCACCTCGGAGGCTCGAGTCCTCCCCCCATCGGGCATAGGTGTGTGTGTGTGTGTGTGTGTGTGTGTGTGTGTGTGTGTGTGTGTGTGTGTGTGTCCGTAGTGTAAGTTAAAGTAATTTGTACATCTAGAGACTGATGAACATAGCAGTTTGGTCCAACAGGCTTACAAACATTTGAAAAAGTCAACTTTGACATTGTGTGCTGTTAAGTATATGCAGAACCGGCTGTAGATATGTGCAATCGCAATGTCTCTGCTGCAGTTCTCACCAAAATACTTTTCTTATTCTTATTGACGTATTTTTCTTTTATCAGACCACGGGGTTCCAGTCCGTTTTCTAATTTTCCTGTGACAATTTGCAATCAAATATTTTCTGGCTGTAGCGTCTGACCAATACCGACATGTTGATGATCCTTCCTATCGCGGCGATCGATTTAATTTTCTTAATTTTAGCCTTACTTCTGTTTTCGTAGAATTCCACTATTCGTCAAGCTAGTGGATGCCATTTTGGCCCACTTTAGGTTACGGCAGTAACACGAAAGTTGGCCTTTGTGATCGCCTTTCGGCAGCTCGAAATTTAAATGTCGGCATAACCGTTCATTGAATAAACAAATTTCGTCTCGTATGTTTTTGTAATGTGCCTATAAAATTTAAATAATCCTTTTCTCATGACATTTATATCTTTGTATTCTTCTATTTCCTTATTACTTCTCAACCTATAAGTTTCTCCATCAATTACTTTGGCGCCTAATATTTTCCTAATAATGTTTGTCTGTCATTTGAATTTCCTCAGTATCCTTTCTCTTTAAAGTTTCTGCTCCATAAAGACATTCGGGTTTTATTGCAGTGCAGTAATGCGATATTTTACTGAATTTGGAAAGTGTTTTTTTATATTTTAATATGAATTCAGTTGCCATTTTTGACACCAAACTTTTTATAACATTCTATACGCATTAAAATAATTGAAATGGTAACTAACAACTACGACATTGTTGTCTGGCTTAACAACTACCAACAGCCACATTGGTTCGGATAGTTAAATGAAATATCGATAAAAACAGATTATGCAATTGCAGTTACGCGCCAGTTGGTGAAAACATGGGTTCGGTGTTCAACATATCATCGGTGGCTAAGTCCGCGGCGGCGAGCGGATCGGGTCCGTGTGTTTGCTGCTCGGTTTCGTCGTGGGTCATAAGGCTGTCATAAAACCAAAAAAATTCGGGCGTTTAGTAGTTAAAATGTATTACATTAAAATATTTGTTCAGTAATTGATAATTAACATTTAAATTTAATAATCAATATGGAACACAGTGTCGTATCTAGCGAAAATCGAACCAGTGACTCCACAGTAGCGAGAGAAGAACTTCACGCGCCCTGCTTACAGACGTTTCTGTTGAGAGTATGTTTCTTAATTTTTAAGACTACTTGAAAATGTAGGATTTTTATGCGCTTTTAAGTTGGGTAGTGTGTAGACGTTTCTAAGGTATTGCCTACCCTTGCGATATATGTTACCTTAAGACTTTATGGACGAAAGGATTTGCAGGTCGGTGCCCGAGAATCAATTTCCAAAGGCAATGCGACACACTTCTCTGAAACATTCAACAAAATCGGATTAGAAGACTCCTCAGAGCTGTTTAGTTCAATAGCAAAGAGATAATTAACACTGCTGCTTGTAGCTCTATAGTCGTTTAACATTAAGTTTCTCCGTGAAAGTAACGTTTTTTGTATATATTTTCATTTCATTTAGTCAAATGAAAATTTAGTTAAAGAATCTTGTTAGAAGTTTCTAGTAACAGTAAGTTTTCAGTTTTAGTAATGAATCGCATGAGTATTTCAATATTCGTAATTTTAAAGAATAAAGATAATGCAAAACATCAGATAGGAAATCAAATGTTACTCTCATTTTTAGAGATTAAAAATAAAGACAAATATAACATTCCAGAATATTGTCACTCTGCAGCTGAGTGTGCGCTGATAATGAAGCTGTCCTGGCGGAACTGTGTGCCGGAACCGGTACTCGAACCTGGGACCTTTGCCTTTCGCGGGCAAGCGCTCTACCGACTGAGCTATCCCGGCGCGCTTCACGGTCCGTCCTCACTGCTTTACTTCCAACAGTGCCTCGCCTCCTACTTTCCAAACTTCACAGAAGTTCTCCTGCGAACCATGCAAGACCAGCACTCCTGGAAGAAAGGATATGGTGGAGACATGGCATAGCCACAGCCTAAAGGACATTTCCAAAATGATATTTTCACTCTGCAGCGGAGACGACAGATCCTGAATGGTGCCGGGATAGCTCAGTCGGTAGAGTGCTTGCCCGCGAAAGGCAAAGGTCCCAGGTTCGAATCTCGCTTCTGGCACGCAGTTTTAATCCGCCAGGAAGTTTCGCTTCACTATTGACAACGCTTGTCTTCATTTGTTCAGTTTGTGTATAGTTCCCAGTATTGCTGCAAAAAGTGATTTCTGATGTTAATAATTATGGTTTCAATTAAATAAACAACCTTTTATAAAATATTGAAAATTAAGAATAAACTAAAGGCGTACATTTTTCATAAAAATTACAAATAGATGTGTCAATTACCATATATGGTGAGGATTTTCCGCCGTATGCAAGACAACTGATTTTAATTATTTTTCCCAAACGTGTTTCAGCACATTTTGTGCTATCATCAGTGGGGTGGTTTATTTTTGTTCTGAAAAATTATAGTTACTGTACAATAGTCTTTTCAGGTACTTCTAAAATGTTTTTGTAGGTTCATTCGTTTTTAATTTTGCTTAGGTTATCGAATGAACAAAAAAAAAAAAAAAAAATAATAATAATAAATAAAATAAAAAAAATAAAAAAATAGAAGTACCTGAAAAGACTATTGTACAGAAACTGTAATTTTTCAGAACAAAAATAAACCACCCCACTGATGATAGCAGAAAATGTGCTGAAACATGTTTGGGAAAAATAATTAAAGTCAGTTGTCTTGCATACGGCGGAAAAAATCCTCACCATTTATCCAAGCAAGCACGGAAGAAGAACAGTAACATCAAAAGACAATTAACTATATATTTAAACGGTGTACGTATTCGAACATAACGAAAAAGAATAAATAAAATAACAAAATACCAACGGTATTGGTACCGTCGACCATACGGTTTCTATATTACCAATTTACAACGCTAACGATGAGCCACGGTGACTCTTTGCCGATATTATGCCATTAAAAGACTAAATAAACATTAAAGACTATTTTCTCCAGAATTTTTAGAGGTGCATAGAATGGCCTTAGTAGATTGATATGAGTTCTGAACTGAACGATCCGATATCCATGAGGTTCCCTCGCCAGATCGATCGTTCGGAATGGTTGTATTGCTTCATTAATCGATACGTCATCTTAAGGAGGAAGTAGTAAAGGAAGTCTGTCTGCTATGGAATGATACTAGAAGTAGGCGACCTTGATGGAAATCACTTGCAGCTGTGTTTCCTTTCAAGGAGTACCCTGTTCCGGGTAAGATAGTTGCGTAGCCCAACACATCTTACTCCATTGTATACTCTCGCATAGTTAGAAGAATGGTTGATGGTTGGTCTGGATCCTTCACATGACGGAAGAAGTGCTATAAGTTTTTTTTGTGGTTTAATGCTTCTTTACTTTGTGTGTGTCTCACTAAAATAGCACCATAGCTAATGTGTATCATTTCTCTTATAGTATTATATTTATGATTGCTCTTGTTTTCAAACTGTGACTCATTGTTAGCAATAAACCATGAAGACAAATGTCGAAGGAGTAAATGAAGGATGATGCCTAATGACAGTACGCCGAACTGTTGAAATGTCTAGTTTGGGTTCTAGAGTGAACATAACACATCTTTATGGCGCACAACTGTGCAACAGTGACGAATTGCTTCAGATATTAGTGTATGGAACTTGAAAAGTAAATCATTATGAACAACTTAGAATTTAAAAAATGGTGCCATTATTTACTTACCCATAGTACATTATGTATGTATGTAGGTCTAGGTCGTGCGTAATATTTAGTTTTGGTGTATTTTATATATAATTTCAGTGGCAGCCCATTTTCAGAGAATCAGTTACGTTGACGTTTTGAGGTTCGGGGGCGGGGGGGGGGGGGGAGAAGAAACCCGTGAAAGACTGGTATTGCCGCCCCGTCTCCTCCAAACAAACAAAAACCCTATTTCGTCCGAAAAGACTATCTGATGTCATTGCTATTAAGAGTGATGTCGTTCCATATACTATTGTCATTAGTTGGGGAAGTCGACGACTTACACACATGTTGTAATAAACAGCAACGTAGTGACACTCCAGATAGTATACGATGTGTTGCACTTTCACGCTGTTGCACCAGAGCCGAGGAAGTCGCAGGGTGTCGATCTACTCACGTGTTCTACCGCCTTCCTGAACCATTCTCCATAATGCGTTGCACTGCCTAAACACTTCGTCCCACACGAGTAGCAATTTCCCAGATGAATGTATCACATTCTCTCTTGCCAATAATGCATCCTGTTTCAAAGTTGCGAATTTGACGGTACGGTTCGCGAATGTGTCTGTGAAGCATCCTGCACGTCTGTTCAAGTCAGACTGATCTGTTGCCCTCGGTTTATAGGGATAACGACAGCCACAAGCGCATTTTACTGGTTAGTGGTGTTGCCACGCGTAGTCGAAGTTGACCTTGAAGCCACAGGCCGACGTGGTTCAAATGCTAATATTTCTGCAGAACATACTGTTTTACATGTTCTTTGAATTTTGAACTTCATATCTCATGTCTGTCTAGGGGCTGCGTTCTGTACCAATACCGTCCGCATTTTATTTATTTTTTTTCGTTGTTCGAATACGTACGCCGTTTAAATATATGGTAATTGACACGTTAATTGTAATTTTTATTAAAATGTACGTCTTTAGTTTATTCTTAATTTTCAATATTTTATAAAAGGTTGTTAATAATTATGGTTTCAGTTAAATAAAGATCACAAATTCCTTTTTACAGCAATACTGGAAACTAGACACAAACTGAACAAATAAAGACAACCGTTGTCAATTAATAGTGAAGCGAAACTTCCTGGCGGATTAAAACTGCGTGCCAGAACCGATATCCGAACCTGGGACCTCAGTTGTAGAGCGCTTGCCCGCGAATGGCAAACATCCCAGGTTCAAATCCCGGTTCCGGCACACAATTCCGCCTGGACAGCTTCATATCAGCGCACACTCCGCTGCAGAGTGCAAATATCATCGTGGAATGTTATATTTCTTTATTTTTAATCTCTAAAAATGATAGTAATATTTGATTTCTTATCTGGTGTTTTGCATTATCTTAATTCTTTAAAATTACGAATAGAACAGCAATAATAATGATTGATTCATTTAGAGCTCTCAACAGCATGATTACCAGACCCAGGACTGGCTGTAAACATACACATTAAAAAAAAAAAAAAAAGGTAAAGCAGTCAACAATCCGAAGATTGGTTTGAACACCACAGTGTTTTACTAGGCATGGTCCTGTTTGGAGGTGGTATGCCGTTGCCTTCCTCCGACCTTCGAACTGACTTACCCAGCTACATATAGGGGGACCTACAGTTTAACGTGGGTTCCGAACCACAGTGCTACTTGGTATTTTTCACATGAGCAATACTGCCAGAGGTGAAAGAAGTGGAAAGTGACAGATAAAAATCCTAGGACCTGGCGGGGATCGAACCCGCGATCTTTAGATTTGTAGTCTGGCACTGTACTACTGTGCAACCGAAGCGCTGACATCGTATGAATAAACTGCTTAGTGACATACGTCCTGTAGTGTGGTTGGCTATCTACTTAAAGGGCTGAGCCAACCGCTCAGAGTTTATTGACTTCCTGTGTCCACCACTTGGGACTGAGAGCTCTACACCTGCAAGAATTTTAAAGACGCTTGTTGCGCCGTATCCTTATCGCACGGACGAACGCCTTTAGTGACACACTGCCTATTGTGTGACTGCTCTCGGCTGTCCACTTAAAAGTAGATGGGCCGAAACGAGCCACGTGGTAGCTGTGGGACAGGTCTCCAGCCAAGCAGAGGCGTGACAAAAAATGTACCCTTGTGTTTCACCTGCAGCTGTTACCTCAGAGAGTAGGGAAGTGTTCCGTGAATGAAGGCGATGGCCTTCTGGGTGCAAGTATCAACGCAGTAGTCGATAGCCGCGAAACGATAGGGCGCGCGGGAGCGAGGCAGCTTGCACAACGGCGCGGCGCGTGGCTGGGTCTAGCCGCGTGGTCCGGTCCGGAGCGCCACATCCGTTGCCTGGGGCGGCGTGACGCAACCTTGGAACAGCGGCCGCCTTATCTCTCCGCCCGCGGCAGCCACCCACGCCAGCCACTTCTCTCAGCGCAGGCTGCTGCTCGCCGCCGCCGCACACGGGCTCTCTACAACTACTTAAGAGGATACGCACTGCTGACAGTAGTCCATCTCCTCATGTTTTACCCACCTTGCGGCTGTCTTTTAACCTGCCAGACGCGCTACCCTTAGTTTTAGCCGACGATGCCTCCACGGTTCATTCCGTTTCAAATTTTATTCGCGCAGCCTGATTTTACAACTCAATCTAGTGTTGGGTGCTATAGCCTAATACGTGGCGTTCACGCACAGGATACCGTGCCCACGGGCGCGATTCCTGGAGGGCGATGCTGTCCACTGTTTGTCGAGCTGATCCCCACGAGATTACGAGAGTAACTTGGGCGTCCGTGATTGTCGTGAGTGCACTCGTGTTCTTCGATAATCCATTTTTAGTCCGGGGCAAGTCCTGGAGATAAATTAAATTGTTCCCAATCCCCCGGTTCCGACCAAGGTTTTCGGGAGGTTTAACTTGGTTGTAAGGCGTATGCCGGAACTGGTAAGCCCCTCCCACTTATTCCCAATTGGGATCCCCCTTTGCCCCACTATCAGCTTGTCTGATAATTGGCTGAATAGAACCGCGACTCTTTATGGGCCGGATCTCAAACAGCCCGCTCGACTCCTCGGAGTGGAGAATGAAAA
Source organism: Locusta migratoria (assembly GCA_026315105.1). Lineage (NCBI taxonomy): Eukaryota > Metazoa > Arthropoda > Insecta > Orthoptera > Acrididae > Locusta > Locusta migratoria. Next base: position 159,042,981 of record CM048747.1, read on the forward strand.
GAATAAGTTTTATTTTTTTTTTTTAAATACGTGGCGCGTCCAGAAAGTAAGTTCCGTTTGGCAATAAAATGAAATTGTACACAGATGCAGAACAATTTTTTTTTATTGCACAAAATTCCACAACTCTTAAACTACTTTTCCACATAACTGCCGAAATTTTGCAGGCATTTGTCATAGCGTGGCACCAGGTTTTGTATACCTTCTTCATAGAAATCTGCCGCCTGTGTCTTCAACCAGTTGGAAACAGTTTCTTTCAGCTCGTCGTCCATTGCGAGAGCACTAATTGTAAACCTACTGTTTTCGTGGATCTTGTCATCAATCCCGTGAACCAGTTCTTCTGTAACCAAAGGTGGACGCCCACTTCGTTCTTCATCGTGCACATCACCACGCCCGCCATTGAACTGTCGGACCCATCTTCTCACCATCGAATCACTCATCGCATTTGGTCCGTAAAAATCGCAAATTTGCCGATAAATTTCACGTGGTTTCACTTTCCTCGCATTCAGAAACCGAATCACCGACCTGATTTCACAGGCGGCGGGATTTTCAATCAGCGCCGACATTTCAAACAAGCACAACAAATCGTACGTAACTGACAGCGATCTCCAAATGGCGCACGTTCTTGTCCTTGATACACATCGTCTACAACGCATGTGCGGAACTGCAATCGCAGCGCGGCAGCGGAGATAAATTGAAACGGAACTTACTTTCTGGACGCGCCTCGTACTTCAGGTCCCCACCTATCCAGCGCTTTTACAGACTTTTTAAGATCCTTACCTAGGGGTTTTTAGTGTGTGCAGTATGGTTGGCTCATCCTGTTTTATCTTTGTGATCAGCCAGCCGTGGTCATCAGTTGTCCAGTTTTGAGATCCTGCCTTTGTTTTACCTATTGTGTGTCTTCGTTTTCTGTTGTCAGCGACTTGTCCATTGTCAGCTTACCCCATTTGTGAGTTTTCATCTTCGGAGCTTTGTTTTTATTTTTTACGCCCTTGACAGTGGGTGGACTCTTAGCTAGGAACAGGGGACTGATGACCTAACTGTTTAGTCCCCTCAAAAACCAACAACAACCAGATACGCACTCGCGCCGATATCCATACGCACTCGCGCTGAAAGCCATAAGCGTTGCTGCTGCTGCTGTTCTCGTCGTCGTCGTCGTGCATACACAAGAGTCAATGGGCACAACAAGAATAAGTTCTGTATCGACACCCTTCATTTGTTAACCGAAAAACTTTTTTAGCACTTTTCATTCCCATCCCTGAGATGGATGGGCGGGCTATTATAGTGCTTGCAGCACACGTTTTAGCCAGAGTAATGTTTACACGCTGTGGTCGGGGCTTCGAATCCTGCCTCGATCATGGGTGTCTGTGTTGTCCTTAGCGTAAGTCAGAGTTAAGTAATTAGTGTGTAAGTCTAGCGACTGAAGATCTCTCTCTCTCTCTCTCTCTCTCTCTCTCTCTCTCTCTCTCTCTCTCTCTCTCTCTCTCTCACACACACACACACACACACACACACACACATTTTGAAGGTTTACAGTTTCATTATTCATTACAACATCTGGCTTGCATTAAGTGCTATCATTTTCATTTAGATTAACAATTGCTGTTTTTAACATCACTTAGTCAATTTTAACACTACTCAGTTATATACATTATTTTGGTTTTCCTTATTGTGGCATTTTTGGGATTAACATACTTGATACGTATTTACAATAAAATTGCTATATACACGTTTGATGAATATTTACGAGTATTTACTTATATATTCTAGTGAATATAGGTCAAGAAGAAAGAACGAGAGAGAGAAAAAGAAAGGGGAGATTATATGTTATGGGTGGTTGACAGATAGTGCATGATAGTGGGTGTTTAGTATTGGAGTTTACAGTTTTCGTGGAAGAACAGTTTTCTATGGTTGGGGGAAAAGGCTGCTCGTATTGGGCACGGAGGGAGGCATAAATTTCAGGGTGCAGAAGGGCGTGATGGCGTCTTTGTCAGTTTGAGTATTTTTATATTAAACAGGCATTGCCGGTTATTTATTCCTTACTCTTGGAGTCCATATCCCCCCTTCTCTTCCTCCTCCCCTCCCCCCCTCCCTCCCTCCCCCTCTCTCTCTCTCTCTCTCTCTCTCTCTCTCTCTCTCTCTCTCTCTCTCTCTCTCTCTCTTTCATTTCGCCTCATTATCTCCTCCTCCTCTTCTCCTATCTACAAAACTCGCATGTCACCTGTCGTGGTTTATTGCAAGGTGCCCTTTCCAGTGCTCCAGAAGCTGAATTTAGGTTTATAAAAACCTCTCCGTGAATGCACTTTTATATCGGTGAACGTTCTAATAATAATTAGTAAAATTAGGTCAAGGTCTGTTGTAGGGTACTCTTGTTTTGTTGCTGATGTGTGCAAAATTTCAACAGCAGGTATATATCGAAGCGAGATAGTAGAGTACCCTCCGTCATCCAGCATACGAAGTTCTACATACACATAGACCTTCCTCTTGTTTTCAAGATCAAGTGTGAAAAATTTCGCCACATCGGATTAAAACTGTAGATTTGTATTAATTGCAAACAGACTTACAAAGGTACTTTATATCAGGAAGATATAATTAAAAGTCGGTACTTTATTTGTCGTATTCACGTATTACGCTGCATCACAGTAATAGCAGTGTACTTAGTTTTCTTCCTACGGCTGCAACCTCCAAACAGTTTTGTATGGCAGATTGCCTTTCGAGGGGATAATAAGCGTTTGATTTTAGATGTTTTTCAATTTTTCGGCTGTTCCTTCGGATTTGTTGGCAACATGAGGTCCTTCCATGGCTGCAATGCTCTCCAGGTAACTAAACCTAACAATTTCCAATCAATGATCGGTTTAGTTAGACCAGACGACACAGTCCATTTCGCTTAAAAAGAGCCAACATCATGGTGAAGCCGTCAATAGCGCGCAATGCCTTATTGAAAACTTGGGTCGCCGACTTCCTGGGGTCTGCGCTACAGTCTATCCTTACAATCAACTCTTACCAAATGAGATCGTGGGTCATTTGAAAAGGTCAGGGTTTAACAGTATTTGACCGATCCATCCGATCCCACCGATATGGTCGCAGTGCCAGGAGAGACGCTTTGGCGATGTCGTGCTGTTAACCAAAGGCACTCCAGTCGGTCACTTGCTGTCGTCAGCCCATTAACGCCAAATTGCGCGTACTGTCCTAAAGGATACGTTCGCCGTACGCCCCACATAATTTGTGCTTGTTTCACATAGCGTTGCTTGTCTGTTGCCACTATTCAGACACCGCCGCTGTTGGTTATGTAGTGCAGCCCGTCGGCCATTGCTTTTTCCTGGTGAAAGGTAATGTATGGACTTCATTATTCTCTGCGCACACTCTACGTTGTCGATCTGGGAATACTGAACTACTTCACGATTTCCAACATGGAACGTTTCACACGACTAGTTCAAACTATCATTTCGCATCCAATGTTACCGTGATCGTGTCGTAGACCTTTTCGCGTGAATCATTGAAATACAAATGACAGCTCTGCTGATGCCCGCCCTTTTATACCTTACGCACGCCACACTATCGCCATCTTTATCAGAGCATTTCGCTATCCCGTGACTTTTGTCACCTCTGTGTTCTTCAGCTTATAGAAAGCCGCCGCTCGTCTTGCAACTTCATTTTCACTTTCTTTTTCATACCAAACATTTCGTAAAATAGTTTTTGGAATTCCCATTGATGTACTAGCAACGCGTAATAGTAATTTGTTGAAAATATTTGGTTTTGAAGAACCAGATATTTCATGTAAAGATATTATTGACGAATACAGGGTGTTGATGCAGCATTCATTCTTGTGTGCCCGTTAGCTCTTGCATTAGTACTTCTGGGCTTATTCGTTATGTTTTCTCTGAAGAACATATCGCAAACTTGGTGTTGACGTTAATGACTTTGTTGATACAGAGTGTCCGAACTATTAGGCGCTACAGCGGGGAGTGCGTTGTTGGGTGGCATTTTAATGGGCCGTCCTTTGCACAGGGTGTTCATTGGGGAATTGTGAATATTCAGTATGTAACAAACGCTCGTTTGGAGGAAAAAATCTGCCTGTGAATAAAGATCCTATTCCGAATGGTGTCTGGCATAACCCATTTAATGGGCACTCTGTACCGAGCTGTCACGTGTGCTAAAACATGTGAAGGATACGCTCTGAGGCGCCTCTACTATTTGGTGAATGTTTAAAAGTGCGTATTGTTAAATTGCTACTTCATAAAACGCCTGTTGTGATGTTTCTTGGCCGTTACACATTTCCAAACATGACTTCGTATAGAATGATACAAAAAGAACCATGTACATTAAATGTATTACGCGCGCGCGCGCGCGCGCGCGCGCACGCACACGCACACACACACACACACACACACACACACACACACACACACACACACACACACACACACACTATATATATATATATAAAATCACGTAATTGTGGTCAGAAATTGTTCATTTTCGAGCTACAACAACGAAACGGCAGCCAGTCAGCGGAAAGCACGTGGATGTCTGGCAGACTAAACTGATGTACTGCTGTACTCGTTAGAATAAAAGTTTCTTTCTGTATAGTAGCAAAAATTAAATTATGTGATCCTTAGATTACGACAGTAGTACGGCTAACATAACATCGTGCAATAATGTATGCCTGCAATCTTACTTCAAGGGTGGTTTTCATCTGAAATTAATAGCATTACAGTATTTGTCGGCACTTGGTATCTTTGGAATTTACCTTACTGGAGTTGGAGAAAGCTTTTGACAACGTTGACTGCAATAAACTCTTTCAAATTCTGAAGATAGCTGTGGTAAAATATAGGGAACGAAAAGTAAGCTACAATTTGTACCAAAACCAGGCAGTAGTTATTAGAGTCGAAGGGCATGAAAGGGACGCAGTGGTTAGGGAGTAAGGTTGTAGCTTTTCCCCGATGTTGTTTAATCTGTGCATTGAGGAAGCTGTGAAGGAATGCAAGGGGAAATTTGGGGAAGGAATTAAAGTTCAGGGAGGAGAAATAAATTTTTGCTGTTTGCCGATGACATTGTTTTCTAATAAAGAAAGCAAAGAACATGTAAGAGCAGTTGAAATGAATGGAAATAGTCTTGATAGGAGGGTATCGTACGAACATTAATAAAAGGAAAACAAGAGTAATACAATGTAGTGTAAGAAAATAAGGCGATGCAGAAAGATTTAGATTAGGTAACAAGACAAAAGTAGTTTCGTGTTTTGTGTTTGGGTAGTAAAATAACTTATGATGGCTGAAGTAGAGAAGATATAAAATACTGATTGGCTATGAGAAGGAAAGAATTTCTAAAGAAGAGAAATTTGTTAACATCTAATATTAATTAAAACATCGGAAGTCTCTCTGAATGGATTTGTCTTGGGTGTAGCCCTGAAGCGCAGTGAAATGTGGATGATAAGGAGCTAAGAGAGAAAAAGCTTTTGAAATTTTGTACTTACACGAGAATGCTGAAGATTAGATGGATCGATGGCGTAACTAATGAGGAGACACTGAATGGAATGAGGCTGGCACATCTTGACTAAAAGAAGGTATCGATTGAGAAATGGAGGAATCGTCAACTCAGCAATGGAGGGAAATGTGTGTAGGGGAGGGGGTTAAAAATCACAGAATGGAACAGATGAATACGGTAAGTAAGTTGCAGTACTTATTCAGAGATGAGGCTTGCGCAGGATGGGTTAGCGCAGAGAGTTGCATTGAACGTGTCTTTGGAATGAAGACCGCAACAGCAACACAGTACTTGTAACGAGTTTGATACAAAGGCAAAAACGAAAAATAGCTGTCTGACGTAACAAACCATAGATAGGAATGTAAAATTTGACAAGCTTAGTTTCTGTAGCTGAAACCATTAACTGCAGATAGTTTAGTAGTATATCTGCTCGTTGACGTAACAGGTATCAGGTGGGGCAAGTTAGTCTATAAGCAGGCAGTATCTCGCGCTCGTCGATCATTGACTGTCAAATATTCTTATTCTTAGCCTGGACCTAATCGGCACTATACATTTAATATTTAATAAAATAGTGTGACTTCAAAACTACGGTTGATGATGTCTTCATAAACCAACGATTTACAAAAAACTGTTTCAATCTGTTATCAGAAGGGGGCATCCTTCACTCCATGTAGCAAGATTAGAAATCCATCAGTCAACCTTGTTTGTGGGTTTAGTCTCAATTCATGACGCGCACTATCAACGGATTACATTTTAAAATCTTTCAAGAAGTCCTGCGCATTCAGTGCACTGTCGATAGCGAAAACAATGTATTTTGGAAGCGGAGAGAGGAAAATAGTGACAATAATTAAACAAGCACTAGTAAAGTTAACAGCACTACATCCGGCCACTGTGATTAGTGGCTTGATATTTCTGTGTAATGTACACTACTGGCTATTAAAATCACTACACCAAGAAGAAATGCAGATGATAAACGGGTATTCATTGGACAAATATACAACAACTGGCCTGTGATTACATTATCACGCAGTTTGGTTGCTTAGATCCTGAGCAATCAGTACCCAGAACAACCACCTCTGGCCGTAATAACGGCCTTCATACGTCTGGGCATTGAGTCAGAGCTTGGATGGCGTGTACAGGTACAGATGCCCATGCAGCTTCAACACGATACCACAGTTCATGAAGAGTAGTGACTGCCGTATTGTGACGAGCCAGTTGCTGGGCCACCATTGAACAGACGTTTTTAATTGGTGAGAGACTGGAGAATGTGCTGGCCAGGGCAGCATTCGAACATTTTCCGTATCCAGAAAGGCCCGAACAGGATCTGCAACATGCGGTCGTGCATTATCCTGCTGAAATGTAGGATTTCGCAGGCATCGAATGAAGGTTAGAGCCACGGGTCGTAACACATCTGAAATGTAACGGTCACTGTTCTAAGTGCCGTCGATGCGAACAAGAGGTGACCGAGACGTGTAACAAATGGCACCCCATACCATCACGCCGGGTAATACGCCAGTATGGCGATGACGAATACACTGTTCCAATGCGCGTTCACCGCAATGTCGCCAAACACGGATGCGACCATCATGATGCTGTAAACAGAACGTGGATACATCCGAAAAAATGACATTTTGCCATTCGTGCACACAGGTTCGTCGTTGCGTACACCATCGCAGGCATTTCTGTTTGTGATGCTGCGTCAAGGGTAACCGCAGCCATGGTCTCGGAGTTGATAGTCCCTGCTGCTGCAAACAAACGTCGTCGAACTGTTCGTGCAGATGGTTGTTGTCTTGCAAACGTCCCCATCTGTTGTCTCAGGGATCGAGACGTGGCTGCACGATCCGTTACAGCCATGCGGATAAGATGCCTGTCATCTCGACTGCTAGTGATACGAGGCCGTTGGGATCCAGCACGGCGTTACGTATTGCCCTCCTGAACCCACCGATTCCATATTCTGCTAACAGTCATTGGGGCGCGACCAACGCGAGCAGCAATGTCGCGATACGATAAACCGCAATCGCGATAGGCTACAATCCTACCTTTATAAAATCGGATACGTAATGGTACGCATTTCTCTCCCTTACACGAGGCATCATAACAACGTTTCACCAGACAACGCCGGTCAACTGCTGTTAGTGTATGAGAAGTCGGTTGTAAACTTTCCTCGTGTCAGCACGTTTTAGGTGTCGCCACCGGCGCCAACCTTGTGTGCATGCTCTGAAAGGTTAATCATTTGCATATCACCTGTCGGTTAAATTTCGCGTCTGTAGCACGTCATCTTTGTGGTGTAGCAATTTTAATGGCAAGGAGAGTATATTCAGTACAACACTTAAAAATTGGAGGGTGGCAGTTCTGTTCGTAGCATTTGTTAATGGATCATAATCAAGAGTTGAAAAATGCTGTTGCCGGAGTACAAAAAAAGCAGATATGTTTGTGTTCAAAAGACCGTAAGAAATGCAGGGTTACATCTTCGTCAGTCCTCATTCCGCCTTCCACACCAGAAATTTTGACATACTAACATATTTACACTCTTAGAGCACAGATCATGCTAAAACCTTTTCCCCATCTGTCCTCGTAGGACACAACTTCTTCCTCTGAGTACGAGGCTATCTTCATTACCACTGACTCATCCTTCGCCGATCTCACTGTTACGCTACCATATTCTCTCTCTCTCTCTCTCTCTCTCTCTCTCTCTCTCTCTCTCTCTCTCTCTCTCTCTCATTACTAAGAGTATGTTTTAAAATTCAGAAGTATACAATACATCCGGCAAAATAAATTGAGGTCTCCGGTCGAAAAGTACTTGGAAATCTCCACTTTCTGATGGCGCCACAATCGCGGAGGAGAGGTACAGTGGCTTGATGACAAGGGGCATTTTAAAACAGCTTTGTGGGTTGGCTTAAGCCCTCAGAGACAAAGGAGTGCGGAGGGCGAGCCCCCGGCTACTCCTGAGAGATTGCGGGGCCGTACAGATTTACGGTGCGGCTGCTCCTGTTTACAGAGCTGAATGGGAGGCAGCTGCAGCCTTCTTTGTGCTCTCCCGTGCTCCAAATCCACCAATCCTACACAGCCCTGGCGTCTCTAAGTCCAAAGAAACATATACTGACTCCGAAACTTGCCCGCTATGTAAAATAACACATACGAGGTGCATTTAAGTTGTAACACCTCCCATTATTTTTCTGAGGACTGGGTGCTGATAGTTTTGAAATACGCACGCACTCACAGCGACTGCTTGGTACAGGACTGTACGACTCATAAATCTAGTGAAGCGGAGAGACTGAAGTCTTCTATACGGACGTGCGACACGTACAAGAAAAAGGCAGCTGCAACGCTCATTGCGATACACCATCGAACTAACAAGGAAAGTACATGGGCTCGAACAAACATATCTGTATGAACGTTTGATTACACGATCTCTACGTACACCTCAACGTGCTGGTGGGTGTCGTTTTGCTGCAAAGCTCTGCAACCATGCTCTAGATAGCACTGTAGATGTAATTGTGGACGCCATACGTAATGCAGATATCTTAACTATAACTTATGTAATAATCATCGTACATGTTCTCTAGTGAATTGTCATCAAAAGCCGTGATGATAGTTGCAACTTAAACCTTCTTCCCGAAAGACTGTTGGTATTCACTGACACTGCTTCCATCGCCTCTTCCCGCACTTTCCGCAACACTACCGCTTGCAATGAGTTGTCATTATCATCCCTATTATTATTATGAGTTTGAAACAACAGTATCTAACTTACGCTCATATTTCTGTACCATAACAGATACGAGAAAGCACGCAAATGATTCATCTTCTACACTAATACCATCTTCACGAAGAACCGTTCTTCGTAACTTCATCTCAACTAATCGCAATACATTAGCAAGATTGATTACCAATCGCCGCCCCATCTGACGCTTCACCACACACATAACATCACAAAACGCAACTTCGGAGGGACACTGCGTCGTCCCTACTGGCGAACCGACAGGTCAAAGTGCAATGCGGAATGGCACACGCAGAGGCCTCTAACGGACGAATGTAGAGTTCTGCGGATGCGGGAGTATCACTAGTGCAGTAAGGGATCTTTACATTATCTTTCATACGATTTTGGTGTACATGTGTGTGTTCGAGCCCAAGTACTTTCCTTGTAAGTATTACACCTGTTAACTACAGCATGTTTCAGGAGAAGTTGCAAATATTTTAGCTGTTAATATAGTCCAATAAAAATACCATATAACGTCTCAATTTTTATTAGATACATAGATACAGCTGTTAGTATGTAATACAGACTGCAAGAAATTAAAAATTAGGTTATTTTGAATGTTCTTCCGTCGGTTCTTGGTGGTTCATCATAATGACCTTTATTTAAATAACCGGTTTCCGACTTACCTTAAAGTCTGAAGACGACCTTATAAGCCAAAAACCGATTAAATGGAAATTTTAAAACATACACAAAATTATACTTTGAAGCCAGTATGATGTTCTTGTACCAAGAACCGACGGAAAAATAAGTGAAATTGCCTTTGAATTTGCTCTAAGTTTGTTTAGCTTTCATATTAATATCATCGACGCGCAAGTCGCCCAAGTATCGTTACTTAGACTTGAACCAGGCGGGCCGAAGGCGATCGCGGCTGGGGTCTAACGGCCAAAAAATTACGCATGGAATCATCATAGTATCACCCCTAAAATATGACCGACTGCTCTTGAGACAACCTATATGAGTCGAACAACTACGTTACTCTGAGCAGGAGACAAGTACACATTTCTCAAACAAATTCTCTACTTCGTTCATCAATTGGGCTCCCCACTCGGTCGTCTCTGCATGCACGAAGCACTTCCATATGCGGGAGAACAGGATCCATTCTATTCTGCCTACAAGCGATAGTATGCGTGCATCTTCTGCAAGTGGGCGCGGCTACACGGTACGCGGCCGGCGTAATCGGTGCATCATGGGTAATCCTGTAAGCTCTCACCACCACCACCACCACTACTACTACTACTACTACTACAGAACGGGCTCTATTGATACTTAAAATGGCGACGTTCTCATTACAAGGACAGCGTTAATTCGCTGATTGAAATTCGTCGCCAGTTGAGCGAGACATCTGATGATGGTGTCATGGACGTGTCCAGTGTGGGTTCGTGGGTGCGACAGGGCAGAGAAGGTAGAACGTCGTGTGACACACAAAGACAAGGTAGACATCGCACCAGCCGGTGTGGCTACAAGATGGAGTGAGTTGAGGAAATTGGTTTGGAGGATTGCCGAAAGACTGTAGAAGACAGCTCCTCCATAGTTGGCATTTCCGTGTAATCTGTGCACAAATCCTGCATGAGGACCTGAAAATGCGAAAAGTGTCCTAGGTGGGTGCCGCGAATGCTGACGAACGACCAGGTCACAGCGCCACAGCATGTTCTCAAGCAATGTTGATGCGTGATGAGGGCATGAATGGAACTTCATTGTCAGCGATTGTGACAAAGGATGTGTTCGCACATTCAGTAGTAATGCTGCAATTGCGTTAGCGATTTTCCAAATGGTCAAAGCTGATGCCTGCAGAAGGGTTCGTAGCGGCCATGCAATCACTCTGCAAGGAGATTACGTCGAGAAGTGACAGACGTTTCATAATTTGCGTGTGATTAGTTTGGGAAAAAAGAAATCTAAGGTGTTAATATTTGAATGCATTTCTTCTGCACCGCGTTCTATAACAACTAATTGCTCTGCCTCAATCAGCCTGAGGATGATCGACACTTAAATGGACATCAGGTACAAATCGACATCGAGAAAGTACCATGATTATGCCTGTCAAACACGAACATACACAAGAAAAATATGAAATCCATCAATGGTTACGTCTTTAGCAAATTCACCTTCTTCTGAGGACTGATTACTTCTTCATTGCCATTGGAAGAGTCCAACTGCCAACTATCATGGTGTCTTGACATTTATTGTACTAGAACGAGGAGAAAGCCGAGTGCGCGTAGGTGTAATGTAAACATTTCCAAAATAACGGCACAGTAGCTTTGCTTCTCCATCGAAGACGATATTTTATCATCACCTCTTTCGACCTCTATTCGATGGAAGAGAAGAAACGAATTCGCTCCCCGGTGGGCTCGAACCACCAACCTTTCGGTTGACAGCCGAACGCGCTAGCCGATGGCGCCACGGAGGCCCTGGCCTGCATCCCTTCCTCTTCGCATTATGACCAAATTTCTTTAGCTCCTTTCAAGCGTTCTGAGTGGTGCCACCAGCTTGTGCGTCTTTACTGGACATACATGCATCGCACCCACCCTGCAGAAACTCACATAAACAAATGACAAGTTTAAGCACAGCACTAACTGCCAAAATGTTTTCTAAATTACACTACAGAATACTTCGCTAGCAGATCGTTAACTCGTCTTACGTTTCAGACCATACCATACAATCTGTGTACTGTCACTTGGTTGCTGCTTTGTGAGCCACTTCTCCTCCAACACGACGATGGCGGTCGAATTCAAGTCCCACATCTTGCCGATGTGGTTGTGACGACTACACTGTAGAAGTTAGCTGGATTACTCGGAGATTATCATGCACTTTCAACGTCGAACGTAAAACTGCAGGTTTCTACTAAGTTTTTCGAACTGTAGACTGCCCTGTCTTCTGAAATTGATGTATCGGCGTTGCGCCCTCCGTGCAAGTGACCGTCGTGTGGCCGCCGGGCGGCTCTGGCGTGCCTCTGACGTCATCGCGGCGGCCAACGTCACAGACAAATGTTACTCCGTGCCAAGGTGTTAAAGTCGAAACAACCCCATTCTGTCGGTGAGTAAGTCTTCCCACATCTTGACGATGTGATTGTGACGACTACACTGTATAAGTTTCGTTAGAGGCCCTTACATATTCTTCATAGAGTCTCCATCTCTCCTCAAGCTATTACCACATTTTTTATACGCGAAGAATTTTTTTTTAATTTTTATTTTTTCGCCGCCTGTTTGCTTCGGACAATGAGATGCACCAGTAGGTTCAGTTAATGTTTCCGTGGACAATCGCAGAAATTTGTCCCTGAAAGTTTTGAGCGTTTGTGTGTCACAAGGAGACCACATGGGTATTGGATCATAGAATTTCTTTTGTATCAGCCAAAGCCATTCAAATAAAAAGGACAAAAAGGAAACTGTATCAGCTAAGAGTAGTTCCAATGATGATGACTTACCTAAATATAAGGAATACTGCAAAATATTAAAAAATTTAATTCAGACATAAAAAACAATGCTCTATGAAAAAAAAGACAGTAAAATCAGACAACGAAATAAAAGCAATATGGGATATAGTGAAAGACGAGACTGGTAGAAACAGAAAGGAACTGGAGCAGATAGCATTAAAAGTAGATGATACATTAGTAACTGATGGGCATAGTGTGGCAAATCTATTTCACAATTACTTTATATCTGTTACTGATACTATGGGATTGTCAGGGTCAGTAAATAATGCCCTTGAATATTTGAAACTAGCATTTACAAATAACTTCAGGAACATGAATATGTTACTTGCCACAGGAAATAACTTCCATAATAAAATCTTCAAAAACAAAGCATTCTAGTGGTAATTATTTCAGCAATCAGTCGTAAAAAATATATTTTTTTTTATTTGTTTGCAAATACAGATTTTGACCACTGTGTGGTCATTATCAATGCTTAAAACCAATTAAAATACTTAAAATATCTCGACCTCCATGTTGGAGGTTGCGTTTGTACAAAAAAAATTATATTTTTTACGACTGATTGCTGAAATAATTACCACAAATCAAATACAGTCGTGGAGCAGCAATTCCAACATGGAATCAAGCCTGATAAAAGCATTCTAGTGGTTACAATAAAATATCAGCAAAGTTAATTAAAGCATGCTCTTGTGAATTTCGCACAATTTTAAGTTATTTCTGTAACCAGTCTATTATAACTGGAACATTTCCTGATTGGTTAAAATATGCGGATATTAAACCTCTGTTCAAGAAAGGGGATAAAGAGATATCATCAAACTACAGATTTCAATTTTACCGGCATTCTAAAAAATTCTGGAAAAGGTAATGTACTGGCAACTTCTTAACCACCTAACCTCAAATGACATTGTGTTCTAGACAATGTTTGGCTTTCTAAAAGGTTCCGATATCGAGAAGGCTATTTGCACCTAGAGTGAGAATGTTCTTAATTCATTAGATAATAAATCACAAGCAGTAGGTCTTTTCTGTGATTTATCAAAGGCATTTGATTGTGTGAACCATAACATCCTTTTAAGTAAATTAGAATTCTATTGTCATGGGAATTGCTGCAAAATGGTTAAAGTCATACCTTACTATCAGAAAACAAAGGGTGTCATTGCAAGGGGCTAGTGAATTCTCCAAATAGTAATGTTAGTCAACAGTCATCATATGATTAGGAAGTAATTACATGTGGTGTCCCACAAGGATCCATTTTAGGGCCATTGTTTTTTCTTGTGTACATTAATGATCTCTCATCAGTTACACTGCCAGAAGCAGAGTTCGTTTTGTTTGCAGATTATATAGCTATTGCAATAAATAGCATGTCGAGCATATTTCTAGAAAGGTCTGCTAATGATATTTTTGTTAGCATTAAGAAATGGTTTAAATCCAACTCATTGACATTAAACTTTCAAAAGTCTCACTACATGCAGTTCAGAACATGCAAGAGATTCCTATACAGCATATACATTAAGTATGAAGAAGAGCAGATAAAATTGGTTGACAGTAAAATTTTCTGGAATTACAGCTTGATAATAAATTCAGTTGGGAGAAGCACACCACAGAACTGCAGAAATGACTTAACAAATCTGTATTTGCAATACAAGTGGTATCAGACATAGACATAAAAATGAAAAAGCTTGCGTACTTTGCTTACTTCATTCCATAATGTCATGTGGTATATTATTTTGGGGTAACTCTTAAAGCCAAGCAAAAGTTTTCAGAGTCCAAAAGCGTGTAATACGTATTATTTGTTATTTGTGGGGTAAATTCATGGACAACCTGCAGAAGCCTCTTCAAAGAACTGGATATATTAATTACTGTCTCTCAGTATATTTATTCCTTGATGAAATTTGTCACAAATAATATATCCCTTTTCCCAACAAACAGCTCAGTTCATACCTACAATACTAGGAACAAAAATGAGCTACACAAGGACTTAAAAGCACTTACTTTAGTTCAAAAAGGGGCCCACTACATTTTCAATAATTTACCAACAAACATAAAAAATTTAGCTACAAATAAAGATCAGTTTGAGAAGCCTAAGACTTTCTAGTGGCCAACTCATACTCCACTGACGAATTCTTAAATAGAACCAAATGATGTATGTATCTGTATTCATACTATAGGTATTAAGTTATGAAAGTGTAGAAAGTGCATGTACCTGTATTAGTAATATTATATTATCAACTTGTAAAAGAAAAATGGACATGTTCCACATCCACGAGGATCACCTGAATACAAATCTATGGAACGTACCAAATAATCTAATCTTCGAAGCAACTCTCAAAATATCTCGAGAAAATCGACTTTGAAGTTTTGCAAGTACCAATTCATAGAACAGTTGCAGCATCTGTCGATGTAGCTCAGGTGGTATCGTTTACAACGATAGGGTCGATTGTTCGAATCCTGCCGTGCCAGATATTTAATATTTTTTCCTTGTGTTCGAATACGTACACAATTTTAATATATAATGGTAATTTTTACGAAAAATGCAAGTATTTCTGTTTATTCGTTATTTTCTGTCCTTTATAAAAGGTTGTTAATAATGATTATGGCAATCAAAAAACATAAGCTACATCTTTTACGGTACTGGCTTCACTATTCGTTGACGACGATAGTCTTCAGTTCGTGAAGAGCTACGACGCTGTTTTTGGACAGTCATCTCCATTAGCTAGTAATGGCTTTCCAAGCAACTAAACCACTCAACCCTCGTTTTGGTGGCGACAAGGTGTTGGGCTCGTCTACATACACACAAACACAAACTGACATGCCGGCCGCGGTGGCCGAGGGGAGTGAGTCGCGCTAGTCACATTCTGCACGGCCACTACGGTCGGGGGTTCGAATCCCCCCCTTGGGCATGGATATTTGTGCCGTCCTTAGTATTAGCTAGTTCGTAAGTAGTTTGTAAGTTTAGGGACTGATGACCCCGTAGTTAAGTCTCATAAGCTATACGAACATTTGAACAAACTGAAACAAGTGGAATTAGAGATTCTTAAATGTTTTGATTAACTGATTTCGTAAACAACGAAATAAATTTTTGTCACCAAGGGGTTCGAATTAGCGACTGTATAATGCCAGAACGCTACTGCCTGAGCTACGCGGTCAGATGGTGTAACTGTTATTATTGGTATCTATGTATACTTGAAAAACTTCGAAGTCTATTTACTCGAGGATTTTTGAGTTGTGTCGAATGGATTTGGGTGATTGTTATTTAAGTTCTGGGATTCAAGTACCATAAATATAAAATTCTAAACTCCGATACTCATGTGGTCTCACTCGTCAGTGGGTAAATGGATTATCAATAATGGCTTTTGCTTTTGACCTAATAAACAGTTTACTATCTTTTTACATTTGTCTTGTTTCGAGTGCCCCTTGAAATTCAACTGGTTCATATAATGCACTAGCGAACCCGGCAATGCTTAGCAATTATTGTGTGTGGTAATGGAATGTACATCCTGAACACCTTCATCTGTAGAGTGCGAGTTGGAAATTGAGGCGAATGGGAGGTGAGCGCTGGTTGCAAAGACCACTAGGTTCTCGTCTCTGGTAGACAGCAATTATGTCTGTAAAATTTGGTGCCGATCGGTTGAACGGTTCGACCTAAAAAGTGGGAACACGCTACAGCAAGACAGACATCGTCAAATCGCCGTTATTTTTGCAAATATCTCTGCAACGATGCAAGATATGAAAACATAATAGAGCGAAGTTGTAGAGAATTTTCCCCTCTACCAATTCGGTTATTCAATTTTCGTGTCAGATAAATAGTTAAGCCGTTATTGTCATTTAAATTTCGAGCTGTCAAAAGACGATCGCAAAGGCCCACTTTTAGTGTTACTACCGTAACCTAAAGTGGGCCAAAAAAACCTCATTTTACATCCTCAGTTCGTAATCCAAGATGGATATATTGGACAAAAAATGTATTGAGGTTTTGGCTTTCAGTAGTGATTACGTATGGACGTAGGAATGCTGTCGGTACGGCACGCGCTACAGCTTTGGGTTCGCCGGCATTCTTCGTTGACGCCAGCTGCAAAGGCTCAGGGGTGATGGAACTCCTGGGCAGGCGGGGAGCGGGCAGCAGCTGTGGAGGCAAGGCGGCTTGCCAAGTCACGCCCCACTCCTGCCCGCCGGATAACCTGTTCGGGCACCTGTTGTCAGCTGGCCCAGCTGACTCAGGCCGCTGCTATGTGCTTTCGTCGACTCGCCTCCGCGTAGGCGTTTCGGCCTTCTGCAAATCGCTACTCAGGACGGACGAAATTTGGCCATCTGTCTCTGGACTAGGAGTCTCACAGAGGTTATCGCCGCCATTCACTGCCTGTCTCAAGCAGTTTCGCTGTCAATTTGGCAAAGGACTGTGCTGTTAGCGGCACAACACGGCTTAGCGTAGGCGCACCAGTGCTTCTGTTGCGAACGCAATGAATATAAATAATGCGACTGCCGTATATTACCACCAGTAGTACATTCCTACCGAAGTAGTTTACTTTCTGCAGATGAGATAAATGTCACACGTGCATGTATCATGAATGTTTCCCAGTATCAAAACTGTCCTGCTGTCTCGTGAATTAGAATTGACCGCTGGTTTGTTTGTTTCCTGTGGTAAGAAGCGACGAAAAGGAATCTCAATAGATGGACTTTGATGTTGACCAGTCACCTAGGGTCTTTGGTTTTAATTTACTTCGTAGTGCAGCACGTCATAAAATTAAAAAAGTTACTGAGGTTCCGTTTTTGTTTTCTTGCGTGCTATACTGTTTGTAATGAAATTGTACTCTTCCCCTTTCTTAAAATCTCGGCATATCGCACACTACTACTGTACTGCCTCCTACTCATTACTCCCTATTGCTTGTCTGAAAGGATAGACACCGTATCTATTATTATGTTCGTCTGATGTTTTTAAAAAAAATTTGCCATTCTTCTGAATTTTTCTTTATAATGTGCAGTTGTAATAGTATTATCAATTCTTCTTTGACTTGGATCGTAGTACCGATTCCCTCGTTGCCTTCCTGTCTCTCCCCCCGCCAGAAAAAGAAAGGGAATGATAAAATCAATCATAATTTTTCCTCCCTATTTGTTTTATCTATGTCACATCCTAATTTGTCCTTGTTAGTGATCATCGACCTTTGGAAATTAAGTTACTGGGGGAAAAATAATAAAAGTACATCGAACCACATCTGAGCATAAATTGTAGGGCTGTTTGGGAAATTATTATGTTGTTTAAATTTATGACGAAACATTTTACTTCTCCTTCTATATCTTTGCCGTATTCCATCTTCAAATTGGGTCTGAATGGTTTCGAGAGGTTAGCTCACGGGGTGAAGGGATACCGTTCCTTCCATAACGCCCTTACCCTCCGAGAGGAAATACTATGTATTCCACCTTGTCTGTTGCGGTATCCCTATTAGTGTCAGCACGTTTGGGAAAACTGCCTGAAAAACCATATCCAACCTGGCATGCACACACAGCTCTTAGAATTCTGGAGCCAGAAAGAGTTGTTGTTGCCATTATGTTTTTTTTTTTTTTTTTTTTTTTTTTTTTTTTTTTTTTTTTTTTTTTTTTTCTCTCTCTCTCTGTTTTGCTGGTTGTGATAAAAATCGTCTTCAGGTCAATACATTAGACCGCGTGCAGTGAATTACGTTCAAGTCTTGATATGTTGAGGCTATCCGAAGAGTGATTTATAAATGTGTAGATGTAGGATAGTAATATTCGTACCTTAGTGACCTTGGCTCCTAGGTCCGTTGACACTTCGTTTGCTATCCTCTCCTCATTAACCAACCAATTTACATCACCTTCGATAGACGTAAAAATCCGGGATGAAAGGGGTATGAACAGCAGACGGCTAGACATTTGTGAGGTCAGTTGCCGTCCTATTCTACGCTTACGTACTACGAAGAAATGCATGCCAGCTTCACTTGAATTATTCCAAGTTTTTAAGCTACATACTTGGCGAGTGCCGCATTTTCCCTTTCTATAGTTACACTAAAATCTGCTCTTATCAAACAACGTTCTGTAAATTACGATAGTGAAAATTAAGTGCACAAATTTTACATTATTTGGAGGTATTACTTAAAGTGGTGGCCTTGAACAGTACTGTAAGTGCAGAGAACCAATTACTGACGCTTAGACTCTCATATTACTTTCTACCTGAAAAGTCGGCGTTGCCCAGGTATTTATTAATTGTACACTCTCGTAACCCATCTTATCTCACCCCCCCATCTCTCTCTCTCTCTCTCTCTCTCTCTCTCTCTCTCTCTCTCTCTCTCTCTCTGATCATCTAGATCTTACCACTCTCTGCCCATTTCTTCCATTCGCCTTCCTTCCTGCCTCCTTCGTTCATCTCCTCTCCTCCTCCCCCCCTCCCATCCCATATAGGAGAAATCAAAATGTTTGTAAATCTATTGGATCAAACTGCTATGGTCATGTGTACCGAGACTTAGAAACTGCTTAAACTAACTCAAACCTATCCTAAGGACAACACACGCATCCATGCCGATGGACGACTCGAATCCCAGGTGACAGCAGCTGCACGATCCTTGGCATGCCATTCCCGCGCGGCGAATCTATAAAAAAAATTGTAAATTGTGAGCTGCTCTTGGTTTAAAAGTATGGAAAAATTCATCAAGATCGGAAAAAACTAAACATTTGTATGCAATAGAAACATAAGGGCACACAAAAAATCGCATACCTTTTTTTTTTTTTTTCAAATATTCCAGTTTTCTGGTAGATTTCCCAAAAATTTTATTTAATACACACCTTGCCCTGAAAATAACGAACACACAAAAAAGATGAGCCGAATTGCTCCACCCGTTCTCAAGTTCTGTCGTGACCAAGAAAAGTAGAAATTCATTTTTATATGCAAAGGTTACAATCAATCTCGCCGCGTTTTTTTACATAGTCGTACTGTGAGAGTTAAAACGGTTATTGCTATTGGTCTCTGAGTTTCACCTTCACACAGTTTGTTTATATATCTGTCGCATTTGCTACATACATAATAAATACAAAACAGCCTAATGTCCCGCAAATTGCAGGATAAAAGAAAGGGAAAATGCTAATGGAGGCACTACAACACACAGGGAGATGGGGGAGGGGGTGGGGGGTAATTCAGGCGTATACCGCAAAAAAGCTAATTACCCTAGACAAGAGACAGCAGTACAGAATTAAAATCTGCCAAAGAAACTAGAAGGGTCAGAAAAGGAGCGAGAAGTAATATGTTATGTTAGGGAGTGCAGTGTGTGGGCATGAGGTGTAAAGCCGTGTGGAGTGGTGTGTTGTCAGCAGAGAATCGGCACGGGGGCGGATCGGCGCCGGCAGTTGGGAGCCAAGTCAAAGGGGCCGCGGGCCAAGGCCGCGCTGCTCTTCTTTTCTTTTTTCCTTATCTTCCCGCCCGCTGCGCCGCGCTGGCAGATGTGCGGCGGCCAGCAGTGCCGCTAATAGAGGCGCCCGCGCATTCCGAGCGTGTCGCGCCCCTTATGCAAAATACCACCCACTGGCCTCTTCCTCACATTACCGCCGTGGCTGCAGCATTAATGGCACAAAATTTCTCACAACCACCCAACTCCTACTTTGTGAAAGCCAGTACGTCGAGTTGTAGCAGTATTTTGCAACAGATTCTTTGTTCTAGAGACCGACCGACGTATGTTTTATGGCCGAACCGAAACCGTAATCGAATATTCGGCTGCTCTTATAGTTTCGGCCGAAACCGATTCCGTAACTAAAACTTCTGTATATTTACGTTACACCACAAATCACTAGTTTGACACACACCCTATTGTACTCAGAGATGGTTTCAACTCTAAGTTTATACTACTTCTACTATTTACAATTCTACTATGTCGTATGCAAACTACAGAGTCCGTTTTCAAGGGGCATGGATCCTCTTGGGCGACGTCTTCTGCGGTGATTCTTCTTCTCAGAGATCTTCCGTCTTCGGAATTCGGCGTGACTTGTCGGGCGGCCGTCTGGCTGGTCCTTCCCGCGAGGACTCTCGCCTTTAAAAGTTACGCGAATATATATCGCGTGTATAGCATTCTTCTGGTAGTCAAAGAACATTTTGTAATGTACTTAATGTTTAAATAAGTATTTCTAGTTGCGTTTATAAGAAAACACACATATTTGACTATTTAAAACTGAATAAATGGCGATTGTTTTAAACGTACTGTGAGTAAAATGCTCATGCGCGAGTCATCGCGTGTTAAATATGCTAGCGGAGTGGTACCGTTCCTCAGTCGGCCTCGGCGTCATCTGCAGGAAAATGTGCGAGTTTAATTCGTGAACATTCTGTTTGTAAACGCCTGCTGCTAAAAGGCTTCCCGGCAGACGCGTGTATTGTGCTGTACTGCGGGTAAATTCCATCTTCACAGAAAAAGGCACTCCACCATTATAAAGAGATGTAAGTAGTGAAAAGTCTTCAAAATCTTTAGGCTGCCAATGGAAATGACTATTCAAAACTTTGTTTCAAAAGAGTCACATTTTTTTACACGTGTATTCTTCTCAAGGTCAACTTTCTTCTTTTCCACACGTAAATTTCGATAGTTAGACGAGATCCCGGTCCCGTTCACCACGAATTAACGACGCTACTGTATAGCGACCACAAATTCCACAGTCCTGCATACCTTCTCGTAGGAAGATACTCTTTAGTCTTCAGGTACATCTCAAACATGCCAAACAGATAATAAGAAATGTCTGTGCTTCAACATGACTACCACAATACAAAATACGAAGAAAGTAATCGTATGCTTCCATAATTCGCCTATACTATTTTCTTCGTGAGAACGCTAGCTTTATTTTGCCATTTCACTTCAGTTTTTTGCAATCGACAAACAACTTTACATATCTCCTTTTCGGTATACCTAAATACATAACAGCTTCAATCAATGCTACAGAAAATATTTTGCGAAATAGTCACAGTTTCCACTAACAGTATGTTTGTAGTCAGGCTAAATTTACGCAAACTGAACCGGAAAAGGTGTGTATCGCATGATCAATGTTTACTAAACGAATATTAGTTATTAAAAAAAGTCCTAGCGTTCAAGGAAACTCATTAATAAAACTTTTCAGAATAACCGTAAGATAACCCGTTCTATTGCATACGATATTAAGTTAAATTGTTACTGACATAGTATACCACTATAAGGACAATTGCGTTATATTGTGCTTAACAACAAAATACCCACAATTTTTACGCGGGAGGAGAGACTTCTAGCAGTTAAACAGCGCACCGTCAATTGAGGTAAACCGTTATTGTCGACTGAATCCATCCAGAACGCGACCGGACTTCATCAGTAAGTTCAAGAAAGGTAGAAATGATCAGAATAAAATACGAGAAATCAGAGCCCGAACGGAGAGATTCAGGTGTTTTCTTCCCACGCGCTATTCGAGAATGGAATAGGAGATAAATAGTATACCGGTGGTTCGATGAGAACCCTCTGCCAGGCACTTCAATGTGATTTGCAGAGTATCCGATGTAGATGTCGAAAGCTAATTTCGGCAAAGCAGAAGATTCAGCTGATATCTATCCGAAACCAAAACTTTGGCCGAAACTGACCGTAACCGTAACCGAAACCGAATATTCGGTTGTAACATTCTGATTACCTCGAAGAGAATGACCTGTTGATCCGTAGTCCACACGGATTCGGGAAATACAGTTCTTGTGAAACACTCTTTACTGACATTAAGTGATCAGTGCTGTTGATAAGGGATGTCGAATTGATTTCATATTAATAAATTTCCGAAAGGCTTTTGACGCTGTACGTCAGAAACGGCTTCTTATCTGATTGCGGGCTCATGGAATATCGACAAACCAGGTGATTTTCTCCGCTGGTCAAGGATTTTTGTCGCGCCGGCAATGGAACTCACTGTAGCAAACAGAGGGTGCCACACTGGGCTGTAATTGTCGCTCCGTCAAGTTTACGCGCACGACTGTTGCTGTCGGGCCTGGGCTTATCTATTTCTGGCGCGGCAACGATGTCGGCACGCCAGCCACACTAGGCTGTTTTATCGGCAGTCGCGCAGCAGCCACGACGTTCTGTACTCAGTTCTGTGGTGTCTGTGTCTGGCAAATGTCGCTGCAGTGGATCATTTGGACAGTGAACTGATAAGTGGAGAAATATCCCCGTCTCTACAACATATCGCAAGATTATAAAGACCAAAGCATGGAAGGTGGTGTGTGAACATGTTATTTGGCTGAGAAGGGGAACTCGTTATTTTTGGACACAAAATACTAAAAGAATTTCTCCGGATAACTCTTAGGTTTCTTGTGTGCCAACACATGCTTTCCTTCACGATTCATAATAAATGGATGAACTGGCCAGTTTTGTTGGCGCATATTCGACGACGAACTACATATAATGCTACTGCAGCTAAATATTTACGTTTTGAAAGACAGCTCATCAAGCGTGGTCTCTTTCGTAGTTGTTTCCAACTCAAATTGCAGAAACCACGCAGTATTGTCGCTAGTGTATCGCTACTTCATCCACCGCTGTTATAATCGTGTGAAGTGTGGCTCTGAAAGGCGAATATTTCAGCCACGATTATTATCGAGAGGAGAAAATCGTCTAGTGTGGCATTAGCCTCAGTTGTGAGTCTGAATTCTCGATTTTCTGTCAGAACGCAGCACACGCAATTGACGGAAGTGAAACAGAAATGATATTTGGTGTTCATCAGTGAGGTGTTACAGGACCGTTACTGTTCCTTCTACAGCTACACACACACACACACACACACACACACACACACACACACACACACACACACTCCGCAGTCCATTCAGAGGTGAGTGGCGGAGGGTACCCAGTAGTCAGTACCACAACTAGTTCTTGCTTTTCTGTTCCACTCCCATATAGAACGAGGATTAAACGAATGCTTATATGCATGTAATTTATCCCATCTTTTTAGTCCTTACGCGAAATAAGTTGGCGGACGTAGAATCGTTCTGCAGTCCGCTTCAAATTACAGTCCTCTAAATTTCTTCAACACTGTCTCTCGGAAATAACGTCGCCTCCCCTCCAGCGACTCCCATTGCAGTCCCCGAAGCATTTCAGTAACACTCGCGCATTGACCGAACCTACTAGTAACAAACCTATCCGCCCGCCTCTTAATTCTATGTCTTCTTTTATACCGACTTGGTGAGGATCCCGAACACTTGAGCAATACTCAAGATGCGGTCGTACAAGCATTTCATATGCGATCTCCCTTAAAGACGAATCACATCTTTCCAAAACTCTCCCAATAAAACGAAGTCTTCCATCCGCCTTCCCCACGACTGTACTTACATTCTCGCTCCACTTCATATCGCTGTGCAGCGTTAGGCCTAGATATTTAATGGACGCGACTCTGTCAATCAGCACACTACTAATGCTGTATTCGAACGTTACGGAATTGTTTCTCGTACTCATCTGCATCACCTTACATTTTTATACACTTAAACACGCTGTCATTCCTCACAGCACCTAGAAATCTGATTCCCTGTGGTTATAAATGATTTAAGAGACAATCTGAGCACCTCTTTTACACTGTTCGCGGATGATGCTATCGTTTATCAGTTAGTAAAGTCATTTGAAGATGAATAGCCACTGCAAAACAATTTAGATACTTGCATGGTTCGAAAATTGGCAATTGACCTTAAATAAGGAAAAGTGTGAAGTCATTCATAGGCGCACGAAAAGAAATCCTTTAAACTTCATTTACACTATAAATCAGGCTAATATGAAAGCTGTAAATTCAACTAAACTCACAGGAATTAAAATTACGAACAACTTAAATTGGAAAGAACACACAAAAACATCGTAGCAAAGGCGAACCAAAGGTTGCGTTTCATTGGCAGAACACTTATAAGACGCAACAATTTCATCCAATTCTTTCTACTGCCACTCCTATGTCTTTAATTTCCATCTATCGAAAAAAAAAAATACATATATCACATTTAATTTTGGTCACAATTCAACTAACCATACATTATTCTTGAGGAAATTGTGTGTTGCTCTTCGTTCTTGTGTGTCTTTGGGGTCAGCTGTTTCATACACCACTTAAGTTGATTAAAACAGTGCATTTTGATGTTTCGATATGTTTCAATTTTGGGAAGACCTTCGAAGTACATAATCATCAAGACAGATGTAGACGCGTTGAATGTAGCTGTCCAAATTTCTACTGTTGAAAATGAAGGAGCGGTAGTTTACTAACCTTGGCTGATTTTTGGATTTGCACTTATTCGATAATAAGCTATTAAAAAAAAAAGGTAATTTCGTTTTAGCTGTTTGATTATCGCACGCACAATGTGACCTCAATAGAGAGCACTCCAAGCATATTTATTCCGCAATTTCGAGTTAAACAAAGTCTTAAAACAATGTGTAACTTGACAAAAATTTCATTGATACAAATTTCCTTCTTGCTATAGTATGTGTAACAATTTCTGTTATAGATTTTTAATCGTTGGACAGAAATAGTGAATGTGGGATGGCAGTAGCAGGCGATCAGCTGTCTGCGAGAGACAGAAACAAGCATCAGATCCAGCACAGCGCTTTCTGATCTTAGCAAAGGTACCCAGCGAAAAGTTTTGGCAGTTAATTTCCACTCGCAGTAATTGTCCAGCCTATGTTCAGAGACCAGTAGGTTTCACTAGAGACATAGGAGCGTCAATTGTTGTTGTTGGAACAGCAGGTGTTTTTTCCGAACCGTTTCCAGCTGCAGCACAGTTTCTTCGATGCATTGTGTCGCCTGGTTGCAGCTGTGGAGCGCTGATTTCTCTTAGTGATGAAATGCTTGCATTGCACAGTAGCTACACACCGATTTCTGTCTTTTCCAGTCTTTTCATACCACTATATATATATAGAGTGATACATTCTCTTAGATGCCGTTCGGTAGCTTGTTAACAAGGATAAATGCCGGGTGAGTGCGGAGGAAAGGTATTTTGAGGGGTGATGTTGATTCGCGGTGGCAGAGGGGACTGAGGCGCTTCAGTCACGGTCTGCACGGCCACTACGGTCTGGGGTTCGAATCCCCCCTCGGGCATGGATATTTGTGCCGTCCTTAGGATAAGCTAGTTGATAAGTAGTTTGTAAGTTTAGGGACTGATAACCCCGTAGTTAAGTCCCATAAGCTTAACAAACATTTGAACATTTTTTTATGTTGATTCCAAACAAACGACATAAAATGAACATAGGCCTACGCCATCTTCTTAATCATATCCGACGTCCAACTGTCTGAAAATCACTGTCGCCAGTAGCTTGTTCGTTACCACTCGTATTCGAATACAACCAAAGCTGCATTAGTTGTAATGTTGTCAATACCGACCTATCAGTGATGCCCTACTCATCAGTCCAATTATTTTGGAGAATCGTGGTAACGGTGTGTATTGTCTTGATTTACTTCAAAATGTGTTACCAGAATAATTGGAGTACATTCTTTTGCAAACACGACGTAGTATGTACTTCAACACGACGAGGTTCCAGCACATGTCGTAAGTCAAATGACGCAGTATTACACTGACAGAAATCCTGGGCATTACAGCGATCGCCATAGAGTCACTTATTGGCCGCCTAGATCACCCAAACTTACTCGACTAGATTACTGTTTGTGTTGATGGCTTTAGGGCGAAGTGTATATTCTCGTATTTTACATAGTGTTCTCGAATAAAGAACCGTATGAATGAGTGATCAGAAACACAGCAATTGTTTACAAGTGCTGCTAATGCATTGCAACTGATGGAATTTTTGAAAACTTTTGTAACTGTACAGAATTCAACAAAACAACATCTCAAGGTTTCATCCCCTACATCTGCCCTGTTTCCCAATTTTTTTACTAGTTTGCTTGGGAACTTAACAGCCAGACATTTTTGTCTGTGGTCTTTTGTTTAGATTCACTGTCATCCCTAGAAGGATGGGCTTTTACTCCTGAGCGTGCTTGGATACCTGACGTTGTCTTTCACATCCTCTCAATACGAGGGATATATAAATCAGTGTTTAAAAAACCGCAAAGTTTGCTTAATTTTTTCTCTGTCCATTGTACCTGAAGTTCCTTTTCATCTAGTACCAAACCGCCAGTTCCAGTGCTGCGCCATCGAACGCGAGCATTCAGTGTTTTTTATGACGGCGCTAGCTTTTTGTCTGTAGCCTTGGTGTGGGCCGATGCCGTCATCTCTCATTGTGAAGCTCGTTACGTGCACCGTGTTCTGGTAGTTGCCTCGGTGTTGACCTGTGATGGATAGACAGACAACGCACAGCAGATCCGAGAAGAGCCTGTCTCCCGTATGTAATATTTGTATTCAGCAACAGTAACGTACTGAAGCAGTCCACTTAAAACTACACTAGTGTTAGCAGTTCACTAAGCAACAATATTACGAATGTTTCTGTTGATTTTGATAACTGTTTATTTATTATCTCCACCCTATGCATCCACAAGCGTACGAAGACATTTTTCAAATGAGTCAGCTTTCTAATGGACCGAAAGCGTAGAAGTAATCAGGGAGAGTGGTCGGACGTTACCTGCTGACGAAAGCCATCAAATGAGAAAGACCGGTTTAAACTGCAATATATTACGTGAGCGTTAAATATTACAAATAAATTGGTATATAATTGGCAAACTGAACAGAAAAATAAAAAATACAACGGATGGGCAGGGCACTTCAGTTTTTGACACGCTGCAATGAAGAAGGCAATGGCTTTCTTTTCGGATAGTTATGGGGAATGAAGCTTGGATATCGTACGACACAGCTGAAACAAAACGGCAATCATAGGAATGGAGACACACTTCATCTCCAACGAAGGTTAAGCGCAAGCAAATCTTGACACCTCGAAAAGTCATGTGCGCCTTTTTTTTGGGGGGGGGGGGGGAGGGATAGAAAAGGCATTTTGCTGATTGATTACGTACCACGAAGCCAATCAATCAATGCACATGGTTTCTGCGAGACCATTAAGAAATTGCACCGCGCAATACAGAACAAGCGCCGACGATTACTGTCAAAAGGTGTTGTTTCGTTTTTCCACGATAAATGCCGACATCACACGGCGAATGTGACCAAACAACTCTTACGGGAGTTTCTATGGGACGTGTTTGATCATCCTCTGTACAGCCCGGACTTCGCTCCTAGCGACTTTTATCTCTTCTTACACCTAAAATCTGCCCTTAGTGGTCAACACTTCAACGATGATGTGCTGAAATATGCTACCACATGGTTGAATAGACAGGCGGCAACCTTCTATGAAAAAGGCATACAAAAACTTGTGCCACTCTATGAAACGTGTCTACTAAATTTCGGAAGCTATGTAGAAAAGTAGTTTAACAGTTGTAGATTTTTCTAAAATAAATATTTTGTCTGTATGTGTACAGGTTTGTTTTATATAACCGAACGAAACTTAATTTGTGGACATAACTCTTATTACCATGAAACTTCTATAAATAGTACAGTTACGACTTTTCCTTTGACCGTTCGTAGGCTCTATAGATGTGGTGTCTGGTCTTTCGGACAGGTCCGAAAGAACAGACATCGTATCTATAGGCGTATGCATTCCTCCAACAAACAAATAACAATTTCTCTGCGGATGCATAAATATACCAATCCCTTGCGTTATGACAGTTAAAGCTGCAAACAAGAGGAAGTATTGTGAGGGGCACTACAAACGTAATGTGTGATAAGTTGAGAATATGGGTAGGACGGGAAACGTGTCTGGGTAGCGTAATTTGGTAAGGCGACCGCTGGCCCGAATTTTGAAATAGGGGTTTGAATTTCGGTCAAACACACGTTTTCAACATTGTATTTATTTCAGTGCCCTGTGACATCCGATATGTTTGTATGTTTGGAAATCGTTCATAAAATTCGCTGCTAATTCGTTAGGTCTGATACTATATGGATGACACCTTACTGATAGATAATGGTCTCCGCGAAATGGCATTGTGTTGACCTGGCGCCGATAACCTATTGTTCCATTCCGTTGATGTGTGTAACACGACCTTTTCTGATGCTCACTTTTTCCCGAGACCCAATACAAAAAGCGATCGATCCGAAAGAGTTATGGGAAATGAGACCGATGTATACTAGAGATGGGCAAGCTAGTATATTTTTGGGAACTAGTTGACTGAGCGTTCCTTTTTTGGAACCGTTCCTTTCTACTTGTTTACCGTTCCTTTTTTATCCAGTTATTCTGTAGCAACATGTAATCAAAACAGAAACTGAGTAGTTTATAAAAGGTGAGCAATAATTTCTTAGATAAAATGTTAAATACGATATTATTGAAGTCTACATCATTCGAAATATCTTCCTACTCAGCCCATGTCACGCACAACCTAAATAAATGCCGCAGTTGAAATCTAAAAATAGCGCGAATAATAAGAAACAATCGCGAGAATTTTGTCTTCAGCCGATGATAAATTTTTCAAGAAATTAGTAGATTTGGTCTCAGTGATGTCTGTAAAACGTATCTATACACAGAATGCAATTTTTATGCGCGTTAAGTTCAAAAATTACAAAATACCCGTAAAATGTAAATAACTGATGGACACTTAACAGAATGTTCGAAGAACTTGTAGTCCATAGTTCTAAAGAGTCTCTTAAACATAGTCACTACGTTTATTGCAACACATCTTCCGAAAGACAAAAACTAAATTTTGCAAACCGTTTTTTGCTGACGTTGTTTACATGTTAAAGCCTGAAGCAGATTTCCTAGCCGACTAAATATGGCGGCTGAAAAACAGCTGATTCAGTTCCTGATTTAAGTCAGTACAATCGCTAATTTTTCTTTACTTTAAATACACAATTCCATTCAGTGTTCACTCTACTATCTATACTTCTCTTTCATTGTATAAAATGGTACTTTGTCCATATGAACCGAAAATTCTTAACAAGAACGTTTCAAAAACGGTTGCCTTTACATGGGCACCAAAATTGTTAAACTGGAGAACCGCTTTACAGAAGTGGATTTCCAGAATCGATTTTGGAGTGTTTACATGAACAACGAAAAGCGGATTTGTGAACTCGGTTTACGAAATCCGGTTTTGAGAGCCCATGTAAAAGGAGTGAATGAGAATGGGCGAGCGCAATGAACAAAACTGACGACATCTCGATACCGGGCAGTGAGCCGGAACGGAACGGGACCGGCCGCGTGGCCTGACTGGGACGGCAAGGAGCCAGTCGGAACTAGAAGTCGCCGCTCCCGTTCTGGCGATACGGACCGGGACCGACTAGGAGCACCTAAGTGAACGACCTACTGCCGTTCCTCGTATGTAGTTCCTCGGTTCTTCAGTTCACTTTTGTGAACCGTTCCTGTGGAACCGTTCGTTCGCGAACGGCCCGCGTCTAACGTCTTCTAGTTGCGAGGGAGATTGGGGAGTGGTTGGCAATCTCGGAGTGGCACTTGTGAAACCCGGCCGGCGCGCCGGCCACGGCCAGAACAATGGCTCCACGGTGCGCTTCCGTCACGGCGCGGACTGCGCGGACACAGGATTTCCTGTCCTCCACTCCACTCTCCTCTGCTCTCCGCCGCCGCGCCGCAGACGAGTCGCGCTTCGGACTGCCCCTCCTAGACCAACTGCAAAACGAAATTTAATGGTGGGCAGAAGTAATGTTTGTTAAGCTTATGGGACTCAACTACGATACCTTATACTAAGGACGGCACAAATATCCATGCCCGAGGGGGGATTCGAACCCCCGACCGTAGTGGCCGTGCAGATCGTGACTGGAGCGCCTCAGTCCCCTCGGCCACCGCGGCCGGCGGTGGGCAGAAACTAAGTCTTGAGCCAGTAGCGTATACAGAAGAGCCAAAGAAACCAAACGTCCGTTTGGAAACATTGAGGTTGGTGCTGCGGTCGGCAATGCCTAGCGGCAGAATCAGTGGCTGGATGTGGCGGATAATAAATTACGCGCACTAAAATCTTCAGTACGTCATTGGCGTACTTCCTTCCGCTGTCGACGAGCTGATGTAGTCGCCCTCACTCTTCTTAGAATCGGACATTGCCCACTAACACATGGTTTTCTTTTACGCCGCGAGGAACCACTAGTGTGTCATAGATGTAGGACACAACTGTGGATATGATATATTTTAACAGAATGCATTTCATATGCTCGTCTGAGGGCAAATTTCGACCTCCCACAGGACCTGCAATCTATTTTAGGTGACGATGAGGCGTCCGTGGATCGTGGTCTAAAATTTTGTATGACATCTGGACTTCTTCCCAAATACTGGGTGTGAGATTTTAATGTGTCGTAGAGTTGCTCGATCAACCTCTATATTTAAGTAGTCACCGTGCCACAAACATCTGATGTTTTATCCTTTGCTGTCGTTCCTTTGCAAATTTGTTTTAAGACATCCCTACAACTTGATTCGTAGTTTTAAATTTCGGAAGTCCATACGACATGCAACGTTTTTGCTTCCATCTGTTTCCCTTTGTGCACGGGCGTTGATGACCTAGTCGTTGAGCGCCCTAAAACACAATCATCATCATTAGCAGCAGCAGCAGCAGCAGCAGCAACGCCTATTACGATAACAGTTGTCTTGCACAGGCTATAAACAACGCCACCTAGCTACAAGGCCTGTGCGCTGCCTGCCAAAAGTAGTAATAATAAAACTATTTGTCTTATGTAGCGTTGTGCTGAGTTTTGGAATACGTACACTTTGCACACTGTTTTTCAGAATGTTCTTTACGTTATCTAAGTGATTCACAGACAAATTTGTTTTGGTATAAGATATTTATGAACTATTAGTAAAATATCTTACCGATATTGCAATCGGACGATTCATATCGGGCATTTTGTCTCATACCAACAAAAATCTGGACGGAGAATCACATA
This sequence comes from Locusta migratoria, assembly GCA_026315105.1. Lineage (NCBI taxonomy): Eukaryota > Metazoa > Arthropoda > Insecta > Orthoptera > Acrididae > Locusta > Locusta migratoria. The sequence goes on from CM048747.1 coordinate 159,074,445, forward strand.
GACAACACGAAAAACATTCTGAAACTCAGTGTGCAACGTGTACGTATTCCCAAACTCGGCACAACACTACGTAAGATATATATTTTGACAACTCTTGACAGGCAGCGCACAGGCCTTGTATCTAGGTGACGTTGCTATAAATCGGTTACCGCTATTACAATGCCAGCTTATCGCGAATGAGTTTGAAATGGTGTTGTAGTCGGCGCACGGGAGATGGGACACAGTATCTCGGAGGTATCGATAGGGTGTTGATTTTTCCGATCGACCATTTCGCGAGTGCAACATCGCTACGCCCGGAAAAAGATCCCGCAAGAGCGGAACCAGCGACAACTGAAGAGAATTGTTCAACTCGTCAGAAGTCCAAAACTTCCGTATATTGCTGCTGTTTTCAATGCTGAGTCATAAAGTGTCAGCGTGCCAAACATTCAGCGAGACATCGACATGGGATTTCGGAGCCGTAAGACCAATTGTGTTCTTTTGGTGACTGCAGGTCACAAAGGTTTACGTCTCACCTGTGCCCGTCAACGCATACATTCGATTCTTGATGCCTGGCCTAACGAGTTTAATTTCCTACAGTATCGAGCGGTTGTACGTGTACGCTTATGGAGACAACCTTATGAATCCATGGACCCTGCTGTCAGCAGGCGACTGTTAAAGTTACGCCAGAATGCGTATCAAGAACATGTCAGCATGCGTAATTTAGTAGTTGATACCCCTGCTGTATTAAAGCACCTTAAATCGCTTAACAAAAGTTTGCCTCCCGGTCACGATTGTATAGGCCTGCCAATTAGTTTCCTCCCCGAATATGCTGATGCAATAGCCCCACACCTAGTTACAGAGAAGCGCTCGCTCAGCGAACGTTTCATGCCCAAAGACTGGAACTTTGCACAGGTTATGCCAATATTCAAGAAAGGCAATAGGAGTGATTACGGGCCTATATCATTTACGTTGGTTTGGTGCAGGATTTTAGAAAATATACCTTCCTCACATATCATGAACTACCTCGAAGAGAACGACCTATTGACCCACAGTCAACACGGATTCAAAAGTATAATGTATGTGAAACATGGCTAGTTCTTTACTCACATGATGTGATGGGTGCTATCGACAAAAGACTTGAAATAGATTCCGTATTTCTAGATTCCAGGAAGGCTTTCGACACTTTACCTTACAAACGTCTTCTAATGAAACTACGTCCTTATGGAATATCGCCACAGTTGTGACTCGTGATTTCCTGTTAGAACGGACACAGTACGTTGTAATTGACGGTAAGTCATCGAGTAGAAAAGAATGATACCTGGGAAGTGTTACAGGGCCCTTACTGTTCCTTATTTTTATAAACGATTTAGGAGACAATCTGAGTAGCTCCCTTAGACTGTTGGCGGATGATGCTGTCGTTTATCGGTTAGTAAAGTCACCAGAAGATCAAAAGCAACTGCAAAATTATTTTTGCAATTGACTCCTAATCATGAGATCTGAGAGTTCATCCATATGACCACTAAAAGAAACCCGGTAAACTTCATTTACACCATAAATCAGTCAAAAGTACAGGCCTTAAAAACAACTAAATACCTAGGAGTAACAATTATAAACAACTTAAATTGGAAAGAACACACAGAAAATATAGTAACTAAGGCCAACCAAAGGCTGTTTCAATGACAGAACACTTAGCAGATGCGAGAGTTCCACTAAAGAAACTGCCTACACCACACTTGTGCGTCCTATTTTGGAGTATATCTGCGTTATATGTGATCTCCACCAAGTGGGACTGACAGACGATTTAGAGAAGGTACAGAGAAGTGCAGCTAGTTTTGTACTATCGCGATATAGGGGAGAGAGTGTCACTGAAATGATGCACGATTTGGAATGGAAATCATTAAAAGAAAGGCGCTATTCGTTGCGGAGAGATCTATTTGCGAAATTTCTTTCACCAACTTTATCTTCAGAATGCGAACATATTTTGCTAGCCCCCACCTACAGAGGAAGGCATGATCACCATAATAAAATAAGAAAAATCAGATCAAAAACAGAAAGATGTAGTTGCACCTTTTTCCCACGAGCTATTAGAGAATGAAATTGTAGAAAACATCATCAAGGCTGTTCGATCAACCGTCTGCCATGCACTTCATTGTGACTTGCCGAGTATTTATGTAGATGCTGATGGAGGCTCTACATCCTTTTGGTGCGTGTGTAGTTGGAGTGACCTCTGACATGTCTAGATACCACTCTCACAGATGACACGTACGTATGCATCTTGGCTGATCACTTGCATCCATTCGTTTCCATTGTGCTTTCCGACAGACTTGGACAAATTCCAGCAGGACAATGCCACACCCCACACGTTCGGAATTGCTAAGAGTGGCTCCAGGAACACTCTTCTGAGTTTAAACCTCTCCGATGGCCACCAAAGTCCCCAGACATGAAGATTATTCAGCATATCTGGAATACCTTGCAAAAAGCTGTTCAGAAGAGATCTCAACATCGTCGTCCTCTTACGGATTTGTGGACAGCCCTGCAGGATGCGTGGTGTCAGTTCCTTCCAGATTGCTTCAGGCATTAGTCGAGTCCATGCCACGACGTGTTGCGCACGTCTCAGTGCTTGTGTTGGCCCTGAACGATTTTAGTCAAATGTACCAATTTCTTTTGCTCTTCAGAGTATATTGCCTTGCCTCTTTCGCCGCGAATGGTGTACGGGAACGACGATTGTTGGATGACTCCGTGCAAGCTCGAATCTTCTTGTTTTCAGACATTCTTCGCGAGTTAGGACCTATGCTTGCAGGAAAAAATGTATTCACTCATACAGGAACGGACGCTCTCTTGAATAATTGCTGAGAACCACACTTGGCATACAGCACCAAACTTGTAGAGCCTAGTACAAGAGCTGGCTAGTCGAGTTTTTTCGCATCACTTTTTCACGGTTGAAACTGTTGGGCCTCAGGGTTGGGCGTCACTTTCAATTCCGTTTATTACGGCTCGCAGGATTGGCGAATTAACTGTCGAAGGAGGCTTTCATAAATTTTCATCTATATTTTTTGAGGATTCTTCCAAGTTACAGTGGCTGTCTGGCACATTCCTTTCTTACGAATAGCCACGGTGGCTAGCCGCACGCACTAAGGCTCTATTCTGCGGTGCCCTCGGCCGATCCACGTCGCGGGTTCGAGCCCTCCCTCCGGCATGGGTGTATGTATTATCCTAAGAATAAGTTGGTTAGTTTAAGGACCGATGACCACTGCAGTTAGGACCCATATCTTCAAAAACATTTCAATTTCTTACGATTGGTTTTATATGGTCGATGCTTATGCTTCTACTATTTGTTTGGCACTAGTGTCATCATACAGTAATGAGGTATCCATCTATTTACGTACAATATATTAGTTCCTATTGAGAATGAACTATCGATTCGTACGTCAAGCATTGATATTGTGAAGGTCTTTCTACATTACGCTACAGTGTTTTAGCATAGTGCCCAATGTGGAATGGTCAACATTGCGGGATGTGACTCATTCGAAGCAAAATATTAAGTAAACATGGTCTCGGTAATACGTACTTTGCTACCGTGAAACAAAAAGCATCATCATCAAGATTAAATTTGCCTTTCAGTCTGAAGCATAGTCATACTTATAAAATGCTTCCATGCTGACATTGATGTCTCGGCTGATGTTAATCCTATAATTCAAAGTATCACATGACCGAATTAAAGTACTTTCTCTTTGGTCTGCAGCGTCTCATCCTACCCTCTACTGCCGAACCAATGAATTTCGTAGGTAACTTTGCTTCTTCCATGTCTGTTCCATGACCGCACCATCTCAGCCTGTCCGCTCTAACTGCATCATTTATGGTCTTCATTTCCAGTTGTTATTTCAGTTCCTCATTATGGAGACCACCCAGCCATTGTTCCTATATTTTCTGCTGAACAATTTGTTGCTCTTAAGGTATTTTTTTAAAGTCCTTGTTTACTAGACTTTTGTTTCGAATGATGTTTCTATAATAGACCTGAGTATTGATCGTAGGACGTTCTTTATACGTCGTAATAACCTTCTGGAGCTTTCAACGCTCTTCACTGGGTCATTTATGTAAGGATAGGATCGCCAGATAGTCGGGATTCGCCTGGATTCTCCCGACTTTCCATATGATGTTCAGACTCCAGATAAAATACAGAATCTCCAGACAAATAGTTTTTCGTAATATTCTATACAAAACAATTATTTGAAATGACCACGCACTGTCATTCGTTTCGTTGCCGTATGGAACAAACATCTTCCAAAACACAGAAACGTATCAAGAGACGATATTTGGTTATAATATAAATTTAAATATTTGACAGTTCGACTGTGGAAAGACCTTGATTTAATAATTGGACTCTGTAAAATCAGTACCAAGTACAAGTGGTAACGTAGAAATTGAATGTAAATTTGTTATGTATCTGCCAATTAAATCTTTTCGGTTGGCAGTTTTCAGAAATCAAAGTTTTTATGTATAATATTTGTTTCTCCCGACAGCAACTCCAAAATCCCGGCACTTTGAAATTTTGTTTTCGGATTTTTTAGTCCAATCTGGCAAACCTATGTAAGTATCGATCAGAAAGTTTCCGTTCGATGACCGTACATTGTAGAATCCGTATTCCAGTCAGTCAAAATCGCCGGGAGCATCCAGGCAATCATCCTACCGACGAACCAAGTTGAAAATAAAACACAGAGTCTTGCTGCTTGAGCAAGTCTGCAACTGCTTGTTGCGCACCCTCGAACGAAAGGAATCATTGACCCTTCGAGGCCTTTTTTAACGATCGTAAGGCGTGATAATTGTATGGAAAGAGATCTGGACTATAGGATGGATGCTCGCGTGTCTCCCACTTGAGTTAGCTTGAGTGGATTGGTGGCTGAGACTATCCTTCTTGATAGACAGGCTTTTCAGCATTTCCCTCTTAAAATGACTGGATGACCGTTTTCACAACCATGGCATCTAGCGCAGTGATAAGATTCGTTGCTTCTCACAAGGAGACCACATGGGTATCGGATTTTAGAATTTATTTATATTTATGGTACGTGAAGTTCAGAACTTCAATAACAATCAGCCAAAGCCATTCGACGCAAATCTCAAAACTTCTTGAGAAAATCGACTTTTAAAGTTTGCAAAGTGCACATAAGTACCAGTAATTAAAACACTTGGCAGCGTCTGTCGGTTTAGCTCAGGTGGTATCCTACTGGCGTCATAACCATAGAGTCGGAGGGTTGAATCCCACTGGGACCTTTTTTCTCTTTTTTCCCCTTTTTTTCCCTTTTCGTTGTTCCATTCAGTTATATAAAACATTTTTTGGGATCTCTGATTCCACTTGTTGTCAATTTTTGTTCATATGTATGTAGACAAGTTGAAATCTTTGTTACGTAGGGTATCTTCTTGCAAAGCCATTAGTAGCTAGGGAGATGACTTTCCAAATACAGTGCCGTAGCTTTTCACAAACTGAACAATCAAAGACTACCGTCGTCACCTAATAGTGAAGCCGATACTGTAAAAAATTTAACTCGTGTTTTTTTATTATCATTATGAACAACCTTCCATAAAATATAGAAAATTACGAATAAAAAAAAATACGTGCACTTTTCATGAAAATTATCATTAGCTATTAGAGTTGTGTAAGTATTCGAACACAACATAAAAAAAAATCTGACATGACAGGATTCGAACCATCGACCCCAGGGGTGGAAGGCCAGAAAGCTACACAAACAGATGCGGCTTTCATTTTACTTATTGATACTTAATCCATATGTGTACTTTGCGAAACTTTAAAGTCGATTATCTCGAAAATTTTTGAGTGTTGCGTCGAATGGCTTTGGCTGGTTGTTATTTAAGTTCTGAACTTCACGTACCGTAAATATAAAGCAATTCTAAAATCCGATACCCATGTGCCCTCCTAGTCAGTTCACGTTTTTAGTTTGTTGCTGCGAAATCTGCTTATTTCCTTGAATGGAACGTTTATATAGATTCAGCAGAACGCAACTTGACTTGTGATTCCTTGAAGGAAAGCAAGGTTAACGTTCGTAGCCAGAACCTGTTCTGTCTGCAAGGACGTGTATCGAGACATGATCGCTAGTGTCCTGTTCCTTAAGAAGACACCGCTCGCGCATAGCAGGTACGTCGCCGATTTCAGTGCGACGTGGTTGTGTATGAACTCTGCGATGGTTATTGGCGAATATAGAAAAGATTAGAAATTGTCTTTCCAGCAGAGCTGTTGTTGAAACCGGAGAATTGTGAACCAAACCGCCCGTAACCCTATTGAAGGATTTATCCCGGCTGCAACATTAAATAATTTGGAGTTACCAATCGAAACCCAAACTGGCAAGACTGAAATTATATTTAACTTTTCACTGGATTCGATCACGATAGAAATAAGTTAAAATAACAAAATTGTGTACCTGGAATTGTGAAAAACTAAGATTTCGATAACTTCTTGTTTCAAAGTTACATAATTAAAACACTAAAGGAAATCTAAGTGGAAGATCACTGGCATAATAAATGAAACAGGAATTATATTACTGAAGTATTTAGAAGCTACAGCGCGATTAAACGTAGACAACAAGTGTAACTGAAATATAGAAATTTTGTGTAAAATAGGCATTGGCTACTTAAACTCTTGTAATTTAAATTAATTGAAATTAATGTAGATTAAAGACTCTCAAAATTATTACCTCTGATAATATTCGTAGGCAAAATATTCAAATTTTGCTTTTTCAGATTCACGATTAATATACACTCCAGAACAAAGAAAATTGCTCACCCATAGGGAAGAAAAATAAAAACGCGAAACTTTGCGAATATGTACGATTTGTAAATTATCAAAGTTTGTTGTCAATCCGAAATCTAACAGTGTGCAGTAGCGCTGAAGTCGGCTAGGGAACTCTATTTACACTGCACATAGGGGTCAAGTGACATCCCTACAGGACGAATACTTTAGTAGGCGCATATGGCCAGTAGACGTGTTATACATTTCTCACAGTTAAGCTAGTTAATGGGTGACCTAATAATCGACACAAATCCATACCATGATCGACACACCATGTGCCCTGCCAGGTCGATCCTTCGGAAAGTTCCATGGGTCGTTATTGGGTGCAGTGGCCACGAGATAGCACTCACATCCAACGTATCAGGAAACGGTGAGGGGAGAGGATCGTAGGATCGTGAGGCAAGCGATCAAGGATCCTGTAGTGACTTGCTACACGTTACAAGCGGTGGAACTTCTGCCAAAAACCATTTACAGCAGCTTTCTGAATGCAAATTTACAATCCGGGCGCCCTTGTCGTGTACCGAGACAGCTATGACTCAGTCTTCAGTGGTGCCAAGACAGGGCGTCGTAGAATGTTGCAGATAGCCGAGTCGTCGTGTTCAGTAGTAAATTTCGATCAGTTTTGGGGACTGATGATAGCGGCATACGTGTGTAGGGACAGCCTGGTGAATGGTACAATTTCACCCACACAGCCGGCCTGAGGCTCTAGTGGTGGAGGGAGACAGCCTACGTTAGCTGGTTCCATGTAATTGTGATTCGTGGATTCTTAAACGGCCAGTGTTTTACTATGACAGCTTGCAAACCCAAGTTGGACCAAGGAAAATGGTGCCCATATACATACAGCTTAAGTTGGTCAGTCACGTTCTGACTTAGTCATAGCTACCCCACTACCCGGATTTTTCAACACCGTTGTGGGGATGGCTATTCTAAAGTCGTGTGCGCCAGGCAGACCTAGAGAGGCGTAAGGCCGCGGCCTGCGTGGGCTACACATTCTAGCGACAGCCCGCGACATCCAGCGACGCGACACTGCTGCTACAAGCAGCGACAATCGGCGACATGGCCGGGTGTCCGACGTGAGCGCGATAACTTCTCTCTTCAAGATGGCCGCTACAACCGATCAGCTGTTTCTAAAGTTTGCCATGCGTAAGCCGTAGAATAATGATAGCTGTAGAGTAAGGCAATAAAGTTTTATTAATTTTAGGAAATAAGGCGTAAAAGGAATGATGTGCGTTACATTTACAAAGCGAGGAATGTTCGTGTACTATTTCATTCGGAACTTCAAATGCGAAAACAGACTATGAATATCACCGGCCAAATTCTTCGAAAGTACAACGACGAGTACAGCTACATTCGACTACGTTCTCAATGAGTTTTGTGATTTCAAACCATCAACAACTGAATAAGTTCGAAATATGACTTATTCGAAGACGATAGTAAGTCACTTAGCCCGTAAACGTCCGTCATCGGTCGGCGTAGCGTAGGGTTAGCGACCTGGGTTGCTAGTTCGTATTCAAAGTAATTTTTGCGGTCGCTGGTTCGCTTCCCATTCCATCTTATATTTTAATTACTGCAATTACAAACCTTTCACCTTTTATTTGTGCAAGGTTATATGTATTATCTTTAGAAAGCACCACAAATTATTTTTTACCCCTAGTTCATCTTTATTGCAAACACACGTACCCAACTGTACACCTACCAAACACATTAAATTGCTACTGAGACATTATGTCGTAACATTTTACTCAGAAACGTAATTTACACGCATCTCATTTGACATCCCATAGTTATCTCTCTCTCTCTCTCTCTCAGGAGTACTGTAACATTCTTGTTACCGGTACTGCAAATGCACAAAGCACACAAATGCGAGTAATTCTTTAAATCACGTTCATCGTGGTGTAAATGAAACTATCACTCAGAATAAAAATACAGAAGTCTGATATATTAGAAACAATTTAAAAATTTAACTTTAGTCGTTTATAAAAGCCAAAAGAAAATTTACGAGTTATGCAAAGCAAAATACTACGTTATATGTGCAAGGTGAATTTTATTTTCCGTTATTTCACGAACAGTTCCCGTTTCATAAACTTCAGGGATTATTGGCTCGCAGAAATCTTGCGACAACCTTCATAACCTCTCAAAGCAGTCGACTCTCAACGAAACTCGGCACTTTGTAGCGCGTGCGACAGCGACAAGATTCAAACAGGTTTGAATCTCAAACGTCGCTCGATGAAGCGCGCGACACGCAGCGACAGGCAGCGCCACAGTCGGCGCTCACGCAGGACGCTCCCGTAGCGATACGTGTGGTCGTCTTTTGCCGCCTGAAGCTGTCGCGCGCTGTCGCTAGAATGTGTAGCCCACGCAGGCCGCGGCCTAAGACGTGGGTTCTTATCAACGTGTACACAATTCGCCAAGGAACTTCCCAGATTTATCTAAAAAATGTTCAATTTTTTGTAAATCTATCGGACCAAACTGCGTGCTCATCACTCCGTAGCTTACAAACTACTTAAACCTAGGTAAATTAATATAAGGACAAACACACACACCCATGCCCCAGGGAGAACTCGAACCTCCACGGCGAGCAACCGCGCGTTCCGTAGCGAGACGCTTTAGACCGCTCGGCTACTCCACTGCGGCCAGATTTATCTGTTAGAGTAAAATTTAAAATGTTTTCAGTTAGTGGATAGTTTTGATCAGCATTTTATTTACTGTAGAACATGCTCAATATGGTGTTTCTCTTGAACTAAGAGTCTCGATTGCTGCACCAGGCTTCCAACTTTGGAAGGAACCAATTTTTATTGTTTTCCATTTATAATCATTATGTACTGTTAAAGATATTTTGGCATCACTGTTTTTCCTGACTCATTGGAACTGTATTTTTCATATCACTGTAGAGTGTCTATTACCTTCAAAATAAATTTTTCCATAACTTAAAATGCTTTGCAAATTCAAACTGACATTGAGTTGAAACCGGACACTTTATTCTCACTATTGAAAAGAATTCACTATTCAAGAATTCTGGTGGTATCCGTTATTTATATATGAAACTGGATGGAAGAGGCTGGAAAAGTTAGTTGCAACTTAATACAATGGTTCTTTATGGTATGTTTAGATCTTGATGACAATTCGTTTACTAGCGCATGGGACTAAGGCGAAAACATATCCAAATAAAAATCGAAGGTAAATAATTATTATTTATTCGCCATTTGAGAATTCTGACAACAATAGTTGCTTTCCTAAAGATGTTCTGTTGTTTGGTGACAAATGAAAATTTGTGCTGGACTCGGGTTCGAGTCCCGGTCCGGCCCAAATTTTCATTTGTCACCAAATAACAGAACATCTTTATTAATGCAACTATTGTCGGCAGAATTCACAAATGGCGAGTAAATAATTGCTTATTTAATATCACACAAACGGCTGCGGTACCATCAAAAACATCTGTTCCGAATCAAAAGACTCCATGGGCATGTAGTAGACGCGTTATATCAGGGACGGAAGTAATTAATGTTGGTATTTTAGTGACACACAACTATTACACTCAATATTGTTCGCATTTCCATGAAGGCCCGCATCCGTAGTCCAGTGGACAGCGCGGTAGGGTGCCACGCAGAGGGTTCGGGTTCGATTCCTGGTCGGGTCGTAGATTTTCTCAGCTCATCATCATTGACACACAAGTCGCCGAAGTGGCATCAGCTCAAAGGACTTGCACCAGGCAGGCTGAACACGACCCCGTTTGACTAACAGCCGTAAATGCCACACGATATCATTATTTCCGTGAATGTTGTTGGGTGCTTTGTGGCATGAACAAGTACATGACGTATGTAATTTGACTGGATTGTGTACGTCGGTAAAGAACATAAGTACGGTCCATTCACCGCGTATTTTCTTCCTTACGCCATATTCGATGTCATTTAATTAATTACTTCTTAAAATATAGTTAAGCGCTTATCTATTTCAAACCAACAAAAAAGTGAATGATGTAATAGTTCTAATTCATGTGATCAGCGATCGGGTACCTTTCCTCCTCTGAGTTTTGGTAGTTTGTCAGTTTCTTGTTACCCAGAGAAACGAAACACTGCATAAAAAAACCTCAGACCTACTCCATATTGATTCCTGTAATTAACTCACAACCAGTTTTCGTCCTTTACATTCTACAAAACTATCTAGTGCCTCATGTCTAATCATCACATCGTAAATTGCATTACAAGTTAACATAAGCCTAAAGGTAAGGGTACGTTAATGAATTATCCATGCTTCCAGAAATACGATGATATGACGCACTAGGGCTTTGAAGAAAGATTTTGATTTTGAACATTTACACGCAGGTTTAGTATCTATCTAAAGATAGCGCTGAATGTACTGTTGGTCTCTCTCTCTCTCTCTCTCTCTCTCTCTCTCTCTCTCTCTCTCTCTCTATGTAATTTTTTGTAAGACTATTTTTCTCTGTTTATATAACTAAATGCCTTAACAGTAATTATTGTACATTAATATACATACTTTGTCACTTTACAGGTAAGCACGAAAAATATTTGCAACCAGCGTCTTTAGAAAGCAGTAGACTGAAAGGTATTTGTAACACAAAATATTGGTTTTACGAATTTATGTTTATTGCTTTCCTGCCGGAGTTATGTATGTAAGTTGAATAGTTTGTAATAGTATTTTTAAATCAAATGGTAACATGTAGCATAATTTAAATTTTTGAATAAAACTTTAATCAGAAATACAGCCAGAAAATTTATTAATTTATTTTATTGGTTCATACGTTGTGGCAAGTCATATCTTTGGCAAGTCGTAACTTTACATTTTTCGTAGTTTAAATTTTTTAACAAAGAAATAGTTTTGGCTATGAGGAGACAATTTTTTTTCAATTTCTCTTGAGTCGTGACTATCATTCAGGAGGGTTATACCTTGACAAAAGCGTCCTACTTCAGTACAAAAGACAAGTGTTGCCTCTCAGCCAAAGGCGTCTTTTGGTTGTGTAAAATAATGTCTTTCTAGTTCATTGTAAATTACAACACTGATGAATCCATCTTCAGCTATCAAATATTACAACATTGCATACTGATTGTCGGTAAATGTTAAAGACTTGTATGGACTACTGCCACTTTTACGAATGATCGTTAACTGTATTCCTTTGCAAATTTTGTATAATACCTATTACGATTTATTTATTTATGATAACATTACCTTTGATATGAACCGCCTTCAGGAACTGTTTAAAGCTGTGACCACTTTGCTACAGTAGATTTCCATACAACTATTTATTTTGTTATATTTACTGTCACTGGCTGGTAATTAATATTCCCCTTGTATATAATATATATAATAGTCGATCTCACTGATTATTTACCGATGATCGTTCTCTTTACACATGCTTCATGAACGGGGTTTACCTCAGAGGTTACACTAACCCATCGAAATGGTTAATACGGAAAAATAACCTTTAACTTTAGACGTACATTTCCGATGACTTGAGTCATCTAACGTCGAATAAAAATTTAATATTTCCAACGAGTAGTGCTATATGAAGACAAATGCAGGTTGATAGTACACTCAGTTTACCTTGATACTGATGCAATTGTTACTATTTTAATCCAACAATGACTCTTTTTATCTCATTGTATAGTCCATATTCAAGAAATAACTTTATATTGGGAGTACATTCTTCAGTACTATTAAAGTGTATATCGTACTGACTATGCTCACATTATTAGGAGGCGATCCAATATTATGATACATTCCAAAAATGATAAAGACAAGATCGCTGGTACATAACTTTATTTGGACGACCGGTTTCGATGGTCTCTGCCATCATCTTCTGGTCAAGAAATGTTTCACACGGCCGTCATCTTGTAATGTCAACAGTTGTGTGTATAAAATAAAGTGCATAGGTGCACTAGGTCATTGTAGTAAAAGTTTACATATCAATATGAGTGACATTACAAGGCGACGGCCGTATAAAACATTTTTTGACCAGATGATGATGATGATGATGATGATGATGATCATCGAAACCGGTCGTCCAAATAAAATCATATACCAGCGATCTTGGCTTAACCATTTTTGGAACGTATTATGTACACCATACGTTTTCAATACGCAAGAGTTGAATGCTATTAGTCATATACCACATGTTTTCAATCCCACATTGGAGGATATGTATTCGCGTCTGTAATCCAGCCCCCTTGATTTGAGATTTGTATGGTTTTTCAAATCATAGGGTTGTCCATTGCTAAGATCTGTACCTTGAGTTATTATTATTATTATTATTAGTATTATTATTAGTATTATTATTTTTTTGTTTATTTTTGTCAAGTAGTTAATAGGTTTAAGTTATTTTAGTTTATTGTGGGATTAGTTGAATTTATTACGTGTCTTATATAAACTTAATAACGTGTCATTTTCTTAATTGAAAACATCAAACTTATGAAAACCTGTTTAATTTAACCAGAACACATTTTTTACTTTTATATTCTCTTTTGAATGAGCATTTCGTTGTCTCAAACTGACTCAATTAAAACAAAATCATCTTGTGATTCTGAGCCGGTGTTGTTAAGAATTAGTATTTTCTTCCTACGTAATTGTTACATATTATTGTAGTCTTAACAGGACTGACTTTTCAGGCCTACTTCAAACTTTGTCTATTAGTTTCTTCTTTTTGTATTAAAGTTCACCCTAAATAGAGACGCAGTACATTATAATAAGCGATACAAGTGTTATATGTTTGTACTAAATAACGTATTCATTCGTTTATGAATATAAAGATGTCGTGTATGGCTACTGGGAAAATTTCTGGTGTTACGGAATTTCTTTGTCTTACTGCTGTCAGTCCTGTACGTACCCCTATCTTAATGGAGTGATAGAAGCTGTAGCATTGATGTGCGTAGTCTTTACGTCACATGACCGTAGTGGTCCTGTTCTATGCTATCTAAAACGAAGAGTATGCGCTTTTAAGAGATTGATAAATATTATGTCTGGTGAACCTAGATAGCCGCCTCTGGTCGCTTTGTATAGTTCTCAAGTGGTTAATGAAATTTCTTTGTGGTCCATCGAACATGAGTGATACAAAATACCCCAGAAGATTGTCGTACGTCAGAGTGGTGAACAAAACATCGAAAATGTATCGTCTTGATATTGTTAAAGTGTGAAATGAAGCTCTGATAAATTCAGAATATTTTGTGTGTCTCGTGAGATTCGCTGTTAATTATGTCGGCAGATTTGAACATTTCAAAGACTTCACCTCATATTAGATCGGAAGCGTAATAGTTAGATATTAATAGAACATTGGGGCATATTAAAAATCAACCTGAATGATTAAGTTTATAACCTGAGGGTGAGGAACGATCACAACGGTGAGTTTCCACTAGTGTACTTGCCTCAGAGAAGACGAAACACGTTCCATGATCCTGAAAAATCCAGATTTTAATATTTCGTAGCACTCGATATTTCTCATGTACCTGGGAAGTCGACGAAATTGCTCCTGTGCATAAAAACCAGGTGTAGCCACATTTAATCGTGACAAGGAAGCCGTGATAAATGATGAAATTCTGTATTTTCTGTAACTGGAACGTCGTGACTATTTTCTCTAAGAAAACATGAAGAAATTGCTCACTGTGAAGATATTAGCGGTGAAGCACTTGGTTGTTACACAGCTTAAGATGTCGGAACTTCCTGAACATCTTAAATTATGAGGGTCGTTCGAAAAGTAATGCCTCCTAGCTTTGTTAATAATAATTCAGTTACTTGAGACAAATATCGTATCGTTAAACCAAAGGTATTAATTATAAGAAGAGTCATTGAATTAAAATTTGTGCTGTGGCTGGGATTGGAACCCGGGACCGCCTTAATTCTGCCTCGTGTTCCCTGTGAAATAGGTATCATTGAGGATCCGGGATCGAATCCCGTCCCATCACAAATTTTAATTCAATCCCTCTCCTTACATTTAATAACCTTGCTTTAAAGTGACAATGTTTCTCTCAAGGAACTTGCTGGGGTGCTGCTCCAGTATAGGAGAACCTTGGCAATTTGATACGTATTTCACAGGGAACATTGAGGCACAATTAAAGTATGTAGTGTGCATGGAGGCGTGCTTGAAGACCGTGTAGTCGCTTTGTACGTAACGCTGTGTTAGCTGAGCGGTCGAAAGCTCCTTTTAGTAAGCAAGACGTCCCGGGGTCGAATCCCGGCCATAGCACAAATTTTAATTCAATGTCTCGCCTTATATTTAATACCTCGTATCTTTGTTCATGGAAACTACAGTACACACACGTATAACAACAGCGCTGATAAATAGAGCAATATTTCAGCTACAGGCTGTCATTTTTCCAGTCGCCACCCATTCGTTATGCACTTTTGCCAACGCTGAAGCGAAGGCCCCGTACGCGCTTGTAAACATCGGAACCCGCTGAGGACTGAGTCGTAGTGGTGACACCACTTTCATGTCCGGTGACGATGCTATTCAGAGAATTGACACTTTTAGCTTCATGTTGGCCCAGTAGGTCCCAACGAATTTCCATTCGGTGAGTTTTTTGTTCTTCTCTGAGCATACGTGGGACACATCCCGCACAAATATTGAAAAAACCAAAATATTTGAACGTTGATTCCAAGGCATTACAGCCGACATTCAGGTTTAATCGTTATCTGCCGATCAGCACGGTTGAGTTGAAGACGCTCTTCATTGCGACGGATGACATCTATGCAGTGACGACCAGGGCCTTGGTTTGTCATGCGCACCCTTTTCACCGCCTTGAAAATACCGCATCCATCGCCTCATATTGCTCACGTCTATTGTTGGTCTCCATACACATTTATCAAGCGTCGATGGATTTCAAGCGACGTAATTTTTTTCAGCAGTGAGGAATTCAATTCATATCGCTTTTTATACGCACATCCAAATCAGAATCCATTTTGGAACACTAATCTGCTGTCGCCAACTATCGCAGAACAACAGTACCACCTGAAAACTGAGAAGGAAGGTTCAAGCATTAGCACTATACCAGTGACGTATAGCGGGAACATTCATAATAGTCTGACTGAAACATGATTTACGGCCGAAACCGTAACCGAATATTCGGTACTCTTCTAGTTTCGGCCGAATCCGTAACCGAAATTTCAGGTAAATTTACATTTCACCACAAATCACTAGTTTTTCCACATTTCGAAAGATCCGACCCCTGAATTAAGCCTACTTAAGTGTGTAAGCCTAACCAGAAGTCCGTAGATGATATGGGCGGTGAAGGGGTTTAGACAAATCGACAGCACTATTATTAAAGTACTTCCAAATTGGATTCTGTTTTCATTGTGACATTGCTTACGAAAAAAAGTAATTTAGAGAAGTAGTAAACGGAAATCGATACAGTGGAGTCGCGATATTTAGAGTCTCAGAATTACGAGCTTCCCATAAATAAGAGCGTCATAAAGCAACACAAAATCTGTGCGTACATTTTGTCTTCGCCGAAAAAGGTGCTCCGCCATTATATCACAAAGTAAGTAGTTACGACTTTAAAACCTTTCGGCCAAGTAGAATACTACGAAATGGTAGAGCCTGGACATGACTACCAAAGTTCTTTGCTTTTAAAGCAGTCTATTAAAAACCACACACATCTTGGGAGCGCTGGCTTTCCGTTGCCATCTTTACTTCCGTTTTTGCAGTAGACAAACAGTACGTATCTCCTTTCTTGGCATTCCTAAATGCATAATCCATGCAAGTTACGTTCAGTAAATCAGCTTCAGTCAGTATTTAGAAAAATGTAACAGTTCCGACTGACAGTGTTATTGTTGGCGGTATAAATACTGAACAGGAAAAGCCGTGTACCACGTGATCAATGTTGCCTAAACCCAAAAAATTCCTCGCTTTCAAGGAAACACATGAATTAAACTTTTCAGCATAATATGATAACATAACATTACGTATAATATTGAATGAATTAAATTGTAAATAACTTAAGATACGATTTCGTTACATTGTGCTTAATAATAAAATACCCACAATTTTTACGCTCGAAGAGAGGTTTCTAGTAGTTACACGGCGCGTCGTCAACTGGGTTAAAGCGTCATGGTTGACTGAATCCATCCTGAACAAGACCCGACTTCATCAGTAAATTCAAGAAACCTAGTTTCGGGAAAGCTGAAGATTCGGCTGAAACTGCGGCCAAAACCAATATTTTGGCCGAAACTGTAAGCGAATTTTCGGTCGGTCCTTAATTCAAAGTCACCCCGAAAATACAAGGCGTTACGTTTGGAACTACCTTCATAGAAGAACGTTGGACGAAGTATAGATCTAAAAGTGTTGTGAATGGGGAAAATGTTTAATTGCAATAATGCTGACCCTTTAATTGCTCTTGTAGTCAGCGAGGCTGTTTCTTCGTTAACTGCTGTTCGATCGGCAGTTTCGACTATGTCGGCCGAGCACTGCACAAGAGATAGGGCGCATTTGTGTGCAGAGCAGGAGCCAGCGGCTGGTGCGTGCGAAGGACAGCACAGCCGGCCTGCACCGGCAGGCATATCTAATAACGGCCGCAGCCGCAGCCGCTGCCCAACACAATGGTGCTGAAAGCCAAAGCTTACGTTTTCTCTTCTGTAATGGAGAGTATTCTATAACGGTGTACTTCGTATAAGTTAACTTGGTTTAAGATAGCTGTAGTACCCCAGACATGCCAAGTATACCGTTTTTTCCCGTAATTATCACGATTTCTAGGCCCAAATTACGGTCTTAAGGAAGCCCCATCTGAAATTACGGATGCCGCTATTTATTTTTACTAGTTTCGCCACATACTATTTTTCGTTGCAATGTTTTCTGAACCAGTATTATTTAAGAAATATCGCAATACATTGCCATCTGCCTAGCACAGACTATAATATACACTAAAGTTGTCTACTACTGTGGTGCTTCGCTAACTTCACTTATGTCGGTACACTTGTAGTTACGATGCGATTTGCCGCGGCGGAGCGGCCGAGCGCATTGAGACGCTATGCTACGATGCGCGAGACCGTTCCCTGTCGAGGGTTCGAATCCCCCATCTGGCATGGATGTTTGTGTCGTCTTTAGTATAACCTAGTTCATAAATAGTTTGTAAGTTTAGGGACTGACGACCCCTCCGTTAAGTCCCATAAGCTCTACATACATTTGAACGATGCGATTTGACGTACTGATGCTCACGTTGTTACGTTAGTGTCGAGTGTAACTGAACTATCGCACTTGTTTTTACTTCCTGGTGAAGACAAAACTAATGTGAAGTTCGATGTAATTGTTTGTCGTGAATATTCTACCAGCGATTTTTTATTTTTATTTATATTTATTTATTTATTGTAATTCGCTGTTATTCTTCAGTTTTCTTCAAGAGTCGCAGCTCTACGCCTCAAACGTACATCTTATTGTCAATAAAAAAATTTCAATACGGTCCTGGTACCCTCTCCTACTACTACTCAGTTCTATTATTCCAATTATGATTAGATTCTTTCGAAACTTGGTACCTCTGGTACCCATATGTATAGCAAATACATAGCGCTTCGCTTATGTCCTTCGCTTCCTGTTTCCAGTTAAGTTAGCAGTGATTTAAAATTAAATACATAGTAATTTGTCTCCCTCTTTCTGTTGCTTCAGAATCTTTTGAACAGTTTTGTAACACACTGGACTGCTGTGTTGTGATCTCTCCGAATAGTCCTCTGTGTTGACTTTAGTGAATCCTAATACCTTTCTAATAGTTCAAGATCGTTTCTGAATACAGGCAGGTCGTTTATGGCAATTAGACTGACACGTCTCACGTAACGTGTGATGGTAATTTCCGTTTCCGAAGCGCTTTTGAACATTACCGTGGAGCTTTTAGTAGCTTGTTTGAGAACCGTTGCCGCTTTATACATCTGTGATAATTGCAGAGCGTGAAGGTGGATTTGTTGAACGTAGAAATTAGCACTGTATTCTTCTTTCCTCTGAAATGTTCGAAGGGACGCATGGAGTTACTAGCAGGATGTTGATAAGGATTCGTGTGGCTGTATTAAGAGATTCGTCAGCCTCTGCAGTCAGGTTCAGTGTCTTGTAACGCGAAACCTCTGCCCCTGTGCTGATCATACTGAAGCTTATCTGTATACATCCTCTCGCGTCGCTCACGCACGAACGCCCAGGTTGTTCTCAGAATGCTCTGCGCTGAAAATTTTAAGGTAGCACAGCTGCATCTTGTTAAAAGGACGCTTACATCAAGTTGAGGTATTAGAAGAATAGCTCTTGGGACGAAAAAGTGGTCGTTTTTTTTACGAATAATTTTAGATACGAAAGTCAAGTTGTCCCAATTTTTAAATTTTTGATTTGCCCTTTTTCCGTTCCGCTTCAACACCTTTATGAGCTTTCAGTGAGATTAACAGATGTGTAATGAATGAAAATCGTTGATTGTATTTATTGCTTAGTTTAAATTCATTGGCTGTGCGCTGTATGAGTTACTCAGTAATGCTCGTTGCCTTAACTCCGTAGCTTAGTCTTAAGCGGGAGTTCAGGTGCGATCCTGGTTGGGTGGGACATTTATCTGCTCTGAGGCGAGGTGTCGCGTTACCATCATCGACAGGCAACTCCCCGGTACTAGGCGGCTGAACCCGAAATCGGGAATGAAAATATCATGTTGGAAACCTCCACAAGACTGTGACTAAGCCATGTCTCCACCATATCCTTTCTTCCGGGAATGTTAGTCCTGCAAGGCTCGCAGGAGATCGGTGTAGTTTTAAAAGGGGGAGGGATCCACCGGGTGTCTCTATCAGTAATGCCATACGATGATTGCATTTTCCTAGTTAATATATTGAAATTCTTTTAGAAGGTTTATTGTAAGAAGAAAGTTCACGTGTTTCATATTTGAAAAATAGTTCGCCGTGCGCGTTGGGGCGCCGTGATACGATGCGCAGGGCTGTTCGCTGTCGGTGGTTCGATTGCCCCCTCGGGCGTGTGTGTTTGTGTTTTCCTTAGGTTAGTTTAGTTTGTTCGATAGATTTACAAACATTTGAACATTTTTTTGAAAAATAGGTCCACTTCTAGCTGTTTATAAACTTTTATTTTCAGGCACGAGTCCGGTTTCGTAATCGTAGTCACAATCTCAAGGTGCAAATCTGAACTTGTTTGACCAGAAAAGGACCCCAAGCCGTAATATTATTAATTATGGAGTACTCAAGTCTAAAATATTCGTACCATAAAACTTATCTAAAATGAGACGATGCGGGACTCAACCTTCTCCCAATAAAATACAGTAACGACCTACAATAAAACTGAAATAGTAAGAAAAAATCTCTAGTGGTAATCTACACACTAAAACCTAGATACATTATAATAAAATGGAAAAGGAAGTAGGAAGAATAGTCACAGATCGCCGCGTCCACAGCCAGACAGTTATCAAACTGACACGCTCACAGAAAACGATGAACAGGATTGCACCGGCCCTCTCGTCATTTCATTAGGAGGTGATTGAGTCCTCCTCCGTCTCATTTTAGAGGCTTAATGTTTAAAACATGTATTTTGGAGGTAGTGTCAAATGATTATAACTTTGGAGTTTAGTGTCCGCTTTCTCGAGAAATATCGAGTAAATGTATCTTGAGATTAGCAGCGTAGTATGTGATCAGAGGCCACGAAACCGGTAGTGCAACTGGAAGCGAAGTTATTTTTCAGTTTTGTATTGCTTCAGGTGTTGTAACGTGTAACATAAAACAGTCACGCGTTGTATTATTAAAAATGAAATACTATTTGCTGACGTCATTTCACCTCTTTTTAATTATGACGTACCTTGTTTCTGAATGATAATTTTGAGACTGTTGCGATTACACTGTGTCGGCCGAAACTAAAACGGTGTGTCGAAGCGTTCTAGTAGCTTTTGTAATAAAATATCATATGATGAAAGTGAGTAACTTGAATCACAAATATTTCACGCTTTTCTCTTCCCGCGTTTCCTGAGGTAGTAATTTTTCATTGCTTTCTGAAACAGCTTCCAACCATTGAAATCTGTGTTACACCCAATGAAAGGTTTTAGAAACTTATAATTACAAAAATTCTAATCTTGATTCGTAATATATTTGTTTTTCCGTCTTGCAGACATCTTCGGTCTAAATATCAGGATACTGTCAAAGGGAACTTCTTGAAAACAGGGATACGCATTGACATTTGTCTATGGCGTAATTGTTCCAATAGTTGTTCTGCGAAGTCACGCTTTTTAGTTTCCGTTGTCAGAGTAAAACATTTCAGACCACTAACCGTGTCGTCGCTACAGCGCCGTGGTGGATGTGGCAACTCATTGGTTCAAGTGCTCACATCTATCGCCAGCACTTAATAGCGATCACCGTTTTCCTGGCGGCCCCCTACAATAAATTGGAATTAATTGCTCGTTCTGCCGAAGGATTAATTTCTGAAATTGTCTTTTCCTATAACGGGCGTTTCTCACTGAGATCTTCGGCATAGTGTGGAACGTCCGTTTACTTGTGTTGCTACTTCTAGTATACTACTCGTTTGAAACCTGCGCTCTGCCATCATCAGCCCTGATACCCACTTGTAATGTTCTGACATTAGCAGTGCCCGATAACCGCCCACATAATGGCAGCAGCTTGTGACTGTTAAGTTCTTACATCGAAAA
The DNA here is from genome assembly GCA_026315105.1 of Locusta migratoria. NCBI lineage: Eukaryota > Metazoa > Arthropoda > Insecta > Orthoptera > Acrididae > Locusta > Locusta migratoria. Next base: position 159,095,814 of record CM048747.1, read on the forward strand.
CAGGAACCAACACGATGAAATCTGGGTCTCCTATGTAGGCTCATTCTGACAGTTTCAGCGCCGTATAATACTGTAAATGTTAATTCGTTCTACCGAAGACGGTTTGATGTGTCGTACAAAGAGCAAATTTCTTTGAAAAGAAAATTAAAGCATAGTTTCATTGACGACTTTAAGAGTTTTAAGGCAGAATTGGGGATGTACCGAATGTCGTTAAGGATCCAGTGGAGAAAATCACTATAGTTTTAAGAAGTATTCAATATGCCAGATGCACGTAGAGCCATTTTTACTTCCCTGTTTCCTTTATATCAAAGCAGTCATTTTCATACTATTTACATAAAGAAATGGCTCCAGAAAGTCCCGAGAATGGTACCTATATGCTCAGATTTTTTTGCCTTTCCAATTGCCTGGTGTTGCTAAATGAAAGTTTCACCGCAAGTGGAGCAAATTCCTTGCGTTTATATATAAAGCAGTGTGTCCGTATGTTTGGGTGTTTGTGTGTACGTGTTGCATGCAAATCTAAATTTTTCTTCCAATCTTTATGAAATTTTGTACATGTAAGCGTCAATCCATGAGGACGGACGCCGTAAGTGTAAAACCACGTACGGTAAATAGTTCACGACAAATGTCATAAACAATGATAAGCGCGAAAAACTGCTGCATTTAACGACAATGCTGCTCATTTTCTCCTAAACCACTGGACCGATTTCAACCAAATTTGGTACATACATTCCTTACCGCGGGGTAACTATTGCTGCATGGTTAAGAATCTCATGGTTCAGAAGATGTGGAATCATAAACAATAGGAATCGCAAAAAACTGACACAATGTAGCGAGACTTTATAAATACGCTATATGAGAATAGGAGTACTTAGCGACTTGCAGCACACCTTAAACATAATTTCAAATCTTTATTAAACTACTTCTCGCTGATACCCATAGCAAAATGATGAAACAAAAAAAGTCTCGCTTACTACTTTTCCGCTGTTTATGGAGTAAAACTACGGTGGTATTCGGTATGACTTTACAATTCGTGATTTGTACACAACAAATTGTACCCGCAGGAATTTTTACAGACAGTATACACGCATATAGTTGAATGTACCTTCTAAATTGTATCACAGTACGACACGTAGTTCATGATATATGAGCACGTAAACAGTAACGTTCATGGAAAACTCCATCATCACGCACCAAGTTTTAATCTATTTCTTCTTTTCTAGCAATTATAGTCCCAAGAGATTTTACAGGCATACAGACCATATACAAAAGAATATATACCTGAAAAATTGCAGGAATAAATAAATAGCCGGGCAACGCCTGGTTTTCACAAAGTACATATATGAAATAAAAAAATAAAAAACAGTGATTCCAGTGGGTTGTCTGATGGTCGGATTTGAGTCGTGGGGTTAAATTGTAGGAGGACTATCTAGCAAATAATTCTTAACATCGCATATTAATAAAACAATAATAGAGTCCGACCGAAACATGATTTGCGGCCGAAACCGAAACTTACGAAATTAATTTAAAATGTCGGTAAATTTACATTATACCACAAATTAATAGTTTCATACATTTAGCAAGATCCCTATACTAAGCCTTCTTGAGTGTGTAAGCCTAACCGGGAGTCCGTAGAAGACAGGCGTAAAGGTTTAATCAAACCGACAGTACTTCTATTAAAGAACTTGCAAATTGGAATCTTTTCTCTCCTTGTAACGTTTTATACCCAAAAAAATGAAAAAGTTAGAGATTAAGCAGACTGAAATCGATACAGTGGATTATCGATATTTCGATTCTCGGAAATACGAGTTTCCCCATGTGGAGAAAAGCAAGGAGAAATCGGTAATGGATTTACAGTTCAGGGTAAAGATATATAACTAGTTTGCAGTTTGCCGGTATAATTTTTTCACAGCCAGGAAAGGAAGAGCAACTAAACGGGAAAAGGAGGGTGTAAGATGAACATTAACAAGAGCAAAACAATAGTAATAGAATGTAGTCTAAGAAAAATGAGGCGATGCTGAAGGAAGACATTTTAGAGAGCTAGCCACAGCATAGTTTTATATTACCACCTTCACTGCCGTTTCTGCCGGCCGCGGTGGCCGAGGAGACTGAGGCGCTTCAGTCACGGTCTGCACGGCCACTACGGTCGGGGGTTCGAATCCCCCCTCGGGCATGGATATTTGTGCCGTCTTTAGTATAAGGTAGTTCATAAGTAGTTTGTAAGTTTAGGGACTGATGACCCCGTAGTTGAGTCCCATAAGCTTAACAAACATTTGAACATTTTTTTTTTTAATAAAACTTCTCAGAATAACAGTATAATTAACCCATTCCATTAAGTACAATACTGAATAAGTTAGATAAGATCTAACACAATATAGGAATATCAGTATAAGATAAGATTTCGTTATATTGAGATTAACAACAAAATACAATTTTTGTGCATGAGGAAACGTCCGTGGTAGTTAAACGGCACGCCGTCAACTGAGGTAAAGCGTTAGTGTTAACTGAATCCATCCCGAACATGACCTGGCCTCATTCGTAAGTTCACGAAAGCTAGTTTCGGCCAAGTCGAACATTCGGTTGATTTCTGGCCGATACTGAAACTCCGGTCGAAACCAATATTTTCGCAAAAATCGAACATTCGGTCGGTCCTTAAGAATAATTGACATTGTCAAGGAGCATGACGTAGCAGTTGTTAACGTGGCAGACTGTTGTTTCCGATTTCTCAGAGTACGAGATGTTGCGGCTGTGAAATGGCGACCATAATAATTTTTTCCCCTGATATCTTTGTGTGCACCTGGCACTGTGTGGTTCAACATTTGTTGTCTTGCATATGTGCTATGCGTCGCCCGTAGGTACGCGTTGATGATGCTGATAATTTTCCGAACTCGTCAGGAGGTCAGTGGCTGAAAAAGTAGTGTCCAGTCGTTTGTCACCAATAACGACTTATTTCGGAAGACGTGACAGTGGATTATACACAGTCTCTTTTGATTATGGAATTCGTTTACAATTTTCCCGCAGATATTAGGTTCTTGAGTTGGGCAGTATCCAGATACATTCCATCAGATATTCACATTGTGACTATTATTTGTCGTAATGTTCTTTTACTTCAGTGATAGAATATTGTATGACTTCCTAGTACAAGCATAAATCTCCTGCGTTTAACGTGACCCATGTCCCCCCCCCCCTCTTTTTTTTGGGGGGGGGGCTAATATTTGTCGTGTAAGTTTATTCATTGTGCGGTATTTGGAAACTATCAAACGGTTTTCAGAGTAAAATCTTAGGAGCCGGTATCTACTACACACTCTTGGACGAATAGCAGTATGAAAACTTACGCTCTGCGTTACACTAGTGTTGTACAACATATATCCTAGAATTTTGCTTAAGTCAGATGTGGTCGTAGGATATAAGTTAACTTTGAATTTCTATTTTCAATAAAGTTCTTCAGGGTATTAGACAGCATCGTCATCGTGTAAAACCAACCGACGTTTCGTCACTAATGCAAGTCGCCTTCTTCTGGGTATTCGTCAGACGAATACCCTGACACGATGACGATGCGGTATCATACCTGAAGAACTTTATTGAAAGTGACAATTACCGCGGAAGCCTACGCCTACATTAGAATTTCTAGTTGGTGAGGTGAATGAAAACTGGTCGTAAACGTAATGTAACATGTAAGGACAGTTCTCCAGAAAGCGGATGGCCGACTTCGGTTTATTGGGGGAATTATGGAAACATGTGGTTTATCTGTAAATGAGACTGCGCTAGAACACTTGTGCAACACATTCTTGAATAGGGTTTAAAATCACCCCCAGGTCGGTTTAAAGGAAGACGTAGAAGCAACCAGCTAAACAATGCTCGAAATTTGACTGAAAACCCAAAGAGATTTTGGTCATATGTTAAATATACCAGAGGCAAAACAGAAACAATACCCTCACTACGTGATGGGAATGGCGATGGTGCCGATGACAGCGCCACTAAAGCAGAGTTACTAAACATAGCTTACAGAAACTCATTCATCAAAGAAGATGAAACCAATATTCCAGATTTCGAATTTCGAACAGAGGCCGTAATGACTAACGTAGAAGTAGGTATCATCGGAATAATGACGCAACTAAAATCACTTACCACGAACAAGGCTTCTGGGCCGGTCTGTATATCCATTAGATTTCTATCTGATTGTGCTGAGGCGATAGCTCCTTACTTAACAGCCATATATAACCGCTCTCTCAGAGGAGGATCTGTGCCAAGACATTGGGAAGTTGCACAGGTCACACCGATATTCAAGAAAGGCAGTAGGAGTAATACACTAAACTACAGGCCTATTTCATTGACGTCAATTTGCAGCAGGGTTTTGGAACATATTCTGTATTCAAATATTAAGAATTATCTCGAACAGAATTATCTGTTGGTCCAAGGTCAACACGGATTTAGAAAATATCGTTCATGCTAAACACAACTAGCTGTTACTCACACGAAGTGAGGAATGCTATCTACAAGGGTTGGCAAATCGATTCCGCATTTCTTGATTTCCAGAAGGCTTTTGACACCGTACCTCACAAACGGCTTTTAATCAAATTGCGTGGTTATGGTATATCGCCCCAAATTTGCGACTGGATAGGGGATTTCCTGTCAGACAGAACACATATTGTAGTAATCGATGGTAAAGCATCGACTACGACAGAAGTGATATCCGGCGTTCCACAGAGTAGTGTTATTGGTCCTCTGCTGTTCCTTATTTACATAAACCATTTAGGGGAAAATCTAAGTAGCTCTCTTAGGTTGTTTGCAGATGACGCCATCATTTACCGTCTAGTAAAATCATCTGAAGATCAAAACCAACAGCAGATAGATATGAATAAGGTATCACTATGGTGTAAAAATTGGCAATTGAGTCTAAATAATGGGAAGTGTGAAGTCGTCCACAAGAGTACGAAAAGAAATCCGTTAAACTTTGTTTACAAGGTAAATCAATCAAAAGTAAAGGTCGTAAACTTTACAAAATACCTAGGAATTACTATTACTTCAGACTTAAATTTGAAAGCACGCGTAGATATTGTCGTGGGAAAGGCGAACCAGAGACTTTATTTATTTATATTTTTTTCTCTCCAGAACCCTTAAAAGATGCAACAGAACTACTAGAGAAACTGCATAAACTACGCTTGTCTGTCCTTTGTTTGGAGTATTGCTGCCCAGTGTGGGATCCTTATCAGATGGGTTTGACGGAGGACATCGAAAGAGTCCGAAGAAGGGCCCTCAGTTTTGTATTGTCACGATACAAGGGAGACTGCGTTATGGAAATGATACTGGATCTGGGATGGGAATCATTACAAGAACTGAGCTTATCGCTCCAGCGTGGGCTACTTACGAAACTCCAATCACCAACATTCTCCTCCGAATGTAAAAATACATTATTGACTCCCACTTACATAGCTAGAAATGCCCATCAGAATAAAATACGAGAAATCAGAGCTTGAACGGAGAGATTCAGGTGTTTTCTTCCCGCGCGCTATTCGAAAATGGAATGGGAGATAAATAGTATAATGGTGGTTCGATGAACCCTCTTCCAGGCACTTAAATGTGATTTGCAGAGTATCCCATGTAGATTTAGAATGCTACTCGACATTTTTCACATCGGCAACATTGCTAGAGGTGAAAGAAGTGAAAAGTGACAGATAAAAATCCTAGAAACGAGCGGAGATCGAACCAGTGCCCTTCGCATTCATTACCTGGCACTCTACGGAGCTACCGAGAGACACACATTACAAGTCAGGAAATTTAGAGGGCTACCATTTGAAGGTGACTGAAGAGAGATTTTGCTGCCACAAAGTTCAGAAAAATTGGGGCTCGTGCGGAGGCATGTAAGTAGTTGTTCTCTTCGTGCTGTTCGGCAGTGGAGCGGAAAGGGAAATGAGTAGTAGCGGTACAGACTGCCTTCCGCCACGCGCCGTGTGGTGGCTTGAGGAGCACGAACGTAAGTGTAGAAGCTGAAGTCTGAGCGTGAAGAAATGGTGTGGCGGCGTGGACAGGGCGCGGCGAGTGGTCGGGAAAAAGTGAGCGCGGGCTGTGTCGGCCAGCTGTGAGGGTGGAGGGCGGAGGGCTGAGGGCTGGTATCGATCTGCCGGCAGCGCCCTGCCCAGCCCAGCCCAGCCGCACGTGCACCGACAGCTGGTGCCGCTGCTGCCGGCTGCTGCTGCCGAGCTCCATTTCTACCTGCTGCCTGCACACCACACACTTCCCTACCAGAGATGGGAAAAAGAGTTCCTTTTACGGAACCCTTCATTTAGGAATAGCTCTTCTTGTTGTTGTGGTCTTCAGTCCGGAGAATGGTTTGATGCAGCTTTCCACAATACCCTATCCTGAGCAAGCTTTTTCATCTCCACATAAGGACGGCAACCTACATCTGTCTGAATCTGCTTACTGTATCCATCTCTTGATCTTCCTCAGCGGTTTTTACCCCACACACTTCCCTCCAATGCTAAATTGACAATTCCTTGATGTCTAAGAATCTGTCCTACCAATCTATCCCTTCAGTCAAGGTATGCCAGAAATTTTTCTCCCCAATTCTGTTCAGTACCTCCTCATTAGTTAAGCGATCCACCCACCTAATCTTCAGCACCACATTTCAAAAGCCTCTATCCTCTTCCTGTCCGCACTGCTTATCGTCCATGTTTCACTCCCTTACAAGGCAACACTCAAAATGCCTTCAGAAAGGACTTCCTTAGGCTTAAATCAATATTCGACGTTAACAGATTTCTCTTTTTCAAGAACGCTTTTCTACCCATCGCCATTCTGCATTTTATATCCTCTGTACTGCGACCATCATTTGTTATTTTACTGCCCAAGTAGCAAAACTCATCTACCTCCTTTATTGCTTCGTTTCCCAATCTAATTCCTTCAGCATCACCTGATTTTCTTAGATTGCACTCCATTACCTTAGTTTTGTTCTTGCTAATGTTCACCTTTCAGCACACTGTCCATTCCGTTCAACTGCTCTTCCATGTCCTTCGCTGTTTCGGACAGAATTACTTTATCGTCTGCAAAACGCAATGTTTTTAATTCTTCACCCTGAACTTTAATTCCTTCTCCAAATTTCTCCTTTATAGCTTGCTCAATGTACAAATTGAATAACATTTGAGAAAGGCTACAACCCTGTCTTACTCCCTTCCCAACCACTACATCCCTTTCATGCCCTCCAACTCTGACAACCGCTATCTTGTTTTTGTACAAGTTGTAAAGAACCTTACGCTCCCTATATTTGACTCCTGCTTGCTTCAGAACTTGAAACAATGTATTCGAATCAAAACTGTCAAAAACGTTCTCCAAATCTACAAAAGGTTCAAATGTAGCTTTCCCTTTCCGTAATCTATCTTCTAGGATAAGCCGTAAAGTGAGTATTGCCTCCCGAGTTCCTACATTTCTCCTGAACCCAAACTGATCTTCCCCGAGGTCGGCTTCTACCAGCTTTTCCATCCTTCTGTATATAATTCGTGTTAATATTTTGCAACCATGACCATTTCAACTGATGGTTCTGTAGGTTTCACACCTGTCTGCACCTGCTTTCTTTGGAATGGGGATCATAACATTTTTCTTAAAGTCTGAGGGCACTTCACCAGTCTCATACATCTTTACTGAACTAGTTCTGTGGACTACATAGTACACTTTATGGTGGCTACTGAATGGAAATTTCCTACCTTAAGTTTTGGGCTTATATATGTTGGCAACAACATATATACATAAACATCTTTGTTGTGTCTGCAAGGATTATCTTTGGCGGCCGGTAGGCGGGGTTTGCTCGGTGTTGCCGCGCGGGGACTGGAGAGTAGTAGCGGAGCGTGACGGTTGCACTGGAGCTCGCGGTGGACACAACTCGGAGTTCTTCATGATGCTGCCATTTTTTTGTTAATTTACTTTAAACGTTTTTAGCATTGTGCAAGGCCGCTCATTTCATTTTATTTTATATCACTTTCCATTCAGTAGGAACCGCCACGGCGGACTAGCCGAGCGGTGTAAGGCGCCTCGCTGCGGAGCGCGCCGTGCAGGTTCGAGTCCTCCCTAGAGCATGGGTGTGTGTGTGTGTGTGTGTGTGTGTGTGTGTGTGTGTGTGTGTGTGTGTGTGTGTGTCCGTAGGTTAGTTTAGCTAGGTTTAAGTAGTTTTTAAGCTACGGACTGACGACCACGCAGTTTGGTCCGATAGATTTACAGACATTTGAACATTTGAACTCAGTAGGAACCTATACACAACATTGATTATTTCGTGCCGGCCGCGGTGGCCGAGGGGACTGAGGCGCTCCAGTCACGGTCTGCACGGGCACTACGGTCGAGGGTTCGAATCCCCCTCGGGCATGGGTATTTGTGCCGTCCTTAGTATTTGCTAGGTCATAAGTAGTTTGTAAGTTTAGGGACTGATGACCCCGTAGTTAAGTCCCATAAGCTATACAAGCATTTGATTTGATTAATTCGTGGCTCGTCACTGTAATTGTAAAAACATGGATAGGGCATTAACCAAACGTAATAATAAAAAAGCAGTTCCTTTCAGATTTTGACATTTTGATTTTTTATAATTAATCCTTTCCTGAGGGTAGGGCTGCATCCCTGTTTTAGAAACTTCCTCATTGCACGACTTCGCAATAATAAGCACATTCTTCATTTTTATGGTTTATGTTACTCGTGAGGAATTGGCTGATTGCTAATTTTCCAATTTTCTTTAATATAGATTTATTCAGTTTGATTGGTTTAATTATGTTTGTGATTATTCTTGACGCTGTAAGTGATTGTAAGTTAATGGTAATTAAGTACATTGTAGCAAGTGGTTGACATGAACGATTTGAAGTGAAGAATGTGAGTTGGTGTGAAGCGAGGTATCATTTCCATTTTTACAACAAAATATTTCTTGCACACATTCATTATTTGTGTATGCATACTGATTGTATAGTAATACTAAGACAGGGCCAACAAGTACAACACAGTATTTTATTCTCGTAAAGTGACTATCAGCCAACCAAGATTTTGCATCTTTTTAATCCTTCTAATAAATCAGATAGCGTAAGTTTCGACGTGCCCAAACTTGCCTTACGTAGGTCACCATTACATTGCGCAATAATTGTCAAGTTACTCTCCTAGTAGTATTGCAGTCAGATCCATAATTTTAGTAGCCCGATACGGTCTTTCATTTTTGTAGACCCCTGTTAGTACTGAAGGCCACACACACACACACACACACACACACACACACACACACACACACACACAATAAGTAGCCCCGTTACACATACATCAACCAGTTCCGTTGCAACTTTAAGTACAGGGTTTTTCAAAAAGAAAGAACAGACTTCTAAACTACAAAAGATTGAAACATGATTCCAACATTAATGGAAAGCCAAAATTTTAAAATTGATCATTAGTAATTATGATAAGCATTCAGTAAGAGCACTGTCTATTATTTGATTATCCGACTTCTAATCTGTAGTAGAGGGGGGAAAGCACGGAGTAAAAGGATTATAGTTCACCAAAGTGGACTAAAATGAACAATAGTTAACAAAGTAGTTCAATTAACCTAGTCAGTCACGAACTACACATCGCTACTTAACTCCACTATTAAATTGACAATTCCTTGATGTCTCAGAATGTGTCCTACCAATCGATACCTTCCTTTAGTCAATATATACCAGTCATGATATACCACAAATTTCATTTCTCCCCAATTCGGTTCATTCATTAGTTAAGCGATCTACTTACCTAATCTACAGTATTGATCAGTAGAGCCACATAAAAAAAAACCTTTCATCTTTCATCTACATGTACATAAATATACTCTGCAAAATCACATTTAAGTGCATGGCAGAGCGTTCGTCGAACCATTTTCATATTTCTCTATCGTTCGATTCTCGCTAGTGCTGGAGGAAAAAGGAATACCTGAATCTTTCCGTTTTCGATCTGACTTCTCTTATTTTATTACCATGACTGTCTCCATATGTAGCTGGTCGCTAACAAAATATGTTCGCAGTCGGAAGAGAAAGTTGCTGAAAGAAATGACGCAAATAGACTTCGCCGTAACGAATAACGGCTTTCATTTAATGATTCCCACCCCAAAACGTGCATCATTTCTGTGACACTCTCTCCCCTATATCGCGATAATACAAAACGAGCTGCCCTTCTGTGAACTTTCTCTAACACGGCCGTTAGTCCCACTTCGTGGAGATCCCACATTGCTCAGCAATATTCCAAAATACGACGCAAAAATGTAGTGTAGTCAGTTTCTTTAGTGGAACTCTGGCATCTTTTAAGTGTTCTGTCATTGAAACATAGCATTTGGTTCGCCTTCGTTTCAATATTTTCTGTTTGTCCGTAATCTAGGTAGACATATGCTTTCAGAAAGGTCTGCTTAACATTTGAATTAACATTGTATATCAACAAATTTCTCTTCTTCAGAAACCTTTTTTTCCCATAGCAATTACGCATTTAAAATCTATATTTCGGCGCCGCGGTTCTGTGGCTGAGCGCTCTAAGATGCTTTCCTTCAGCATCGCCTGATTTTTCTTAGACTACATTCCATTGTTTCGCTGTTGTTAATGTTCATCTTACACTCTCCTTTCCCCGTTCAGTTGCCCTTCCTTTCCTGGCTGTGAAAATTAAAATTATACCGGTAAACTGCAAACTTTTTATATCTTCTCCCTGAGCTGTAATTCCATTACCAATTTCTCCTTGCTTTGCTCCACATGCTCAATGTACAACTTGAATAACATTGGGAAAAGCCCTTAGACACCAACTGTGTGATTGCTATATGTTCAGAATTGGAATCAGTGTACGACGGGATGCGACAATTTCCGTAGACAGCCGATCGTGTCGTTTTACGAATTAAAATTAGCCCTGATTATTTTCCCTATAATTCATCTGCTATGGTGATCAGTTCGATCTGTCTTCACAGTTGCGATGGCGGTAAATGTCCATCTATACTAATAAAAATGTAAATGTATGTTTGTGCAAAATCGTTAACCAATGACAGTTTCCTACCGCCTGCTCTGAAATTTTGACAAAACTTTGCATATTAACACAGGAAGGTTTTTACATACACAAGAACCTCGTTTATCCGGCCTCCATGTATTTTCTTCGCGAAAATGTGCTTTACAGGGTCAGTACGGTACAGTGTATGTACCGTTGTTACCTTGACACCGCAGGCAAGAGATCGCCTGTCCCACGCTTTCAGTTACAATTACTACGGTCATTGTCATCTTTTCCCTGCCAGTATTGTGCTTTTGCGTGTTTAAGTGTATGTGACTAAAATGGCTTCGAAGCTAAATAAATTCATTGAAAAAAAACTGTGGCCTGCTATTTTTGATTCTGGCGCTATTGTCAGTGAAGCTGCAACATCTCTGAAATGTTAGCAAACATTCCTCGTTATTGGGATGTAGATAATAATGACGTAGATGCCTAGTTGCAGATTGACAGTAATGGTCATTACAGGACAATTACCGACGAAATTTGTATTGCCGCCTGGTCTACAACAGAGGACGACAGGGATGGTAAAGTAGACAACGAAAGCGGCATTCCAGTGGAGGGAATAATGCCTTATGCGGAGGCAACCGCTCAGTTGTTAAAACTAATGATTTACCTAGATCGTCAGCCGGAGACAACTGCAGCCGAAATGGTGATGGTAAGAAACGTCTTCGCGATCGTGTTGCAGTAAAACGCTACACAAATTTGAAGCTGAATAAATTTACACACTATTTCAGTAATAACCATGAGTTGAGTGGAATATATTGAGAGATTTTAATTGCCGAATGTGTCACTTCTTACTGCCAGAAGTTTGTTCATATGTTTGTTAAGCTTATGAGACTTAACTGGGGGGGGGGGGGTGTTGATAATTCCCTAAACTTTTAAACTACCTTATACTAAAGACAACGCAAACATCCGTGCTCGAGGGAGGATTCGAACCCCGACGGAGAACGGCCTCGCGCATCGTACATAGCGCCTCAATGCGCTCGTACACTTCGCCGCGGCGCAGAAGTTTGTACGTATATTCCAGTACATATTGAAGTTTGTCTATTTAGTGCAATGTTTCCGAATTTTCGATAATCCGGATTCCATCCGGTCCCATCTAGTCCATATAATATTGAACAAGTTTATAGGTTAGAGTTGTAAGAGGAGATTGAGGGAGGGGGGGGGGGAGATTGACATATTGACGGAGAGGGGGAGGCAAAAAGGAAGAGTGTGATAATATGCAAGAGGGAGGAGATGGAAAGGAAGTGGTCATAGATGCAGATGCACAGAAAGAGGTGGACATAGAGAGGGAAAGAAATGGGGAAGGGAGAGGGGAAGAGGATATGGACAAAGAGGGGGGGGGGGGGGGGAACGAGGAGATGGGCCGAGAGAATAATCTGAGCAGGGAGTGTAGGCTCTATATCTGATTCCCATTCATAAAGTATTACGACATACGTTAAAAATGTGACTTACCTTTCCTTTTCAATGTAATTTGAAAACAGCCTCAGCAACGCGTTGCCGGGTACACCTAGTTTACTACCTTAACAAATGATAGACATTGTTTCACGGCGTAATTTTAGCTTGAATTTTATTTACAGAGACAGTATGATAATGTTTAATGCATTGCAGAAATAGTACGTTCTACCATTGCTAGTCACTACCGTTTTTTGGCCTTCCGCAGGCATATTGTAACGTCTTCAATCTGACGGGGGAACCTTACAACAGTTTGGCCCTAAAATCGCATTCTGTACGCCACCAGAGAATCAGACCTTTGCCACCGTCTGTCGTTTTTCCTGAAACGACAGTTAGCTACTGGCAGAGTTAAAAGTTTTCTGAAGCTACAGTACGAAATTACTGTCGAAATGTGTGTGTGTGTAGAGAGAGAGAGAGAGAGAGAGAGAGAGAGAGAGAGAGAGAGAGAGAGAGAGAGAGAGAGAGATATCGGCAGTCGACGTGTTAATCAGTCAGACCATTAGGGCCTTTACTAACAGTTGTATAAAATGACTCTCGATGCTCAGGGAGTCAGTAAGCCGCAGCACTTTTTGAGTATTATTCTGGTACTGAGACCCACTTACCACGAGTGGCGACACTTCAACAAAGTTGTAAAGTGTTTTAAAACCTAAATAATTCTACCGTTCAGTTATTTTCACAATGTTTCAGGAAAACAGAACGAACGATAAAATTAATATTACGATGACACAATGGACAATGTTCCCTCGGCTCCTTTCTGTTCAGGCGTGCTCTAGAGCATGCTAAGGTTTATGTAATTCTGCACTCGAGATTATCAGTTTATCATCGATGTCACCCACAGTTGCGATATGTCAGGCGTCTTGTTTACACGTTGTTACGGGAGCGGACCCAAGTGGCTTATTTGGCTAATATAGTCACTTGCTTAAAACGGATCAAGCCTTTCATTTTCGCACAGCGCAATGGATAAGTCAACATACTGTTTTTGTTGCCCGATCTCTGTTCCCGCTAAGTACTAGTTTTTGAAGATTTTATGTTTGCCATGTAATGTTAAACTTATAATTATGGAATTTAAATACCTTAAAAATTTGTTATATACATAAAATTAATAAAGCCACAATTACTGTAACTAATTTATGTATGTTATTTAAACAGTTAACGTTCATAATTCAGTGAAGTTTTAAATAAAAATATTTCCTGAAATTCTGTCAATTCATTGCCGAAGTTACATTGTATTATTTTAGGCTGGCGGCCCCCAAAAGAAAACACCAATGTTCACGCTATGCATATTTTATGAGAATGTTTTTGGAGCAAGAACATTTTTCCGAAATATGCTTCAGTGCAAAATATACTTCTTTTATATTCATAAATATTTCCTCTGTTAAATTTCATTCTTACTAAGCATACCGAACAATTACGCTGAAAGCAGGTGCACTAAATTTGTGTACGATTGATTCTTCTCTTAACGATAACTCTCGTTGTTTTTGTAGCAGCCATTTAGATCGCGAGGATAAAATTAACCCAGATAGCGCTGACGTCCTTCCAGAAGGACGAGAATGGTGGCCTAGTTCTTTATACTTGTAGTTACAAATTCGCGCACAGTGTCGTATTTCATTTCTTTGAATCTTCTGCTTCCATTTTAGATAAATTTTGGTTCGTATTGTTGATTGCAAAGTAGTACGATACAGCTGCAAAGTTAAGGTTCATTCAGCAGATATTGAAGACCTCGTAGTTAGGTTCATATTTCTTGAAAATTCTTCAATTTTTGCGACATTTGTATTTATATATTCCATTATAAACACTTTTAATAATAATGACGATTAATCAGATGAAAAGTCTGAAACATTCATTTCGACGTCCTTCCAGAAAGATGGGCAGTATTCCAAAACTAATGGTGTGTTTGTGAAGAAAAAAAATCAATAAATGAAAAATAAAAAAATAAAACTTATGTTTTTGTGCAGTCATATGAAGGTAATTAAAACCTTATGAAATAAAATTAAAACCAAAAATAAGAGCCTACACAGAGACATACCTTTAGTGTTTTTTCTTTTTTTCATCGTGGGTGAAAGTACTTTGGTACGTACTAGTTTGTACTCAATGTTAGACAAAATTGAAGATACAGTTTTCTTTCATTAGTTTTATCTTGTAAAAGTTTATCATTTGATGCAAGGAAGAGAATGAAACTACAGATGAGTGTGATTTCATTTGGACACCAATACGAAGAATTCTTAGAGGCAACGTACTTGTTTCTATAGTAGTGCTCTATTCTCAGCACACCCCTATAGCAATGCAAAATGTGAATGTGTTGTAAGCTCTGTGAATACAACCAGAGAAGATACTTCAAATCATCCATGCACAATGAATCTCGGGAGTCTGTTTTCAATAGTTCTGGTCCATGTTATGACATTTTATCACGTCATCTTGCAAGTAGTTAAGGAGGACATAACTATGACTTTAAAGTCAAACTGGCATATCATTCACAGTGTGTATTTTATTATTTCTTGCCCTTGTTATGTTAAATTATTTTCATTGTGTAAATCCTTTTTCAATTATTACATATCAGCTTAATTTATAAAGGAAGTTCTGTTATATGTGCTCCAAACCAATATTCTCCAAACGTGCTGTTTTTTAACACTATTTTCTTTTTGATTGTTATGTTCATCGAGAAGCATTGGTCTATGTTGTTAGTAGATATGATTCCATTTTAGTATCTTATTTGAAGCATCAGTTATTGTAAAGCTTTTATCAATTATGTGTTGGAATCTGCGACTGTATCTTGAAATAGGTTTCAGAAATTATTGCAACCAGTCGCCTTTTTTCTTCTCAGTGAAGATCTATTAAACCATGACCGGTTTCAAGCTGCCTGACAGCTTATCATCAGATGGTATTTATACATTTAGTGTAAATTACATTTGTGTCTGTGGCAGAGCAGAAAACGAGAAAAAGTAAACACTAATTGTGGTATGTTACACTGATTAATTACAATGTAAGTTCGTCTTTAAGATGTTACTCGCAGTTAGGAGTTTGATATTTAGTATGTCCATGTGTGTTACGCTTTTGGGTAGCATTTCACTACACTGCCCTTCCATCAGCACACCACAGCAACTCCCAAGACTTTCAAGTGGTAAAATTAAAAACCACTGCACACACATTACCTCAGCACAGCCACTACAGCATCTTTCAACTTGTAAACAAACCAGTCTTTGGTTTAATCAGTGCAACATACCACAATTAGTGTTTACTTTTTCTCGTTTTCTGCCCTGCCACAGATACAAATGAAATTTACAGTGAATGTATAAATACCATCCGATGATGAGCTGCCAGGCAGCTTGAAACCGGTCATGGTTTAATAAACCTTCATTTTATAAGAAAAAAGGCGACTGGTTGCACAATTTTCTGAAACCTGCATCAGTTATTGTATTTTGTAGCCCAGAAGTCAAACCGGAGTATCTCGTCGTTCGTCAGACTTTTTTTTGTCGCCATCGATTTTTACTGATGTAGCTTGCCGGCCGCTTGGAGCGCTACTGTCGCAGTTTAATGGCAAAAATCAGTAGGAGGGTCGTGCCTGTGTATATTATACACTGTGGCTTCGTCCGCTCTTCAAACCATCTCAGAATCTGTTGTGATTGCACACAGCTGTCGTTTATCGGTTAGTGAAGTCAACAGAGGATCAAAAGCAACTGCAAAGCGATTTAGACAAAATTTCTGCATGGTGCGAAAATTGGCAATTGACACTAAATAAAGAAAAGTGTGTAGTAAGACACATGACCACTAAAAGAAATCCGCTGAACTTCAATTACGCGAGAAGTCAGTCAAACTTTAAGGTCGTAGATTCTACCAAATACCTAGGAGTTACAGTTACGAACAACTTTGACTGGAGAGAAAACATAGAAAATATTGTGGGGAAGGCGAACCAAAGGTTAAGTTTCATCGGCAGAACGCTTCGAAGATGCACCAGCTCCACCAAAGAGACGGCCTACATCACACTTGTGCGTCCTCTCCTGGAGTACTGTTGCCCCTTGTGGGACCCTCACCAGGTGGGACTGACGGAAGACATTGAGAAGGTGCAGAGAAGGGCAGCTCGTTTTATTTTATCACGTTACGGGGGCGGAGGGGGGAAGTCAGGAGGAAGCGTCACGGAAATGTTGCACCAATTGGGATGGAAATCATTAAAAGAACGACGTTATTCATTGCGGCGTGATCTGTTTGCGAAGTTACAATCACCGACTTCTGAATGTGAAAATATTTTGCTAGCACCCACCTACTTAGGGAGACATGATCATCCCAGTAAAATAAGAGAAATCAGATCGAAAACGGAACGATTTAGGTGTTCTTTCTTCCCGCGCCGGCCGCGGTGGCCGAGGGGACTAAGGCGCTCCAGTCACGGTCTGCACGGCCACTGCGGTCGGGGGTTCGAATCCCCCCTCGGGCATGGATATTTGTGCCGTCCTAGTTCGTAAGTAGTTCATAAGTAGTTTGTAAGTTTAGGGACTGATGACCCCGCAGTTAAGTCCCTTAAACTTAACATACATTTGAACATTTTTAAGGAAATGTAGATTGCCGGCCGCTTGGAGCGTTACTGTCGCAGGGGATGGCAAAAAGCAGTGGGAGTGTCGTGACTGTGTGTGTTATATACTGTGGCTTCGTCCGCTGTTCACACCACCTCAGAATCTGTTCTGGTTGCACACAGATAGTAGCCACGCGTGGTTCACAGTGACAGCGCGAGCCGTGTAGCGCCGCGGCGTTCCCAGGCCGTAGTGCGCTGGCGGGAAGACGGGCGGCGTCGTTCTGCGCATGCGCAGTGCGCTCTCCCCCTCCCTTCAGCAGTTGTAGTGTGGCTGGCGCTCCGTGAACGGGCCGCGTGGCGCCGCGCCTCGTATCGGCGCTTCCTGGAGCCGTAGCCGGCCGCGACTTGCTGCTATTGATCACCACTGACCAGCGCGCCACGCCACGCCGCCTCCCGAGCGCCGTCTTCCGCCGCGTCTGACAGCCCGCACAACTTACGGCAAAATAGAATTTACTTCTGTGCGATTCATAACCGTGTGCTTAGCACAACTGAACCACTTACACTCTGCTGCTCGCCATCCAAACTACAGCACCAGGGAGAATCGGAGACATGGCAGCCAATTTTATTTGCAAGATAACACTTCGTAAAAAAGATTGCTTGATTGGGGGGAGGGGGGAAAATCGCACTGACGTGTTTTACGGCCCACTTTAGATATGTAGTTTTAAAACTTTTTGCAAACATTTTGGATCAAAATAATAATCTAAATAATAATAAATTAATTAATAAGAGTGAAACACTATTACGAAAAAAAATTGAGTAGTGGCGGGTTTCGAATCACCGACCTTTCGCGTCACAGTCCAGCACCTTGCCCACTAGGCTACCGCTATAAATCAAAACAGGTGTTCTTTAATCTAATACTATTGATGGCTGTTGTTAACTGATGTTAATATGGCATTTGTAGACGTTAGAATATCATTTATCGTACGAAGAACGATGTGTTTTTGTTAATTCTTCAGTGTGCCGTTCCTTTGAAATGACAACGTGTAAGTTACAATAAGAAAATCATCAAATACGCGAGGAATGTCACGTGACATCACCGAACGGCTGGTTATCGTTAATTCAATGGAGGGTGTCAAATATCCGTTATTTTTGCAAATATGTCTCAAACGATACGAGATATGAAAAAAAAAAAAAAAAAAAAAAAACATAAGAGAGCAAAGTTGGAGAGAATTTCCTCCTCTAAAAATTCTGTTATTCAATTTTCGTGTCAGATGAATAGTTAAGCCGTTATTTTCATTTAAATTTCGAGCTGTCAAACGACGATCGCAAAGGCCCACTTTTAGTGTTACTACCGAAACCTAAAGTGGGCCGAAAATACAGCCCCACGTAAAGTCAGCAAGATGGTAAAATCGAAATTGAGTGTACCCATCGATGGGTACATTGCAACCTCTTAGTTCTTTCAATTCACTCAAGATACACTTCGAAACAGTGTAAATCAATCAAAAGTGAAGGCTGTAAACTCCACAAAATACCTAAGAATTACTGTTACTTCAGACTTAAACTGGAAAGAACGCGTAGATAATGTCGTGGGAAGGGCGAAACAGATACATTGTTTTGTTGGCAGAACTCTTAAAAGATGCAACAGAACTACTAGAGAGACTGCATACACTACGCTTGTCCTCCCTTTTTTTTGGAGTATTGCAGCCCAGTGTGGGATCCTTATCAGGTGGGTTTGACGAAAGCCATCGCAAGAGTCCAGAGAAGGGCAGCTCGTTTCGTATTGTCACGATACAGGGCAGACAGCGTTACGGATATGATACAGGATCTGGGATGGGAATCATTACAACAACGGCGCTTATCGCTGCGGCGTGGGCTGCTTACGAAACGCCAATCAAATGTTCAAATGTTTGTTAAGCTTAAGGGACTTAACTACGGGGTCATCAGTCCCTAAACTTACAAACTATCTATGAACTAGCTAATACTAAGGATGGCACAAATATCCATGCCCGAGGGGGGATTCGAACCCCCGACCGTAGTGGCCGTGCAGACCGTGACTGAAGCGCCTCAGTCCCTCGGCCACCGCGGCCGGCAAACGCCAATCGCCAGCATTCTTCTGCCAATGCGAGAATATACTGTTGTTGACTGCCACTTACATAGGTAGAAATGATCATCAGGAAAAAATACGAGAAATCAGAGCGCGAACGGAGAGATTCAGGTGTTTTCTTCCCGCGCGCGTTACTTGAGAACGGATTGGGAGATAAATAGTATAAAGGTGGTTCGACGAACCCTCTGCCAGGCACTTAAATGTCATTCGCAGTGTGTCCCATGTAGATGTAGAAATAGTGAGGCCAATGGCCGTGCCACAGTCTATTGAACCTCCATAATTCAGTATTACTGAGACAAATACATTTTCATATGTCCGTATTTCTAGTGTAGTTGCGGCTGCAGATATTTATTTATTTCTTTTTGCACGGGATTGTCAGGAGTACTAAATACGGGCCTGGCTGTGATGTATTCATTATCTTTGTACATATTTTATGCTTGACAATTTTAGAAACGTCTTTCTGCATAGAAACGACATGTGAAGATAAAACTACTATTATTAGCTTGTTCTCTGCTGTACTTGGATTAAAATAACTTTACAAAGTATCTTTCATACTGTCGAATGGAAGGTGCAGCGTTCTTTCTTCAGTGTCTCATATTTGCTGAATTCCGTGTTTTATTGGAAATTGAAAAAAACTAGGTAAATGTGGCTTGCAGCACGCTTCCAACACTGCCTCTCTCTCCCCTTTCTCCCAACTCTACAAATGAATATTATTTCATTGGACCTACTATTAATAATTTCACTGTTACACAAGGGACACTATGAATCTGCAACTCCAACAAACTTTGATGTCGATCAATTATTCGTATATTTCATCACCAGTTTTTTTACCGTCAGTTACTGAATTCTTACGTTTTTTTGCAAAGAAAGCTTTTGAAACAAGGCATCCAAACATCGAAAACTAAACGTAAGCCCGGTCGATAGCAACGTGCGCCTTCCAACGTGTGAGTAGGCAGCCCGCCCGGCATACCTGATAGGCAGTTTGCAGGTCCCGCCTGCGCCCGTGCAAACAAGTTCCGCCACATGTGCGCTATTCAGGCTTCCGCTCGCCTAATTATTATAATAAGCATTTATAAAATCCGGCTACATCTACCAATGACGCGCTGTATTCGTAGCCGGATATGTATAACTTTTCCCGATGGAATCCATCACATAGTCTCCTAACAAGTCCTCCATGGCACTCTCACTCGGCATTCATTAACTTCGTACCCGTGCGTTTATACAGCGGTATTCAAAAAGAAATGAGACTTCAGACATTTATTTCTTCCAAACTTCAAAATATAGAAACTTGATTCCAACGTTAATGGATTACGAAAAGTTTACAATTTAAACAGCCCGGGTAGAAGTTCCAATCAAGGCCGCATTGACGCTGTAGTTTGTTGTTGTTGGTTGTCTGTAGTGAAATTGCGACACCACAGGAGAAGTCATTTTGTGTGCTGCACTTGGCAAAACTAGAGTCCATTGTTGCAGTTCGGCGAGCACTTTGCTGTCAATTTGATAAACAACCGCCGCGCCATAAGCAAATTTACAAGTGGCATCGAAAATTAGTAGAAGATGGTTGCATCTGCATTGGGAAAAGCATCGAACGTCCACGCACGTTCAACGAGAATGTCGAGCGTATTCGTACACTTTACGAAAGAAGTTCAAAGAAATCGTTCCCCGATGTTGTCCTTCGGATAGGGCTCCTAGAACAGTTTACCGTTTATTACGCGGAACTTTTCGCTATCCTGAGGGCACTAGAACAGATCAGAAGACATCATGATCTGTTCAGACTCCCAAAGTGCCCTCCTGGCTATTGACCGAATGTACCCATCAGATCGGATGGTGCAGGATATACAGGACGCTCTCCTTGCACTGCAACAACGAAACAAGATCATCATCTTCTGTTGGGTTCCTGGGCATACTGGGATCCGGGGAAACGAGCTTGCCGATGTGGCGGCTAAGGAGGCTTGCTCCCTCCCCCCTGCTGTACGCTGTTCTGTCCCACTGCAGGCTGTTACCTCGTATGTGACAAGGAAAGCCATGGTTTTGTGGGAGGATCAGTGGTTGGATGTGGCGGATAACAAGTTACGCGCCCTAAAATCTTCCGTACGTCCATGGCGTACTTCCTTCCGCCCTCGAAGAGCTGAGGAAGTCGCCCTTACTCGCCTTAGAATTGGACACTGCCCGCTAACGCATGGCTTTCTTTTGCGTCGTGAGGAACCGCCAGTGTGTAACAGATGTCGGACACAATTGTCGATACGACATATTTTCACAGAATGCTATTTATACGCTGGTGTGAGGACAACTTTAGGTCTCTCACAGGACCTGAAATCTATTTTAGGTGACGATGAAGCGTCCGTGGATTGTCTCCTAAGATTTTGTGCAGCATCTGGACTTCTTCCTAAAATATTGGGTGTTCGATTTTAATATGTGACAGTGTGTCTCGGTCACTCTTTCAGTAGTCACCGGGCCCCATACATCTATCAAACTTTTAACTCTTTTATGCAGTCGTTTCCTTTGAACCGTCTTTTTAAATTTTTAATGTACAATTGAAGTTAAATGTCCATACGACTGGACCCATTTACCTTCTCATCTCCTTATGTTAGCATACGGGCGCTGATAACCTCGCTGTTGAGCGCCCTAAAACACCAATCATCATCATCAAAGAAATCTAAATCACGAGTAAACATAGAACTTGACATTCCTCAACTAATTTCTGAAGACATAGTTGGATTGGTGGAGAAAGATCAACTTTTATCAACGGTGTCCTCCCAGGTCTCCAGATCTCACTCCGCGTGATTTTTATCTATGAGGTTACGTAAAAGACCGTGTTTTTATCCGTCCTATGCCTGACACTCTTGAAGATCTACGACATCGAATTGTTGAAGCTGTGAATTCGTTAACTAGAGATAGCTGATTTGTGTGGCAAGAAATGAGTCATTTGACATTCGTCGTGTAACACAAGCAGCTTATATTGAATGCATACCCTAATTACTAATATTGAATTGTAAACTTTTCTCTTACCATTAATGTTGAGATCATGTTTCAATCTTTTGTAGTTTGGAAATCTTTCTTTTTGACTAACCCTGTACTTTATTCAGTAAGACCCCGATAATACGGCACTCGATAATTCGGCAGACCGGATACTCCGCCACACATTAAAAATGGACAGCAATTAAGCTGTCGGTTAATATTTGACCGTGTGATGATAAAAACTGTTCTCTACCCACAGAGTGACAAAGAAGAGACGCCTGCAACAAACATTTCTTGGGCTAAGACTTCCCTACTCTCAAACAGATACAAAACTTGCTTAAAGCAATGAAACAGCACTAAATTCTTGGTAACAATTTTTATTAACTAGTTTGATCCTGATTTTTACACTCAGTGGTGCTCAGGTTATTACTAATCATTTAACTACCTTAAAAATTTATTCTGGGTACATTGAACTTTCCTAAATTGTGATTTTTGTTTAGCGTCTCTTTCAAATGCTAAGGCGTCAATATTGTGTTATAACTTTGCAGATGCACTACTATGTGGGAAATGGGTCCTAAAATCCGTTCGTGCATACCTTTTAAGAAATAAATTTTTGGAATTTTTATAACTGTAGCGGATTCTGTTATTCGTTATGAAGATCAACAATTGTATACGACCAGTGATGAGAAAGTTAAGGAATAACATCCACGGTGCTAGATGGAGAGTAAAAACTGTAGGGGCAGACAGATAGAATTGTTTACTTATATTTATTTTTATACTTCACGTTCCGCAGGACCGAATTGAGGAGCAAGTCTGCGTGGACATGGAACGAGTCAGTAGCTAAAATTATAACGAAATAATAAAAGTAATAGATAAAGTGAAACGTCTAGCCATCTTGTGTAAATGACAGGACTATTTTTTAAATTTTTACCGGAATTCCTTGAGCAACCCACGAGGAAACTGTCCAGCTTAGCCGTCAGTGTGCTTGGTTACTATTAAGTTTTTTTAATTCCTGAGGCAATTTGTTGAAAATGGATGCAACAGTATACTGCACGTGGTGGGAGAGCTGTGATCCAAATGAAGATTCGATTTCTGTCGAGTATTAACTGCTAACTCTGGGGAATAACTAAGTTTTATTAACAACAAATGACACTGAAGAAAAACGTATTGAGAGGCCAATGTCAGAATTCCCATGCTACTGAACAGCGGCCGACACGAGTTTCGCGAGCTTACACCACATACTGACGAACCACCTGTTTCTGCGCGGGGAAAAACCTTTTTGAACCAGAAGAGTTATCTAAAAAAATTTCACTATACGTCATAAATGAAAATACACAAGGGGACTGATGACCTTGTAGTTAGTCCCATGTACACAACCACAACAATAACAAAAATGACAACTTTTCGTGTTGAACTATCACTTATTTCAGATACTTTTCTAATGGCGAACAACGCTGCATTTAGATTTTGAGCAAGATCATGAACATGGGGCTTTAACGATAGCTAATTATATGAACGTCTAGAAATTTTAACTATTCAGTCTCACTACATATGCGTATTCTATGTAATCGACATGTGAGCTTTTTTGAATTGTGTGTTATAAACTGTAAAATCTGAGTCTTACTGTGATTTAGCATCAGTTTATTTTCTAAAAGCCATGAACTTATTTCTTTAACTGCTTTATCTGATACTATGCCAATATTGCGAACATCCTTCACTACCAAGCTGGTGTCATTAGCAAACAGAATGACATATGTTTATATACGTGTTGTATCCGAAATGTTTGGTAAGTGATGTCATATCTGAAGGGCGACGCGCGTTAGCAAGGAGCAGAATCACTCCATCCGTGAGCAGCCCAGGCCGTTTGCTCTTGATGAAGTGTCTGACTACGTTATCCCAAAGCGGCATATTCTAATATCAGCCGATTTGATTGTTATCCTTTTCATTCGCACATTATGAATGCAGCTTTGGAAAAATTGTAATGCAGTGTTTTCTGTATTAATACAGTTCACCAGACATCAAAATAAGATTTTAAAAAAATTCGGTTGACCTATTGATTTTTTTATCCATGTATTTCATGCACAACACAGACGTTTGTATCAAGGTATTATATTACTCGCGACGTTATTTTGTTGAGAGTTAACACTGGCAGATAAATCACCACTTGAAAGAAAATCATATGAACCACCACACGCTCGCACTCACAGCCACCTACAGATGGCAACGTAACACAACTTCCAAGATGGATAGTTAATGCCTCAGAAGTGGGTACACGCCGTAACAAGCGGCAAAATGACTTGCAAGAAGCATTTTGTTCATCAACAATAATTCGACTTTAAGGACTGACACACAAAAAACGGAATACATTATTTTTAATACTTTGTTGTCGAGGAACAAGACTGGGAACGAAGGACCCTCGTATGAATGTGATTTACATGAATGAGAAACAGTGGTCCCGAACAGACCCCTGAGGCACCCCCACTTAACTGATCCCAGTTGAGTGCACGTCATAGCCATTTTCAGCAGTGCAGGGACTTTCTTTTTGGCTGGCTGTTATTAAAAGTATGTAATAAATAATCGAAGACATCCCGTGTAGGTGCTACTCTGACATGAAGCGTTTGGCACTGGGGGAGGGGGGGGGGATTGTGAAGTGGACCACATCAGAATAATCAGAAAACTGATGAACGGACGATGGAGAGTGGTGGGGAAAAATCACTATCAAATTTTTGTAAATCTATGGGACTTAACTACTGCAGTTATCAGTCCCTAGGTTTACAAACAATTTAACCTAAGGAAAACACACACACACACACACACACACACACACACACACACACACACAGAGAGAGAGAGAGAGAGAGAGAGAGAGAGAGAGAGAGAGAGAGAGAGAGAGAGAGAGAGAGAGAGACAGACACAGGGGGGCAGGGGGAGAGTCCCTGGCCACGTGGGAGTGTTGTGGAATGAGTCTGCGGATACGGCTGCGAAGGAGGCTGTTCTCCTCCCTCGGCTGTCTACCTTTTCTACTACCTCTGACGACCTTCGTGCTGGCGTCTCCCGGCGTATCATATCACGTTGGTTTTTACATTGGTCATCCCTGTCGGGGAACAAATTGCGAGCCATTAAAAACTGTGCCTGATCTTTGGTCAACGTCATCTCGACCCCCTCGCCGAGAGGCCCGGCTTCGTATTGGCCACTGCCGTTATAGCCACCAGTATTTACTTCGTGGTGATCCTGCTCCCTATGTGAGCACTGTGATGAACCTTTTACTGTGCCTTTTAGTGCAATGTCCGTTTTTTAATCGTCTACGTCATGATCTATGTTTACCATTTGAAATGTCTGATATTTTAGCTGATCATCCGCGTTCTGCTGACCGAGTTTTACTTTTTATACATCGTGTAAATATGGCGAAAGCCATTTAAGTTCCAATCCAGGTTCGATTTTACTATGGGCAGTGTTGGGCGCTAATGACCTAGTAGTTTTGCACCCTAAAACAAAAAACACACAGAGGGAGGACTCCAACCTCCGACGCGGAGCAACCGCGCGGTCCGCAGCAAGGCGCCTTAGAGCGGTGGGCCACTCCACGGAGGCTACACACGACTGTAATGTGGCGGTGGTAAGAGAGCAGCAGCAGATGAATTGGCGGGTTGGCCTTGGGAAAGCGGCGGCGCCAGGGCCGCGGCGCGGCGGCCTTGCACGCCTGTGACCGCGGGCCATCTCCATCTCCGCGGCCGCGTGCCAGCTCGCGCCGCCCCACGCGGATGTCCGCCCACGCCGCGGCTCCACCTGCCGACAGGTGACCGCCTGCGTCACTCGTCCAGCCCGGGACACATCGCGCATTCCACTCACCACAATTACCAAGGCATCTCTCCGTATCCGGGCTCTGCTCAAGTTACGCCGAAAAGTTTTTCTCCTCCCCAATTCAGATGTTTGTATAGCTTCTGGGACTTAACTACGGGGTCATCAGTCCCTAAACTTACAAACTACTTAGGAACTAGCTAACACTAAGGACGGCACAAATATCCATACCCGAGGGGGATTCGAACCCCCGACCGTAGTGGCCGTGCAGACCGTGACTGGCGCGCTGCATCCCCCCTTCGCCACCGCGGCCGGCTCCCCAATTCAATTGAGGGTGTAATTAGGTAATCTCTCTACTCATCTAACCTCCTGAATAAAATGTAATGTATCATACAATAATTTTGGCAGACGTGTCTTGTCTCAATATACAAATTAGACATGCGCATAATAGTTCACGATCGGGAGCGCTTAGTTTAGTTCCCGGCTCTGCCGCGAACTAGTTCGTTGTTTTAGTTCGTCCGCTCCAATTGACGGCTGAGCGGCGTCGTCTGCGCGTGCAGGAGGAGGAAGTAGTTCCCCCACCTAGCTGCTTCATGCGCTCGCTCCTTGAGCCGCTAACGATATCACGCAAACCAAAAGAAACAGTTTCTGGATAATTTCCCGCGTTTAAGTTTAGAGTTATCTCTATATCTTGGCATTATTGAATTTATTAGTCAGATATTGCAGAGTGCAGAATACTTCAAGGCAGAAATTTTGTAGCACTGAACTATGTAATCTAGCAGGCAGACGCTAACCTCGAAATGGCTCTCATCAGCAGAAGGCAAATAAGTGATTTTTAATTCTGTTCGCGACCTATCGCGCATCTTTCAGTTCGCGACCTGTCGCGCTTATTTTAAGTTCGCGACCGGTAGCTTTCCTTTTAGTTCGCAGCTCGGCCGCGAAGTAGGTCTCTCTTTTTAGTTCGTCCGCTCGATTTGGCTTTTGCTACCGCTACTAAAACTACAGCTGGGCTGCATCTCAGCTCGAAATGACGGCAACTGGCGATTCCTCGCGGTTTCGCGTCCTCTCGCTGTTCCCCGTCAGTCTTCAGAAAAGGACTGGACGAACTAAGAGGCGAGGGATCTGCGAACTAGTTCGCGTAGTTCACCTGTGGGAGTGCTCTTCCGAACTAGTTCGTTAGCGAACTACACAAGACTTATATGAGGTGTTTGCGCCTATATTTCACTATGCAGCCAAAACTACACATCGCAAACCAATAGTGTTTGTATGTCGTAGTATCAGTATCCCATTGTGCACTATGGTGTTAGAGAGTTGATAAACGATAAGAGGGTGCAAAGTTAACGTTTTATATGAAATCCCACGTGTGGGAGTCAATATTTTGCTCTTCAGCAAAAACTACACAGTGGAGACGAACGAGCTTTCTCTGTTGTTGTAGTACAAAGTCTCCCGTTGTACACCATAGCACGTTCGTGCCGATAGCTAAAAGAGGGTGGAAAATATAGTGGTTGAAAGTCGTCAGCTTACATAAAATTCGGTCTGAAGACCAGCGATGACTTTTGACACTGTACTGGCAAAGTGGTTATATACAGCGAAACGTGATGCACATTCTTGAGTTTTTCTGCAACAACCGTAAGAATAAAGAAAAATAAGTGCATATTGCAGTTTGAAAAGTAAAACTACCAAGAAAGATGCTAAAGCGTAAGAAAGAAATTTTACGTTCTCGATCCGTTTCTAAAAGACTGAAAACGGCGCTGAAAAGTAAATCTACAGACGATAGAAACTTGAAACTTGTAGACGTTGTTATCTTACATTGTAGGCATCAGCGTTTTTTTTCGATATTCCCATCCCTAAGGGGGTGAAATAGGGGATGAACTGTTTTTTGAAAATACATTGCTATTAAGGCAGTTTTGAAGCAAGAAATACAAAACTTCGGATTTAGATTTTTGAGTGGAATCTTAAAACATGCGTTTGGATGTTTTTGGAAATTCAACCATTAAGCTGGTGAAATAAGGAAAAATCATTTAAGGGTGCTACTAAGGCTATATTGATGCTAGAAATACGAAAATTTGGATTTGGAACCATGGTTAAAATTTTTTAAAATTTGTTTCGGGATGTTTTGAATTCTGACATCAATGGTGCAATAGGGGGTGGCAAGTTGTATCAAAATACTTGATTAGGAAAGCATTTTTAAAGCAGAAATCTATGAATATTTATATCTAGAAGTAGAAACAATTAATCAGAACATCCAGTCTACACGTGCGAAGCAGCTGCTGCGGGAATTCAAGAAACAAGCATCTTCATTGCTCTTCACCTTATGTCAGTTTTTACACAATAAGATTCTTGGCTGAATGGTGCTAGGTATTACTGCAACAACTAAACCAAAATAATGGTAATACTTTCATGAGATGGATAGTGATAAATCGGGTGCTATCAAAACTGTGAATCTGTACAGTTATCTTGTGTGGCATCCAACTTGAAGTTGATGTACCGACTGTGTTACGCTCTGTGCAGCGTGTGCAGAGTGATCTGAGATTGTGGCCATGTCGCTGGCACAGTGGACAGCAAGTTGCAAAATGTTCTCCAGCAGAACCCTGGATATTCTACAATGTACAAAATTAGTGACTGTCTTCCTGCGAATGCCACATAATTTGAAGGCAATGGAAACAAAGCTGGCCTGTAGTGCCCTTGCCAACTACATCCTCTGATTTGGAGAGGAGCTTTTCCAGGGGCAAAAGTACACTTAGTGATAACTGTAGATCTTTTAGAGTGGAGAACCTGAAACTGAACATTTGATCCAGTGCAGTTCTGCATAAACTGAAAAGCAACACGCCGTGTTAACTTGTTTCAGAAGTGAATATTGTATTTCGTGAGATTTCTCCACTCTGGCGCCATTGTCTTATCTATAAAGTGAAACATTATGAATATTCCCTATATCTATTAGGCTGTGGTGGACGAGTGGAATAAGGCAACTGACTAGCAAGCGGAGGTTCCGGGTTCAAATCCAGGCCCTCGCACAAATTATAATTATTCCCCTCTCCCCTTCTGTTAAATATCTTAGACATACTGAGACAACATATGTCTGTGGAAATTACTTATTGAATGATACCAAAAACACCTTCGCCTATGATACTAAATCGAAATTATTTGCATTCAATGCTGGGGTGCTATTCCGCTATTGGAAAGACTCGACAGTATTTTTACGAGTTACGGGGGGAGGGGGGGGGGGCGTCATCAAGGCAGATTTGA
This sequence comes from Locusta migratoria, assembly GCA_026315105.1. Classification (NCBI taxonomy): domain Eukaryota; kingdom Metazoa; phylum Arthropoda; class Insecta; order Orthoptera; family Acrididae; genus Locusta; species Locusta migratoria. The sequence continues at coordinate 159,124,865 of CM048747.1, forward strand.
AGTGTGTTTTCTGGAGTGAGAGTGCTTAGGATATTCCGTGCATTCGCGTTATCCATAATGGCACAGGGGCTTAGTGTACAAAGCGACTGCTTAATAAGTAATAGGCCCTGGGTTCCAATTCCGGCCATGGTACAAATATTAATTCAGTTCATCGCATTCTATTCTGTTAACGTTGAATTAAGATAGCAAGTGTTTTTCAGGTATTGTCACGCATGTGTAAAATTTTAACTGGTGGTACCAAACTGTCAGATTTCCATACTTCTTATGAATGGCATTTTTTGTTCGTTCATGCAACTGCAGTAAGATTTCAGTTTTTCACCAGACGCGTTTCGTTTTATTGAAGATATGTGGTCTGCAATGACAGATGCCTATAATTTTTGTTTCCTTTGATCGAAAAACAGTGTGTTAAGAAATGTATAGAATGTCATTTTACGAACGGAGATTCCATCTGTTTTCGCCTGACATCACGTGTATTTGTATATTTTATGTCTGTATAGTTTGTTTTTGGAGGTGTTCCCTACATTTCATTTTTTATTTTGCATTTTTATGATATTACATATTTATTTTTGGCAAATGTGATATTACTGGGTAATGATTAAATTTAAAATTTATGTGGTGATACAGCGGTTGTGGGAGTGTAGTGGGGGAGGGGGTGGAGCTGGCTAAACAGTAAGTGTAAAGTAATGTCTGTTAAGTTGTGGGATGGTGAGAGTCAGATGGAAGTCAGAGTGAGGGGCAACAGGTGCAGTGTTGTTGGGATCTGAGAGGGAGAGGTGTGGAAAAACAGGGTTTTGAGTGATTCGTTTATTTTATATGGTGTTTAGCTTCTAATATGTATTTGGTCATTGCGTAACTGTTTTTTGTGTATGTGAAGGTTTTCTTGGAAAGAGAGGTCTACACTTATTTATACATGACTTCATTCTCCAAAACCCCAAATTGAGAGCGAGCTTCGTAAAGTAATGCACTGTAATATTTTCTCCCTGGTATTACAACTGAAATGTTGAAATTTTACGACGTTGTAGTTGGAAGTTTGCGCTACAGACGATACTTTACTTTCATGTGCAGCTCTATCGATATAAGCCTAAACTACGAAACAAAAATAGCGCCCATTTCACTTACGTCAGCTTGTGAAGAATAGCGAAGGGTACATCGATATTTGTGTGCAAAAATCTGAGCGAAATTTACTGGGCCATGGGTAGCGCTTCTGGGGACAATTGTACGGACCGTCTCCAGGTGATGTGCATTCTTCCAAGAGGGCCGTGTGAACCTGGGAGATTGGCAACGCTCTGGGCGGCCGGTAACAGCATCTCCGCTAATGTCTGATCCATTGAGGCTGCAGATTTGAACGATTAGCGTGTGCAACTGAAAAATTACCGTGTAGTTAATTCCCTATGGTGCGGTGTTTCATACTGTTCACGGCAGGTTGAAATTTCGTTAAGTCTGTGCTCGCTGGATGCCTAAGAGCTTGACGGTCAACACCATGGGCCAGCGAATGACGACAAGCTTGGACCCCTTAAAGTGTTACGCCGAAGGTAGGCCTGACTTCTCGCAAGGAATCGCCACTGCTGACGAATCGTGGGTTCCAAAACAAAGCAGGCCTGTGTGCAGTGAAGTCATACTGGTCCTCAAAATAAATGAACTCAAAGTGACTGAGTTTGCTAGGAAAGAGTGACAGTGTTCTGATCTATGCATTGTGTGTTGTTGATGGAATTCGCTGAAAAAGGGACTGCTCCGAATGCTGCAGCCTACATTAAAACTTTGTTGTGTCGTGCCTTCGTGACAAACGCCATAACATTAATGCTGATGGTATCAAACTACTCTCAATTCTCACCCCCCCCCCCATGTTGGTGCTCCTGTTCTTGAGAAAATAGCCAGATGTCGTTGAGAGGTGCTCCAGCATCCGCCTACAGTCCGGGCCTTGCTCCGTCGGACTTCCATCTGTTTAGTCCCAAGAAGAAATTCCTAGCCGGCCAGAGCTTTGATCTACATATTTAATTTGTAACTTTTAAATCTTTAATGTATTTTCTATTTGAAGCTATAAAAACTACCACGATTAATATATAGTGAGTATATAGCGAGATTTTTTTTTTTTTTCAATATCCTTATGCACACTAGCAACAAACCGCTCATAGCTGGTCAGCTATATAGTGCTTCCATGGTGTACTCGTTGCAGTAAATGTCACTATTGTGCCACTGATATTTTCATTAACTAATTCTTAATGCAACGGTAGTATGTGATTGACTACTACTACATGGCAAAGGATGTATAGTAAACAAACGTACGAGTAACACAACGTATTTAATTGACGAAGTGATTCTGTAGCACTCTGCGACTTATTTCTGCGACGTGCTGCTTGCATATGTAATATTATGCATACAATTAGCTACAAATGAATTCGTGGTACAATGTTGGTCAGTTTTAGAGATAATGGAAAAAAATATGTAACTGATCAGCTATACTATGCATTAAAGGGTTAAACAAAATGCATCAGCTTTTTCCATTTTCACAGTCCTCTTTTCATAATTTGGTTACTTATTGCTGTGACTCTAATTTGAAATATTAATTTTAAATTAGTTATTCGGAGGGAATCACTAATTTTAGGCCGGCCGCGGTGGCCGAGGGGACTGAGGAGCTCCAGCCACTACGGTCGGGGGTTCGAATCCCCCCTCGGGCATGGATATTTGTGCCGTCTTTAGTATAAGGTAGTTGATAAGTAGTTTGTAAGTTTAGGGACTGATGATCTCGTAGTGAAGTCCCATAAGCATAACAAACATTTGATTTGAAACTAATTTTAGCATACGTAAATCCGACGTTAGTTCATAGTTTAAGGTGAAAAATTCATTCCTTTGTTCGCTAAATATTCAGATAGGTATAAATTATACGAGAAACAGTAGACAACGAGTACGTGTGAAGATTGGTAAACTACAAGGAAACTGTGGAGGATCAGCAGTCAAGGAGATACCAGAAGCTTTAACTTAAAATCCCCAAGCTACAATTCCTAACTCCAAATTTTGGTTACTATGCACTAGGCCAATATTTGGTTTGCATTCAGTTTTCATCTTCTAAAGCTAATTGAACAAAAGTGTTAGACAATAATTACGTCTGTACGTCTTTCATCTTTTCTGGGTAGTGCAGAGAAGCCATACCAGAGTCCTACACATCCTCTGGTAAGGTCTGTTTCCAATAGTTGAGCTTAGCACTAAGCTTAGTGAACCTCATGCCCTAGCTTATTAACTGGTTTGATGAGGCTCGCTCACGAATTCCTCTGTTGTGCCAAACTCGTTGTCTCAAATACTCACTTACACCCAAAGTCTTCAGTTATTTGCTGAAAGCATACCGGCCACTTTTGTCCTCTACAGTGTTCACTGTCTGCAGCTCCTAGTACTTTGGAGGTCATTTTCTGGTGTCTTTAACAGGTGTCCTATAATCCTTTCTTCATGTCAATATTTTCCATACATTGTCTTCTTCGCCAATTCTACGGACAACCTCCTTCCTGATTAGCATACACCCTATTTCTGTAGCGTCACATCTCAAACCCTTGCATTCTATTTTCCAGTTGCACCACTATCCATACAAAACTGTTTCAAACGTACAGCATCACAATTCCTTACTCAAATTAAGGGCAATGTTTGATAGCAGAAAGTTTCACTTGGTTCGTAATGTCCTCTTCGCATGTGCAATTTGCTTTTTGTGTCATTGCATAGTACGCCACGCGGTAGTTACCTATTTTGGTAACTTTCTCGCTATTCTCATTTTTGCTACCTTCCATTATCCTTCTCTCATTCTGGTTTACTCTGAGTCCATATTTTATTCTCATTACACTAGTGACTCAAAGATATTTTACTATCACTCAAATGAGCATAGCAATGTCATCGTCGAATTTTGCTTCAGTTTGAATTTTTATTCCACTCTTCAACATTTCTTCTATTTCCATAGTTACTTTTTCGATGTATACCTCGAACAAATTCTTCTTTGGAATAGCACATCATATGCCACGTCGCTCGGTTGAATTCTAGTAAAAAAGAGAATGTAGAAGAAAAAATCACGAAGGAATTAAAGGTTATTTCTAAGGGAAAAAATGTTTGTCAATTCACTCTCATAGCCAACACATCAGAAATGTAACCTAAACCATCATAGGATACATTCAGAAAACATTAAAATGTCTGTCTGATTGCTTCTTAACTGATTCAAATTAGTGATACGGATGTGACGTTAAACATGGAGCCATAAAAAGCTTGTGACACTTTAAGTGTACCAAGCGTAAATCGGAGAGCGACCACATTTTACACTAAGGAAGCATTCCAATTTTATGCTGGATAGTCACTGAAAATTGAGCATCACTATCACTGTGACTATGACGAATATCGGACAATGGACGCTTCACCTTCAGGCAGAGAAATAAAAAAGTCGAATTCCCTTGACAGTTAGTTTCCTCAGGGTCAAACGAAAAGCGTTACATTGTGAAGAAATTAGTCGCTTAAATATTGTTAAAGGATAAGTAGAAAGGAGGGGCGGCTGTGGAGAATGGGCGGAATCTGCTGTCGCTCATGGAGGCAGGTTTTAGGAACGGAAAATTTTTAAATTGTATTATGGTTCTAATAGGATGAATTAACAGTACAATAAAAATCTTGCACTCATTCATAAAATATAGTGTCTTACTGGAAATGGTCGACGGTGTTTTGAAAGAGACGGCGAATGCAGCGATAGACATTTTCACCTCGCGCGTATTTATAGACTCAGTTAGGCTATTTTTGTCTCATCTGCTGGTAGGTGTTGTGATGAAACAACACGAGGTTATGAAAATTTGTGCCGGGGCCGGGACTGCTTACTAGACAGTTGTGCACTACTCCGGCACAAGCCTTCTTCACACACCTACACGGACTACTGTAGGACGTACCGCGTCTGACCCAAATTCACTTATGTCCTCCTACTTGGACCATTATACTCCATGGGTGGTGGCTAACACTATTACCACCAGGACTGTTCTGTGAAGCTTCACCCAGTATTACTTAATACTTTTTAAAAGAAGAGCGCTTGCCCGCGATGGGCAGACGTCCTGCGTTAGATTCCCACACAGTTCTTCCACGACGTTTCATATGAGCGCACACTCCGCTGCAGAGTGAAAATGTCATTTTGGAAACACGGCCCCCCTCCCCCGGCCGCAGTGGCCAAGCGGTCTTCGGCGCGTCAGTCACGGTCTGCAAGGCCACTATGGTCGGGGGTTCGAATCGCCCGTCGGACATGGATATTGGTGCCGTCCTTAATATTAGTTAGTTCATAAGTAGTTTGTAAGTTTAGGGACTGATGACTCCATAGTTAAGTCCCATAAGCTCTTCAAACATTTGAACATTTGGAAACATCCCCTTGCCTGTGGCTAATCAATGTCTGCACCCTATGCTTTCTTCCAGGAATGCTAGCCGTACGAAGTTCGCAGGAAACGAAGTACTAACGGAACTAAAGCTGCGAGGACGGGCCGCTATGTATGCACAGATAGCTCAGTCGGTAGAAAAGATCGGTTAGGCACACAAACAAGGAGAAGTTGGGTAGGAGATGGGGGGGGGGGAGAATCCCCCCATTCGTCACTGGGAGAAAAACTATTGAAAACTATTCCAGGATGAAACTTTCACTCTGCAGCGCAGTGTGCGCTGATATGAAGCTTCCTGGCAGATTGTGTGCAGGAATCTGGACTCGAACCTGGGACATTTGCCTTTCGCGGCAAGCGCTCTACCGCTGAGCTATCCCGACACGACTAACGCTCCGTTCTCACAACTTGTGCTAGTACGTCGCCTCCTACTTTCCAAAGGTTAGAGAGTTTCGGTTCCGGCAAACAATTTTAATCTGCCAGGAAGTTTAACTTTTCCAGGAGTTAACGCACCTTCCTTTCAGTTGTCAACAGTACTTTTTACAGCAATACAATCTGAAAATATATATGTATTGTTGTCAACACATTATTACCGCTATTAGGATCGCTATTATTTTCTATCTATATAAATGATCTGATGGACAGAGTAACTTATAATTTGCGGCTGTTTGCTGATGATGCTGTGGTGTATCGGAAGATATCGTCCTTAACTGACTATAATAGCATACAAAATGACTTGGATAAAATTTCTAGATGGTGCGACGAATGGCAGCTAGCTCTCAATGTAGAAAAATGTAAGGTGATGCGCATGGGTAAGAAAAACAATCCTATAATGTTCGAATACAGCATTAGTAGTGAGGTTGTTGATGCTGTCGCGACGTTCAAATATCTAGGCGTAACATTGCAGAGTGAAATGAAATGGAACGAACATGTAAGGATAGTTGTAAGGCGGACAACCGACTTCGGGTTATTGGGAGAATTTTGGGAAGATGTACTTCATCTTTCAAGGAGACCGCGTATAAAACGCTGGTACGACCACGTCGTGAGTATTGCTCAAGTGTTTGGGACCCGCAGCAGATCAGTTTAAAGGAAGACATAGAAGCAGTTCAGAGGCGAGCAGCTAGGTTTGTTACTGGTAGGTTCGACCAATGCGCCAGTGTCACGGAAATGCTCCAGCAAATCAATTGGGGATCACTGGAGGAAAGACGTTCTTTTCCTGAATTACTGTTGAGGAAATTTAGATGGCTTGAATTTGTAGCTGGGTGTAGCGATCGTGCTACATCTATATCTACATCGATACTTTGGAAATCACATTTAAGTGCCTGGCAGAGGGTTCATCGAACCACCGTTACACTATTTTACCTTCCATTCCATTCTCGAATAAGGGCAAGCTGTGTTTCGCAAGAGCGATACTTTCTGAATCCGTGTTGACTATTGGTTAATAGGTCGTTCTCTTCCAGGTAGTTAATAATGTTCGAACAAAGTATACGTTCCAAAATCCTACTGCAAATCAATGAGATTGGCCTGTAATTTTGGGGATCACTCCTATTGCCTTTCTTGAATATTGGAGTAACTTGGGCAACTTACCAGTTTTTGGGTACGGATCTTACGCTGAATGATCGGTTGTAAATTATAGCTAAGTATGGGGCTATTGCATCAGCATAGTCTGAGAGGCGTGCTGCCTACTTACATTTCGCGTAGTGATCACAAAGACAATAGAAATTTGGTCTTGTACGGAGGCATATAGGTATTCTTTTTTTCCTAGTTCCACTTGTTCAAATGTTCAAATGTTTGTTAAGCTTACGGGACTTAACTACGGGGTCATCAGTCCCTAAACTTACAAACTACTTATGAACTACTTACGAACTAGGACGGCACAAATATCCATGCCCGAGGGGGGATTCGAACCCCCGACCGTAGTGGCCGTCGTTCCACTTGAGAGTGGAACACGAAAGGAAATGCCTAGTAGTGGTACAATGTACCCTCCGCCACGCACCTTACAGTGGATTGCGGAGTATGTATGTAGATGTAGAACTGTTTCGTGGAACCACTTCCTGTGTGGGGTCCCTTGCCGCGTAAAGCCTCGGCCAAATACCGACCCGCCCGTCCGCCTTGTGTCCGGTCTGGTCAGGTCAGGTCTGAAGACAATGGCTAAAGAGGTGAATGTGTGTCAGCCTGCGTCGTAAGTACGTCGAGCTGAATCAGCAGCGCAGTGAGCGGACGGCGTCGGCGGCGTGTGGCTGCAGAGGGCAGCACGGCGGTTGGCGGCAGATGTTTTGGAAGTGGCTCGCCGCGGCGCGTGGTGGGGGCGGCGGGGTTCGCGGCTGCCACGGGCGAGCGCGCCAGTCGAGCGCCGACCGCCGGCGCCATGAGCCGCTGCGGCTGCTGCTGTTGTTGCTGCTGGAGGCCGCACGCCGGCCGTTCCGCCGCCGCCGCCACCGCCACCGGCCGCAAACTCACCGGAGCTCTCAGGCGTAAGCGACGGTGAATACGTCAGCCACGCTACACTTTACTATACACGGCAACTGCATCTGTTACGTTACTGGTCTGCCGGCCGCGGTGGCCGAGGGGACTGAGGCGCTCCAGTAACGGTCTGCACGGCACTACGGGCGGGGGTTCTAATCCCCCCTCGGGCATGGATATTTGTGCCATCCTAGTTCGTAAGTAGATCATAAGTAGTTTGTAAGTTTAGGGACTGATGACCCCGTAGTCAAGTCCCATAAGCTATACAAACATTTGAACATTTTCGTTACTGGTCTATTCGGATCTGTAGTAGGAAGCGTGTGGCGTAAAAATCGTAGAACGAGACCCAGGGACGAATGCAGTAAGCAGTTTCAAAAGGATGATGTAGGTTGTCGTACATATTCTCAGGTGAAGAGGCTTGCACAGGACAAGGTAGCGTGGAGAGCTGCATCAAACCAGTCTGCGGACTGAAGACCACAACAACAGTAAAAAAGCTCCGACAAAATATTTCTGAGATTTTCAACATTAACCTACCATGATTTAGAGCAGTTTTCACACAGGTCTCTAGTACTTCGCCAATCTGTTCAAATGTCTGTAAATCTATCGGACCAAACTGCGTGGTCATCAGTCCGTAGCTTACAAACTACTTAAACCTAGGTAAACTAACCTAAGGACAAACACCCATGCCCCAGGGAGGACTCGAACCTCCACGGCGAGCAACCGCGCGCTCCGCAGCGAGACGGTTTAGACCGCTCGGCTACTCCACCGCGGCCGCCAATCTGTTACATTTCTTTCTCTTACAAAGATATCATAAACTGTTTGATGGAATTTTTAGTGAATTATTTTCAGTTTCTTTAGAAAGCATGATCGCATTTCCCAGCTCGTCTGCTATCGTCTTATACGCTACACTTTACTCATATCGCCGTCACGTGAAATGTCATTCACAAGTAAGGTGAATCTCACCTCTGTGGAAACAGGGCAACTTTTGTCACGTTACTGGTCTATTTAATTCGCATCTGTAGAAGGAAGCGTTTGGCGAAAAATCTTAGAGCGAGACCGAGGGACGAATACAGTAAGCAGTTTCAAAAGGATGTAGGTTGCCGTACGTATTCTCAGGTAAAGAGGCTTGCACAGGACAGGGTAGCGTGGACAGCTGCATCAAACCAGTCTGCGGACTGAAGACCACAACAACAGCAAAAAAACCTCCGGCAAAATATTTCTGAGATTTATATATATATATGTTTTTGACGAATTACAGCATTCAAATGAATGAAATAATAGCAATTTGCGATGTTATGGCTTTACTGTATTCGGTTTAGATGGAATACCAAACTGTGGCGAATGAAAATTTGTGCCCGGCCGGGATTAGAACCCTGGATCTTCTGCTTACTAGGCAGACGCGTTGACCACTCCGCCACCGAGGATACAGTGACCAGCCCGACTGAAGAGGACTCTTCCCTGCACGTCTCCCGCCACACACAAACCTCCATTCGCCACGCTGTCTCTTTCCTATACCGCAGCCTATTTATTCTATAATGCTCGCAGCCACAATACTGTATTTCCGCAAAGTACGATTTATTTCAATCATTTGAATGCTGTAATTCGTAAAATTATATATACAATCCGAGGCTGGGCTCCTGACGACAATTAATCGTGTCTCGATACCTCATGGTCTGTTCTCCCTGATGCGGGAATACAGTATTGTGGCTGCGAGCATTACAGAACAAATAGGCTGTGGTAACAGTAAAAAGACAGCGTGGCGAATGGAGGTTTGTGTGTGGCGGGAGACGTGCAGGGAAGAGTCCTCTGCAGTTGGGCTGGTCACTGTGTCCTCGGTGGCGGAGTGGTCAACGCGTCTGCCTAGTAAGCAGGAGATCCCGGGTTCGAATCCCAGCCGGGCACAAATTTTCATTCGCCACAGTTTGGTATTCCATCTAAACCGAATACAGTGAAGCCATAACATCGCAAATTGCGATTTATTTCATCCATATTTCTGAGATGTTCAAAATTACCCTACCACGATTTAGAGCAGCTTTCGCACAGGTGTCTAGTACTTCTCTAATATGTTACATTTTTTTTCTCCTACAAAGATATCACAAAATGTTTGATGGAATTTTTCGTGAATTATGTTGAGTTTCTTTAGAGAGCATGATCGCATTTCCCAGCTCGTTTGCTATCGTGTTATATCCCCGGAATGTTCTGAATTTAATTAATTCCAACGAAACGAGTTCATTAACGATAAATAAGAAGCAATGAATTAAAATTTGTGATACGGCCGGGAATCGAACCCGGACCTACATGTTTAATAGGCAGACGTCTTACCGTTAGACCACCGCACCACTAACGATTAAGGCGCATTGCAATAGTCTAAGTACGACTTCCCTCCATGTCCACGGTAAGACGTCTGCCTAGTAAGCATGGAGGTTCGGGTTCGATTCCCGGCCGCATCACAAATTTGTCTTGGACATGTTTGAGACGATAAAGTCTCAGGGTAACTGAATTTATATTTAAATTGAAACGAGTTTAGTAACGTATCACCATTATAGTTTCTTGTGCTCAGTATAGTTGGGCCTTGAAGACAAACAACTCTTTGACACAACATAAATTAAGTGCAAAGCAGAGCTTCTATGATATTTCTCTATAGTTCCATTTTCTAATAGCTCGCGGGGAAAAGGAACACCTAAACTTTTGTTTTCGATCTGATTTCTGTTATTTTATTATGACAAGTCTCCTTATTTAGGTGGGTGCTAACAAAATATGTTCGCATTCGGAAGAGAAAGTTGGTGACAGAAATTTCGCAAATAGACTTCGCCGCAACGAATAAGCCCTTCTTACAATGATTCCCACCCCAACACGTGCATCATTTCAGTGACACTCTCTCCCCTATTTCGCGATAATACAAAACGAGCTGCCCTTCTGTGAACTTTCTCTACATAGTCCGTCAGTCCCACCTGGTGAGGATACCACAGTGCGCAATAATACTCCAAAATAGAACGTACAGGGTAGACTTCATTTACGTAGCTAGCAGCAAGAGATTTCTGAAATCCATCGATTTTCACGCATATAATAACTAGCTGTAAACGCGGCGATATATAATTTCCGTCCCTGTTTTTCGCACCTCCCCTCCCCTGCTTCCACCTCCCACGGACTACTTCGTCCTTCGCTTCTCACAATCAATCTTCTCCACGCCCTGTCACATTTACCTATTTCATAGCTGTTGGGTGAAGCGGTGACGAAGTTTATTGCAAGGTACATTTTGCCGCGCACCGTACTCTTGCGGAGTATAAAATCTTTCGTGAAAAGATGTTTAGTCTTCATGTGCCAACGTTCATAGCGATCTGTCAAAAGGTATCGAAGTCTACTGTAAAGTACACTCTGCCATGTACCGTGTAAAACAATATTATCTTGGTTCGAACTCCAAGTGTGGTAAAGTTTATCGAGATCGGAGTAAAACTGTAGATTCGTATGAATTACAAACGGAGACGCTAATCGATTTTTTCCTCAATTGCTCATATCCTATCAAACAAATTACATATATATTTAGAACTAGACCCCTTGCTGGTCAGTTTGATACTTATTGTGCATGTCCCTCTCTTCATCTGCTGATGATTATTCGAACAAAAACCCGTTGAATAATTTACAGATGTCCGCCTCCGTAGTCCAGTGGACAGCGTGCTTGGTTGCCACGCAGGGGGCCCGGGTTCGATTCCCGGTCGAGTTGGAAATTTTCTCCACTCGGGGACTGGGTGTTGTGTCGTCCTCATCATCATTCCATCATTGACACGCAAGTCGCCGAAGTGGCGTCAGATAAAAAGACTTGCACCAGGCAGGCCGAACACGACCCCATTTGAGGTCTAACGGTCAAATGCCACACGATCATCATCGTCATCATCATCATCATCATCATCATTTACAGATCGTTTTGTTCCCGCTTATTTCAAACAGTCCATCAACAAAATATCACAATAGCAACCCCCACGTATTTACAGTGTTTTTATGAACTGAACTACGAACTAGAAAGAGTTGCGGTAGAGAATGTTTGCTTATTTGTTTTTCTCAGTTTTTCATTATCTGCCTATGCATTTCCGTCCTTGAGAGGAGATCAGGAACTCAGTTTCCTTAAGAAAGCTTCCTCATATGACGGAGAGGTTTTCACAGTACAGACTAGCGCAGAGAACTACATGAAATCAGTTTTCGGATTGAAGTGTATCACAACAGTGTAGCGCAACCATGTAGGGAGAAATCTACTTATTTATCCTTTTTATCAAATTTTTGAGAGTCATAGTTTGTGGAAGGAAAGGGTAGTGACGTCGGTCTATTAAAGCCTGCGTTATCGCCGCCGCCTCAGCCGCTGAACGAAGCGGACTGCGAATTGACCTGGTTGCATCACGAGCCAGTGTTTCGACACGCTGCACAGCGGGTCGTGCGGGGCGCTGTAGTGTTGCGGGCGTCTCCCATTATGGAATTATCTCGGCACTGGCTCTCGCGTCGACTGCGATTGTCTGCCACATCTGCGTTTCCCTGTGTAGAAGTAGTCGATCCTCAGTTCCCGGTACAAAGTGTCCGTGCTGCGTTTACGTTAGACTCACACCTTTGACGTCGAAGTCGTGGAAGGGTGCTTAGAATAATGCACAGCCATAAAGTGGAGATTTGTCATTTTCATGCAAAACATTGAATTCTACCACAAATTACATTTTAAAAGAGAGAAACGAAGTAACTAGATATCAATACTATAAGAGGGAAATTTTACATAAATCATTGACGTCAGGCAATATTAATCAACGGTGGCATAAACTCTCTGTTAAAGTATAATTGCGCCACACACACACCTGATAGTGTTAATGTACGTTAATCCACAGATGTTGTTAAAACGAAGTGGAAGATATAAACTTGCAGACCGAACTAAAGCGACGTTCCTACACTTAATCACTTTCGTAAACGGCCAAGTATCAAAAGCAGCACTAATTGCTTTTCAGTTAATGGTATGGGTAACGTCAGTTCTCAAAGCATATTGATGCATAGGCTTATACTTCGGCTCAGAAAATTGACTGTAAAACACAGATTGGACTGTGATGATATGACGTTCATATATTGTTTTTCTCATATGTACTTACCAGGCGACTTATCAGGTTGTAGGGCGTGTGTGTTTTCTGCTAGGATAATTATTTTAATCAGATGGGTTTTTGGCACGTTTTCTTTATATATGTAACGACACAACGACGTTGAATTACTTGTAATTTGCTTCCTATGTTATTGGTACTTATTGTTTCTCTCTATTAAAATGTCACTTGTAGTAGAATGTAACGTTTTTCATGGAAATCGCACTGCCCAGTGTTTACATTTTTATCAGCTTTACTATAAGCACGATCTTCTGGAATTTCGATCGTTCGAGATCAAAGGTGGTCCCTGTACGAGGCATTTGTCCCACTCTGTCACTCTGTTTTGACTCAATTTTTCAGTATATTAGCGTCATTTTGCGCCACCGTTCGCGAAAATTGCACCATAAAGAGTCGCGCGGAAGTGGCCATGTGGTCTAAGGCATGTTGCTGCGGACTGGGCGGTGGCTCCCGGCGGAGGTTCGAGCTCTCCCTCGGCCGTGTGTGTGTGTGTGTGTGTGTAATATAGAACGCCCTGGCGTGAGAAGTTAGTGGGAGCGAAGTATTGCGGTATTGTGAAGCAAAACCAATTAGCTATGGGTGTAGTTCGCAGAGCGCATTGCCCTATGACGCACGGCCTTCCTGAGCCACTAATTTGCGACTGTTGGCAGCTATGTGACATACGCGGCAATCGGAGACCAAGCTTCACCAGCTCGTCCTGCTGTAATCCAATTGAACCGATTTCAAAATACGGAGCAGTGTTTATATATTACCGATCAAGGTCAGTTGTTTGTGAAAGTCTGCATTTATATCCAATCGTTGTTTGAACGGTCACGAATCTGAAGGTTGCAGAACACTATTCATTAAAGGGAGGATCTCAGGCTAGTAAAGCCCTTAGATTCACAATAGACGAGAATGACTTATTACTAGTTTGAAACAATACGTGTTATCTTTTACAGTACACCATCTGTACAAAACGTTGAGTCACGAGGGAATGGCCGAGCGGTTCTAGGCGTCATATCAGCGACTGCGAGGTCTCTCCTGCCGGAGGTTAGAAACCTCTCTTGGGGGGGACGCACGTGCGTTTGTGTGTGTGTGTGTGTGTGTGTGTGTGTGTGTGTGTGTGTGTGTGTGTGTGTGTGTCCTTGGCGTAAGTTAAAGTAGTTTGTAAGCCTTGGGGGCGAATGATCTCAGTAGTTCGGTCCCATATTTATAAACATACGAATTTTGAACAAACAATTGGCGTAGGCTGGTTTTATTTGTTGCGTCTAAGTGGCGCCAGCACAGTAACTACGGAGGGACCTTGAACTACCATTTGTAAACAACAAAAGAATATCATTTGTGAGCGGGCGATGTTGTGTAGTGGACGTGCGTCAGTAATGTGTCAAAAAATGTTTAAATGTTTATAAATCTATCGGACTCAACTGCGTGGTATTTAGTCCGTAGCTTAGAAACTACTTAAACTAAGGTAAACTAACCTAAGGACAAAACAAACTCCCATGCCCGAGGGGGGACTCAAACCCTCGACGGCGAACGGTCGCGCGCACCGCAGCCCTGTGCCCCAGTGCGCACGGCTAATCCGCCACGGCATAGTGTGTCAGCGTTGTTGTTAGGCGCGGTAGGTGAAAAATGGTAAATCACGTTCAAAAGACGAAGAAGAAGAGTGAGTGAAGTTTCTCTCGTACACTTTGTCTTGGGATCTGTGAACTCGTACCGCGACTTGATTGAAATGAAAGCCGGACAATTGTTATTTTTTTCTCAAAAAACATCACTGTGTCATAATACGAACCGACCATTAGAGGATGAAATACAGAAATCGACATGATCAACGCTTTAACGACACACGACACGATAAAGGTTCTAACCAATATGAGGCGCTAGTTTGGACAACTTCTGAAAGGCCTTTTTTTACCGTTACCAGGGTTCAGGGTTGTGTTGAACGCTCTCTAATCATATATAGAAAACCTGAAGCATTAAGACCACCGCCCTGACGTTTCTCTACTTTCTATGAAATAAGACAGCGAAAATTTGACATGGCTGCTCCCCAGACGGGACACTGCCAGGCTTTCTTCCTTTCTCCCCATTTTCATCTTTGTTCCTTTCTCTAAGCTTTGTTGACTGTCGATAGACATTGAGGCTTTCTTCCTCTTGGTCTCACGCGATATGTCCTTCTTTGGTATGCGTTTCTATTGACTCACCTACAAGAGGTAGGAAGGACTCAGGCCGGCGCAAGGAGAAACGTGCGGCCGCACAGGACGGTACTCTCCGAGGGGCGGCGAATATGTCGCCCCCCTTTTTTTAATTTTTTTAGGACAAACTCAACATTCATGCCCAAGAGGGGATTCGAAACCAAACCTCGGAGGTAGCGGCTTCGGGAACTGTGGCGTGGCGGCCTACCTACCGGCCGCCCCTGCTGAACAAGGCGAGGGAGGAGGACTAATTTCTTCCTCGCCGCTGTGGCAGCACCGTCGTGTTTACGCCCGAGGAACACAGAGGGGAAGCAGTCTGGCGTACACGCCGGCGCCAGTATTCTTATGAGTGGAGCGCTGTCAGCCTGTTAGGCGCCGTGCGTTTACTCTCAACTAATTTTCCAGAAGACGAAATCTAATTTGGAAATTCGAATGCAGTGTTCGATACTGCGGTTACATGTTAAGTCTGAAGCAATTTTGCGAAGTCCTTCAATGGCAGTTCCCTAGTGTTTTTTGCTTCCCGCATTATGGAAAAAAATTGTCGAACATTACTAGAGTCAAACATGTCAAACACTTCAATGGCTAGAAGTATTAAAAATGGGTAAATACACTGCGAGTAATTACAAGGGATAAAGACATTGGTAGTAAGCCTGGAATAAGTTGGGTTTAGGCGTATTTTTTAAAAAAAATTCTATCCGTTTCTGAGTGATAGACGTTTTGGTTTTGAGCCATGAAACACCTGTCTCCGCCTGCATGAACAACAATTAAGCTCCGACCGGCACTTTTTTTTTTGACAATACTACTCGCATACTATCACTTTGCCAACATTTATTTACTGTAAACTTTTTCGTTGAATACATTATCTGTTAAGAACCATTGAAAAATGTTTTTTTCGTTAACTGTAAGATCATGCCGCGCGGGATTAGCCGAGCGGTCTAGACGCTGCAGTCACGGACAGTCGGGCTGGTCCCGGCAGAGGTTCGAGTCTTCCCTCGGGCATGGATGTGTTTAGTTTGAGTAGTGTGTAAGCTTAGGGACTGATGACCTTATCAGTTAAGTCCCATAAGATTTCATATACATCTGAACATTTTTGGAATTTCACAAGTCTTATTAAATTAGCTAGATTTCTTCAATCAGGTTTGACACCATTTTTGAGCTGGTGCCCAGCGACTGTTTTGTTCAAATCCGTAGAGAATTTCACCAATCACTCGCAATTTTTATTTTCCAGGTTTGGGGCACAGTGTGGCTATTACTTAATGCTTTGAGTTATGTTTACTTCTATTCCGTCATGCTGAACGTAACTGTCAACATTACGATTTAGATGTAAGCACATATTAAAAGCTTTGACGCTGGTCATTCAGTGGCCGAAACCTAGGTAGATCTGAAATGTAAAACAAAAATGGCGATTGATTGCTGACATTTCCTACAGATTTGTTTAAATAAAATTCCACAAACTTTTTGTAAAATAAAATATAAAAAAAACGGGGGGGGGGGCGGCAATTTAGCAGCTCGCACGGGGCGGCACTTGGGCTTGCTCCGGCCCTGGGGTGAGTGACATAACCTGGTAGTTCGTTGTCTTTAACTATTAAACCAACCAACCTGAAAGGTGCATCCGATTTCCCAAAATAGTTCATGCGTTTTAGGTTTTTATTTTTTTAATAAAATTTTATTTTTATTCATCATGCAAATGCACTTGTAGAGTTTCAACGAAGTGATTTAAAATTTCAGTCAAACTGCTACTGGCGACATCGGGTTAATACGGTCACCTCAGACTTTTTGGTATTTGTATGTACGCAAAATGATATAGTCTGGCATGGCCCCATTGTCAGTAGACATACAGTTCCTGTTTTTAATTCTCTTTTTATGACTCAAATGCCGCGCGGGAACGGTCGTGCGCTCTAAGGCGCCTTGCTGTGGAGGGCATGGCTTCTCCCCGTCGGAGGTTCGAGTCCTCCCTCGGGCATGGGTGTGTATTTTGTCCTTAACATAAATTAGTGTAATTAGTTTGCAACTCTAGGGACTGATGACCACTGCAGTTTGGTCCATGGCTTTACAAAACATTTGAACCTTTATTTTCCTCTCAAATAGATATGCTACCTTTAATTGGAATACTGTATTGTTTCTTCGTGTATTTGTGCTGTTCTGTAGCCTTTCTCTTCGTTAACATTACAACAGGTAATACACATGTACAGTTTTGCCGATAAATGACCTCAATTGATAGCAGAACACACGCTTACTATGCCGCAAGAGACAGAAGTAACCAATCAGCAGCCGTGGCTGGTAGACGAAGACTGGTAGGTTGGTGATCACCGGTTCACCGTATCATAGCCGGCCGCGGTGGCCGAGGGGACTGAGGCGCTCCAGTCACGGTCTGCACGGCCACTACGGTCGGGGGTTCGAATCCCCCTGGGGCATGGATATTTGTGCCGTCCTTAGTCTTAGTTAGTTCATAAGTAAGGACTGATGACCCCGTTGTTAAGTCACATAAGCTTTACAAACAATTCAATTTTTTTTTTTTTTTTTTTTTTTTTTTTTTTTTTTTTTTTTTTTTTTTTTTCGGACCAGCTTATTCTGTGGCAAGTGTTCAAATTGGCAGTTTCAATTTTGTGCCAACCTGCTCTTCGCTGGTACGGTATTTTATTGGTAGAATATCGAATTCCTACCCGTCATATTTTAGATACCTTGCGTGCACCCGAGGATACGATTATACTTCACGAAACCGGTCCGATGCCCGAAATTAAGGTTGTGTAACAGCTGAAAGCGGAATTGTTTTTCAAGGATGAATCGGTGGAGACAGAAGTGTCTGTACGGCAGACAGGGATGTGGCGCCAGTGATGATGCTCCGGGGGTCCAGTTGTCGGGCGGCGCGGGTCGCGTGTGGACGGCCGGTCGCTTTTTATAGCCGGCTGCGAGCGTGAATGGCGAGAGGGCTGGCACTGGCACCGCTTCCAGGAATCCGCCGCCGCCTTTCTCACTGCAGCGCGCCAGGCCGCACCATCACTGGATGCCTATCACTCAACGATTGGCAGGGGGATTCCCCCCCCCCCCTCTGTCTTAAGGCCGGTATTACACTATCAAATTATAGGACAAAGAATTGGACGAAAAAATTGGATGAAATATTGGTCATATTTTTTGACAAAAAAAAATTGGATGAAACGCAAAAGTGGGTATTACACTATCATCCAATATTTTGTCAAATTTGCTTCAAAACGGCGGTGTAATGCTCAGCTATTGTTTATACTACAGTTGGGTTGTGTCTGCATTTAGAAGAGGAGGAGGGAAAAAAGAAAAGGAAACGCACTTGTATGAAACCGTGGGTGTCAGAGCGAGATAAATTTGTTACGGGACCGGGAGGATTTTCCTTTTTTTATGCCGTCGGCAGAACAGCCAGGCCGTTCACTGCTAATTATTTTGTCGCTCTTCATCCTTCACAGTTTGCAATAGAGTAACAAAAAGGCTGACTCAAACAGTGTATACGAATAAGATTGTTAAGATGATACAGCAAATTTCATTAAATAACATTTTAAATGGAAAATGTGAGCACTAACAAAGAGGATAATCTAAATTTTTTATTAGGTTATTAACAATGTAAGGGGGGAAACATTGCTGATAAAGTAAATAGGCTCTATTTATTTCCTTACAAAAATTGGGTGACGTATTTATATGTACATAGATTCGCTTCCAAACAGATGTCGATGTTTTGAAAGTAGTTCCATTTCCCAGAACTTAGCACACCACGTTACGAAAATCATACATTCTAAATTCTGCTTCGGCCGTATTAAGATTTAGGGGTATTACTTATTCAATTCCGATAGTATATAATGACTTTTATACAGCACGGATTGTAACTCAACGTCACTTTTGCCGCAGGGTATTGGGCTACGCGAATTGACGTGACGGACAGTGTGAATTGGCCTTGTCACCTGTTATACAACGCCTTATCTGATTTTTTTTTTTTAATTTTGTTGTTGCTAGAAAACAATACACAAACATTCCACTACTAGCCATGTTTACGAATACGAACGTTATGTCCAAGTGATGTCAGATATTTAACCTCCAAATAAAGCAGCTGTAGTGGCAAGGAAGCTGTATACTACTAGCGCTCCAAGCGGTCACATTTATCACTGCAGGAAACAGAAGACGAGCGATTTCTTTGATCAAATCTAGGCCGAAGCATTTGATTGGATGGAATATTGGACGATGTTCCCATTACACTACGTCCAATTTTTCTTTGTCCAATTCTTTAACAAATAATTTGATAGTGTAATACCAGCCTAACGGTAACGTCGTCCAATATTTCATCCAATCTAAGGCCTCGGCCTGGATTTGATCAAAGAAATCGCTCGTCTTCTGTTTCCTGTAGTGAGAAATGTGAACGCTTGGAGCGCTAGTAGTATACAGCTTTCTTGCCACTACAGCTGTTTTATTTGGAGGTTAAATATCTGACATTACTTGGACATAACATTCGTATTCGTAAACATGGCTAGTAGTGGAATGTTTGTGTAGTGTTTTCTAGCAACAACAAAATTTAAAAAACAGATGGGGCGTTGTATAACAGGCGACAAGGCCAATTCACACTGTCCGTCACATCAATTCGCGTAGCCCAATACCCTGCGGCGAAAGTGAGGTTGACTTACAATACGTGATGTAAAAAAAAGTCATTATATACTATTAGAATTGAAGAAGTAATACTCCTAAATCTTATTTACGGCCGAAGCAGATTTTAGAATGTATGATTTTGGTAACGTGGTGTGCTAAGTCCTGGGAAGTGAAACAACTTTCAAAACATCGACATCTGTTTACAAGCAAATCTATGTACATAATAAATACGTCAGCCAATTTTTGTAAGGAAATAAATAGAGCCTATTTACTTTATCAGCAATGTTTCCCCCCTTACATTGTTAATAACGTCATAAACAATTTAGATTATCCTCTTTGTCAGTGCCCACATTTTCCATTTAAAACGTTATTTAATGAAACTTGCTTTATCAACTTAACAATCCTACTCGTATACACTGTTTGACTCAGCCTTTTTGTTACTCTATTGCAAACTGTGAAGGATGAAGAGCGACAAAATAATTTGTAGTGAATGGCCTGGCTGTTCTGCCGACGGCATAAAAAAAGAAAATCCTCCCGCTCCCGTAACAAATTTTATTTATCTCGCTCTGACACCAACGGTTTCATCCAAGTGCGTTGCCTTTCCTTTTTCCCCTCCTCTTCTAAATGCAGACACAACGCAACTGTAGTATAAACAACAGCTGAGTATTACACCGCCATTGTGAAGCAAATTTGACAAAATATTGGATGATAGTGTAATACCCCCTTTTGCGTTTCATCCAATTTCTTTGTAAAAAAAATATGACCAATATTTCATCCAATTTTTTCGTCCAATTCTTTGTCCAATAATTTGATAGTGTAATACCGACCTAAGGGCCCTACACAATATGCGATTTATTGGACCAATTCGTTGGTCACCCGATAATTTTGGCGGTTTTAGGCGCTACCCGACCAACTTTCCTTGTCGGTCGGTTGGTTTTGCCTGACCATCCGTTCTCCGAATCCCCCACCACTTCACCCGACAAATTGTACTGTGTGTAGCGCTTCCTGACCAACTTCCATGCCTGAGGTCCGCTGCACGGCGAACACGCGAAAACAAAAACAGTTCGACAGACAGGCACCAGAACAGGGTGGCGCTGTCTGCAGTTGGTCGGAAAGTGTGTAGGCTGCTACCAATTGGTTGGTTCGTTGGACATCCTGTTAGACGTACGATAAATCGGAGCGTGACAGTGATAGTGCTAGCCCATCATCCCTTTTACATGGGCTCCCAAAACTGGGTTTCGTAAATGCCACATGAAATCATCAGTAAAGAAAAATGGCTCACCTGTAGACGGGGATATCGTCCGCAACTTTGACCCGTGACGTCATCGCAGCGCGGTAGTTTATAGGTGCGTGCGTGTTTGTAGAAAGCGTGAGTGATTATGTGGTGGTTAAGGATGATAGTTTGTTTACAAACAAAACAGATTAATATTTTATGTTTAAAAAGTGATCTGTAGCTTCTCTCTGATGGTTAGTTGTAGGTTGACCGAGATATATTTTTTTTTCCGTTTGTGAGCGCCAAAGGCGTGAATTTTTGGACTAAGACCTGTGATGGATGGTACATTCTGTTATCTATAATAACTACAGATTATTTGTATCTACAATACAGAAGTATTAAGATATCCCGTATACTGTTTTTTTCCGACATCTTGATGTCATGGGTCTAAGCAGACGGGTGGTATCCCAGTCTACAGTTACGCCAGAAAAATACCGATTGTGCTTACTAAATCAGGAACAGAATCAGCTGTTTTTAGCCATCATATTAAGTGGACTAGGATAATCCCATTCAGGCTAAACATGTAAACACGAAAGCGATAAACGTGTAAGAAATTCGGTTTTCGTCTTTCGGAAGGAAGATGGGTTGCGCATGTAAACGTAGTGTATGAATTCAAAGACTGAAGTTCGATTCGCTCTCTGTACTGGGATTTTTATCGGCCACTTTACGTTTCACTTTGGTTCTGCTAGTAGTGTCAAAAGACTTAATGCAAAGCGTAAATGACACGAAGTTTCAGACAGATAATCAAACTTTGGACTTCAAACATGATAGCAGAGAAATTTATTCAATGATGTTATGATAAAGTGGGACAGCGGAACTCCTGAATTGTTACAGATTCCCACGCAACTGAGATGTCAAAAGAGTACACAAAGTAAGTTACATATTATTATCGAACGTTTTGTTCATCAACGATAGAAATCGATACCGTGATTACGGAGTCATTGAAGAACCACTCTCTGGACGTCCGCTTTTGCGAATAATTTCTACTGAATTTTGTGCGTATTGAACGCTGTACTGTGAAGCGCAGCGAGTTCGCTCAGATTACAAATACATTAAAAGACTGTATGTTTTGGAATTGTCTTTGCTTTAACTAAAGAAGTAGACCTGTCCCCACATATCTCCGCTAAGTAATAAATAAATAAAATGTGCTTTCGATTTTCGTAGTTTGAAATAAGTTGTAATAACGTAATACAGCTTGGTTTATCATTATTGGTCACAAAATAACAAATTATTTAATAGATGTTTATGCATAGCGCTGATGTGCGAGTTGTTAATGGTATGACGTGTTCATGACGCTCTCTGGAAGTCGCTTCGCTGGACATGTGTTGGCTCCATTGAGCGGAAGCCAGCACATGTGCTAAAAGCGCTAAGCTGAGCAGACAGTTAAGTAGCAGGCGTTAACTAAGCAGCACGCCACAGATGGCGTTGGCATTCAGACGTGATAAAAGTACAGAACCACTCCCCTTGGTCTAAACGACTGTATGAGACGTTCGTAAGTACCTTCATAGCATAATCTTTTTTCGTTTTTCCTCTGAGCTGACAAAAAGACAGTTAATCATCTCATTTGTGTAGCACCTTACTTAATCAAATTATATTGTCGTCAGCTACACAGTTTTCTGTTTTAGGAGCAAACATGAATGTGTTTCGTGGATGAAGAACGTCTTGATAACCACCAAGTACTGTTGATAAGACAGATTCATAAAACATGTACATAACTGTTTCATGCAATTCATATTACTAAGCGGCAACATGGCAACGTTGGTTACATTATCTGTTGCCAGTGATTTTGTATCGCTAAGATGATGTAAATTCTTTCTGAACCTGATGACACGTGGACCGAAACTGGTTCTTAAACAAAAATTTTTTTTCCTCAGCTCAACGTTCTTTAAAAACTTACGAGCCGTCGAGCAGTACTTTCTAAAACGTTTTGCAGTAATGCAACAGGGAGCTTGCGGAATCGCGATTGTTTTAAATTCGCTCTGTCGCATTCGGATGTTTATCCTTTGGGGTTTATTGATAAACACGCGAAAATTTGGAATCTATTAAAACTGTATTGTGTGTTAGTTGAAACTGGTGAAATTTTATAGATGAATACCATCTTCCCCTTTTTTGTCTGTTATATTTTTAATTAATTTTGTGCTAGGTAGAATATATTTTTGAGTGAGCCTATGGGGAACATAGAGCGAACTCAGGAATTTAATTTCGTATTGATGCTTTCTTCTTGGTTCATCAATACATCAGCTCTTTTTATATGTGGCTACGGGTACGGTGAGTTTTTTGTACTCCGCTGATCAAATCATTGTTTAAGATTATTTTTCAGAAGTACGGATCATTGTGATTGTCTCACGTTGGAGTCGTATTCCGGAACATTCATAAATACCCTGAAACATTCAAGAATATTATTGAACTTTCATCTCCGAAAAACACATTGATCCAAAAGAGACAGACCATGAAGTGATCACAAACATTTTTAGTATAGATTACCATGTTAGCTCTTCTTTGGTACTGAATTGAATTTGGGGTTTTGTACTTAATCATCTTGCAATCATAGGAGGATGTCTTTCCTTTCAATAGGAATATCCTTCAGTTGTAAATACAGGGAAGATTGGTACACTCAGCGCCGCGGTGGAGTACCCGAGCGGTCTAAAGCGTGTTTCTGCGGAGCGCGCGTTTGCTCGCCGTGGAGGTTCGAGTCCTCCCTGGGGCATGGGTGTGTGTGTTTGTCTTTAGGTTAGTTTACGTAGGTTTAACTAGTTTGTAATCTACGGACTGATGACCACGCAGTTTGGTCCGATAGATTTATAAACATTTGAACATTTTTGGTACACCCTACAAAATTTTTGCTTGGTTCAGATTGACCGTTAGACCAAAGAAAAAAAGGTAAAAACGCTGTATCAATCACAGAAAAATTATTCGGCACTTACTGTCGTACATAATTAACTTAAATGTCGCGCTAATGGCAGTGTTTCTTTTTCCATTTACTTCTACCTCTATATCTACGAGACTGTTGTGCGATTCACATTTTAGTGCCTGGTAGAGGGTTCATCGAACCGCTTGCAGATTCCGGATCTACCGTTCCATTCCCCAGAAAAACGAATACTTAAATATTTCGTGCGAGCTTGCATTTATTTCATCACGCTGATCATTTCCCAATGTATAGGTGTATTTCTGACATTTTTATGATAAAATTGAAGGGTTTACTTCGTAAATAGAGTTCTGGCCGCAACGAAAATTGCCTTTTATGATGATTTCCGTCGAGCCCGGTGGTCTTGGGGTAAATCGTTTGACTGGAAACCGAAGGGTCGCAGGTTCGAAACCCGGTCGTACATCCGATATTTTCAGTCTGCGTTTTAATATCCTTCACCTCTCAACGATGCGAGGAGTCGCCAGAAACGACACGTGGTTCGGATTCCACGTTAAGCTGTAGGTCCCCTTTCTGCGGTTGGATAACTGGGGTAGGCAAGGTACACGCAAGCCGCCGAAGTGGCGTGCAATTGAAAAACTTACACCAGGCCAATAAGCCACACGAAATTATTTTTATGGTGATTTCCGACCTAAGTTGTGTATCCTTTTCGTGACACTCTGTGGCCTATACCGTGATAGTACATAGGGAACTGCTCTTATTTGGAATTTTTCGAAACATTATGTCCTCTGTGGCAGCGGATCCCAACCTTTTTAGCTTTCCTGTTCAACTTTCGAGGCTGAGTAATTAAATATTAAAGTAAAAAATATAGACAGCCATATATGTACAACGTATACATATATTTCGTCTTTCAGTTTCCAGATCTCAAGAAATGCACTTCTACATGTAGAATATTCTGGCGTTCATTCTTGTTACAGTTTCGTATAAACTGTCGAAAACATCCAATGATTCAAGGTAGTGTCTAATGTCAACTATAGAGGTGCATAAGTAACAACGAGGCGTAGCCAGAAAGTAAGTTTCCGTATTAAAAAAAAATAAATAAATAAAAAAAACACATGGACAACATAAATGGAAAAACTTCGTTGACAACGGTACAGCAATATATTAATGACAACAGCGAAGAACGCTTATAATTTGTATTTAGATTACCGGTGTCGGCAAATTAAACTGCCGTCTTCGGATCTTTCATTTCATCGCATCACAAAGAAAAAGTTTTAAAAACACACTTTTTCACAAACATTACTATTATTGGCTTGTCATAATACAAATAAATTATCAAAAGCCTTATGCTGTATTTTGAGATAGTCAACTAAACTATAAGCGATCTTTGCTGTTGTACGTAATACATTGATTTAAAGGATCACCCCCCCCCCATACGACAAACTTTTATAGGAACAGAAATGTTTGAGACACTTGTCATATCGATGATCAACTTTTCTATTCCTGTGTCGTAGTAGTTTCCCGCAAGTGAATGGATCCACCGTGTGACAGTCGTCTTCAGCTCTTCGTTCTTGGCTGGGCCTTGGTAATATGACGTGCCAATCACGTCAGGCATGGTAAGCTTTGTGCAGGTGTGCTGTCCCGTGACCATGCTCGTCTCCCTACGTATCGGCCCACAACAACAGATTTGAAAAAGTTCGGCTGCACGCAGTTTGATCATCCAGCATATAGCCTAGTCGAAATCCAGCTCCCAGCGATTTCCATCTTTGCTTGCACCTCAGCAATGTTCTCGACACACACACACACACACACACACACACACACACACACACACACACACACAATGGTGTGCGTCATTCCATGTTGATTGAAAATGATAAACTGATCTAATGGAAATACAAATATACAATCCCTGAGACGGATTTGCGTCCCGAATATGTCAAAGACATTAATGATAAATCTGAAGCATTGAATTAAAATTTGATGCGGTGGTCTAGCGGTAAGACGTCTGCCTAATAAGCATAGAGATCTGGGTTCGATTCCCGGTCGCATCACAAATTTTAAATCAATGCTTCAGATTTATTATTGATATAATGAAATTACGTATAATTTCTCTCCTGTACTGTTGATATCTGTTGCTTCTCTCTATTAAAACGACACTTGGGATAGAATACAATGTAGTGCACACAAAGATACAGACCACTGTCCCTTATGACTGTGTGTTATTCTCACCATGGTGTCGTGCGGTTTCGAGCTTTAGAGATCAATATCAATGTCGACAGATAACTGTGATAAAACTGATTTGATGCCCGTTCTGTCAGTCTGGTTGATTACTTTACTAGGTCCTCAGGATTGAGTCTACCAATGATTTATCGACAGCCCGTAAGACTTGAGACCCGCTGTCAACTCTTTAAAAAAGCGCAAAGCACCATCTCCGGGAAGTGCTCCAGACAATGATTGTCGAGGCGCCGGTATCAGTGGGACCCCTCGGCCTTCCACCGCCTCAGATAAACCTCGCGAGCTGAAACTTGTGCGGCTCGAACACAAAGGCCGCCGCCGCCGCCGCCGCCATCGCCGACCGTGTTTCCTGGAAGCGAAAGGAACGACCGTTCCCAGTTATTCGCAAAATTTACGTGAGTGTAATAGCAACATTTCTCCTTACTGCCTAGTGCAGCCACTATTCGCGTGGTTTAATCATAGCCTCACGTGAAGTAGAAGTTCCGTTATTGCCGTAATTTTTAGCATTAATATTAAAAGTAATAACTCGTAATATTCAGCCTGTAAACTTGTTGAATGCATTCCTGCAAGCCTCTTACTAGAATCTTCGAATAACTACTGCACTTTCTATTCATTTGTACGCCGCTATTGAACTCAAGCCTTGGAACCCTTGTAAAATTTCTGCTCTTCTCTATTACCTACACACCTGCTGTTCCATTGTCTCTGCAGAAGTCATGTAAATTTGTTCGCTTATCTTAACTTGGGCCAGGGCTCTTTTCTCTTACTTACCATTCAATGCCACTTCATTAGTTATTCGATGTATCCATTTGATCTTCAACATTTTTCCTGTAACACCAGATTTCAAAAATTTCTGATATATTTTTTTTCCCCAATATTGTCAAGACTTTACTTCCATACAACGCTACGTTCAAGGTAACTTCTACAAAAGTGTACCAAATATGCTAAAACAGGCGAGGCAACAGTTCAGTATGGATACATTGATCCTGGCTTGCTTTGCATTTACATAAGTAAGATTGTGCAGAAGTTGTATTCAACATATTGTCCCCAGTTGTCACTGCAACCTTTCTTACTCGGCATGCCAATAGTGGATGTCACTCCAGTCGTATTTATTAGGTACGTCAATCACCTGGCGACATTTGTCATTGTAGCGGTTATTACTCAAGGAAGACACAATGGGAGACTGACATCCGTTTCAGCAAGGTTTTAATGATAGTGTTCCTTACAAAGGTACGTACGTTCAGATTAATAGCCATCACTAATTTCAGAATCCATGTGGTTGTATCGCCACGCTTGCATGTTGTGTAGGGTGGCGGATAACAACGAACATTGGCGTCTTTTGGATTTCAGAGATGTTGTTGTAGACATGTTACTATTAGCATGTCAGACTTAAACATTTGCTGTGCCAGTTATATTTTGGGCACCCTCTTATTATCCATAGTCCAAGTTATTAATATCTAATGATTAAAAGTTGTTTTGACGAAGATCAGAATGCGAATGAAACAGCATAGTTGCAATCATTTACTAGTTTTAAGGTTCGTCGGCGGCTATTTAGTTCGAACCGATGGCGATGTAATTGACGTTTTACCTCGTGGATTCCTGAAATGGAAGTAGATAGGTTTTGTTCTATTAGTTGTTACCAAAACGGCTGCGCGAGGAATAAGAACAAGTCGCTTACGAGCGCGCGGCGTCTTTTGGAATATCGAGCAAGTGAAGGCTATGCCACAAATTCCAAAAAAAAAAGTCTCGATTACTTAAGCTTCGTTGAACAGGTTTCGTAGAACGTTCTCTTCGTTGATAGCTAACGTCCAAGAGCAGTAAACTCAGACGTCCTGTAAAAGCCTCTTAAAAGATCTGGGTATACTATCTATTACCTCTTAGTACCTTTATTCTGTAATAGAATTTGTCATAAATAATATATCCCTTTCTCCAACAAGCAGCTCAGCTTGTACATACAATACTAAGAGCAAAAAATATCTACACAAGGACTTGAAAGCACTTCCTTTAGTTTAAAAAGGGGTCCACTACTCAGGAACACACAATTTCAATAATTTGGAGCAACCGTAAAAAAATTAGCCAAAAATAATGATCAAATTACGAGGAGCGTGAAAGGCCAACGCAGTCTATTCCATTGACGAAATTATGAATAGAACCAAATGATATTTGTATGCGTACTATTAGTATGATTATTTCACCTTCCAAGAGAAGATATCGTTACTTATTGACATGTTCCACATTCACGAGGATCCCCTCAACATATGATTTCCGAAATGAACAGATAGTATAAGGCATTTTATTTACTAGAGCTGTTGCATCTTTTAAGTGTTCACCCAATGAAACGCAACCTTTGGTTCGTTTTCCACGCGATATTTTCTCTCTGTTCTTTCGAATTTCAGTTGTTCGAAATTGTAATTCTTAGGTATTTAGTTGATTTTATGGCCCTTAAATTGGGCTGATTTATCGTGCAAATAATTTCAACGGATTTCTTTAAGTGGTCATATGGATGATTTCACACTTTTAGTAAAGGTCATTTGCCAATTTCTGAACCATTTTGCCGTTGCTTTTGATCTTCCTGCGACTTTACTAACCGATAAACGACAGCATCGGCCGTGAACAAAGAGACCTGTTCTGATTGTCTCCTAAATCGTTTACGAAGGCAAAGAAGAGTGGGTAACCTATAACACGTCACTGGTGAACACCAGATATCACTTTTGCTCTGCTCGATGACTTTGTCAATTACCACGAACTGTGTCCTTTGTGAAATAAATTACCTACCCAACCACACAACTAGGCCATATTTCATAGGCTCGCTGTTTGAATAGAAGCCGCTTCTGGGATACAGTCTTTGCCTTCCGGAAATCTAGAAATATGGAATCGATTTGGGAGATCACTGTGCGATAGTGCTCACCACTTCGTGTGACTAGAAGCGTAGTTGTATTTCACAAGAACGACACTTTCTAAATCTATGTTGACTGTGGGTCAACCGGTCGTTCTCTTCAAGGTAGTGTTTAAGTTTCGAACAAAGTTTATGTTCCAAAATCTTGTTCTACATCGACGCCAATGATATAGGCTTGTAGTTTTGCCTGTAACGCCTATTGCGTTTCTTGAATATTGGAGCATAACTGTAGACTGGGATACCACCCGTCTGCTTTGACTCATGACGTCATCAAGATGTCGGAAAACCAGTATACGGGTTATCTTAATATTTCTGTATTGTAGATACAAATAATCTGTAGTTATTACAGATAACAGAATGTACCATCGATCACAGGTCCCAGCAAAAAAAAAAAAAAAAAAAAAAAAAAAAAAAAAAAAAAAAAAAAAAAAAAAAAAAATCCCTCGGTTAACCTACACCTAACCATCAGAGAGAAGCTACAGAACACTTTTTAAACACAAAATGTTAATCTGTTTTTTTGTAAACAAACTATCGTCTTTGACTCAACCACCACATAATCACTCACGCCTTCTGCAAACACGCACACACCTCAAAATTACCGCACTGCGATGACGTCACGGGTCAAAGCTGACGGGCTGTATCCCCGTCTACAGGTGGGCCAATATTGGAGTGACTTGTGCAACTTACTTTGCATGAATAGTAACAACTGTTGCGCCACATGAACAATCAGTAAAACCCAAGTATCAAAGGGTATTGCAAAACATTTTTTTCTGAAAGTGCAAGTACTTAGCGTTAATTTGCGATGTACTTGATTTTATCTACGTGACGAAGCTACGAATGTCACACTGGATTGTATTACTGGTATACAAAGAAAGATATATGTAGCTGTGCGAGGTGGGAAATTGGTCTGGAGTGCTACGTTACGCATTGCGCGGCCGCTGTAGTGTGTGTGTGTGTGTGTGTGTGTGTGTGTGTGTGTGTGTTTCTTACTATAAGTTGAAGTAATTGATAATTCTATGAGCCGATGAGTACAGAAGTTGCTCCCTTAGAATTACAGATATTTAAATTCGAGATATGTGGAGAAAATAGAGCGAGGTTACTTTTATATAATCTCTCTTCAGGGGCGAAGGACAGATCGAAGAGCCGGAGGCATTAGTCGCGCTGTTTTTATTCGGCCTTTCGCTTAACATCGGCGCACAACGGTCAAGGCCGCGCGGTAGCTCGAAGGGGGAGCGAAAATGAAGGTCGGGAGGCGGGGCAGGAATTTCACGGAGTAAGCAGACGCCGCGTGACATTTGACGGTCCTTGCGGCTGCGCTTCCGCGGAATGCAGAAAGGAATGCCACTGCACCGACTAGGTGGTTGACCCGCGCCGGAGAGAGCTGCACCGGCTCCCAACTAGGCCCTGGCGAGCGTATGCCAAAGTCACGGAAAATGGTCTACGAGGAACAATAACGGTCCGCTCCAATGCTTGCGTCGCGTGTTTTGCGGAGAGACCAGCAAGTAACGACGTGTGTTGTCGAAGCTTCTCTGGCTACATTATCGAACTTCGATTAAAGCAGCCTCCATCGCCTTCTTCAGGAACAAAATTGACTTGGCGGTTATTTTGGGCAGGTACGAATTGGTTCAAATTAACAACCTTCAATTTAAGAAATTCGAAGTATTCAAATATATCGACTGTTGCAGGGCACTGAAAAATAAAATCAGTGGCAAAGTTGAAAAAATATTCTGGGCCGGGATACGAATCCCGATTTCCTGCTTCTGGCCAGTGGTTGTCTTAATAAGGCTATCCAGACACGAAAGCGAAATATTAAAAACCTTTCAACCGTTTCGGGGATCGAAATCAATTTATCGGCAAAGTTGAAAATTTGTGCTGGACCGGGATTCGAACCCACGTTTTCTGCTTCCGGACAGTGGTCGTCTTAATTAGGCTAGCCAGACACGCTTCCCGTACTGGCCAAATTCTGAACTTGCATCGTACTTCGAAGGTTGTGCCCCGTGCCCATTACTTCATCTTTCTCGCAGCTTTGTCTTCCCGCAAGGGTTCGGGCCTGTTTGTGCATTGCCATAGAAATAATTTGCTTTTTGGAGTCATGTATATGATTATAGAGTACATGGATATGGCATGTCGAGATAGTTCGAAGCCGGAAATTCTGTTTCTAATCTCGCTCCAGATCAAATATTCAACTTTGCTACTGAATTTATTTTTCAACAGTGGAATGTCTTACAAAAACGACTGTCGTGGCTCTCGCTGCACTGGTTGCCCTCATATATATTTCACAGTATGATATAGATGTGGTGTCCATGACATTTCGGGTCCTCCAGTTGATCAGTAGCTCAGTAGTTCTGGACTACGCTGAAATTCAATCTGCTGTTGCTGTACCTAGGGCATGGCAGTGCGGTTTGCGGTTTTGTACACTACGAGTAGTCTTCCGTATTGGGCGGCGTTTCCACAGGATATGCGGTACAACACACTATGCGACTCTGATACGACGCAGAAACAGCCCGCATTAGTGCATAGCAAAGCAGCCGAAGCAACTGAACTGGGTCACACTGGTAGGACAGCAATATGGCGGCAGTAGCAGCAGCATATGATAGAAACACGTTTCTCTATATATCGCCCGGCGTCGTAGAGTGTGCTGCTTGCTCGATTAATTGTGTTAAACGATATAGACACATCAGATGTACCTGGAATTATTGTTTTTCATCTCATACGCCCACTTCACAGCTTGATAATCAATTGATTTTCTTCTCCATATGGCTCATAGTTATTTTCATAAATAAATTATCAATTACATTATTACTTCTTGTTGAAATTACCCTTGGCGGTTCCTTTGCTTTAGATACTTCAGTTCATTTGCGAGGGGTGTTCTAATGGAAAGGTACGAAACGTCTTAACAACCAAACCGGTTGAAATTTGAATATTCCGCTTTGGTATAACCTAGTGCGACATGTAGGGACACGAAGCATGCGCCGTCACCTCTCCCTAGAATTTACCCTCAGCAGACAAGGTGATGCTCACCATCGTTTTCTACGTCCAAGGTTTGATACTCATCGAATTCCTCGAGCACGGAAAAAACCTTTAACAGTGACGTGTACTGTGTGTGACTCCGTATCCTACGCTAGTCCATCAAGAGCACGGAGGGAATGTTTCTGCTCCATGATCATGCGTGTCCACACGTCTCCAGGGTCACACAAAGTGTACTGGCAAAGTTCAAGTGGGAGCAGATTTAACATCTGCTCTGCAGGTTGGACATGTAGGCCTGTGACTTCCATCTGTTTGGTCCGCTAAAAGAACATCTCAAAGGGAAGTGCTTGAACTCTGACGACGAACTGAAGGACGCAGTAGAGGCCTGGCTCATATCACAGATACAGGAATTCTGGGAACAGGGAATCCTTGGCTTCTTTAAAGAGTGAGATAGTTGTGCTCAGACCTCTGGTGATTACTTTTGATTGAAAACTTCAATTACACCCACGTTGTCGTTTCGTACCCTTGCGTTCGAACACCCCTAAAAGCATTGTCATTGTTTTGTTGCAGAACATTGCGGTTGTTACACTGAAACAGCGTTTCGGATGTTGACGGCCAAATCTCCGAGGAGGCATCGATATTTAGGTTTTCCATGGTTTTCGAAAACAGTTGTAGGCTAATGTTAAGATAGGCTCTCTTAAAATGAAACGACCGATTGCCTTCGTCCTCGTATTTCTGCAACTAGTGCTTGTTATATACGTCAGTTGACACCATCTACGAAACTTTAAACCTTATCTTTCTTGTCTTCGCCAAATCTGGTATGTCTTGTACGAACATGTACCTGGCGAGGTGGCGCAATGGTTACCACACTGGACTCGCGTTCGGGAGGACGGCCGTTCGAACCTGCCTCTGGCCATACCAACTTAGGTTTACCGCGATTTCCCTAAGTCTCACCAGACAAAACCGCGAGGGATCATCCGAAATGGCACGGCCAATTTCCTTTCCAATCCTTAACAAAACAATACGAGCTTGCTTTTCGTTTCAGTTGACAACGCTGTGGACAGGACGGTAATTTCTAATTTTCCTTTCCTTCGTACCAACCTTACAGCCAGTATGTCTTGATAAAAAGAAAAACCTAAAATAAATAATCTGAATCATCTATACTTCTCTCTCTCTCTCTCTCTCTCGTGTGTGTGTGTGTGTGTGTGTGTGTGTGTGTGTGTCAGACATGACATTCTCTGCAGCGTCACGGTAAATACTGCCATTGAGGAAACGGCCGCTTGTATATATTTTCCAAGCATAAACGAGGTTTCTTGGCACGCAGAACCGGATTGGCAGCGACGGCTGACCTAGCGGTTTGCGGGACCCTCCGGGCTCGTCTTGCTACAGCGTGCTTGCAGAGTCTTGTCTCGCATAGCCTCTGCTGTACAGGTTCCTGTCTTGAATAACTTTTCCCCGCTCCTCTCCAATCCACCTTTCAAAAAGTACACGTTTCTATAGTATGTGAGGATGCCAAACACTTAAAGATGAGATTTGTATCGTATGGCAGCTCCACGTTCTTAGTTTTACAGCTTCGTTCTCCTTCAGGAATGTATTGAAACGGTTAATACGTCCTTAGTTGTCTGTTGGAAGTTATGAATTAACTAAAATTTTTGGTATCGTGCATAAAGAACCTAGTGCATAATGTTTAGCCTTTCAAGGATACTACTAAGTGAACAACGTGACCAGGTCTTGAAGACCACGCAGTTGTCGATCGACCGCTGTATCATTCGTTTTCTAAAGGCAAAGAAAAACCACAGGAAATTCATCGGCAAATATGCGAGGTTTACGGACAAAATGCTGTGAGTGATACAATGGTTAGAAGACGGGTCACACTCTTCAATAAAGGACGTGATCAAGTGCACGATGAAGAACTAAGAGGACGCCCCTTTGTGGTTACTGATCAACTGTTTCTCACAATTGAAGAGAAGATTAACCACAACCGAAAGTTTACACTTAGTGCCCTTGCCAGTTCCGCAAATCTCATGATGAGCTGAAAGCGTATGTTACCACATGGTTGTATATACAGGCGCCAACTTACTATGAAGAAGGCATACAAAAACTTGGGCCACGCTATGACAAGTGCCTAGAAAATTTCTGAAGCTATGTACAAAAGTAGTTTAACAGTTGTAGATTTTTGTACAATACGTATTGTCTGTACACGTTTGTTTTATATAAAACACACGTAATTTACTTTGTAGACATACCTGGTATTAGTTACCGTCGTTCTGTCGTAATCACGTCGGATACGCTGTCAAATGTGTCACCAGAGAACAAATGACCCCTCTGGCAATGCACCGTCCTCATAAAACTCTGTAGAACTTTGATCTGTCACTACTCATTCGCTGAGTTGCATTACTATTCGGAATCCACGTTAAACTGTTTGGGTAAGACGGTTCAAAGGTGGTGGAGGAAAGTAATACCACCTGCAAACAAGACCATGCTGAGTGCTTTACCTTACCTTAGGCGATACTACAGGCACCAGTGTCTGTGCATATAGCTATTCTACGACTGTTGTCACTTTTGTGTAGTATTGCATGTCTTACAACCCAGGTAGCTACGAAGCATTGCTTACATGCAAATAATAGACGCGAGAACCTGTTTATGTGCATAACGCTCGTAATTATCTCTTCTTAACATACGGGCTTCACGTCCGAGATAAGCATACGACGATATGAGATCCAAGCAAATTAAGCACTTCGAGCCGGGGGTATAGTCATGTATACTCCAGCTAACGAACAGCGATGCAGATTCCTAAACTGTGGAGGAAAGCTAGGGTTGTTGCGCTATTAAAACCTGGAAATGACCCCGGTGAAGGAAAAAACTTTCGGTCGGTCTCCCTGTTGCGCCACCTATTTAAAGTCCGGGAACGAATGATCCTCAAGCACACATCACATTATGTGGACAAAGCCCTCACATAATATGTACAAGACGGCTACCAGAGGAGACGTAACTGGGGTTGCGTTCCTGGATATCAGCGTCGCGTATGACACAATCAACCACAAGCTGCTTACCCAGAAAGTATGTGTCACAAAGGACTACAACCTAACTATGTTCGTGCAATGCATGTTACAGAACAAACTTTTTTCATGTAAGTTTGCAAACCGAAAACAGCCGACGGTGGAAACAAAACATGGATTTGCACAAGGCAGTGTTCTGGCTCTAGTACTTTTTAACATCTACACAAACGATCTTCGTATCAACCAGCAGACAAAAATGTTCCTCTATGCTGATGATGCAGCAGTGGCCACACAGGATAAGACCTTTGAACAAGTGGAGGAGAATCTCACCGGAGCATTAACCGAATTAGCGACCTATTATGAAGATGACAACCTAAAACGGAACCCCAGTAAGTCGCTAGTGTCCGCTTTCCATCTTAGTAACAAACGAGCTGAACAGAAACTTCGTCACGTGGCAAGGGGAAGAGGTGGAGCTCACAAATAGTCCGAAGTACCTGGGAGTGACATTGGACAGAGCCCTTACTTTCAAGCAGCGCTGTCACACCAAGAAAAAGGTCGGTGCCAGGAACAACATACTGCGGAAACTGACGGGTTTGTCGTGGGGAGCTCAGCCACAAGTTTTGCGCATCACCAGTATCTCAGCAGCGGAATATGCGGAGGCAGTGTGGGCTAAACAAGTTGACATCGCTGTGAATGAAACAGTACGTAACGCCACAGGATGCCTCGAGCCAACTCCCACAGCCAAAATTTATCCTATCATAGGCAAAGCACCACCCGCTGTTCGAAGGATGGTCTCCGCCGAGATAGAAATATAAAAACTAAAGAACGATCCTCGACACCCAATGCATTTGCACCACAAACAAAGGGTCCGGTTAAAGTCCCGCAAGAGTTTCATTGATACAAATGAAGAGCTCTTTACCAAGCCCAGCATAAAGCCGTCGGCACACGGAGCGTGTCTGAACCTGTGGGGTCAACGTGCCGAGTCCACCGTGCGGCTGAACGCTCGGAGACGGCGCAACTTGAGCATACGAGACGTGTGCCTCAACGAGCTACACGCGACCGCAGCGAGCTCCAGCGACAGTTGTCGGCGGTATCAGTTGCTGGAATCAAACTGCTTACCAAACCAAAAGAGTGGAATTCCTGCTTTACCTCTATTGAACCGCTTATTTCCGCGCTTGTTCTTATGTTAATGTTCTGTGATAGTCCTAAATAAATAACAACAAAATACCTATGAACATCAGACTTTTATAAAAGTTACATTTTATGTCAATAAGTGCAGCGAATAATAAAAATTTCATGACAAACTGTGCGATATAAAATTGGAATAGGCCTTCACAAGACAAAGATTATTGCAAGAGTCTCGTTTTTAGTAAATCTTAAAAGATCATGCTTCACGGTCAATGTTACTATTCAGTAAAGGAATGTTAAGAACGTAAAAAGCAATACGTGAAACAATAATTGCGTATTTTACTCTAAGTGAGGTGCAAACTCTCTTGTTCATAAAACGAATCCAACAAACTCACTCCTCATAGGGTGCGCACTTATTTTTACATAGTATCGAATATTATGCAGTAGACTTCTAAGTCTTTTGAGTCTATCAAAAAACCGAATAAAAGAAGAAAAAAATACTTGCTTATGTGGAGCACTGAACAAACGCCGCAACGTCTGTAAACTTCGCGGTCCACGAATTACCCCCTACGCTACGATCAGTTAAGTTACCAATGTATCCTCACGAACGGCATTAGACGTGTCGTATATGCTACTGGGTGATATGTCGGTTGTCCACATATAATTACAACAGATGATAGAAAGAACTATTCGTGTTGATGTTCAGTCTGCCTAGCCTTGAAACGGCATATTACTGTTATACGGAAATTTTTTAACCACGTATAAGACCTCGGTTGCCAGGCAACAAATCCAAAGGTCGCAGGTTCGATCCCAGCCAGGTTTTAGGATTTTTATCTGTCACTTTCCACTACTTTCACCTCTGGCAGTATTACTCATGTGAAAATACCGAGTAGCACCGTGGTTCGGAACCCACGTTAAACTGTAGGTCCCCCTATAACTGGCTGGGTAAGTCAGTTCGAAGGTCGGAGGAAGGCAACGGCATACCACCTCCAAAACAGGACCATGCCTAGTAAAACACTGTGGTGTTGAAACCAATCTTCGGATTGTTGACTGCTTTACCTTTTTAAGACGTATCAAGTCATTTATTCCAACAAATAGTGCCTTAATGGCCGGTTTCCGAGAGATACTCAATTTACTCGGTTACTTTTACTTGCTTTGAAAGGTCATACATTCGTAAGACCTAAGTTATATACATAAAAACCACGAAATACGACGACCAACATGGCGTCTTCGTGTCTACCGAAAAGAGCTGCCCCTCTCCCCGGATAGCCACGTGGTGTGACGTCGGGGGCATTCTCCCACCTTATTAGTGATCGTTCAGACGCTCGTTGAGAATATCGGGCATGCTAGTACTGCCCCACTCGATGGGAAAGCCTCGCCAACGTGCGGTTCGCACGTAGCGGCGTCAGAAACTCGCCACGTTGGCCACACTCGTTCAGATACACGCTCCCGGTGCCGACGGCTTAAGGCGTATATTTTTGTGGGAAGAAACGGCGCCACACTCCGTGATAGACCTCCGTGAGGAGGGATTTGTAGAATTTGAACTTCCATTTCCAACTTGGAAGACATTAAACCGGCTGCGCACAGGAGTAACTAGATGCAAATCAGTCCTATTGAATTGGAGAAATATTGATGATAACGTGAATGTGAGGGCAGTAGAGGATTTTAACCATCTGACTTGTTCAAACATGTTACTAACATGTACTATGGATGATATTTTTAAAGTAAACGATAAAGCAACCTATTTTGCTGATTACTGGAAAGGGAGAATATAATTGGTGTAACCGGACACGGAATAATAATATTAATCCAGAATGAAACTTTCACTCTGCAGCGGACTGTGCGCTGATATGAAACTTCCCGGCAGATTAAAATTGTGTGCCGGAACCGGGACTCGAAACTGGAATCTTTGCCTTTCGCGGGCAATTGCTCTACCACTGAGCTACCCCGACACGACTCACGATGCCGCTTCACAACTTTACTTCCGCCAGTACCTCGCCTCCTACTTTCCAAACTTCACAGAAGTTCTCCTGCGAAACGTGCAAGACTAGCACTCCTGGAAGAAAGGATATGGTGGAGACATGGCTTTGCCACAGTCACAGCCGAAGGTTCGAGTCCCCGGTTCCGGCACACAATTTTAATCTGCCAGGAAGTTTCAATAATAATAATAATAATAATAAGAAGAAGAAGAAGAAGAAGAAGAAGAGCAGCAGCAGCATACGTAATTTGCAACTTTGGTGTGGCGGCCGCTCGCTGTGTCTTTCCGAATACGCCTGCGAATGCTGAGCTGTGAGTAGGGAGGTAGGCGGGCAGCAGTTGGTGGCTGTGCGGTCGATTAGGCGTGCGGGCGGGGCCCAGAGCAAATGCCGGCCGGTTTATTCACACCGGAGAAAGGCGGCCGCTGCGCGGGCACCTGTAGCATTGGCTGCTAGCCGCCGCTGCCGCCGCCGCAGCCGCCTTTGTTCCGGCGATTTATTACCCGCTTACACGTCTCCAGCCGGCAAGAGGCGACCGACAAACATTCAGCGACGCGTGTACGCTTTCAGTCTACACGCTCGTTTGCAATTCCAATTATACACTGTTGTAGGTGTTCCAGATCGTTTCTCGTATTGACCGCCTTGTGGAATATAAGACTTCGAAAGTTTCACAGTGCCCCCTACTGCTCTTCCTCTTCATAAATCATTCAGGAGACATCTGCGCAGCTCTCCTCGGCTGGTTGTGGATGATGATGTCGTTTATCGTTTAGTGAAGTCAAATGTTCAAATGTTTGTAAATCTTATGGGACTTAACTACGGGGTCATCAGTCCCTGAACTTACAAACTATTTATGAACTACTTACGAACTAGGACAGCACAAATATCCATGCCCGAGGGGGGATTCGAACCCCCGACCGTAGTGGCCGTGCAGACCGTGACTGACGCGCCTCAGTCCCCTCAGCCACCGCGGCCGGCCTAGTGAAGTCACTAAAAGATCGAAACCAACTGTAAAACGATTTAGTGTGGTGAAAAAATGGCAATTGACTCTAAATAACGAAATGTGAGGTATTTTATAGGAGCACTAAAGGA
This sequence comes from Locusta migratoria, assembly GCA_026315105.1. Classification (NCBI taxonomy): domain Eukaryota; kingdom Metazoa; phylum Arthropoda; class Insecta; order Orthoptera; family Acrididae; genus Locusta; species Locusta migratoria. Next base: position 159,164,001 of record CM048747.1, read on the forward strand.
AATACGTTCAACTTCATTTACATGGTAAATCATTCAACTACATATCTAGGAAAGGTGCATTAACTAGAGCAAAACTAGGGTAATGGAGTGCAGTGTAAGAAAATCAGGTGATGCTGATGGAATTAGATTAGGTAACGAAGCAATAAAGGAGGTAGATGAGTTTTGTTATTTGGGCAGTAAAATAACAAATGATGGCCGCAGTACAGAGGATATAAAATGCAGAATGGCATTGGGTAGAAAAGCGTTCTTGAAAAAAGAGAAATTGGTTAACATCGAATAATGATTGAAGCCTAAGGAAGTCATTTCTGAAGGCATTCGTATGGAGTGTTGCGTTGTATGGGAGTGAAACATGCACGATAGACAGTGCGGACAGGAAGAGGATAGAGGCTTTTGAAATGTGGTGTTACAGAAGAATGCTGAAGATTAGGTGGGTGGATCGCGTAACTAATGAGGTGGTACTGAACAGAATTGGGGAGAAAAGAAATTTCTGGCATAGCCTGACTAAAAGAAGGGATAGATTGGTAAGGCACATTCTTAGACATCAAGGAATTGTGAATTTAGCGTTGGAGGGAAGTTTTTGGGGTAAAAACCGCAGAGGAAGACCAAGAGATGGATACAGTAAGAAGATTCAAACAGATGTAGGTTGCCGTTCTTAGGTGCAGTTGAAGAGGCTTGCTTAGGATAGGGTATTGTGGAGAGCTGCATCAAACCAGTCTCCGGACTGAAGAACAACAACATCATCTAGGAATTATTATTTATTAGCGTATGGCAGTTCGAAACATAACAATGTCACATGTAATTCTACAGGTTTTTACCGGCGACGCGTTGTCATCTTGTACAGTCGGGTATTCTGCCGGTTATTCGCGTCTTTTCTTGCACGATATTCAGCTATTGCCGAGCACTGTTTGGAACTAGGTCATTCTATGAAATATGACGACGCCAAGATTATAACACAAACACCGAGATACTGGGATAGCGTCATCAATGAATCTGTAGAAATTAAGATTACAGGGAATCTTATCAAAAGTAACGCTGGTTACCAGCTGAGTTCGGCCTGGAACCCGGCTCTGGATCTTTTGAAGACGCATCGAAAGCGACATCCAGACCCCACAGGACACAAGCATAACGATGGACCTGTACATGACGGCGCTCTACCGGACCAGAGCGACAATCTGAACACCAGCGGCCTGAGAATGACATTGCAGCCGCTCCTGGCGGGCGAGACCGCCCCACAGCGCAAGAGAAATTAATTGTCGCCCAGGAAAAGATAAAATCTTCTGAGCAACTTGAAGGACATCCAGAACGTCACACTGAAGGAGCGGTACTGGATAATAACCACAAAGTACGCGCACAGCCGTCGGAACAGCCGCGGCCAGAAGACGCCACTGCCGTTGCAATTGGACGCCGCATTACACCGCCGGCTCGAATGACGCGACGCGGACGGCATACGGAGCGCCTAGCACCTTACAGGCATAAATACCGGACACGTTCCACTGTTCAATCAGTATCAGGAAGCGTCTGAAGAAGACTTCGAGGTACGCTGTTCAAGTATCGTGCAAGAAAAGACGCGAATAAGCGACAGATCGCGGATTCGACTCCCACTCACTCCTGATATTTTTATCTGGCACTATTCACTGTTTCACCTCTGACACTGTTGTTATGAAAAATGCCGATTTGCCCCGTTGTTCGAATCCGCATTAAACTGTAACTCCGCCTGTAACTTCCTGGGTTAATCATTTCAATGATCGGAGGAAGACAACGGCATACCACGTTCAAACGGAACTATGTCTAGTAAAGCACTCTGCTTTGAAAACCAGTCTTGTTATTGTTGACGGCTTTTTTCTTTTGTACACTACCTTTAGCGGATTTCTTTTAGAACTCACGTGAGTGATCTCAAGCTTGTTATTATGTAGAGTCAATTACCAATGTTAGCATCGTACAGATATATTATCTAAAACGTCCTGCAGTTGGTTTTGATTTTCTGATGGCTTTACGAGACGCTAAATAACAATATCCAAAAAAACCGAAGAGGAATGTTCACATAGATAAGAAACAGCAGGGAACCTGTAACACTACACATTTGTGAACGTCAGATATCTCTTCTGTTTTAGTTGACACCTGCCTTTCCATCAGTTGCTACCAACTCTGTCCTCTCTGACAGTAGAAAGTAGAAAATCATCTGTACAGGATAAGATATAAAACAATACATATTAAACAGTACTATTGTCAGATGTAATACATCGAAAGTGTAAACAGCACAAAACAAAGTGAGTTGCAAGCACCTATAAAGGACAAAATGTAAACTAAAATTACTTATGCAGTTTCAAGCTGTGCATGTTCAAGGTACACACACACACACACACACACACACACACACACACACACACACACACACACACACACCAGCTCTTAGATTATGAACTGACATACAGTATCACAGGAATAACTCTGTAACTGTCATAAATTTTCTGGAATTCCCTAGTGTATCGATTGTGGGAATTTGTGTTAACGTTTCTATAACAAAGGCAGTGCTTCATCCGCCAAATTTAGGTTGAGAATAATATTACTCCTCTCAAGGGCAGCATTAACGCCAACGTCTTGCCAGAACATAAAGAACCTAGCGTCTGCGAAGTGTTATATACCTCCCGGAGTGCAAGGCTAATTTCTGTACTGTCTTGTTTGATAGTTCAACCCAGGTTTACAAAGTAACCATTATTTAGGAGTAGGCCTATACATACAATTTACTGTCGTGTCTGTGGGGTGTCTACGAAAAATATTCGGTAAAACAGTGTATTAAGAATTCATGTGATGTGAAGAGTATTTTGGGTAGCTTATTTTAGGGCGATGTACCCTTTACAGAGGTACTTTCGAATGCGGTCTTGAGGCAGCCTCAGGTTGCACAACACACTAGATCCAGACCTACAGGCAGGTTTATCATGCGCTGCGATAACCTTCGTACTCCCAACTGCTGTGGGCGTTAAATGAAACGGAGTTATTGTCTTCGCCATGTCAGTTTACTCCTGCTCTTTACTGATCTGTTTTGCTTTGAATGTGCTACTTCCACTAGATAACGAATGAAAACTGGGGAAGTAGCTTTCTCTCTTATGTTGGGCTACCCTCTTCTGTTTTCAGTTCTTCCGGAGTGACAGTCATACCATCAAGCGGTAAAATCTGCTTGTACCAAGATTGTTTATATTCACAATACTAAGACAATCTTAGTTCAGTTATAATATAGGAATGTTTGTTTTACTTTTTTTGGCAGATAAGGTCCTGCATACCATGACAATTATTTTCACTTTTTTTTCAGAAAACTGATAAGTCGAGTGCGCTGGAGGACAGCGTGAAGATGAACAATAAAACAACTCATAAAAATGAAACTATTACGGCGGGATAATAGAGAAAAAGAGGAGGGTAATGTCTTTAAAATTCTAGATAATTATTTGAAAGTGAGTACGAAAGTTTTCAACTTTTCCCATCTTTCACCCTCGGTCCTGTTACCAAGATACTTCTTGACAATGTTTATACTTGTGATAGAATAAAATCACAGTACGTGAGGGGCCGTATTGCTTCGTACCTTGTTAAAGCATGAAGACGATAGTTTCTGTTCACTGGTATCTTTTTTTTTGCTGCTCTTGCCCCTGCACAGAAGCAGCACCCAGGTCGTAGATCCGTTATTTCTTTATGTGAGGCTGAAATAAAAGTGTAATGTGGCAAGACTTTGATAATGAAGTATATCCCACAAAATTGCGGGGTGCCAGTGACTTTTCTTATTTATAAATAACTGTTCCTGTACAAAAAGCCACAACTGTATAATCGAAAGTCACAAAGGTTTAACAATCGTATATTACATTATACGGGATACCTGCACTCGACTGACATACAGGCACCAACGGAACATTCTAGTGTATTACGCCTATCTTCTCTGTATTAAACCAACATTTAAATAACTCTTTAAATAACAGAAATATAGCTTAACACGAGATACTTACATTGTACAGATAGACATATTTAAATTAATTGCGATATATTAAAAATTAATAAAAGTGCTGGTTTTTTTGGCGGACTGAGACTATTGGTAGGAGCCAATCGCATTTTAGATGGAAATATGGGCGGAGTTTTCCCACGGAATAATTGTTCACCTGACCATACGCTCTACCTTCTACTCCCGCCACATATTAATATCTTCCCAACATAGTAAAGGTATCTTACAGAATAAAAATATGAAAGAGCAAGTAAATGGCTACAAATCAACCCCGTCACACTATTTCGCGCTCAAAAATACTATAGAATGCTCAACAACACAAATCCGCTCGACTACTCAACAGTACCGAAATTTAAACTGTTACACTCTTAGTTTCGAACAATGTAGTTGATATTTTTCTGATCGCGTGTTCACATTAAATCAGATAATTATTGTAGAATTATTTTAAAATTATAATTCACGAATTTGCTTAATCTTACATAAATACTGACGATCCTTTGGAATACTTGATTGCTTAGATTTTCACAAGGAACCAGAGATCAATAAATTAGAGTATTACAGCGACATGTTACATGTAGTACGAGATTTATTTTCCGACTAATCCAACTGACGTCATACTAGTCAAAGAAAAGCAGGTGACCGCCCTGCATATTCGAATGGTTCTTTGGGCTATATTGTATGAATAATTCAACTAACATCCCCAGGGACTCAAGGCTCTTTCGTGATCACGTGCGTGGCGAACATGGGGCCCTGAGCTAATGGAGGACTGAGATGCGGCGATTAAATGTTCAAATGTTTGTTAAGCTTATGGGACTTAACTACGGGGTCATCAGTCCCTAAACTTACAAACTACTTATGAACTAACTTATACTAAGGACGGCACAAATATCCATGCCCGAGGGGGGATTCGAACCCCCGACCGCAGTGGCCGTGCAGACCGTGACTGTAGCGCCTCAGTCCCCTCGGCCACCGCGGCCGGCTGCGGCGATTACGGTGGATGTTGCAGTTGCTCCACACCCTCTTTTTGCTAAGATCTGTTTGACGATATTGGCTCTGTGCGGACGAGCGTTATCGTGCAATTTGAACATCCACCATACTCGCCGGATCTGAATCCATAGTGTTTAGGAATTCCTCGATTCAAACTTGATTTGAAAGAAATTTGACGATATTCCTGACATGCAACGAAACGCGAAACGAGGCTCTTGAACACCATACCAAATGAAGTCTTCAAGCAAAGCTTCCAGCTCATGTATTGCAGAGGTCAGCTATGCATAGTTATGGGACGTGATTATTTCGAAGGACAGTAAGGTAACTGTAGTTAATAGTTCTTCTACGTTGTTACAGGACATTTCACCCATTATTATTGTTAGAGGTTGTTTATTGCTTCCTAATCATATCTTGCGAAAATAGTATGAGAATAAAATCAGAGAGATTGCAGCCCACACATAGCTTATCTGCAGCCGTCTTTTCGAGGAACCACCCCTCAGGGGGCTCACGGTTCTTTCGTGAGTATGTGAGTGGCGAGCGCGGGGCCCCGAGCTAATGCAGTCTTCCTTCTTTACCTCCCGGACTGCATTTCCTTTCCCTCTCCCCTCCTTTCCTACTGTCACTCCTTCCCCTCCCCACCGGGGGACTGATAACCTCAGTAGTTTAGTCCCCCTACCCACCCCCCCCCCCCCCAAAAAAAAATAAATAAAAAAAGTCCCTCAACCCAATCCGAAGAAACACATGAGTGGAACAGGAAAAGAATGGCACCGGTGCACAAAATGCCCTACACCGTACACCATGAGGCTGCTTGCAGGGTATAGATATTGACCATGAGCTTCTCCCAGTGTAGTGGATATTCGAAGAAACTTACGGCTTTGCAGCGGGCAAGAGGATCGACGATTAGCGATATGTAGACTGGGGCCTCCCAGCGATTTTCAGGTCAACTGCAGAGGGGACGCGCTGTGGATAGACATGTAATATCCGGTCTAAAGCGTCTCGCTGCGGAGCGCGCGGTTTCTCGCCCTGGAGGTTCGAGTCCTCCCTGGGGCATGGGTGTGTGTGTTTATCCTTAAGTTAGTTTACCTAGGTTTAAGTAGTTTGTAAGCTACGGACTGATGACCACGCAGTTTGGTCCGATAAATTTACAAACAACATTTGATACCTCGGTTTTCAATGAAAGTAGAAAAAGAGGCAACGATCTTACTACCCGGCTCCATACCAGTAACTTTTTAGAATACAGATGTAGATTTATTAAAGTATGTAAGTACTGGTCATTCGCGAATGCGAAATAAATTAGTATTCAATGTATTTCATTTCTACTTCAGAATCTGGACTCACTGACAATAGATTTGCTAGACAAAAGTGAAAATATGATCATGTGGTAAGGTGAACCGACTGTCTGATAGCGACGTGTGCTGACTGTTGTTTAGTGAGAGTGGCAGCGGTAGAATCGGCGCCATGGCGTGGCACGAGGCGAGATTGCGGAGGCGGTGTCAGCCAGCTGGATGGCTACCCTCGCGCAGAAACGGCTGTTGACGCGTGGCGGGCGAAAGCTATCGCTTCCCGCGCTCTAAATATACACGCCATTTGCGGTTGCGTCGGTCGCGGTGAAGGCCGCGCGTCGGTTGCGCTCTGCGGCCTGCGCGTCTCTACGTGTGCCACGGAGGCGGCTAATTGTGCACTCGCTTTTTTGGACTTCGCCGTCTAGAGAACAAATGGTGCTGGCCGTCTGCTTTAACTGTCAAACTATAGGGAGTCGAGATAGTCAACAGCTATGCTGTTAGCAACTCATTTCTAAAATACTTGAAAGAAATAATGTACCCAAGCGTAAACGTTCGTACAAATTTGTCAAACAGCGAGCAAGATTCCAAAAGTTCCACTTTGGTACGGATCATTAGTTGAGTTTCAGAACACGACTTACCAGAAGACATAAATTTTACAGCAGTTACCCAATCTTATTATATCTCTAACCTTTGTATCCGACATTACTCGTTATTTACGTATTCCAATCTTCTGACAGTCCAGCCGCCCCGTCTTTCTTCCTCCCTCCTTCTCTCCCTCCCTCTCCCCCTCCCCCTCCCTCTCCCCCCCCCCCCTCCCTCTCCCCCTCCCCCTCCCCCTCCCCCTCCCCCTCCCCCTCCCCCTCCCCCTCCCTCTCCCCCTCCCTCTCCCCCTCCCTCTCCCCCTCCCTCTCCCCCTCCCTCTCCCCCTCCCTCTCCCCCTCCCTCTCCCCCTCCCTCTCCCCTCCCTCCCTCGCCCCCTCGCCCCTCCCTCTCCCCCTCCCTCCCCCTCGCCCCTCCCTCTCCCCCTCCCTCTCCCCCTCGCCCCTCCCTCCCTCCCTCTCTCCCTCGCCCCTCCCTCCCTCCCTCTCTCCCTCGCCCCTCCCTCCCTCCCTCTCTCCCTCGCCCCTCCCTCCCTCCCTCTCTCCCTCGCCCCTCCCTCCCTCCCTCTCTCCCTCGCCCCTCCCTCCCTCCCTCTCTCCCTCGCCCCTCCCTCCCTCCCTCTCTCCCTCGCCCCTCCCTCCCTCCCTCGCTCCCTCTCTCCCTCGCCCCTCCCTCCCTCCCTCTCTCCCTCGCCCCTCCCTCCCTCCCTCTCTCCCTCGCCCCTCCCTCTCTCCCTCGCCCCTCCCTCCCTCCCTCTCTCCCTCGCCCCTCCCTCCCTCCCTCGCCCCTCCCTCTCTCCCTCGCCCCTCCCTCCCTCTCTCCCTCGCCCCTCCCTCCCTCCCTCCCTCTCTCCCTCGCCCCTCCCTCCCTCTCTCCCTCGCCCCTCCCTCGCTCCCTCTCTCCCTCGCCCCTCCCTCGCTCCCTCTCTCCCTCGCCCCTCCCTCGCCCCCTCTCTCCCTCGCCCCTCCCTCGCCCCCTCTCTCCCTCGCCCCTCCCTCGCTCCCTCTCTCCCTCGCCCCCTCTCTCCCTCGCTCCCTCTCTCCCTCGCCCCCTCTCTCCCTCGCCCCTCCCTCCCTCCCTCTCTCCCTCGCCCCTCCCTCGCTCCCTCTCTCCCTCGCCCCTCCCTCGCTCCCTCTCTCCCTCGCCCCTCCCTCGCTCCCTCTCTCCCTCGCCCCTCCCTCCCTCCCTCTCCCCCTCGCCCCTCCCTCCCTCGCCCCTCTCCCCCTCGCCCCTCCCTCCCTCTCCCCCTCGCCCCTCCCTCCCTCGCCCCTCTCCCCCTCGCCCCTCCCTCCCTCGCCCCTCTCCCCCTCGCCCCTCCCTCCCTCGCCCCTCCCTCCCTCGCCCCTCTCCCCCTCGCCCCTCCCTCCCTCGCCCCTCTCCCCCTCGCCCCTCCCTCCCTCGCCCCTCCCTCCCTCGCCCCTCCCTCCCTCGCCCCTCCCTCCCTCGCCCCTCCCTCCCTCGCCCCTCTCCCCCTCGCCCCTCCCTCCCTCGCCCCTCTCCCCCTCGCCCCTGCCTCCCTCGCCCCTGCCTCCCTCGCCCCTGCCTCCCTCGCCCCTCCTTCCCTCGCCCCTGCCTCCCTCGCCCCTGCCTCCCTCGCCCCTGCCTCCCTCGCCCCTGCCTCCCTCGCCCCTGCCTCCCTCGCCCCTGCCTCCCTCGCCCCTGCCTCCCTCGCCCCTGCCTCCCTCGCCCCTGCCTCCCTCGCCCCTGCCTCCCTCGCCCCTGCCTCCCTCGCCCCTACCTCCCTCGCCCCTCCTTCCCTCGCCCCTCCTTCCCTCGCCCCTCCTTCCCTCGCCCCTCCTTCCCTCGCCCCTCCTTCCCTCGCCCCTCCTTCCCTCGCCCCTCCTTCCCTCGCCCCTACCTCCCTCGCCCCTACCTCCCTCGCCCCTACCTCCCTCGCCCCTACCTCCCTCGCCCCTACCTCCCTCGCCCCTACCTCCCTCGCCCCTACCTCCCTCGCCCCTACCTCCCTCGCCCCTACCTCCCTCGCCCCTACCTCCCTCGCCCCTACCTCCCTCGCCCCTACCTCCCTCGCCCCTACCTCCCTCGCCCCTACCTCCCTCGCCCCTACCTCCCTCGCCCCTACCTCCCTCGCCCCTACCTCCCTCGCCCCTACCTCCCTCGCCCCTACCTCCCTCGCGCCTCCTTCCCTCGCCCCTACCTCCCTCGCGCCTCTCTCCCTCGCGCCTCTCTCCCTCGCGCCTCTCTCCCTCGCGCCTCTCTCCCTCGCGCCTCTCTCCCTCGCGCCTCTCTCCCTCGCGCCTCCTTCCCTCGCGCCTCTCTCCCTCTCTCCCTCGCGCCTCTTCTCTGTCAGTGAACCGTGACTGGGGCTGTGAATATATGCCTGTCCCTGGCTGGAATGTATCACTTGTAACATTATTTTTGTTACTAATATTACAGACATTTGAAAATGATCTAAGACCGAAACTGGTCAATAACATAATTTATATATGTGGTGCGCTAAGGGAATAAATTTGTTTAAAATGGTTCCAAGATAAGGTAGTACTTTGAGGCTGACATGGAGACCACATTGGTGTCGGTTTGTAGAACTTTTTGATATTTATGGTACGTGAAGTTCATAACTGAAATAACATTACGTCAGAGCCATTCAACGCAACTCTGAAAAATTCGACTTTGAACTTTGCAATAGTTAGTACCAGTAATTAAACTACCGGCAGCATCTGTTGTGGTAGCTCAGGCGGTAGCGTTCCAGAAAGAGCAGGCATCGCATACAGGGAAAGTGGAAAGCCTATCAGCTGTTGAAAACATCCAATTATTCAGTTGTCAGATATAACTATTTTAAATTAATGTTTATATGATTATATAAATAGACAGCTTTCAATTATCATCAAACTATTCTGCCGAGCTCTTGTGTACAGAGTTAAACCTGTTAATTGAATTATAGCGACTTGTGGCTGCTTATAAAATCAAATTTAGTATCGTTCTAGTCTTATAACCCTAGGGTCGGTGTTTTGAATCTGTCGTAATTAATTTTTACTTTTTTCCGCTGTGTTCGAATACTTACACAATATCTAATGCTAATTTTTACGAAAAGTGCACTCATTTTTATTCTTAATTTTCTATATTTATAGAAGGTTTTTAATAATTTTGGTTTCAATCAAAGGAACATAAGTTACATTTATTATAGTACTGGATTCACTGTTAGTTGACGTCGGTAGCCATTTGATTGTTCAGTTTGCGAAGAGCTACGACACCGTTTTTGGAAAGTCATCTCCATAGCTACTAATGGCTTTCCAAGCAGCTAAACTACTCAACCATCGATTTACATGATAAGGTTCCAAAAAAATGTTCAAATGTTTGTATAGTCTATGGGACTTAACTACGGGGTCATCAGTCCCTAAACTTACAAACTACTTATGAACTACTTACGAACTAGGACGGCACAAATATCCATGCCCGAGGGGGGGATTCGAACTCCGACCGTGCAGACCGTGACTGGAGCGCCTTAGTCCCCTCGACCACCGCGGCCGGTTATAAGGTTCCAGTTCGTCTACATACACATATAAGAATTCGAAAACAAAAAAAAGGTCTCAGCGGGATTCGAACCACGGACTCTATGGTTGTGACACCAGAACGCTACCACCTGAGCTAGCCCGACAGATCTACAGCTGTTTTAAATATTGGTACTTACGTGTGCTTTGCAAAACTTCAAAGTCGATTTTCTCTAGAATTTTTGATAGTTGTGTCGGATGGCTTCGGCTGATAGTTATTTAAGTTCCGAACTATACGTACCGGAAATATAAAGATATTCTAAAATCCGATACCCATGTGGTCTCCTTGTTAGACCCGTACTTGACGAAGTTAATTGATTGAATACCTTGCCTTTATTGGGACTCTTGAGTTTTCATACTACTTTAACCCCTGAAAGTTACCTGAGAAATTTTTAACTTGTATGTGGAAGAATAAACAGTTTTGTAAATTGAAAATTCCTGGCAGATTAATACTGCATGCGGAGATTGGAATCCAGGACCTCTGCCAATCGCGGGCAAGCACTCTAGGCCTGAGCTACTTGTGCACGCCTCACGGCCCGTTCTCACAGCGTTAGTTCCGACAGTACCTAGTACCTCGTCTCCTACCTTCCAAACTCCACAAATGTTCTGCTGCCAACCTTGCAGGCCTTGTAAGTTGTTGTTCCTAAGTATCATAACCACCAAGATCTAACCTCCTCCTCCTCCTCCAACCAATTGGATGTAAGAGCAGAAAGTTTCATCGAGTGGGGAGGGGGCGGGGGGGGGGCTATAGGGCGACCAGCTATGTGAGTATTGGGGGGAGGGGAGTCGTGTCGGCGCCTTGGCGTCTGCTGGCTGGCTGAGTCATGGCCTGCCGTGTTGAGTCGATGCCAGCGGCCCCTCTACACGCCCCTGCCCACGTCTCGTAGCGGGGCAATTGTCTGCTGCCAACTCAGTGCAGCGCGGCGTAGCACACCACGTTGCACTTGAGATTCTCTGCCTTACGCGACTCATTAAAAAAAAAATAGCAGCTTTTCACGCAACTGATCAATCAATTAAATATATATTCATGTACTACCTATAAATGAGACGAATCAATTTTAACACCTTGACTGCCGGCTATGTAAACCATTCCATACCTTAGAATGCTAGACTTTCTGCACGCAGGAGTAAGCCGAGCTGCACTTTGTTTTCTTATATTTTGTCTGGCATAAAGAACTGGATGCACTCTGAAATGGGCAAGAAGGTCCCTGTCCACGAAACGAAAAGAAATCCAGAACTAATTACACACTATCATATACGATGCCAAGGGCCACACTACGAAGTCTATACTTCGGAGTGTAAGCCGGCCGCGGTGGCCGAGGGGACTGCGGCGCGCCAGTCACGGTCTGCACGGCCACTACGATCGGGGGTTCGAATCCCCCCTCGGGCATGGATATTTGTGCCGTCCTAGTTCGTAAGTAGTTCATAAGTAGTTTGTAAGTTTAGGGACTGATGACCCAGTAGTTAAGCCCTTAAGCTTAACAAACATTGGAACACTTAAATCGGAGGGACGTAAATTAAATACCCAGGAATTACAATTACGAAGCAAAATTGGAAAGAACATACAGAAAGGATAGTGAAGAAAGGCGAACCAAAGCCTTCGTTTCATTGGTGGAACATTTAGAAGTTGCAACAATTCAACTAAAGAAACTGCCTACCCTACACTGGAGCATCCTAATTTTGTGTATTGCTGCGCATTGTGGGATCCTCAGCAATTGGGACTTTACGATATGAAGGAAGGTTAGAGAAGCCGTTTTGTGTTGTCGCGTGTAGAGAGAGGAAGTCTTCCTGAAGGCATTTATGCGGAGTGATGCGTTGTTCGGGAGTGAAACATGGACGATAAATAGTTCATACAGGAGGAGGATAGAAGCTTTTGAAATGTGGTGCTACAGAAGAATGCTGAAGTTTAGGTGGGGTAGATCGTGTAATTAATAAGGAGGTACTAAACAGAATTGGGGAGAAAAAGAATTTCTTGCAAACATTTAGTACAAGAAGGGATGGATTGATGGGACACATTCTTAGACGTCAAGGATTCATGAATTTAGCATTGGAGGGAAGTGTGTGGGGCAAAAATCGCACAGGGGGACAGAGAAGAATATAGTAAGCGGATGCAAATGGATGTGAGTTGCCGTTCTTACAAGGAGGTGAAGAGGCTTGCTCAGGATTGATTAGGGTGGAGAGATGCATCATACCAGCCTCCGGACTGAAGACATCAACAAGCAGTTTGTTGACAAGGATGATTAGTCAGTCGGAGTTATCCGATCAGTAAGTGTGATGGTAGGAAGCAGGCATCCGTAGTCTACGTAAGCTTCTTTTGGGGCTTTCGATATATAACATCGGTTGTTTCTAAGGAACAATGTAAGCGATATTCATGGGACCCTATCACGCACTTAAAAATTAAGCTGGAGCTGAAGTCGCACCGTCGCCTTATCGTCGTTCGTCTTAGAAAGCTCAAACGCTAACAATTTTACCACCATAAAAGTCCCAGAGCTTATGCTCAGATACTTGACGTGTAAAACGCCTCCAGCGATTTTTTCGGAATTCTCACAGCAGCACTACTGTGACACTGCCTTACTACATCTCTCTGAAAGTTCCCAAATTCTGACCTGAATGTGGTTTCTGATACCGTGCACATTTATAATTGCAGCGTTTTCACAACATCGCCATCCCACAACTTGCAGTCAAGGAGATGCTCCTCCATCGCTTAAAAAAGTAAAGAAAAGAGGACGCTCCAGCAGCTGACAACCCGCATTTTGAAGTTTCTGATTGTCTCCTCGGATGTGTGACGGCTGTCTTTATTCTGAAGCAAAATTACACCTTTGTAAACTTTTGTTTCCTCCTCGGTTTGACTTCGGGTTTCAAACTTCGCAGTACCTCTTAGCTTTAGTGCTGTAATATTAATAATAAACTTACGTATCCCAGAACACTGCCATAGATTTTCCTGCAGAAGCTTGACTTTCGATCTTCTTAGCTGTTCTGCTACGTACTATGTTGTTCTTACTGATAGACACGTTTCTCATTAGTGTGACAAAAAGTATACTACTCCTACAAAATCATTTAAATGTGAGTTCAGTGTTTCAAAACGTGCATGTTTGTTTTCAGACTGAATTTTCACTTTATAGAGAAATATGCGTTCATATAAGTGAGATACTGAACTGGCGGATGTGGATCTGTGAGGTCCAGTCGTGAGTTGTTCGGTTATTTCAATTGGTAGAGCGCTTTTCCCCCGAAAGCAAAGCTCCTGGGTTCGAGGGCAGGTGTGGCGCACAGTTTTCATCTGCCAGGAAGTTCGTGTCAATTGGCGTGGTACCCAAGGAACAGGGACTTCGCGATAGTCTCGGAGATTGGTCTCGAGATTGGTCGATATTATTGGTCAGTAATATCCGACTCATGCGCAGCAACTTCTCACAGACAGAACACGTCCACTTTTAAAGAAAATTATACATGCGAATTTTTCGCTGACTGTGATAAGTATCGCTATACTGAAGCTACATTATCTGTGTAATCTTCGCAGCTTTAGCCCCTTGACATTACAGAAAACGAATCACTGCCATCATTTCTTCGTTTGTGCGTACGGACAATGCAGCGTTCATAGAGAAATGCTAATTCACGAGATCAACCGTGATATTAAGGCATGTGGATGTTGCATCTGTGCCCATAGGCTGTTATGAAGTATATAAAAAAAGTCTTCCTTCGGCTCGTATTCCGCACGAAGGAAAATGTGTGTACCTTTATTTGCATTTTCATTTTCTGCTCATGAATGGAGCTCGGAAAAAGGACGTTAGGCATACCTGTTCGGCGGAACTGATACCATCGCGGAACCATTTGCAGCAGCACCACGTCCGCAGCGTACACCTTTACAAGCCGCGTATTGATTTTGTACCACTCGTGCCACGCGTCCATTCATAGCAGCCAGCCAGCTATCCTACCTTCTCTCACACCTAGACCTGTAATGAATGTTTGGCCTTGGTGGCGCAGCTCATGTGAGATGCTTACGTTCTCAGCCGCGCTGCTTGCTTCAACTTGTTACTGCGCATGAGCTGTTCTCGCTCTTTCGTTACACATAAATGGCCTTCACCTGAAGGCACTTCTTTTGATGTTTGTTTACGAGCATGTAGGTGTTTGAAACGTGTTTTCGAAACTACCTTCGAAATGTGCGGATACAAGTTGCTGAAGTTTGAATACCAACCCCTTTCTACACGAGCAAATTTTTGGACATGACTACTGGTGTTGGGTTTCTGTCACGTGACTACGCGTAAATCAGTTGCCGGCCATATTACGAGTGGATCATTGACGTAAATGACCATTTGCCGAGTGTAGGTTTCTAAATTCCTGAGTGTGCTGTACACTGCACATGCGCAGAAACGGGGGACTGTGGAGACGTTTGCTAATGATAGACGTTAGTTACTTATCGCCCTGCATAAACGTTTTATGAGGTTTACCCAGAATATAATCTACACACACACACACACACACACATATATATATATATATATATATATATATATATATATATATATATATATATATATATATATATATATGAATTGCTGTTAGTCTCGCTAAAACTCGAGAACGGCTGAACTGATTTGGCTAATTTTAGTCTTGAAACATTCGTGTAAGTCCAGGAAAGGTTTAAACGGTGATAAAATACGGAAACGTTGTCCGGAAAAGAGGAACATCGGGAAAAACTGAAACAGTTTTTTCGAATGAGCTATCAATACCGTTCGTCCAATTGCGATAAAATTTTGTACATTTCATGTTGAAAGCAAGAGGAAGGTTCGCATCAAATAAAAATTTCGAAAAGTTGCTCGAAATTTAGGAAAAACCGAAAGCGATTTTTTTCTATGAATAAAAAGCAATACCCACACGGTTGTAAGAGCATCACTTGATTACGTCTTGACAGGACAAGGTTTGAATGAAATAATTTTTTTGGAAAATTAGAAAAATGAGAAAAACTGAAGTTGCGTTTTAAATTGTATTTTTGATTGAATTCAACACTATAACTATTCGCACGACGGAGAGCGGTAATTCTTTCTTTATTTCTTTGATTATGGTCTTGGAAACGTTTTCAGTAAAAAATAAATAATTAGGAACAGGAAAATAGGGAAGTTGCAAAATTCGAACAAAGTTCCTTTTTCAATGTGTTTCTAAATGTACTCAACACTATATGTTGAGAACCGTTCATCCGATTGCGATAAAAGTTTGATCATTTGACGTTCTGAACGTTCTTGTGAACTAAAAATTTGGGACAGTTACTGCCGCGGTGGCGTAGCCGAGCGGTCTAAAGCGTCTCGCTGCGGAGCGCGCGGTTGCTCGCCGTGGAGGTTCGAGTCCTCCCTGGGGCATGGGTGTGTTTGTTTGTCCTTAGGCTAGTTTACCTAGGTTTAAGTAGTTTGTAAGCTACGGACTGATGACCACGCAGTTTGGTCCGATAGATTTACAGGCATTTTGGACAGTTACCCGGAAAATTTGAAAATTTGCGAGTAGCTGAAAGATTTTTGAATGGGGTATCAATATTATTCGTCTGATAGCGATACAATTTTGGTAATTTGACTTCCAAAGCCAGAGTTACGTTCTTATGAAATAAAAATTTGGAAAAGATTCCCGGAAAATTGGAAATTCAGAAAAAAATATTGATTTTTCTATGAAATATCAATATGATTTATCTGATTGCGATAAAATTTTGCACATTCGACGTTCAAAGCGAGAGGAAGGTTTGAGTGAAGTAAAAGTTTGGCATAGTTCGCCATAAAATAGGAAAAATTGTGAAAAACTGAAAGAGCTCTTTTTCTTTGGGATATCAATAAACGTACCATTGCGATAAAAATTTTGCACATTTGACGTTCAAAGCAAGAGTACATACATATTAGCAATTACGAAGCATAGCCCGGTCGACTAGTGCACAATATTTCTTTCTTCAGCAGTTACTTATTACCCATAATGAGGATTACACGCCGGCCGCGGTGGCCGAGGGGACTGAGGCGCTCCAGTCTGCATGGCCACTACGGCCGGGGGTTCGAATCCCCCCTCGGGCATGGATATTTGTTTCGTCCTTAGTATTAGTTCATAAGTAGTTTGTAAGTTTAGGGACTGATGACCCCGTATTTAAGTCCCATAAGCAATACAAACAATTAAATTTTTTTTTAAAGGATTGCACACACGAAAGACTTATATTTATTGTACACTTCATGTTTTTCCGTATAATCTCCGTCCGGTTTTATGGCGTTTTTCCAGCGCAAAACACGGGCGTGTGTAGCCCGTCGGTACCAGTGACGCCATTCCATAAACTGTCTTTTGTTTCTGACTCAAAATGGGGAACCCAGGCTTCATCACGTTGTGCCCACTCCCCTGTTTGCTTCAAACTGGTACAAAAGTTACTCCCGTTCGACACCGTCGGACTCATCTTGCACACACTTTTGAGTTTCCAAGAGTGCAGATAATTGCATCCATACTTCCCTTGCTGATAAACAGAGCCAACGCCATCTGCCGCGTCGTAATGCGTCTGCCCTCGCAAATGACATCAGCAACTTGATGCAACACGTCAGATGAGACAACCGTTACGAGCTCCGCAGATTCGCCTTCTGATGACCTGACCTTTGCCACAGAGTCTGTGCCTTTGCCCAACTGACTCTACTCCTCCATAGTTGCACTGACGTTATAGAAATTCCCCACAGTTTCTTTCTCTCGCTTATAACCTACAATACCTACCAGTTCTACTGCTGCGTTATCTGTCGGTAATGTTGCGCACGCACTCTGCAGTTTTCAAATTCATACGTAAGGTTTCACATTCACCACATTGTTTTAGGCAGAGGAAAAAATGTCACGTGTTACTTCCTGGGAAACTCCCGTAGCAGTTGATTTTGTAGTTTTTTTTTATCATTTGCTTTATTACGTGACTCTTTACAAAGGTTTCATCACGAGGACTTGATGTTTTTCTTGCTAGTGTTCTCTGACGACAGACCAGGAAGCGGAAAGGGAGGGAGGGGTAAACCTACAATGTGCATAAATGACGTAAATAGACGAGGAACGTTAACGGAAATTTATCAGAGAAAATCGGTTCTGCTCAACGAGAAAAATAATTTTCTACGTATTTTAGAAATTTGAAAGTAGAAACGAAAAGAAACCGTAATAGTTACAGTAAACTGGCACTCTGTGTATTAGCTTCTGAATATTGTCGGTCGTGTTTGCATGCATACATTATATCCTCGAACAAAGACAATGTTTTGAAATGTTCGAATAACAATTTTTGTTCTTTTAGTTCTCAGCAGTGTGGAGTTTGCCAAATCCACAATCTACAACTCCAATCACAAGCAATTCTGCAGTCGATATGTAAACACAAATAACCATTCTCTTGACAACGGCAAAAAGGGCATTATTAAGACTCCTGCGGCGTTGTAGTGGACTCACTTGCAACGAGTGCGATACCCAAAATAGAACGTGGCACTTTTCTGTAAGCGAAGGAATTGGTGGCTTTATTTCTTCCCACTGCCAGCTTCAAAGTCCTATTCAAACTCATAATCGGCCGACCAATACACAGATCGTATATTTACATTTGGGAGACCGGCAGACTGCCTTTCTCTGTTTGGATGTCAGTTGGGACTGGCTGTCCCACACAGCATTCCTCTGCACTAAGTTACCAACAGAGTCGTGTGTAGCATTCCCACGCAAACTAAACGGATATAAATTAGTCTCCTCTCAGAGCACTTGGTAAGTATGGCAAACAAGATAGCGTGAGGCGATCGAAAATTTGCAGACAGTTTCTTGGGAAGTTTAAAGACTGCTAAATGTTTTTGGGGCACGTCGTGTGAGGAGTGTATTAATAGAGGTTGAAAATTTTAAGCACTTGGTTAATTGTTGAAAGTGTCAAAAAATCAGCCGAACGCCATACTGTCTATCGTGCAGAGCATTGTGAACGATTTAATTTTATTCTAATCATTTGAATAGTTTATTGATATTAGAGACTGGAACCGTAGAGAAACATCATGAAAGCGGTTCGATGAACACTCTGCCATGCACTTCAGTGTGGCTTGCAGAGTATTGATGTAGATGCAGTTTGTCTCAGTCTCAAGTCAGGTTTGACCAATAGCGCTTCTAAATCTTATTATGTACAAGGCGTTTCGACATCCCCGCATTGCAAATAATAACACAAGTTCACATCCTTAAAAGTCCCCCAGTGATGTTGCTGTATCCTACAATAGCAGGTTCCCAGGAAAATCATGTCCAACCATAAAATGCCACACATATGAAATAGTCATGTTGTGGTAAAGTCCATTGTAATTTTAAGTAAACAAGTATGCTGGGATGTACAACATGATTGTATTTTATTTTTGTCTCGTGTCATAACTGGACATGTCGTTTTTCCTGGCGACCTATAACTGTAGTATGATGCATCACTCCTTGAATTGCAAGATTGTGAACTTCTGTTGATATGTTAAAAGTTTCGATGTCAGCAGTACAGGCCTGTCGAAACCAGCCACAAATAAAAAGATAGAGGACTTAGGCAAACCTGATTTTTCAGATTATTGAAACAAATTTGATTGCCCCCAACAACTGCATTCGAAACATAAAAAACCTTGTATATCTCTTTCTGTGCTACGTGCAATGAACGTTTACTCTGTCTTTACTTCTAATTCGAAATGAGTTTCTTAAAGGTAAAGGAAAGTATACATAATGCTTAAATATATACAGGATGTGCACGAAAGAACTTAACATTTTCAAAAGTTCGTGCAAACGGAATAGTGCAACTTCTTGACGTGAAATATTCATTATTATCCGTATAGGGTATTAGTATTATTTTCATTATCATTATTATTTACACGTTATATGGATTCGATCCGTACTCGGCACGTGATTGAAAATAGAGGAAATGTCACATAAGTGATGAGTTGATCGTACCACCGGTAAAGTTGTTGCGAGTGTAGAGCCCTATGCATAACAAACAAATATTACGCGCCACAGCAGTTTAGCGCTGTTAAAGTGATATCCTGCTTAGTAGACAGTTGCTCTGACCTCAACACCATCCGGACACAATAGACACCACGACTGCACGGACTACCCTAGGTATGCCTCCCGCCAGATTCAAATTGTCAATTCATTGCTCGCCCCAACGCCGATTGTTGTAAGAGTTCAAGCGTGGTGTGCACCTGTGCTGTGCTTGTCAAGGGGAGACAATCGCTCTTCTGGACCCTCACACTAAGGCGAAGATGGTCAATGATCCTTCCAGTGCAAATGCACACTTTTAGGGCAATCGGCAATACGTCGAGCAATGAAGTGTGAATGCAACTATCAACTCTCTTGAATACTCAAAAGTGTATGCGACATGGGTCCTGCAGTGTCCAACGATGGCTCGCAAATTTCAACTTATTTACACCTGTTTGGGCCATTAATGGATGCCGTTCGTAGAAGACATTTAAAGGCTGACGTGGAGATGTTTCACACTTCAAAGAAATGGCTTCGTGACCAGAACAATGGTTGGTAGTGACAGGGCACACACACCATTGTTTCGTGCTATAGCAAGGCCATAGAGCGGAACGGAGATGACGTGGAAAAAAAAAAAGGGTGTTTAGATGAGACATCATTCTTCTGTGTGTATAATACTCATGATCTGCAATAAATTATTGTTGAAAAAAAAATGTGCATTACTTTTTCGGGAACCTTCATCTTTCGGTTTGATTCCCCGACATGAATGTCAGGTATATTGTACGAAAGTCATTCTGAAAGTAATGAGGAACAACGCTTTAAAAAATTAATCCATTTTGTATTTTCACGTATCAATATAGTCAAATCCTCCATTGCCTCGTAGCTTTCGCCCCGCAACTGATTTTAATGTAACCAAACAGACTGTAATCAGAGGTTACCAACTCGGAACTGTGTGTTATTTCCCGTTCGAATTGCCTAATCTTCTTAGCGATGACGCGAGCAGTGTGATACCGCACGCTTTAGTCTGTGGCAGGATGGGAGATTCCCAGGGCTTTCGTGTCGCAGGGCACAGATGAGCTTCCAAAGTGCCTTGATATACCGGACTGCATTCATGATTTGTCCCGGTTCGAGAAGACGCTCCCATAACTGCCTCGGCAGATGTCATCGCTTTCTTCCTCGACTGCGTATCCAAATGGCATCGTTACATACTCTGGGTTTTTGCGTCAGATTCATAATGACGAGAGCAGTTTCATCACCTATTACCTTATTCATAAAAAGTACGCACCTTCATTTTGAAATCTGTTAATAGGGTTTGCGGTGATAGCTTCTCTCTGGAGTATTGGTCAGCAGTATACGTGAGACCCAGTGTGCAGAAAGTTTTGAATAACCTACTTGTGAAAATATATAAAGCAGCTGGATTCTCATCTCCTGAATGCCGAAGAACTGCTCATGAATACACAGAAAAATTCAAACAGACCTTCTACGAGCGCCACCCGCTGCGTGGTTCCTCATGCGGACGTGGCAGACTCAAATACCGCAGGAGATTCCTCGTCAGTGAGCTGAATGAACCCCCGAAGGACTACCTGCTTCACGAGAAATGCCTAGCGGCAGTACAACAAGCTGGAAGATCTGGAGAACACTGAATCGTTATCAGAAAAGGCGTAGCACCAATCAAAGCAAATCTAGTCAAATGGGGTTTCAAAGGAGGAGACAACAAATGTGACTGAGGTGAAGTTAAGAGATATGGAACTTCATCTACACTGTTAAATCTGCCCCACGAGGTGTACCCTTGGTGAACTATGGCTTGAGAAGAGAGAAGCATTGGACTTGGCCCGATACTGGGCTGAAAGACTTTGAAACAAATTTCCGGACACGAAAAAGTAAAAGTTGGATAACCTAAACTCTGAATGTTACATTACACAGCACTGAGGCTAGAGGGCGAGTGCTACGACACTCATGCTGGATACTCGTGTTTCCACATTTGAAATGTTCCACCTATTTTATAACAGTGACGGATACTCGTTTGCCAAATTAAAACATGGCGGACAATGCGAAATCGTGTGTGAAACATACTAATGTGCAGACACGCTGCAATTCTATCTCCACACACCAGAGTAATATATCCAGTTTCTAAAGAGATCACTGAGCTATGTAATACGCGCATAAAAATTAGTCACGGATGTCTGCATAAATTATTGCTGAATAAATAAGCCCTATTACTTGAGTCCGATAGAAACATGATTTGCGGCCGAAGCCGCAACCGAAACTCGCCTAATTAAGTTAAAATTTCAGGTAAAATTAATTACACAACAAATCATTAGTTTTTCCCTCATTTTGCAAGGGGCCCCTTCTTGTATTAAGCCTACTCGAGGATGCCGAAGCCTACCTATGAGTGAGTACGTGATGACATGGGAGACGAACAGGTTTGGACAAATCAACGGTACTTTAATGAAAGTACTTCCAAATTGGATTCTGTTTTCCTCATGGTAACATTTTTCAAGTACTTCCAAATTGGAATCTGTTCTCCTCATAACAATTTTCTATAAGAAAAATTAGAGAAGTAACCTGAACTTCATACAGTGAAGTTCCGATATTTCGAATCTCGGAATTAGGAGCTTCCCATAAATCCGAGAGCCATGAAACAAAACAAAAACAGCGGGTACATTCTGTCTTCGTCGAGAAAGGCACTCCACAATTAGGCCTATATCGCGAAGTAAATAGTTAAGACTTTAAAAACTTTAGGCTGTCCATGTAAATAAAAATGTTCATTTTTTTTACACATGTATTCTTTTCAAGGTCGATTTACTTATTTTTTTCACATAGATTTCGATATTTCGCGGTGGTACCGACCCGTTCACGTAGAATTAACGTGACTCTACTGTATAGCTACCACAAAAAATTCCACGGTGTTGCTTATCTTGTTGTACGAAGATACTCTTTAGCTACACAACAAACGTGCCAAGTAGATACTACGAAATGCTAGAGCTTGGACGTGACTACCACAATAGAAAATTGTTTGCTTCCGTAAGCAGCCTATTATAAAAAATCGTTGCGCTAGATTTCTGTTGCCATCTTCACTTCCGGTTTTGCCAGCTCCATTTTGGCAGTCATAAATACACAATGCATATAAGTTACAGTCAGTAAATCAGCTTCAATCAGCGCTGCAGAAAGTATTTTGAAAAATAAGGTCACAGTTCCGACTAACAGTGTGATTGTTGTCAGTATAAATTTACAGATACTGAAGAAGAAAAGCTGTGTACCACATGATCAGTGTTTCCTAAATGAAAAATTAATTACTAAAAAACTCTTTGCTTTCAAGGAAAGACATCAATGAAACTTTTCAAAATAAGTGTGATAACCCGTTCCATTACGTAGATTACAGAGTGAGTTAAATTGCTAATAACTTAGTCTAAGAATATCACTATAGGAAAGGACCCTACACACGATGCGATTCATTAGACCAATTCGTTGGTCACCCGATAAATTGGGCGGTTTTCGGCACTACCCAACCAACTTTCCTTGTCGGTCGGTTGGTTGTGCCTGACCACCCGATCTCCGATTCCCCCACCTCTTCACCCCACAAATTGTTCCGTGTGTAGCGCTTCCCGACCAACTACCATGCCTGACGTCTGCGCAGCGAACACGCGAAAACAAAAATAGTTGGACAAGCAGACACCAGAACAGGGTGGCGCTGCGTGCAGTTGTTCGGAACGTGTATAGGCTGCTACAACTGGTTGGTACGTTGGACATCTTGTTGGTCGTACGATAAATCGGAGCATGTGTAGGGTCTTAACAAGAAAATATCCAAAATTTTTACTTGCTAGGTACACCTTCAACTGAGGTAAAGAATAATGTTGACTGAATCCACCCCAAGGAGGTTAGAATATCTGGAGATGCCCTAACACTGAAAAACGGAAGCCAGCAAACTGCGCATTCCGGCATTTGTTTGTGCCCAGAACATTGGTCGTACTGTGTGGTAAAGTAGTTTTAGTCATAGAATTGTAGGCCATATCTAAGTAAATACTCCGATGTGACTACCAATTTAGTGGCTTTACGTAAATACGGCAATATTCACTCGGGAATTTAAGCGACAAATCCTTGTTTTGGGCACAAAGGCATGACCCCTGGCTTCAGCCAATACCTGTTCTCAGCACAGGTAACGCCATCTCCGTTTATTCTAACCTCCTTGATCAACCCCGTGCGCTACCCGACTTCATCATTAAATTCAAGAAAACTAGATTCGGCGAAGCCGAATATTCGGCTGATTTTTGTTCGAAACCAATATTTTGGCTGAAACTGACACCGACCGAATATTCGGTCGGTCCTTATTCATAGAACATACCATTCTATGTATTGGTTTTCGTTACAGAGTTCGTGTCGATACGAAATGTATTTATGAGTAACGATTCAGTACTTCATTCAGCGAAAGTATTCGTTCCTCAGTCCAGTTTGCTACAGTTTGCTACAGCTCTAGTTCGAACTACTATGATCTGCAAAATCAATCTTTTCGTAAATTTGTCCTCCACTATTATTAATCCCTGCTTGATTAAAAAAATTAATACCAGGTCACACGGAATGAAGTGAATTACTGTAACAAACAAAAACCAAAACATTGTCGAATGTTTTTGCTTATCCTGAAAAATTTTATTTAGCTTTTCGCCGGTAACTTTTGCTGTTAAGTCTGCAGTCGTTTTTTGTTACATTGTTAGAAGATGAATTTTAACAACTGGTAATTATTGTACCAAGGCTAGTTTACACGACGACACTAGGTTTCATGAAACTGCGCTACTGGCCAGTGCGCATGCGCGCCAGGCGTTCGCGCAACTCTTTGGTGAAATTAAACAGTTTCGGCAGCTTCCAACTTAGGCGAAACTGATTGCACGTGTTTTTAGGTTAGATTGTAACCAATACAGAAAACATAGAACATAAATGGGGGAACGGAAGAAATAATTCGGTTTTTGAGCATATATGCGATGCATAGGTGTTCGTGCGATTTCAACAATGAAAATCTCAGAAATAAGCGGCGGGGTGTTGGTGCTCTTCAAGCAATTATTCGTGAATTAAATATTGATGGGTTGACGATTAATGAATTGCAGACTAAAATACATTCAATTCGAAATACCTACACAAACGAACTATGGCAATTGTGGATTTCGGAACACGGTGCAGGTACTATAGAGGCGAATATCTACACGACAAGAAACGAAATGCGATGAAATTAATTTCAGTTCTGGTAACAATGCTTCACGCTTAACGGTATCTTGTTTCTTTATTGCCTTACTAATTCTGTTTAAAAGGAACGTGAACTGCTCTGGTGACATTCTAAGTTGATTAAAATAATTTCTAGGGTGTTCAATCACAATTTCTTGCAGCTAGGTCGCTGAGCAACCGAGTTGACGTCTCTTTTTAAATCCAGCCACGAACCCTAAACACGTTTATTTTCTTTATGTTTAGTCTCATACAGAGACTTCACACAGAGAAGCAATAGCTTCGCCACAACTGTTACAGCTACCAAAACGTACATTCTACGGCACTCACAAAAAGACGAAACTGAAGTATGTTGTTGCTACACGCTAGTATTAAGAGAATTGAACACAGTGAACTTGACAGAAACAGCTTTATTTCGACACCTTCATCTTACAGTAGTGAAAAGTCTGAAGTAAATTACAACGCTTCCTGCTGAGGGCAGCACTGTCAACACAAGTTACAAAACTGTCAGTAGATGGTGTAAATGTTCATTCTCAATCATTCTCAACCTGCAACATCCTCCCCACCCTGGTCTATCTCCAGGGGAATGACCAGCTGAACCGGTCGACAGATCTTCGTTCCATCGGGCTGCCGGAGAATGATGCACCTGATCTTGTTCTCTCTGCCAGGCCGCACTTCTTTCACCACTGCTCTCTTCCACACGTGTCGGGGTTTCATATCCTCCTGAAGAACGATCTCTCCTATTCTGGGTTCTCTTCTTGATGAGTAGCCTTTCACTTCATGGTAGTTTCTTAGTAGCAACAGGTATTCGTTTTTCCATCTTCGCCAAAGGTCTTCATAAAATTTCTGAGTCGGAACTCCTTGGCCAGATTTTTACTAACTGCTGGTTCTGGCCCATATGGAATAGTGTAACCATTTAGGAAGTGAGCTGGTGTCAACGCCATGTCACTCTCTCCTTGGGTGATTGGTCTCGTTTATTGCGGCTTCTATTGAAATCAAAATGGTGTTCAGGCTTTCTTCATCAACTTGAGACCGACAAAGTACCTTCAACCCTCACTAATGGGAGCTTTTACTGATAGATGGTGCTGCAGTCTATTTGGTTCAAGCAGGTTAGGATACTTTTGCTACCTTATTAGTGTCTATCCAATGACTCTGCTACCAATATGCATGCAGCCAGTAGTACCATACATAACGATCAACCAGTTATTAGCGCCAAAGCAATACCGTGTCTTATCTGTACGTGTCGAACGTGGCTCGGCGTGATCGTATTTGAAGTCGCTCAAAATACTCTCCGTTGACTTGGAATCCTCTTGAAAGTGTCGTAGCAACCAGTATCTTCACAGCATCCCGGGTTTCGGCACCAAAATGTTGCTACACGCTAGTATTGATTTGATTTTTCCAGGGAAGCCAAAACAGTCTTGGTCCAACCCGCCACTGCCCGCACCGAAACTAAGTTTATTGTGCGGTATCGCTCCCTGTATATCTAGTAAAGCCAACCAATGCCCTTGAACAGTGCAAGGAGTCCCTTTACCAGTTCATTATTAGACACAATTTCTTCGGATCTGGTTGTCCCAAATGTTCTGTGCCTTTTACTCTCCAATGCAATGCATTCGAAGATTAGATGTGATGCAGTTTCATCACCGTCATCACAGATCCTACGTTTAGGGTCCTCTTCTATTATTCTCACTGTATGTAGGTGTTTTTTGAAATTCCCATGGCCTGTCAGCAATCCAACCGTGAGTCTAATCTCTCTCCTGTTCAGGCCCAGGATTGCAGAGCTTCTTTTAAAACATGGCTTTGGCATCATTACCTTGCCATGTTTTTGTTGGTAGACTTTGGTCCAATATTCTACGTGGTGTCTTCTGAGCTAGTTACGTAGCTCCAATTTGATCATTGCCTTGGTGATTGTCAGGACAGGTTCCGGTCCAATAAATGGAGTCTCTGCCCCCATCCTGGCTAATCTGTCGGCATGTTCGTTGCCACTGATCCCCGAGTGGCCAGGGACCCACAATAGGTTTACTCTATTGCTTTCCCCTAGCTCCACCAGAACCCTGTGACATTCTGCAACAATTTTAGACCTTTTTGCAGGAGCTGCCAGTGATCTCATGGCTGCCTGGCTGTCTGAATAGATATAGATGCTACGATCTTCGTAGCACCTACGCAAATTCTCCTCCACACATGCCCTGATGACAGTGATTTCGGCCTGGAATACTGGGGCCAGTTTCCCCAGAGAGATGACGCCGTCTAGTCTTGGCTGCACCCCGTATACTCCGGCCCCAACGCCTTGGTCTGATTTTGACCCGTCAGTGAACCAGACAATATCCCTCGTACGGTGTCGAACTATTTTCTCCCATTGCTCCCTACTTCCAATTGTTATATTGAAAGGCTTGTTGAAGCAGTATGGGGTTATAATATAGTCGGCTGGCATTTCCCCAATCTTTCCTATATTTATTTACCTCACTCACTATTTTAGTGTGTGATTCTGGATATCCCAAAAGTTCCAGTTGTTGCCAGATTTGCCAGAACCTGCTGTTCTAAGAGAATTGAACACAGTGAACTTCACAGTAACAACAGGACAGTTGTAAGGCGGACAGCCGACTTCGGTTTATTGGGAGAGTTTTGGGAAGATGTACTTCACCTGTAAAGGAGACCGCGTATAAAACGCTTGTACGATCACGTCTTGAGTATTGCTCAAGTGTTTGGGACCCGCAGCAGATCAGTTTAATGGAAGACGTAGATGCGGTTCAGAGACGAGCAGCTAGATTTGTTACCGGTAGGTTCGACCAATGCGCGAGTGTCACGGAAATGCTCCGGCAACTCAATTGGGGATCGCTGGAAGAAAGACGACGTTCTTTTCCTGAATTACTGTTGAGGAAATTTAGACGGCTTGAATTTGAAGCTGGGTGTAGTACGATCTTGCTGTCGCCTACTTACATTTCGCGTAAAGATCACAAAGACAAGAGAAATTAGGGCTCGTACGGAGGCATATAGGCACTTTTTTTTTTTTTTTTTTTTTTTTTTTTTTTTTTTTTTTTTTCTCGTTCAATTTGGGAGTGGAATAGGAAAGGAAAGTGGTACAGTGTACCCTCCGCCACACACCTTATGGTGAATTGCGGAGTATGTATGTAGATGTAGATATTTTGACACCCCCATCTTACAGTAGTGAAAACAGTCTGAAGTAAATTACGACACTTCCTGCTGAGGGCAGCACTGTCAACACAAGTTAGAAAACCGTCAGTAGATGGTGTAAATGTTCATTCTCAATCATTCTGAACCTGCAACATGTGGTATTGGCGCCATGTCTACAGACATACACGAAACCAGTTGCGCGCAACTGATTTCGTGCGACGAGTGTCGCAACCTAGTGTCGTCATGTAGACTAGCATTTAAGGCTAGTTTACACGACGAAACTACGTTTCATGAAACTGCGCTACTGGCCAGTGCGCATGCGCGGCAGGCGTTCGCGCAACTCGTTGGCGAACTAAACAGTTTCGGCAGCTTCCAAATTTGGTGAAACTGATTGCGCGCGTTTTTAGGTTAGGTTATAACCAATACAGAACAAAACACAACATAAAGGAGGGAAAGGAAGAAATAATTCGGTTTTTGAACAAATATGCGATGAATAGGTGTTTGTGCGATTTTAAGCAGCGGTGTGTTAGTGCTGTTGAAGCAATTATTCGTGAATTAAATATTGATGCGTTGACGATTAGTGCAATTTTGGATTTCGAAACAGGGTACAGGTACTGCAGAGAATTCCTACTTTACAAGAAACGTAATGCAATTTGTAATTTCAGTTCTGGTAACAGTGTTTCACGCATAACAGTATCTTGTTTCTTTATTGCATTACTAACTCTGTTTAAAAGAAACGTAAACTGCTCTTGTGACATTCGAAGTTGATTAAAATAGCTTCTAGGGTCTTCAATTGCAATTACAATTTCTTTCAGCAAGGTCGCTAATCAACCGAGCTGACGTCTTAATTTTTTTTTTAAATCCAGTCACTAACACAAACACGTTTTTAATTCTTTTTTATGTTCAGTCTTACGCAGCGACTTCGCTCAGAGAAGTAATAGCTCCGCCACAACTCTTACAGATACCAAAACTTTCATTCTACGGCGACTAAAGCACACACAAAACAACGAAACTGAAGTGTATAGTATTGGCGCCGTGTCTACAGACACACACGCAACCAGTTGCGCGCAATTCATTTCGTGAAACGAGTGTCGCAACCTAGTGTCGTCGTGTAGACTAGCCCTTAGAGTAGGCGGTGGGTGGTGTGTGTACATGTGTTGTCAGTGCCTGAGCACGCTGCCCCCGCTGACGGAGCGCGCTTTTGTTGCACGCAGGCTCGCCGCTAGAATGGCAGTGGGTGAGCGACGGTGCGCGTGTTGCAGAGGCGTTGCTGCAGAGCCGGCCCCTGCCGCACATCCCGGACGTGCCCGACGGCGAGACACTGGGCCAGGTGGGCTCCGTGTCGGGGGCCGGGGCGGGGGCGGCGACGGGGGCCGGCTGCGTGCCGGCCGCGGCCGCGGGCGGCGGGGGCGGCGGCTCCGGGGGCGGCGGCGGCTCGGCCACCGCCGGCTCGGGCTCCGGCTCGCTGGACGCCGCCGCCCGCTGGACCTCCAAGGAGAACCTGCTGCAGGCGCAGGAGGACGACGACCCGCAGCTCTTCGTCGCGCTCTACGACTTCACGGCCGGGGGCGAGAACCAGCTCAGCCTCAAGAAGGGTGAGCACTCGCCTCGCCGCGCCAACCGCTCGCGAGTTCGTCCCCAGAGTCTCTCTCGCCGATACTCGAATTCCGACGATTGCAATGGAAACTCGTGGTGTAATCGACAAAGCACAAACTTTTGCTGCCTGTAGTGATAATTAAGCATTTGGTCAGACGTAATCATACCTGCCAACTCTCCCGATTTAGGCAGGAGTCTCCTGACTTTTCACTTTTCCTCCCGCCTCCTGGTTTTGCCATTATTTCTCCCGATTTGTAGCTGCAGAGGTTCCAAGCATTACGAGTTTACGATTTGAGTGGTTCCAATTCCGATTTTCAGGTTTAAATGACCTGAAATAACCTAAATTTGTTTTACGTCGGGAAAACTCGGTTCCTTAAGAGTTCGACACAAACTGGTTTTGAGTAACACCTTCTAGCATGTTCTTTTAGAAATAGTCAGTTGTTGTTGTTGTTGTTGTTGTTGTTGTTGTGGTCTTCAGTCCTGAGACTGGTTTGATGCAGCTCTCCACAATACCCTATCCTGAACAAGCCTCTTCATCTCCACATAAGAACGACAACCTACATCTGTCTGAATCTGCTTACTGTATCCATCTCTTGGTCTTCCTCTGCGGTTTTTACCCCACACACTTCCCTCCAACGCTAAATTCACAATTCCTTGATGTCTAAGAATGCGCCCTACCAGTCTAACCCTTCTTTTAGTCAAGGTATGCCAGAAATTTCTTTTCTCCCCAATTCTGTTCAGTACCTCCTCATTAGTTACGCGATCCATCCACCTAATCTCCAGCATTCTTCTGTAGCACCAGATTTCAAAAGCCTCAATCCTCTTCCTGTCCGCACTGTTTATCGTCCATGTTTCACTCCCTTACAAGGCAACACTCCATACAAATGCCTTCAGAAAGGACTTCCTTAGGCTTAAATCAATATTCGATGTTACCAAATTTCTCTTTTTCAAGAACGCTTTTCTGCCCATTGCCATTCTGCATTTTACATCCTCTGTACTGCGACCATCATTTGATATTTTACTGCCCAAGTAATAGAACTCATCTACCTCCTTTATTGCTTCGTTTCCTAATCTAATTCTTTCAGCATCACCTGATTTTCTTAGACTGCACTCCATTACCCTAGTGTTGCTCTTGTTAATGTTCATCTTATAGTCAGTACTGACAGTAAATTCTACGAACTGGAAAACTGCGTAATACGGCATACGGAATGAATCCACAAACTTGCGGCATTGTGGAGTCTAGCAGCAGCAATTGAAAATTCGGCGTGTCACTTGACTCGTAGCTCCGCACCTATAGGAAAAATCGTTAAGTGTGTGGGAATAATAAAGAAGGTTCATCATGTATCGTAGTTCGTTAATGTGTGTTGAGAAGCTGAAGTTGTTAGTTTTATTTTTTATTGCATTGTATCTGATCCTCGTGAAAGCGATGATTATGAATAATTACGAAAAACACATCTAGCAATGATATTCTTGTTTGAGGACTTCTGTGAAATAAATAAATATTAATCTGGAAATTAAAAAGAATCTGTGAAGCTCTTCTTAGTTATTGAGTTTTATTCCCTCCCCACCCACAAACATTCCTACTGCTCGTCATAATAATGTATTAATACGCTGCCCATATCTCATCTGTAGTCTTACAGAAACTGTTTTCACAATTTTGGTGATTCCTTATTCACTTGGACTCCTTGTTACCGTCCTCCACTCATACATATTAGGTCGCATTACTATTTGCCATATTCAAAAGTTGGAACCTCTGTAGCTCTTATCCTGAAACCCATGATTTGTTTATTCGCTAATGGTCAAACGTCCTTCGTTCATTTTTCAGTTTAAATACGTGTCGAAATTCATAGAAATTAGGAGTTTATAATGATTATTTTTGCCCTTGTCATATATTTGCAAATAAACATGTAGAGTTTCGATGTGCACTTTTTGAACGTGATATTTTCTTACAGTACGTAAGTGAAATCACTTCAGTGGCTTTTTAATCGATGAAAATCTTTTGAGGGGATAGTTAGGAGCATCAGTCTCGTTCGCGAATTGCAGAAAGAGCAACTTTCATGTAAACAACTATTTTACGTGATTAAGGGATTTCAGTTAAGTGGTATGTGATCTAGTATGGCAAGAAATATAATCACTTTTTTAAGCAGTATTCAGAACTTTATTTGCATTTTGTATTCCTTCTTGATGTGATATTTCCACATCAGTTGGTGGAAAAAGCGAAGTACCGTAATGCATGCAAAGAAAATGAAAACTGAGTGCTTATTTACATTTTTTAAATTTAGAGTACACTTCACCAATTAAATGTGATGACCATTGGGTCAATTGTTTCATATAATGTTCCGAGGTAGCAGTATAGCAGAAAAGATAAAGCTGTGAACTACCTGGACTGGCTACAAATGAGGATGTAATCAACATTTGGGATAATGCAAGTGTTTTTGTAGCCATTATGTACAATTGCGAAATGATAAGAAAAGGCTAAAATCAGTTATGTTATGGTTTATAGTAAAGTGCGCCGCTCTTTTTGATAGAGCATATCTCCAGATTTTTCGAAGAATCTCCCGATTTTTTAAACTGGATCTCCTGTTTTTTACGTTTTGAAAGTTGGCAGGTATGCGTAATAATTAACAGGACAGCAGCTGTCATTTGTATATTAATATACGTTTATTTGGAATCTGAGAGATATTAAATAAACTGGTGCATAAGGCTATTTCCAGAGTTTTCTTGGATATCCATTATGACATAGAACCTGATGATGGTATTATTATAATTAAAAAATTCTCAGTCTCGGTTGCTATATTTTATTCTCCAATAACGCGTTTCGCGCTGTTACCACATCGTCAGACTGGAAACAGACAAATGTTTTATTCCAGTCCGTGTACCTGGCGGGCAGTGAATCTAATGTGGCTAAGGTGAGTAAATTTTGAATAGTCAGATTTACTTGGGCGGAGGTGGAGCCACAGAACTATCTAAAGCTGTGGTGGAGGTAGCTTAACAATTTGTATTGTCATTGGGCCCCTGCAAAGATGTAAACGTACAAAGTACGTAAGGGTTGTTTGAACTAGAACAACTAGGGACTAAAGGTGTATGGTATGGAAATTAATGGAACGCTTTTTATATGATAAAACTCACCTTAGCAGCAGAGGAGTCGCTGCCGCGGCTATGGTGAGTTTTATCATATAAAAAGCGTTCCATTAATTTCCACACCATACACACTTTAGTCCCTAATTGTTCTAGTTCAAATAACCCTTACGTACTTTGTTACTTTGTATGTTTACCTCTTTGCAGGGGCCCAATGACAACACAAATGGTTAAGATACCTCCTCCACAGCTATAGATAGTTCAGTGGCTCCATCTCCGCCCAAGTAAGTCTGAATTTTTAAAATTTACTCATCTTAGCCACATTAGATTTGCTACCCGCCAGGTACACGGACTGTAACAAAACATTTGTCTTATTTCCAGTCTGACGATGTGCTAACAGCGCGAAACGCGTTATTGGAGAATAAAAGATTGCAACAGAGACTGAGAACTTTTTAATTATTCAACACTGTTGCTGCACCAGCCGCCACCACCACCACCAACATGGAATGGAATGAAATGTATTATTATAATTCCGAAAGCGGTAGTTAAATAAAACGTCAAACTTTACAGCTGTTGGTGATTGCATGTATTATTTGGATTTAAAATAAACCAGCCACAGTCCCAAATTCCAGAATAAAATGGAACTACATCGATTGGTCATTAACTGGCGTTTCTCTGTCTCAACTGCTAAAAGGATTCGTAAACATAAAAAACGAATATTTGGAAATCTGTGCCGGGGCTGGTATTTGAACCGTGGACCTGCTGCTGCTTACTTGACAGTTGCGCTAAGCCTTTTACATTAACATAAAAATCAAATGCAGCCAGATTGTGTCTGGCAGACGAAGGCTTAACAGCCGAAAGCTATATTTTTTGTTTTTCTGTTGTGTGTGCCATTCTGTGGCTCATCGGACGTCTCTGTGGTTAGTAGCAGCGTATCCTTTCCAAAATATTGTTGAATCGTACAAGGTATTTCCATTGTTTGAAATAAACTTTTGTTATTTATCTCGTAATGTCAGAGTTCACTTTCAGATTTAGTTTGAGATTTAATATTTGAGGGTTAATTATATTGTGCAACTTAGTAATGTTATGTCAGTGAATTAATAATAAAATCAGATTAATTAGAAATGCAATAATATTATCTGGAAACGAAGTGCTTGCTCTGTTGCTGCAGCAACTGCAAACAGCTCGGCATCTTACATTCGGCGATCGTCGCCCCTAGAAATATTAGTAGAATATGGTTTTTCCCGTGCTCGGAGAACAGTGTTGGGATGACTGATGCTTTTGTTGATGAAATAAGCACATGCTTTCCTTATGTGGTACACACAGCACAGGTGGAGTTACCACAAAGTTCACTCTCATTAACGTCTTGACCATGTAGGAGCAGGTTCATGTGTATAGCCACTAAAGTTCCCAAGCTGTATTCTTACAAATACACTGATCCCTCCGAAATGATTGATAGGTCCAAAGTACTATAGAGAAATACATAAATTTTCTACAGATGAATTTATTCTACTTCGCAGTCTTGGAACTGGTCAGATATCGAATACATAATCTCCCTTTATATAAATAAGCTTAATTACTCCACAGTCCTTTAAAAAAATTCATAAGAAGCAAGTTAGCTATCTATCAGCACAAGATGTAGTATATCATGGAATTCAAGAATAGAAGTTCCCATTCTTCTTCTTCTTTCTTTTTTTAATAGAAAAGTAAGCATAAGAAAGCTTCAAATGAATATACAGAATGACTATTTTCTTTGATCAAGGTGCAGAGCATATATTTGAAGGCATAGCGGTTGAGAAAGAATATAGTTAGTGATGTTGCAGCCTCTATGCCATCCCAGGCACATGGGCTTGAATGCACCTGCAAGTTCTACCCAAGCACATAAGCCGCCCAACCCAAGTATCTCTGTACACTTATTATTTTGGCATTGACAGCTTTCAACGAACTGCAAACATTTGAGTTAGAGAGTACTTCTCCAATAATGCTTCAGAAGTTATTAAAAGCTCCATGCATTACCTTTCTGTTTGCCATCTTTGAGAAATTTTTTAAATTTTGTTTCTAGTATATGTTAATTTGCAATGAGTAATAATGTAATATATACAGTAGTAGAACGATAACAGTTCTGTTAAGAGTACATGTTGTTACAAAGACCCTTCTTTAAGAAACAGTGCCGAAATCATATCCTGGCTCCACCTACTTTGATAATTGTGCTCTATAGCTCGCAGGTGATCCTGTATTACTGCCAAGAGTTCAGTCCGGCACTGAAACAGTCATCAAAGTGTAACTAGGTGAATTACAATTAAGAAATTAGAACGACATATGAAAGTTGGGCTCATGTGGGTTATATGTTTGGATACTCCTTGCAGGACTATTAGGCCCATGTTTCTGTGCTTTTGTGGAGGTTTAGCACTGTAAATGCCTAGTAAGCAGGCGGTCCTTGGTTTGAATCTTGCCCCTGGCACAAATTTTTCTATGTCCATGTTTTATGTTAACAATACCTATTAGCAGTTGAGACTTAAAACCCCAATTAAAAATCTATTATTTACGACAGTTGCAGTATCACACATTGAGGTCAGTTCTTTCAGAGATGTCTGAAATAACGGACAGCAATTTTTAATAATGATGATAATTATTTATTTACTTATTCAGTATGCCCCTGTTGTGAAGCATGTTTGTGGGACTAGGTATATAAATCTGTTAAACACACATGCAGCCAACAATACATGCACTGGATTGATGCTGCAGTTCTGCATTTGGGAGGTGAACTAATTGAATCGTCTGTAATCCAAATAATACTCTCAGGTGTATCTAAAGCACTACAAACAGCTGAAAATGTGGCTTTCTTCCAGGCATGCTTGATCATGTTGTTGAATATGGGTATACTGAACTCATGGGTGAGTGAATGAAGATTGACAATAGTGTTGTGACTGTAGAGTTCAACAAAAGTAGTGTGAAGTAAAACTCGCACATAAAAATGTTTAGCCAAGGGTGTTTTTTTTGTCAATGGCGAAAGGAGATACATCCAAAGGTTGAAAAAGACATGCTGCAGCAGGTGGAATGATTGTGTGTTTATCTGAAATAACAAACAGACCTTGTTGATGTAGTGAAAATGAATCCAGAACCACGCAAAGTTTTATTGCAGCATTGGGATAGAGACAGTTAGCAGTTTTGAAGAATACATCTGTTCACTTTGCCTGATTTTGAAGCCATTATGTATACAGGGTGAAAAGTATTTAAAGCGACAAACTCTGGGAGGTAGTAGGGGACATCAAAACAAATATTTTCCCTAATGTCATTTTTTCCTATGAGGAGTATTTAAACCAGTAGAGGAAGATTTTTCTGGTGGCAGATTAACTAACTAACAAACACTTTTCCATTTTTCTATTACCAAGAGACAACACATTAACACAACCCAATTTCAGTTACAGTAGATTTTCAAAAATGCCTACATTGACATGTAAACAAAAGTTACACCGTCAGATAATGCTCTGTGTGACACGGGCAAAAACCCCAGGAGTATCCTGAATTGTTCCTGCTGCTGTTGCTGCTGCGGCGGCGGCTGCTGCTGCTGCCACTATCTGGGCAAAAGATCCTCTTCTGATGCAACAGGAGTTGCATAAACAAGGTTGCACATCTCTCCCCACACAAAAAAGTCCAGAGGGGATATATGTGGGGATCGAGCAGGCCACATTCTAGTCCAGGAATTGATGCACACAATGAATGAAATGTGCTAATGCCCTGTCATGTTGGAACCACATGCGTTGTCTTGTAGGGAGCGAGACGTTTTCCAGCAATTCTGGCAATGCTCTGGCGAGAAAATGGTAATAGTGCTTGCCAGTGAATGGCATAGGTAGTAGATATGGCCCAATTAAACAGTCCCCAACAACACCAACCCACACATTAATGAAGAACCACACTTGATGTGCGCTAGTAACTGTGGCATGTGGGTTTTCTCATTCCAAATATGCGAATTGTGCATGTTGAAGACTCCATCATGCCACACAGTTCCAGGTACCACTGCGAAAACTGTGCTCTGGGTGGATAATCAACTGGTTCCAGGTTGTGGACACGCTGTACGTGAAGTGGACATAACAATTGCTCTCAAAGGACTGATCTTACATTCATCTAATTTGTCCCCATGTTACATGCAATTGCACAAGTGTTGATTGTAGGATCTTGCTCCACATGCTGCAAGACAGCTTCCTCAAACAGCAGCATTCACACTGTGTGATAGCGTCCCTATCCAGGTAATCTGCTAAATGACCCGGTCTCACACAGCCGTTGGTACACAGCAAAGGTCGTATGATGCGGGATATGGCAATCCGGATATTGCTGTTGATAATCCCACTGTGCAGCTTGTCTGTTGTGGTGTGCTACCTACTACAGACCAATCGTATCATTGTACTCACTTCAGATGTATCGCTCCTTCAGTAAACAGATCCAATGCACTACTAGTCTGGTGAACAACAGTTGCCTACAACTGAAGTGTGTAATATGCCCTCTAACAACTGATGAGCATAATATGGCCTCCACCGGTTTAAATATTCCTCACAGGAAAAGTGACATTAGGGTAAAATGTTTGTTTTGATGTCCCCTACAACCTCCCAGAGAATGTCAGTTTAAATACTTTTCACCCTGTACGTGCGGTTGACGGAGGAGTTAAGTACATCCATATTCAACAACATGATCCAGCATGGCAGGAAGAAAGCTACATTTCCAGTTTGTGATGCTTTGGATGCTCCTGACATTGCTATTGGGAATATGCAAGATTAGAGTTGCTCAATGCACAGCTGTGGGACTGCATCATTTATCTAATGCGCATAGTCAGTTAAATGTGTGTTAAACAGATTTTTATACCAAAACCCACAAATGTGCTTCATAATAAATACATACTGCTAAATGGAATAGCTAAATATATATTAATAGTCATTATGTTATACTGGTACATATGTTTCCTATCCCATTCAGATAACAACTCCATTTATAAGGCTGGCCAGCATGTGTAATTACCGATGTGGGCAGCTAAAATTGATGTAATAATTGTTGATTACACCTAGAATTTCCATTGTAATTTATATTATTGCAGTATCAGTGATATACTTTGTGAATGTATCTTGTCAGTACTCTTCCAGTGCGTGGAAGCTGTGCCAGGGTATCATGATTGGCAGAGATATTGATGTGGTTCTAAGTTGTGACCTTATAAAAGCAAAAATGCTAACAGGCCATTCCCGAGATGAAACTTACCGGCAGATTAAAATTGTATGCTGGACCATGGTTTGAACCTGGGACCTATTCCAGGAGTTCAATAGTCTGTTCAAAATTACATTACTTGATTGATATAGAA
Source organism: Locusta migratoria (assembly GCA_026315105.1). Lineage (NCBI taxonomy): Eukaryota > Metazoa > Arthropoda > Insecta > Orthoptera > Acrididae > Locusta > Locusta migratoria. The sequence continues at coordinate 159,201,639 of CM048747.1, forward strand.
TAAACTATAGCGGAGATGTGATTAATTTGGCCTGTATTCCCTCAGCTCTATACTGCTGATAGTAACCCAAAAGAAATGAAAATAAGTGTCACTAGCTTTTGGGATCAGGCCTCCTACAGGCAGGAGAACACAGTGGTATACTCACAACCTAGGCCACCCTTCACTCTTCCTCATGGCCTGTGTTGTGAGTAAACCCATCCACCTTCCCTTCTCATCTCTTTCTCCTCCTCCTTTTCTCCTTTCTGAAGAAAGATTGATTCTGAAAGCTAGGTATGTTTATTTTTGTCCAAAATTAGTATTGATAGCTACGTTGGAAGTAGTAGATAAAGAGCCCACAGGCGAAGATTTCAGTCTCCAATCTGACTGTACCAGCAACTGCAGCGACTACTTGAAGTTGCCAACCCTTGATCACACACTACATCTGGGCTGTTTGCCATCCTGCATAATCATTGCACACTGTGGGTGTATTTTGTAGTTTTTTATGGTTGCAGAAATCATTATTTCGTATTATTACTGTTTTTTTGTGGTGCTCATAAATGTCAGAATGAAGGATGTTGAATGTCATGAACGTAAAAGACCAGGGACCTGCCTTACTACATCAATTGACAGACAGTTTGCACATGTCATGCCTGCTTGTCCCACTGCTCTTCATTAACTATGTATTTGATATAAATGTAAACAACTGAACATAAAATAACACCATTGTGAATATTTGAGAAATAAAACTGTGGAAATTGAATATTTTTGGGAAGGGGGTGGGTGTGTGGATAAGTGGATTACTAATATAGTTTTGTTTGCTGAGGATGTAATTTGTTGTCATGTTTATGATCATTATTGCAAAAAAGGAGAATCCAGCCCAAGATTATTGGTCACCCTTAAAAAATCAGGTCATTATCCAAGACAGTCACTTACACAACCAATATTTCAGTATGTGAGTTGGATATGACTTAAAGAGGAAGTTATTCAGTTACCAACATATAAATGAAATACAGATGGATTCATCTGAATTTTGACATGCTGAATTTACAATGGTAAAACAAATGGTTGTGTGTGTGTGTGTGTGTGTGTGTGTGTGTGTGTGTGTGTGTGTGTGTGTGTGTGTGTGTAAGATATTATTAGCAGCAACTTACTCCGCAACTAACTCCAAATGAAGTTCATATCAAGAATTTAGTCTAAATAGGAACAAAAGAACTTCTTACAATATCACTTTTGTAATACTGAATCATTTGTATCCCCTCTTACTGGGTGGTCAGTTTAAAACATGTTATCTCACTGCCTCAAAGATGCATAAATCTTATATTTGTTATTTCAGAAATAAGTAGCAGGTCTAGAAATATTAAAAACATTGTAATTCATTTCTCCTAACGACAGCTCTGTATTTCACACTCGAGTGCGCCATAGTACATCATATTTGACTGAAAGTATCTAGTGATACAAAACTCAGACAAAGCTTCATTTAGGAGTAGAAGAAAATTTTATGTATTCTTAACATGTAATTTGCGTAATGTACTCACCTAACATTAATGACACAAATAGTTTTTCTTAACATCCTCAGAAAATGTAATAAACTCAAGTGTGTTGTCTTAATAATGTGCTGTCACGAATACATCAAATGAAAATATAGTGCATTTCTTATAGAATAAATGGCTGTAAGCTCTGTGTCTATACAGGAAATAGTTTGCATGTTTGAGCTAGTTGAATGAAATGTGAGATAATACTTAGGTTCCATATGAGACGAGGCAACTTTGTTCCGAACCTCCATGTGCTTCTATAGAACTATCAATTGTAAAGCAATTTTGGACAGACTATAGCCCTACGAGGTTTGCGAGAGAACTTTTGTGAAGTTTGGAAGGTATGGGGCAAGGTACTGACAGCACTGAATTTGTGAGGACAGGCCGCGAATCATGCTCAAGTAGCTCAACCAGAAGAGTGCTTGCTCTTTAAAGCAGTTTTAATCTTCCAGAAAGTTTCATGTCAGCATACACTCACCTGCAGAATGACAATTATATCTGGAAATATTTCTACGATAGCAAATCTATGGATATTAACTGCAACTGATTTCGGCTTGAAATATTGTCCAGATTGCAAAATTGTAGTTGAAATGTATATTTTACTACAAATTCACAATCTGATTCTTCAGTTTTTTCCAGCATGTTGGTTTATCTAACAGTTCATGGTTATACGACCAGTGCATAGTTGCCAATGGCTCTAATATTTTGGCAGTCAGGAGTGTTTCCATAGTCATGTGCACTGACAAACTGAGCTACTGAGGCAACCAGCAATTTCCATTATGGAGACAACATATAATGATTTTACATCCCTTCCTGCCATTCATTGTGTCTGTGCCCAAGGCTGCTTGTCAGTGGTCATGGGGTGAACTGTATCGGCATCTCTGGTACCATCGATGTATCTGCTCTCCAACCTGGTCCCCAGGCTGCTGTGTTCACTGTGTGTCATTCATAATTAGGCACAGTGATGGTTCCCAAGTCTTGTTAACATAGTTGCAGTTCCTTTTTTCCTTGCTGTGAATTTAGATGGCTTCTCCCAAGACACTGTTTCATTATATTTCAACGTCTGTTCTAAGATACTGGTATGTTTGCATTCCATCACACAATTCTCTGATGGACAGTGCTCTGCAACGACTGACTTGTTAGGATTCATTAGTCAAGTAAACCACTGGTGTTCATGTCATTGATCTTTAATGGTGTGGAGTGTTTATCCGAAATATGAAGTCTTGCGACATTGCCACAGACTATGATATAACCAAATCTTTTGTAAATGTAGTCACCCTTGACACTCTTCAATGAAGCCTTTATTTATTGGACAGACAAAAGACAGTCATTGCTAGGTGCTTTTTCTGAATGTGCCAGACAGGCATTATTAGAGATCGTCAAAGGTAACCTCAGTTTACAGACGGCAGGTTCAGTGGCGTACAGTAAGACAAATGTAGTACAGAAAGTGTTTACACCGCTGAAGACAGATGATAAGAACACCGGCAGTGAACTTAACTCAGTGAGTAGTCAGTTGTAAAGCACTATTGGTTACAGAAGCACAAGGAGGAATATGAACATACCTTAATCTTAGCGCTGACTTCTAAACATTGGTACATTATGAAAATAAGCCACTGACATTCACATCAGTTACAGTCCTATCTCCCAAGATTAAGCAAACAAAACAATCTGGTCGCCGGGTACCGTGCAGCTACTCTGATGTAGTCGAATTGCTGACTGTGATGTGTGCTCTGGGACCCAGACCATGGAGGGAACAGCTTATGGTGGGAGGGGAATGGGGATGGGGGATATGAAATCTCACCTGCACTGTCCACCCCCACCCCCTAGTAGCTTAGTTGTTAGACAATCCTGATAATGGCTGTGTATTTGATAACCGAAATATGAAAGGTCAGTTACAAAATGTAATACGTGAAAAATGGAATAAAACAACTTTTTAGGTTAGTGACATAACAGGGGCATTGGAGATTTCACTGCAATTCAGTACTGGAAAAGTTGGGGACATCCATAAGAATATTGCTAGACTCTAGGGAAGAGGAACTGCTCTTTGACAGAAATAGTTATTTGTTGCATCCACTCAGAGATTCTGTTGTATAATCAAATGGTTGCATAATGTCACAAAGAAAGCTGAAGTGAATTGAATTATTGTGATATTAATAGCTCAAAGCATGGGTATCTCTGAAGTTCTCACCATTCTTTAAGGTTCTTAGCATCTCTAACTCCACAACTTGCTTTACGTTGTGTGATAATGACTAAAAGTGTGGAGTGTGTGCATTATAATTTAGCATGTGACTTTGAATTTGTCATTAGCACAAAAATATAGGTACTTTTTATTTTTATTTTTAAGAAATTTCTTTACTTCAACATCAGTATTGTAGATTAACATAGAATATATGTGCTTGGGTTCTGTATTTACTAATATCATTGCAAATTAGTACTCTGTCAAGTTTCTTGCAGTGTCATGGTTGACAGTGGTAACAATGATAATAGTGTGATGAGTGTTTGATTTGGAACATGGTAGCATCATTGCTATCAAAGTGGGTTAATATTACATTTCATTGACAACAGTTTGAAGCAAGTTCAAGTGAGGATTTCTCATTCACTTGTAGTTATAACACTGTGGCATACTATAGCATAATAGCGAAGACTGTGGTAATGAAAGGAATTTCCAGTAATGGCAGCAGAGTACAGGTTGGTAGACAAATCAGTAAATACTACCGCAGCAACACGGGACACAGCAACCCAAAAAACTTTCATTTGCTGTAAGTCTGTAAATTTGTGTTCATATACAACAAAAATTGGTGTAGAGAAATCTTGCTAACCTTAAAGTCTGTGAAGCCTTCCATTATTTCACTGCTGACAAGATGACCTGTGATGTGCCTTTATAGTCAAATGCACAAATAAATGTCAGTCCTCTGAATTTTTTTTTCTTTTTTCACCCATTTTGGAAATGAAGTGTGTAGCACTCCCATTAATACAGTTGAAGCATTAGAGCAGCAAACTGTATTATTCCCATGACCTAACAGATGATTCCAAGAAGTTTGAAAGATTTTGCAACTCATTGCAGATCTGAGAGCAGTATTGCATCCAAATGTGAGGATGATACAAAGAACATCTCCTAAGATATATTTTGTATCAGTTAAAATCACAACAAGCAATCTGATTTAGTGTTTTATTTGTTGTTCAAGTAGGCTATGGACTTAATTTGTGCAATGTTTAATGGAAGTTATTAGTTCAAATGCAGTTGTACTAAATTAACAGTGTTACTTGTAAACTGAAGTCGGTGGCAACTCATATTCACAGGTATGTCATGAATGACTGTTATTTACCTGTGTCAATTTTCTTGTTAATTATGATTTATCTTTTTTACTTTGAGAATTCAATATTATGTGGAATCCCTGTGTACCATAATCAGGTCACCGGATGAGTTCTGTTGTCATAGAAGTCTTGTACATATTAGTAAGAAAGCTCTCCCTACAATATGTGTTTGCAAGTCTGCAAAGTGTGACACACCTCAGCCTTTCAGTCATAGACTTCATCAGAGTTCATATTCATTCATATAAGCACACTCAGATTGCAGCAGGTTGGGTGTGTGTGTGTGTGTGTGTGTGTGTGTGTGTGTGTGTGTGTGTGTGTGTGTGTGTGTGTGTGTGCGTGTGCGTGTGCGTGTGCACGCGCGCGCGCTCCATTATTAGCCTTGATTTATATCCCCTATAAAAGTGTTACTATGTGGAATATGAAGACAATTCAGCTACCTCTAGAGGTAGGGCCATTGCACTCAGCAAGAAAAATTGAACTTGAAAGGCAAAGGTCCCAGGTTTGAGTCCCGGTTCCAGCAAAAAAATATTAATTTGCCAGGAAGTTTAAACATTGAACTTAACAAATACTCACAAAATTGTCAGTGTACCAGAGGAAAGTGCATTACATATTATTTCAAACTGTTGTATACATTATAAGTTGTTATACTGACACAAGTGTATCACTGGTTGCACTACATGCGGTATCTACTTACTGCTTCAGTATTTCTTTCTCTGCATCTATCACTCAAATGAAGTTTATCTGTGAACTCCCTCGTTTTCTTCATTAATCAATTCGCTAACATGGTTTCACTACTTTTTCACATTAGCAGTTTTGTTACTGTTGGTTTTTATCATATAATATTGTTACTGTACTTGACTTAACTTGTAGCCTTGCAAGCCAAGTTGAATTGTGGTGGACAACTTCGTTATTGATTTGTTCCATTTTGTACACCGCTGAAAATAATTTTATGCTTCAGTATTTGTGAAACAAAGTATGTTTACATCCTAAGAGTGTGCGACCTACTCAGCCTGTTACATTGCTGTCATTATAGTTGTCTATTTTTGTTTTGGCAATCTGTATCAGAATATATGTTTATAATATTTACTTTGTATACTTACATTTCTTTTATAAATTTATTGAAGTCTGCACTATTATAATCAACCATATGATCATTACAGGTGAGCAGGTTCGTATCCTGAGCTACAACAAGTCGGGTGAGTGGTGCGAAGCCCACTCAGCCTCCGGCCAGGTTGGCTGGGTGCCTTCTAATTATGTGACACCCGTTAACTCGCTGGAGAAACACTCCTGGTACCATGGGCCAATATCTCGAAATGCTGCTGAGTATTTGCTTAGCTCAGGAATCAATGGGAGCTTTCTTGTGCGTGAATCGGAAAGTTCACCTGGTCAGAGATCCATCTCGCTGCGTTACGAGGGTCGTGTCTACCATTATCGAATCTCTGAGGATAGTGAGGGGAAGGTAATAAAATTATAAACTTCATATATTTATAACTGTTTAAGATTATGTTTTTCGTGATTATAGATATGTTTAATTATTACTTATCCAAAATAATTTCTGTAGACTACTAATGATTTACTTGTATTCTGTGGCAAGTTGTAAGAAATTGAAGTATTAAATATAGTGAAAGGTCCTGGTAATAATTCTTCCACTACCTCTGTTGGCAAGGAAAAAGCATTTCTGGGTACAATTCATGAAACTTATTTGTTTATTAAAATTCAGTTAGTTTAAATCAGTTGAGATGAGGGTGAATCTAGCATCTGTAAGGTGTCAAAATGCAAGTAACTTATGTTACAGAACTTGAGGGCAGGTAAAAGCTCATTTTTATGCACATTCTGTAGAATCTTAAAACAAATCTGTAAATTTCAATGTTTCTTTTGTCTGTACTCAGAACTTCTGCGATGTCATTTAAAGTTTCACTTATGCCCACAGATAGAATCCCCCTCTCTCCCCCCTCCCTCTTCCCCTCCCCGGTGTTCTGCAGTTTGCATGACAAATTATATACAAAATCAGACCCAGATCTATTAAGTGCAATGCTGCAATATTAAATCATTTATATATGTGGTTATCAGCCTTGCTTCTGCTCACCATTATAAATTTGCATTTACTCTCAGCACAGGGTTAAAACAGTGACTACACCAAAGTTAGTATAAATTTTTTATATATAACTTCCTATCTATTTTTTTCTGTCTGTCTATAATGTTATGACAGCAAACTGTAACTACTCCAGCTTCAGCTGCTCCCTTGCAACTTCTGCTGAGGATCTCTCGAACAGCAAATCACAAATATAGTTTTAATAAGTTGACAAAAGATACATAAAAACATGCTTGACATTTCCACAGAAACAGATTGAATTTACTTTAATTGACCCTCATAAAGTCTTATAAAGTTTATTGAACACCACCTCCAGCTAGTTACTGGCTCTGTTATCTGTTAACCCACCTCTATCAGTCAAGCATGTGCCTACTCAAAAAGTAACAATTGATTAGAAAATCGGAAGAAAAAGCTAAACAGGTTTCTATACTCTCCCAGGGGTCCATACTCCACATTCTTGTTGTCTTTTCTTATGTGGAGAGGAATATTGTTGACCACAAAGGAACACTAGCTCCAGACTTCATAAAGTTGCACACTTAAGTACGTACTTCATCCCGCAGTGGCTACTACTCACCTCCCTGAATCAAGGTGGTCTGCTAGCAAACCTGTTAAGGTTTTGTGAGCTCCAAGCTGCTCTAGAATTTTATGTTTTTAGCCAAACAAGCTGAGATTCAGGTATTTAGAATGCTAATTAACCGTCCTTGATAAAGTATTTTCCAGATCTTTTTCCTGCCAGACATTTCCAAAATTTATTTAACTGGCTGTGGTGTATGCAGTAGCCAAAACCCAGGAAAAATTAAGCTACAAACTGATTATTTTAGAAAATGTAGTTTATTTTACACCCTGATGTAGGTATGGGATATTCTGTAGTCACAAATAGTCGTCGTGGGTTAGAGGCTGAATTGCAGATCCTGCATTCTTAAACCCACTAGAAGAAAACTCAACTATGTTCTTTAAAGTAACTTAATATAATCAATAAGGAATTGGGCCTACTGCATATTCCAAAAATTAAGACTGCCAATTATAGTCTAAGCTGTTAGGTGTTTGAATAACATAATAAAAGTGAGTGAGTTACATTTGGAAGATTTTTGTTCTTTTCAATCTTATTAACTACCCTATGGTAGCCATTAGTGTTATACAGGTTAGAATTTGTAACACTCTCCAACATCTCCCCCACCCCACCCCCATTCTTTTTTGGCGTATGTTTTTCGAACACTTTGTCAAGTGTCTTGTTCCTAGTTAGCTTTAGAAGTGAACGCCAAAAGATTCTTCAGAGAATTATTGTCCGTTGTCACCATGAGATACCATATATGGTATTTTGGTTACTCTGTGGTAGTTGGGTAACATAAAATTTGTCATTTTCAGCAGCTTTTCAGTTTTTCATTTTCTGTCTGCTTTGAGCTTGGATTCACTGAGATAAAACAAACAATAAATGTCAATAGATTATCAGTAACATAAGACCATGATTCTGGAACAAGTCCTCCTGTCCTTCACTCAGTTGTACAAAGTAATATTTACTTGCTAAATAGCATGATACCAATGCAAAGAAAAATTTCATTGAAAAAAGAATTATTTTAATAATAGGGAAAGATATGAATACTTAATTTATGGACGTTATTAGACATTTCACAATCTGGGTAACACTTTCAGTTACTAATCATAATTGTTTTTCACTCTTATAGTTATTAATCCCCAATTGAAGGGAAATTTGCTGTTATAGTCCCAAGTGTCAAAATATTCTCATCCCATAATAAGCTGTTTTAAATATGCATAGGACTATGAATCTAACATGTAAAACCATTTCAGAACAAAAAATAATGTTGACATATAATTTTATACATAACTTTGAAAATTTTACAATAGCAGCAGAGTTGAAATTCACTCTCATACATGCTGCAAAAATATTTTTTTTTTTTTTGCTTTATGCTCTATTATAATTAATTGCTTGATATGTATGTTGAACTGAGTAATAAGTTCAATTTTTATTTATATTTTGCAATTGCTTGCAGGTATATGTGACAACAGAGAGCAAGTTCAACACACTTGCAGAACTGGTTCATCACCATTCGATGCATGCCGATGGCCTTATTACGCAGCTTTTATACCCAGCTCCCAAACACAACAAACCGACTGTGTTTGCCCTTAGCCCAGGTGGGGGTTCCCTTCACATACCACTTGTATCAAGTTAGTGCCAAAATATTTTTTCAGAATGAGCTTCTGCAACTAATGGCATGAAAAATGGTGCACATGGAAACTAATGAGGATGGTCCTTAACAAGTTTTATTTTAATTTTGTTACTAATTTTAAAAGTCCATTAATGTAACTTTTTTCTTTATCTGTTTTTCAGTATATTGTGCTCATGCTGTGTGAGATGGCAAGAAATGAGCCTGACAGACTTGATGTAGATATCTGCTCCAACCCATTTTAATTTACTACTAAAGACTAATAAAGTTTGTTCTTTTATAGTAATATATATCTACTTTTGTGAACAATGGTTAACAGTTTCAATATGTCACAATTTCAGGACAGTGTCACATATTAGTTCAGTTTGAGAAACCCAGTTAGAGAGACAGTATAAGTATTACATGTACAAAAGAATTTTGCTGAAAACTGGAGTAGACATAGTAGTTTTATCATATGAATCACCATTTATGCCAACAAAACAAACTTTCAGTTGACCAGTTAGTTTAGATTTTCTGGAAGTGTATATTTAGTTATAATATCAAAAGGAGAGTACCAGGAGAAAATTTAAATATTGCAGTGTGAGAATGTTTGCCTAGTAGCAACCTCAGGATGCAAACGTCCATTACTTATTATTGACACACTTAAAAATGAAGAAAGAAAAACATTACCTCCTGAATTATTCCCCCCCCCCACCCCTTTCTCAGTTTCTAATCATGTTATTAATTTCACTTATCTTCCCCTGTTCCTCTTCATTTCTTACTTTGTACTTACCTCTTGACTGAGGTGTTTAGTGCTGTGTTCATTAACAAACTACCTTTGTCATACTCTATCAGGTCAGTCATTTTTAATTTTTTTTTCTTCTGTTACTCACGATTGACGACCTGCTCCCATGTTGGGTTCTGAATGATCTTGCCCCTACTTGCTATATTCACGAATGAGCCTCCATTACCTTTGAGAAAGGAACCAATTCATTGGATTGTATTCTGCAAGAGCTGTTATGACCATTGATCCTAAACATTAAATGGAAGACAGCAGTCTGTTGCAAACACCCTGAAAACACCCTGTTTTACTGCAGATCTAGAGTTCTCAACTATATTACACTGTCCTCATCACTGCATTGCTTACATTCGTGCTTGTGTAAGCTGTCAGACATTTAATTTTGAGCTTGATGTTGTGCTCTAAATGGCATGTACAAAATTTTTTTTTACATACCATTTAACATTAAGCTCAACATTGAATAGCCTGAAATTCATTCATCTAAGCAAAGCACTGGTGGTAACTGTCTAACACTTAAAATTTATAAGATATGCAGTAAAACAGAAATTTTTCGACTGACTACTGTGCTTCATTGACTCTGAAGCAAAAATTAGTTTTTGCATTTAATGATGTGTATTGACAGTACTGGACTTTTACCTCATGAAGGGAGATATTGGCCAGCCATTTTACCTCTTTGTAATAGTGTTTATTTGTTAACATTTTGGAATGGAAGTAAATTGTTGCCTTCCTGTTCCTGATTATAAAATACAAAACACTGAGGAATTTTTTTCTCCCATAAAAAGAAAGGAAAAAAAAAAAAGACTAATAAAGAGTCTAACCATTAGATTAGTTGTAAGTGGTTTGATTTTTTGTGTGTCATTCTATCATTGATAGTCTATCATCACCTGAGTTTTCCTAATTCTCTTGTAGATACTAGCTGCTTGGTTTTGGCACTTTTAATATGGTGATGTGGACATATTCCTTTCACGCACCTATTAAGGCCTGCTTTTCTAAGTCATTACTACAGCAAGGCAAAATGTCATGTCTGTTAAAGCAAACAATTTACAGAAAAGCATATTTAGTATATGTTTTATTTTACTTCCTATTTTAATGTAAAAAAGATGGAAACTTTCCCAGAATGGTGATAGAAGCTTTTGTTAAAGGTTCATGTTCCAATAAAAATGACCTGTGCAACATTAGTTGAAGTAAAATCAGTGGTGTCTAACATTTTTGGACTGTTGCTGGTACGACTAACAATACAAAGAATTTTTTTTGTATAAACTACACATGTCATATTAGTGATGTAACTGCACCTGCACAGTTAGTTATTTTCTGTCCACTCCACATTTTGCTATACTTTTGTGTCAGGACTCTTAGTTTTGAACAAATGACATAGCATTAGCTGCGGATTTATGCTAGCTTATTGTCAAAGAATTTATTTACAGTCTCAAATTATTTTTCTCTTCCCTCCCTCCGTCCCCTGCTTTCACTTACTCCCTCCTACCTTACGCCTGTTCTATCCGATTTGTCCCCTTCTATCTCATTATCTATCTACCCTGTCTTCCAGTATTTTACATCTGTCATGTTGGTGAGGAGAATGTATATTGGGGAGGGGGGTTGATGAAATTGTATTTGTGTATAAATACCTAATTTGTTTCTGAAATTACGCTCAATATTTTGGAAAGGTTAGATTGCTACTCACCATAGAGACACCCGATGAGCCACAGAAAGGCATATATAAGAGAATACACAAAAAATGAAGCTTTCGGCTGTTAAGCCTTCAACTGCCACAGTGAGAACACACACACACACACACACACACACACACACACACACACACACACACACACAACCACTGTCTCTGGCTGTTGGAGTTGGACTGCAACACACAGCTCAGTTGAGGCTAGAGCAATTGGTGGTGGGGGTGAGGAAGCGACATGGAGAGGGAAGTAGGAAGGGAAGAAAGAGATGCCGGTGGAAATGGAGCAATACGTCAATGCTGTCTGACAGATAGGAAGGGACTGGGGTATGTGGCGGAAAGGGAGATGTACATCAGTTTGAGTGTGGGTACGTACATAAAGGGAGAGGAAGGAGAGTGGTGGGGGCAGGAACTAGCAAAGGAATAATGTAGGAACGGTTTCCATCTGCGCTATTCAGACAAGTTGGTATTTGTAGGGAGGATCCATATGGCACAGACTGTGTAGCAGTCATTGAAGTGAGCCACATCATGCAGTGCTGCATGCTCTGCAACAGGATGGTCCAACTGTCTCCTTGCCACAGTATGATGATGGCCATTCATCTGCACAGACAGCTTGTTGCTGATCATGCCCATGTAGAAAGCTGTACAGTGTTTGCAGCTCTGTTTGTATATGACATGACTGCTACTATAGGTTGTCCTGCCTTTTGTAGGTTAGGTTATGCCTGTGACAGGACTGGAGTAGGTGGTGGTGGTGGTGGTGGTGGTGGTGGTGGTGGTGGTGGATAGTACAGATTTTGCATCTACGTCTATTGCAGGGATATGATGCATGGGGTAAGGGGTTGGGAGCAGGGAGGGAGTAGGGATGGACAAGGATATTACGTAGGTTTGGTGGGTGGCAGAATACCACTGTAGAGGGGGTGGGGAGGATTTTGGGTAGGGTATTTCTCACTTCAGGGCAGGATGAAAGGTAATCGAAACCCTGGCAGAGAGTGTGGTTTAACTGCTCTAGTCGTGGGTGGTACTGTGTGACGAGAGGGATGCTTCGTTGTGGCTGAACAGTGGGTGTGGAGGAGATGGTGGGTACTGGACAGACAGGGCCCGTGATATCTGTTTCTGGACAAGGTTTGGTGGGTAATTGTGGTCAGTGAAGGCCTCAGCGAGGTGTTCGGCATATTTTGAGAGGGACTGCTCATCACTGCAGATGTGATGACCATGGGTGGTTAGGCTGTATGGAAGGGACTTTTTGGTGTGGAATGGGTAGCAGCTGTCAAAATGGAGGTATTGCTGATGATTGGTAGGTTTGATGTGGACAGAGTTGCTCAATGTCGAAGAAGGTGGCTCAGTGTGTTGAGTAAGGATTCCTTTAGGTGGCCCATGAACAGATTGACATAGGAAGGTGCCATATGGGTGCCTATGGCCGGGCCATGAATTTGCTTGTAGGTGATGCCTTCAAAGGAGAAGTAATTGTGATTATGGTGTAATTGGTCAAGGTAATGAGGAAGGAGGTTGTAGGGCGTTGTGAAAGGTAGTGTTGGGAATGTTGGTATAGAGGGAGGTGGCATCAACTGTTAAGAGGATGGTTCCAGATGGTAAAGGAACAGGAACAATGGAGAGTCGGTGGAGGAAATGGTTAGTGTCTTTTAAAGGTATGTTCTGGCTAATAGGTTGTTGTCTATAAGAGCAAAGATTCTCTCAGTGGGAGCACCATAACCAGCCACAAAGGACACCCAGAGAGGTTGGGTTGAGAAGGGACTGGAGATCCTGTTGGATTTTTTGGGATGGGATGATTCTTCCACATATACACCCTGCCACAGTCAAAGATGGAGCTTTGTGTGTGTGTGTGTGTGTGTGTGTGTGTGTGTGTGTGTGTGTGTATCTATCCTTTCGAAAATATTGTTGAATCCTATAAGGTATTTCCATTGTTTGAAATCACACACACACACACACACACACACACACACACACACACGATTTCCACTAGTTTTGAATACTCTTTCTCTCATTATATATTGCATCTTTACCTTTCACTACTATTCATCAGAATACAGAAATGTTACTAGCATTTTTTTAAATGTCGGGCATTGATGGATAGAAAAGCTGTTTTGTAAATGAGTATTTTTGTCCATTTCAGTAATTGTCATTCATGTTCATTTAAATAAGGAACCAACCAGTTGCAGGGTTGTAGATTTTATTGTCGACTCTTTTGAGACAATTATCCTCTTTCATGTATATAATTGTGTCATTTCATCATATTCTGTTTGAACTTATAGGACACAATTATATACCTCAGGAAGGGCAATAATTGCCCAAAACCGCTCAATAATAAAATCTATAACCATGCAACTGGTTGCTACTTTAATTTAATGTTTTATAAATGAATAATTAATTTGCAATGAGGTTAGCATGTGTTCTTTCATTTGTGCAACTTCATCATACCGATTATGTACTACTGATATAAGCAATCTTTAAGTAGAAGGGGTGATAAAATTTAAACCGAACATCTGCCACATTGGGACCGGGGAATAGTTCCATTCAAAAGTGATCACTACATAGTTGGACATTTATCCATTGTCAGTCGAGTTGCTCAGTTCATGTTATGTAGAATCAAATCGACCAGTTCATATTTCCACAGCTGCACCATTTCTTGCACCACCTTATCCAACTGAAACTGACACCCTAAACATATTTCTTTCGGTTGCAAAAGATGTGGAAATTACGCATTAAGATACAACCTGTACAGGATATGTTGCAGTCTTTTTCAACCAAATCGCTGAAGCATAACCTTTGTTCAGTTGGAATTTGGGAGCCTTGTTATCTTGCAAAATAATTAGTCTACCTGAATGCATTCCTGGACCTTTTTAGTGTATGATGCATCATAGTTTCTGCAAAGCACTATGGCTTCATTATGCTTACACATTTTAAAAACTACAAGCTGAGGGGACCTGCAGTCAGTGGAAAAGGTTGTCGTGAATTTATAATAAGTTTTGTGATCAGTTTAGATTTTCTAGGGGTGTTCCCATGGTTGGGTTTGCTGTTCACCTTCAGGCTCAGAATAGTGACTCAACTTTTCAACCCCTATGGCAGCATGGGACAGAACCATTGCACGATAACACCTGCTCCTACACTACAAAATGGACGAAGGATGTGAGGGGTTTTTTTTTTTTTTTTTTTTGTTTTTTGTTTTTTGTTTTTTTTTTTTTTTTTTTTTTTTTTTTTTTTTTTTTTTTTTTTTTTTTTTGTTTTTGTTTTTGGAAACACTGCAGCATCCACTGTACAGCTTTGATCTTTCACCATGTAATTTTCAGACATTGGGAAATCTGAAAAAAGATGTACTCTCAAATGAATAGCTACCTGAGGAGGTATGGTTATGGATTTGTCAGTGGCCATTCACTTTCTGTAGATCAAGGATTAATAGTCTCAGTAGGATAATGTCTTACTCCATGTGATGAATCCTTTCAAATGGAATTATTCAATGGTCCTATCATACTGGGTGATAGGATTTCATTTGATAGTCGTTTATATTGATGAAACATACTTATATTTCACTACATTGTCAGGTTCAAGTAAGTGTAAATATATTATTACAGTGAAATTCCCAAAGATCATTCGTATTTTGAGAAATAATAAAGAATCACACATCAAACATACAAATTTGCATTTATGTGTGTGTGTTCTAAAAATGTTTGTACAATCTATGGGACTTAACTACGGGGTCATCAGTCCCTAAACTTACAAACTACTTATGAACTACTTACAAACTAGGACGGCACAAATATCCATGCCCGGGGGGGGGGGGGGGGATTCGAACCCTCGACCGTAGTGGCCGTGCAGACCATGACTGGAGCGCCTTAGTCCCCTCGGCCACTGCGGCCGGCATGTGTGTTCTAAAAGTTTATTAAAGGACTTTGGCGTGACAGTTTATCAGAAGCTAATAAGTGCCTCTAAGTGTGTAATTACTATTGTTTTCCAAATGTAAATTTAGCAGAAGAGGGAATTTTGAGGTATAAATTAATAAATTACACTTACTCCACTATTTCTTACACCAAAAGACCTTTCTCCTGCACACCCTCTGCTCCCACTTGCCCTCTGTTCATGTAAGTAAAATGACTGTGCTATCACCCCTACACTCTCTCAACCTGACCATCTTAGGACCCCCGCCCCATCCCCTTGTCCACCTTCCAGCTGCTACTCTTTCTTCACTGCTTTAATCCCCACCTCTCTTTACCCATCCAACTTAACACCACCATCTCTTTGCTTAACCACCTTACCACCATTCTCTCTTTGCTGAAGTGCCTTACCCCTCACCCTGTCTCTTGGTTCAACTTTACCTCCCCCTCCCCCCCTTTCCCCTTCACCTGATGGTGCACACTCTTCGCCTCCTCTGTTCTCTCCCTTTGCCTAATGCAGTGCTCTCCTCTGTGCCTGTCTTTGCTGACCTTCTGTTTTTCACCTCTTTGTAATAGATAGAAATTTATTAGAGCCTCTTAAAGGTCTCCATTCAAATAATGAACACATTGATCTGTTTGCCAAATCTGTTATGATCAATTCATTCATCAGACTCAGATAGCAGGTGCCATTAATATTCTAACGCATAAGTTATATCAAATACTGCTGCTAGATGTGCAATATGTTTGTATTGAAATTCTTCCAAGCATCATATGGAATCAAAATATGTAGACATCATTTCCTTGATATATTCATGTAAAGTTCAAGGAAAATTTGTTCATAATTTGCAGGCAGCAGTTTGACATACTGAGGAGTGAACATCCAATGTTACCTGGGTCTCCCTGCACACTCCCATTTATATTGGCACATGGGTGTCATAATTTAGGTTGATTATAAACTGTACAGTGTTAAAAATTTAGAATTTTTCTGTAAGAGAATGTGCCAGTTCTTTGCATTGTTATTTTTCAAAATAATTTGCATCTAGAATTTTATCTTAAGAACAGCTTTTCCCATTTTTGCTTGTTTTAAATGTAGTGATTCTACCCCTTTCAAATTTCTTTTTGGAGATATGAAGTTAAAGTTTGATATTCTGGCTGTAATTTAGTTCTTCTTGTGTTTTAGTTTCTCTGTATGTCATCCATATTCCACAGAGCCTGTTACAATTATGAGGTAGCCCCTTTATACACAAATTTTAGAATCCTCTTGCTTTCAGTCACTTGCACTTCTGTGCCATGGATATGCTTCTCATGGTTTTATATGTAGCACCCAGGCATATGAATGCAAAATAGAATGATTTTGTTCCTGCTCAGTTATCATTTTGCTACTGCCATTATTATTTTTGCACAATTAAATTTGACAAGGGAAATAATATTGAATGCATTGATTTACTAATGTAAATAAAGTTCACCAAGAATATCAGCTGTTGCTCATTGTCTGCATATATTTGAAATTAATACCTTCATGCAATCTTGCTTGGGTCCCAGCAGATTATTTGGACAGATTCCATGTGATACAACATGTTGAGGTTTCTTGGCACTAGGATTTCTTAACCGTTGTCAGTCCAAACGCTACAGATGTCAATGGTCTCAATTACTTCCCACCAGTCTTTATGATCAAAGTATTACATGTTCCAGAACCCGATGAATGGGAGATCAACCGCACAGACATCGTGATGCGACATAAATTGGGCGGAGGACAGTATGGTGATGTGTATGAGGCAGTTTGGAAACGTTACAATGTAACTGTTGCAGTCAAGACACTCAAGGTGAGTGTATGTGCCTTGTGGACATAAAGTGCCACAAATTACTGTTCTCCACCCATCACATACCTAGTTCTTACAGTATATTTTAAAAATACTGTTTAATTTGTAATGAGATTGACATCTGAGATACTAAGAATAAATTTTACAGTATTATTTTACACAGCTCTTTTGAAATGTAGATTGTACTCATAATTTTATAATGCAGAGTTGTGCTGAAGGAGCTTGCATTGTGCCATGAATTATTTTTGTTGCTCAAGCTATTTTTTGTGCTGTGGAACTGTTAATATTGTTCTAGTACTATTTCAAGCAGTAAGTTGGTGCATTTAGTTGCTGTGATATGATTAAGAACTGTTCCTTTAATTTTGTTTCAGCTTAGAGTGAGAAATACCATACTACTTATGATCGGTGCTGTGTTAAATTTGCTAACTCATTAAATATACACTCACTATCCTTTATGAAACTTATGTTCAAGTTTGAAGAGCTGATTAAAATTTGTTATAGACGTAGCTTAAGGAAACAGTTTCATTTTGTTTGAAGTAAATCTAATTTGTTAGAAAACAAAGACCTAAATAAATGTGTGTGTGTGTGTGTGTGTGTGTGTGTGTGTGTGTGTGTGTGTGTGTGTGTGTGTTTTAGATTCAGCTTTTATTCCAGTTTTTGGATGACATTACCCGACTCATTACGAATGAAATATATTCTGTCTAATCTGTTAGGTTTTCTTAGTGCTATTGATTAAAGTTCTGCTTTCGAAGTACTACTGAGTGAGGTAGTGCAGTGGTAGTACACTGGACTTGTAAATGGGAGGAAGTTCAATCCTGGCCCTGGCCATGCTGATTTAGGTTTTCCATGATTTCTGTAAATCATTCCAGGCAAATGTTGGGGTAGTTCAATCCAAAGGGCATTCCAATTTCCTTCCCTACCTAAGACAAAAATTATCAGTGTGTGTGGTTTGTTTCAAATGACCATGATGCTGACAATTTGTTATACCCTAATTTTCCTTCCTTCCTTTGATATTCCACCAAATTGTTGTTGTTTCCATTTCATGCACAGTATGTAATTTAGAATACTACCCATATTCTTCATGTGCTGCAAGGTATTCTATAATGTGTATTTGTTGTTGATTTGAATGTGCTGTTTCTGGAATCCATATCTACCAAGAGATCACTTCATTGGCTTTAGTGGATACTGGCCAAGTTTTGTCTGCTGAAACCTGGACACACAAACTCTTCTGAACCAACACTGGACTGTTCAACAAGGTGTGAAATGCAGTGATGACTTTCAGTTTCAGCTGTCTCAGGCTGATGAGTGCATGAGTGGGTGGTGCAGGTACCAAAAAACTGTGGTTCTTAAGTGTTAACAAGGCTGAATTATGGTCTGAGCAGTGTTCACATGGTCACAAATTAGGCCCTATCACATGGTTGCAAGGAACAAACTATATATGCAAGTTATGTTGACAGTTTTGCAGATCTTGTTCCACTTTTTCTGGCATAAAAGTAATGTAATTGTGGTTATCAGCTTTAACAGATTGGTGTATCATGTCATCAGTCTTAGATTGACTCTAGATGGCTTGATGATCATTTAACTAACCACCAGTGTTGGCTCCCAAATTAGCTGTCTTAACCATCAATATCTGACATACTTGCTGAACCCAGCACAATAGTAATTGTGGATAGCACTGCAAGATGCATTAAATTATCCTCATAACAAGGTGGTTAGGTGAGCTGGCTAGCTTGGAAGTGTAATTTAGGCAGTTTCTTGTATCAGTATCAGACTGGCAAGGGAATGAAAAGTATAAAGCAAGAAGGGAGGGGAAACTGGCAGTGGCGGGAATTAAACGCAGGCTGCAGAATTAGCCATCTGTTCTTTTATCCAATGCACTACTTCAACACTTGATGAATTGCTTCTCAAAGTGGCTTATATCTAAGGTATATTGTAATTGGGACTCTCTTGTGAGTGTTTGGTGAGAGACAGCCTGCAACCTGCCTTGGTAAGTAACTGGTGTCTCTTATCCACATACCTCATGAAGTACACACTATACAAGCGTTTAGTAAAATGTTGTTGTACTCAAATATGTGATTTACTCCAGAAGCAGATGCATACATGCCATCTTTTACAGGGTGTTTTTTTTTTTTTTTTTTTTTTTTTTTTTTTTTTTTTTTTTTTTTTTTTTTTTTCAAAAAATATACAGAAATTGCAGTATTTTACAGTTTTACACATGGACGCCGTTATTTTATGACTTAGCGGAGAAAATTTTGAACCATTGACATTTGATAATCACTCTACCTCTGTACAATCGATTTTTGGGTGGACCGAAGGCAGTTTGAAATAATGGATAACTCATTCTTCAATATTATTGGTACTTTTGACAGTTTGATGTTCATGTTATTATTATAATTGAATGTAAGACCAGGCTAACAGTTATTCCATGTGAATCTTAGGTGACAACAGGCTCTACACCACTGATTCAAAGAATTGATGATCAGTTTGCTATTGGCATTCAGTCCTAGAACAAAGTTCTCACTAAAAGTTACACAAAACTGAAGATGCACAGTTTTCTTCCTGTCTTAATTTACTTTTCATGTCAAGCAAAGGGTGTGAATGAAACTACAGAATGTGTGTGTTGTCAGTATTTGTACCAGTTTCTGCAATTACCCATACTCTGTCTTAATTTCAGCTGAGTATTTGCTGTTCAGTGGTCTTTATCCAGTTTATATGGTTTTTGCTACTGTTCTCAGTGAAGTTGCTAATCATAAATCCATTTTATTTTCTAAGTTTGTTAAATAAATCTAATTTTATTAATTAAAACAATATTCATTTAATATCTGTCAACATCTGCAAGTATTTTTGTTCAATTATATGTTATGGTCCTTTTGGATCATCTTCATGTAGTGTAATTACATTTGGAACCCATCATCACTGCATCATGACAAATACAAATGAATTTTATTGTTTCTCTTGAGTAGATGTTTTTATCCCTTTCTTTTTTTATAGATGTACCTAATGGTTAAAACTTTATCTTCTTACTAACAGTGTATTGCCACTATTATAACAAGCAAATTAATATCCTTCGAGTGAATAGGATGGATGACTTGTAAATCACTAAACACAGTAATCCTTGCCCACTATTCAAATGCAGTAGCTGTGGAACAGTATTTTTGATCATTCCTCACATTTTTAAAATGCACTACTCCTTCTGACAAGGTATTTTACAGATTTGAAGTTTTCAGGAATGCTGTGGTGAATTCAGTTACATGAAAATGTTGGCCTTGCTTTCACAGATTTTTCTCAACAGGAGATATTCTGTTTAATCTAAATTATACTAAAATTTGAAAGTGGAGATGTAAAGCAACTTTCAATAAGGCATGATTATCATTTATGTATCACATAAATATTTATGCATTATTTGTTTATTATGTTACCACTTGTTGTTTGATCTCTGTGTTGTGTAATTTCTTTTACACAGATTAATCCCAAAGAAATGGATTTATTTGTTGAGAAATATTAACAGAGCTAACTGTCCCACATTCCTCTCTTGGTGAACTTGTAAATTCACTTGGATCAAGAAATTTGGTTTGTTATTCAAGACACAGGACTCACCTTTGCCAGGAGGGAAGGGGTGGGGGGGGGGGGAGGTGGCATTACTATCCAGATTCCTATCAATCCATTCTTATTTGGTCCTTCTGTAGTTTCCCTAAATCAATTAAAATGTTTGTCAAGGTGGTTCCTTCGTAAAGAACATTTTGGACTGCCTATTTTATCCTTCAAATAGCCAATCTGGGACCTATTTTCTTTCTTCATTACAAAAATGTAACCCCTTTTAGTCATGAGAACATATAACACCTATGTGAGACTTTATGGGAGCTAAAGATTGGTATGGAATAGTCTCTAAAAGATATTTTTTTTAAATATAAAAGTCATCAGAGTTCAGCCAGTCATGCTTCGAATTTTGATCTGCTTGCTTGAGTACTGTTTTCAATATTTCACTCTTAAAATTGATTAGATTGATTTTCAGTGGGATTTAAATCTGGGGATAGTGTGACACGTGTTAATTTGGACACCATTAAGATGGAGCAATGGATGAGTTACATAACAGCTAAATACAGATACTAAGGTTTAAAATACCTCAAATAAAGAATAAAATTCTGCATAATTAAAATAGTCACACAAAATGTCTGAGTTTGATGGCAGCTTTACTCGAGCCTTTGCATGTGTTACTTCCTGGAGGCTTACCGATGACCTGTTATAATTGCTACACTTTGTGACCATATTCTCTCAGTAATCCAATTCTATATAGCCCATTGTTGCTTTTCGAAAGAACCATTCAGGCATTTTCCTGGAGCAGTTTAAGGAAATCAAGGCAAACCCAAATTGTGATGGTCAGATAGGGATTTGAACCATCATACTCTTGAATAAATTTGCTAACTGATGTGCCACCTTGCTTGGCCATGTCATTGGGAGGGATATGTCTTAAGGTATGTGTCACTAAAGGTGAATCAAGAAAAGAATGAACTTGTTTTATTATAAACAGCAAATCATTTGATCCCATTCTCAATTAATACTGGGATTTGATTAACTTCTGCTTGGATTCTTTTAATAGCTTTATCTGGTGCTTTTGATTCATATTCAGTGTATTGAACATTTTCATTTTGAATTTAACAACAAATAATGCGAACTCGCAGATCAAACTGGCAGGTACCATAAATAAAGTACAGGTAAGGTGTTCAGTTGCAACAGAGGCAGAGAACCACACTTCAGTGATCACACTGACAGGGGAAAAATAGATATCTTTTTGTGGCACTAGTTGAAATTTGTCACAGAACACAACCAAATATGGCTTTAACCATCCATTGTGCATGACAGATTGCCCCTGTAGCAGAGGAACATTATCTCCAATGTCGTGTTTTACATAGAAGGATGGGTGGTACATGAAAATGTCATCTGTAGATTGCTGTTCTCAAAGTATCTTGAACAAAGTCAACTAAGATTGATTTTTACTTGTAATGATGGATATTTTGAGACATAGCTGTTAGTGTTCGTGGAGCTTTCTTCACCTCAGAAGTGAAAGTTCAGACAAATGAGAGCCACTCTGTTGTACAGGTTTATGGACATTGTATATTCAGGCTGTACAAATTACCACACTATAAATGAACTAAGAAGACCTTTTAAGTAAATTTGACATCCATAGTTGCAGTTAGTGTAGCACTTATCAGGACTTTGAATTAATACATACATAAAAAAAAAGTTTTTTCATCACCCATCAAACAGAAGTGATATGGTGTTCTATTCTATCGTGAATTGGTATTTATAAAGTAATAGATCTTCCAATTTCCTGTGTGGCATGGTGCCCACAAGTTCATTTGACATACTGTGTCCTGCTTGCTGCAGAAATTTAGAAATGTTTCTGGCCAGTACTTACTACCTGAGCCTTCGTTCTACATTGCGTGTTTTGAAGAATGACTCCTTGGTCTGCCAAAGAATTGCCCTCTTTTGTTGCATTCTGAAAGTAGCTCACTTAATTGTTTGTGCAGAGCTCCTACTTTACTTAAGATATTGTTATAATCAGAACAAGTTCCCATCGAAGCAGTATGGCACGCTGTTAAGTTTTCATAGCATGGACTTAACAATGTTAAGTCTCACATCCTATCCATTAAATCATTAAAGTGTGGAGGTGGCATATTAGTTCGCAATGCCAGTGGCAGTTGGCTACTCCAGAAGGTTTGCAAAAAGTGTCAGGTACCATGCAAGAGTCTACCTTACTTCTACAGTGTCAGAGGTACTGCGAAGTTCTTCTATGTATATAAAAAAAAAAAAAATAAATAAATAAATAAATTAAAATAAATAAATAAATAAAATAAAATAGAATAAAATCATCTTGAGTGACCACCTGGAGTACCTGTTCTTGTCAAGTGGAGACTGGTTGTACTAATTGTGTTTTTAATTTAATGTCGGCTTCCGTAGTTGGCGGGGCAGTGATGATACCCTGTACCTTGGCTGCATAAGAGTGGTCAAGTTGACTAACTACCAGTGCAAATGTAGTGGCGTCTGCAGTCATTTTAGTGGAAAGAAAAGTTGCTTAAACTTCTGAAAACCATAAGGCAGGATCGTGTGGTGAAAACGGGGGTAGCCATACTACAAGGCTAGATACAGTGGGATAGTCGTTACTTTCACAGCTAGTGTTATTTTTTCATCCTTTTTCTTCTTTGTGTTACTATTGGCGGTACAGTACTAAGGTAAGTACTGGCCAACCAATCTCTCTCTCTTGAAGAATAATTTATCGTCTCTGAGGAGAATTTTCATCAGTAATGCAATATTAACTTCAGCACTTAATTTTTAGAATATTAGAATTAATAAAGCACTCACTCCAAACATGACTTAACATGACGAATAACTAACATAAATATGATAATTTGTCACTAAGAAGGAAAGACAATAAAGTGATTAAACAAACTAAAAATAAATTCATCATTTTTAGACAGTTCTTCACTGCAGCAAGGAGTAATTTCACTCTCAGCGGTGGGCAGGCTCCATTGACATATGTCAAGTGATCAGCTGATTGCAGTGTGTCCGTTGCTGCAAGTTCAATGACTGTCTTTGGCAGTCATCCCTGTATTGTGGTGTCTTGAGCTTACCCCTGATGATCAACAGTGGCATCAGAAATCCGCCCTATGATACCTGCCCGTATCATCATTGATCCACCACCTTGCTGTAATTGATAGATAGAATATCTCTGGTGTGCAGGATTACCAGGTTCCCTCGACAGACTTTGTCGATATTCACCGGATATCAGACATGTGGCATTCGTCTGTGAAAAAACCGTTGGACTAATATTCTATAGTCAATTTTTGGTGATAGCATGGTGCCTGGGTGTAAGGGATGGGTCTTTCCATGGCCATCTACAAGACAGTGCGTTGTGAGTCTTTTTTCATACAGTTTGGTCTGGCAGTTGCATCTCAGTGGCCTCAAAAAGTCATTAATCATGGTGACGGAGTAGTTTGGGTTCCTTCAGCTGAGAAGTTGCAGATTCCGGTCGTCTGCTGCATTTGTTGCTCTAGGACGAACAGTAGGGGACAATTCATAGACAGTGCTGTAGTTTGAAAATTCTGTTTCCCTGCTGTATCACTCTGACTCAGGACTGTACATGTTACAACTTCTATTGATGCAAGTACTTGTTGAGATAATCAGTTTGCTATCAAATATTTATATTCTTCTTTTTGCCATTGGAAAAAATCTGTATATTGTCTCCAAATGCTGTATTCTGTTCCTACACTGTATATTGAATGAAGGTACAAACGTTACTGCCTACCCTACTTTTAACGAAATGGGTATAGTTTATGTAGATGGATAGGCAAATTTGTTGTAGATGGATAGGCAAATTTGTTTTCATTTTATGATAGGTGAGAGGACCAAGTTTTTCAAATCATGTCAACCTAGATCCACAAGGAATGTGTTTACAGTGTACACAGATGATGTAAAACATTTTTGGATGTGTGTATATATGTCAAATAACACCAAACAAATTAACAGTTACTGTAACAGTAAATGCTGGATTTCAGGTCATGTGTAATGCTATTTTGAAAATGTGTAGCCATCCATATTTCTTTCCTCTATATTACAGAGTTAACTTCAATAAAAGGAAAAAAAAGACTGTAATATGTAACTTGGTTGGATTAATCATATGTTATTTTTCAGAATTTCCTGTATATCATATATTATGAAGGTAAAATTATTGAAGTTGTGTATATTATATTGTAATCCACAGAATGTTTTGATATAATTAGGTCTACTGCAGGGAAATCTTACACAGCATCAGTACACATTAATAAAATTCAGTCATTAACAGTGAAAGCAAAAAATACAGAACAAGTTAGGTAGCAATGCTAATTTATTTGGTAAATAAGCTGTGAGTGTGAGTGGTTATTATTGGATGAAACTGACATTTGTAAATCAGTAATATTATAAGCATAAACTTTTGCTGGTAATCACTATCAATTCTGTGGTGGTAAATCTGCTTGGGACTGAGCAAAATTGCATGATATTTTTCAGCTCTGAACTTAGCAAAATGTTTCATGTTTGATTTTTTTGTGTGTATTTATATCACTAGTTATAGAATAAAATTTCCTGGATTGCCAAAGTGAATGTTTCTAAAATTGGATTTAAAAACATCTGTCTAGTATTTATATTTGAATGGCACCATATATGTTTAGTAATTCTGCTTTTTCTCTTTTTGTATGCTACCATTCTTGAGCAATTTTCATGTGTTTTTATAGACAGCTTAGGCCACTAAGATTTTGATGGAATAGAGGAATGAAAATCTAGGGGATGGGGTGCTTTTTGTGCAGTTACATGACATCATTAAAGGGGAGGGGAGATACATATAGTATTTTAATGCATGAGTGTCTCCTTGTATCCTGCTCAACTCCTATTTCAATTAATTTGTTTATGCATTCTAATAGCAACCAATATTTGAGTGATAATTTATTATACGTCTACCAGAATGGGTTCAGAGGTGCATTAATTTGAATATTATGGTTGAATCTTTGTAGGCTCTTTTTAGTTTTATTTTGTGGCACAATATATATCTGAATAAAATACATATTTATTGTAATTATTTGTTGGAGTTTGTTAAACTTTACTGTGCAGTGTATTTTATAGTGGAAACCAAAATGAGGTATTATTGTATAAATTAATACTTTACCAAATTGTGGTCGCTTCACTTCCCTGTATTACAGGAAGACACCATGGCATTAAAAGACTTCCTAGAAGAGGCTGCCATCATGAAAGAGATGAAACATCCTAATTTGGTTCAATTGTTAGGTGAGTTTCTTAAGGCTTATTACATTTATTAACGTTATTTTTATACATGTGCTTTCTAATCACTATCTGTTATTCTCTTGAGTATTAGAATTTGTCCAATGTGTTAGATAAGTTCATCAAATCCCCCATGTTGTGTTTGCCTATCTGATATTCATCGAATGACAACCTTAAAATACAGGTACAACATACTGTGCTGCAATGATACACAAACAGAACAATTTCTTCCCACAAGGTGTAGCAATTAATGACAACTGTGTGTGTTTGTTGTGTTCGTGGGGAGGGGGATGGAATGTCCAAAGACATGCAGATTTTCTTTTCAGTCACTAGATATCTCAATTTTTTGTTTTGTCAGTTAGCATGTTATCAAAGATATATGCACTAGAATTCACGGGGGTTAGCATCTACTTAAAGATATGTAGTTGTTGTTCTTCTTCTTGTCCTTGTTTTGTAGTCTTCAGTCCGGAGACTGATTTGATGCAGCTCTCCACCCTGTTGTATTATCTCCTCATAAGAACGGCAACCCACATCTGTTTCAATCTGCGTACTGTATTTGTCTGTTGGTCTCCCTCTGTGATTTTTACACCACACACTTCCTTACAATGCTAAAATTCATGATTCCTTGATGTCTAAGAATGTGTCCCTTCTTTTAGCCAAGGTGTGCGAGAAATCCTTTTCTCCTCCATTCCATTAGTTACATGATCTACCCACCTAATTTTCAGCATTTGTCTGTAATGCTGCATTTCAAAAACTGCTATCCTCTTGTAGTGTGAAGTATTTATTGTCCATGTTTTACTACCATACAACATATGTTGTTTTACTTAGAAAGAGAGAGAGGGGGGGGGGGATACTGAACTAAACTCCATTACACACAGGTCTATGAGGGCCTGATCTAATTCCTTCAGCATTGCCTGATTTCATAGACTGCATTCCATTACCTTTGTTAATTTTCCTCTTTACACTTCTTTCAAGACATGGTCCATTCAACCACTGGGTCCCTTATCAAAAGCTTTCTATAAATCCACAAAAGATAGAAATGTAGGTTTACCTTTCCTTGATCTATCTTCTAAGATAAGTCGTAAGACGAGTATTGCCTCTCGTGTTCCTACATTTCTCCTAACTCCAAACCGATTTACTCTGAGGTCAGCTTCTACCAGAATTTCCATTCTTCTGTAAATAATTCATGTTAAAATTTTGCAACCATGACTTACTAAAATCATGGTTCTGTAATTTTTGCACCTGTCTGTGCCTGCTTTCTTTGGAATGGGGATTATTAAATTTTTCTTAAAGTCTAGGGGTATTTTGTCTGTTTCATTATGGCTCTCTCTCCCAGAGATGTCCCTGAAATGTGTCAAAAAATAATCACATATCCTTATTAATGGTTGCAGCTTTAGGCTGAATCAGATTTAACTGGTGGGCATATCAAGATCTGTGGAACATTTTAAAATGTTTGCTTACAAGAGCCTGCACTCAATGTGACAAACCACTTAAGATTGCTTTACCATTGTATATTTGGGCAATTGGTTTGTGTGAACAAGTCTCCAAATTGTGATTTAACTGTTCAATGATATTTATTGCCAAAGGGTCGGAATCATGTTTTTCTGGTGCTATGACATCCCAAAATCTTTCAATAGGTGTTTCATTAATCATGTATTCATATACTATGATCATCTGGAAAACACAGGCTCCCTTGCCAGTTTTTTCAGCTATTACAGTCAGAAACTTAGCACCCTAAATTTTGTTTCTAATTTCCTCTTGGCAGACTTGAAGCCTGCACTGAAGGAGTTCATTCTGGTTTATTTTTGAGGTGTCTTTGTAAACTGTTGCTTTTTCCAACTTCAGTTTTAATATTGAATCTAATTCTGCACTAAAATTAATCAAGGCTAGAAAATTGCCAGGATTGGAGGATGATTCAGTCTCATCATGTTCTCTGAGGGAAAGTTCCAAAGCACCTCCAAAACGAATGCTCTCGAGGAGCAGTAAAATTAGGAAACTAATGTTTTTTTAGTACTGATTTGGATCTATACAAATAAGAATATTAGTACCATTATTATGTCAAAGCCCGAAGGGGACCCACAGCTCTTTTGTGGGTACATATGTGGCGTGCACGGATCCCCGAGCCATTGCAGCCTTTTTTCTTACTTTCCTGGGCTGCATTACCTCCCCCTGTTCCTCTCCTCTCCCCTTCTCTAGGCGGTTTCCTTCAAATCCGCATGGCTATTCCTATGGTTCCAATGATGGTTATTTGACCTTCGTCGTTTTCCTCTGTTTTCGGCACAGTTTGAACCCCTTGGGATTTGATCTCCACAAAACTTCACAGTTACCAGTGTGAGCCACTCGGGGAAGAACTCGTGACCTATCCCTATGGTGTGGATCCCAATCCTTTCCTTTCCCATTTCCTTTCCTGAAATAGCTCTATCCCTCGCTAGGTCCCCAGCGTGTGTAGCCAGTCCGTGTGGAGGGGCTGTTATGTGTTATGTACCCTTCTGGCTGAGCTCCCTGATAACGTAGGGATCACAGTGCTAGTACCAGAGCTGCAACCTCCCCATGTAAGCCAAAGTGTCGATACCCGTCCTCGTAGAGTATCAGGGCTCCCAGCAATGGCCATCGTGCCAGGTGGCCGTTGCTATGGCTGGGTGGTGCCCATGGGGAAAGCCCCTGATCAGAGTGGGTGGTACCAGGGCAGACTTTTCGCGCTATGAAACATGTCAAATTAGATAATGGTCAAGATACGGTTATCTCAGAAGGCAGGAAGAACAGGTATAATGCTACTAGCTATGATAGGAGAACCCTCCCCTCTCTGTCTTCCCCCTGGGAGGAGGGCCAGGCACGTCGGATTTGGGGTGAAACTCTTTTCATGTTACCTGGTCTGCACCAGGATGGATGGAGGTACATTCACCACTACCAAACCATTGTTCTTTGTTGAACATACAGAGGATAATTTTGGGGAAGTCGAAACAATGAGCAAGATATGTACTGGATCACTGTTCATTAAAATGGTCTCTGCTGCCCAATCTGCAGCTCTGTGTTCCTGTGACCATCTTGGCAATGTTCCAGTGTCGGTAACCCCCCATCGGTCGTTGAACATGGTGCAGGGAGTTACCTTCCCCCACGACCTCCTCCTCGAAATTGATGAGGAACACCGGGTCAACGTCGAATGGCGAGGTGTTCATTTTGTTCGCCGTGTGCAGCGAGGCCCTAATTATGATCGCGTGGATACTGGTGCATTTATCTTGGCCTTCGAGGGGGGATACTCTCCCAGAGAAGGTAAAGGTAATGATCTATTGTTGTGATGTGAAGCCATATGTTCCACCTCCCATGTGATGTTTCCAATGTATGCAGTTCAGACATATGTCTTCTCGTTGCACAGCAGTCCCTGTATGCGGTGAATGTGGATGCCCACTCCATGAGGGGAACCCCTGTGTTCTACATCCTGTATGCATTAACTGTCACAAGCACCACTCTTCTCACTCTCCAGATTGCCCTGTCTATAAAAAAGAGAAGTAGTTCCTTGACCGCCTTACATACCAGGAGGCCCACCAAAAATTTGAGCATCTGCACCCTGTGCAACTATCTACTAGTTATGCCTTGGTTACATCCTTTACTCCTCCCCCTTCCTCAACCTATTCCCACCCTATTCTTCCCCCTCTCCCTCCCCCTGCTGCACCTCCCTTGTCCCCCTCTCAGTGCCCCCCTTCTCCCTCCCAGCTGGAGCAGTGCTCCCCTTCTCCAGCACTTGCCAGTGAAGGTGCCTCTTCCCAAGGTTCCTCTTCCCGGCATCTGCCAGATAGGAGGTCCTGTGCCTCAATCCGGCAGCCGGACATCCAGTCTGATAATATCACGGTCGCCTGATCCTCGTTGGTGCCAGACCTTACTGACAGCAGTTTTCTCTCTGGGACCTCTCCTTCCTGTCCTGCAAGAGAGAAAGAGAAGGAGAAGGGGAAAAAGAAGCAGAAATCATACGACAAGGCCCCTCTGGTAGTCCTGGAGGCACCAACTTTGTCCTCACAGCCAAATAACCCCACTGAACTTGTCTGATAGATGCTTGTCTAGCCACACTAAATTCACGTATACAGCAGTTGTGTGTATTGTTATTGTAGGACTTACTGGGTGACTAGAAAATGGATACAAATGTGTCCAAAGTCAGGAATCTGGAATAAGTCTAAATTCTGTATAACTTTTGACTGTTATTTAAAAAAAAAAAAAAAAAAAAAAAAATTGGTAAAGAATTCAAGTTGCTTTCTGTGCCTTCCAGTATTTTGGCAATAAGTAAATTACAGCATTCTTTTCCATTGTAGTCATCAGTTACTCATTGCCTCCTCAGTGTGGTGATTAGCAACTGATCCTGTCCACATCATTGTTATTTAATCTTGGACATACCACTGTTAAAGTAAAGAGATAAAGAAAGTCACATTGGTTCATTGTTTTGAACTGACATGTATCAATCAGTATATTTGACAGTGGTAAACAAAAGTTCTGTTCCATCTACGTCTGACTACAAAGCCACAAAAGAATTGATATTTAAGATAAATGAAGAATTTTAAATAGCTGAGGATGCAAATAGATACATTATTTTTCCTTGCTGTGTTGAGCTTTGTGAGGTTGTGGTTTCCTTTCACTATTCTCAGTTTGTATTTTTTGTTAAAATTGTTAATTCATAATTTTACTTGTGTTTCCTACTATGATGACTTAAAAAATTCTACTTTGTTTTCAACAGGTGTTTGTACCCGTGAACCTCCATTTTATATAATAACAGAGTTCATGAGCAAGGGTAATTTACTGGACTATCTGCGCACTGGAAGTAAGGAGCATATTACAGCTGTTGTTTTGATGTATATGGCCACACAGATTGCTAGTGGTATGAGCTACCTTGAAAGCCGCAGCTTTATACATAGGTAAATAGTTGTAATTTATCTGATTTTTTTTCTATTAATATAGACAACATATATTTATCTTCATGTCTTCGTGGCGCAATGACTGTTCAAAGAAGTTTCGGGCGTGCAGCCACATAAAGTTTTCTTCTTATAATATTTCGGCTGAGAAACGTTCAGCCATCTTCAGAGATGAGTCGAAGACTGACGCTCCAGCACACGCGTTGTGCTAATAAACGCGCGGGCGCGCTACTGCGCATGCGGCCACAGATACAAGGCGCCAAAGACGTTACTCGGCGGCAAGGAAGTACATATATATGTAAATTGTGTCTGTGGCTGCATGGTCGATTACTGCGGAGAAATCGATGTATTATGATCTGTGCTGTGGCGGCGTCTTTGTAAATTTATTAAAGAAAGTACTAGATTCCACGATTTATCTAAACTGAAGCTACTGTCCCTGTTAATTAAATTCGTCCCCAAGCGAATTTTTATTGCTTCTTTCACTACTGAGTCCCAGAAAGATGAAGTGGAAGCTAACATTTTCATGTTTTCGTACGTCATGGAGTGTCCAGTATCAAGACAGTGCTCAGCCACTGCCGATATATTTGGTTGTAAAAGACGGGTATATCTCTTGTGTTCCGTGCATCTTTCCTGCACTGTACGTGTCATCTGTCCTATGTACGAAAGGCCACATTCACATGGGATCTTGTAAACCCCGGCCTTCCGGAGCCCCAAATCATCCTTGTTAGAACCCAAAAGTGCTGCTGTCTTTGGTGGGGGTCGAAAAATTACTTTAACATCATGTTTGTTCATAATTCGTCCGATTTTCGATGACAGGCTCCCAACATATGTCAGAAAATCCATAGATTTAAAACTTTTTGCATCATCTTCCGTATTCTTTGCGTGTACCGTTGGCTTCGTTCGTAGTGCCTTATGTATCTGTTGTGGAGAGTACCCGTTTGCTTCAAATACTCTCTTCAGGTGTAGAAGCTCGTCTTGCAGACTGCTCTCATCAGCAATGACGTGTACTTTATGGACCAGTGTTCTAAGAACACTCATCGTCTGGGATGGATGATGGCAGCTATTTGCATGTAAGTATAAATCGGTATGCGTCAGTTTTCTATATACTGAATGTCCTAAGGTGCCATCGTCTTTACGTCGTACCATCACATCCAGAAATGGAAGGCATCCATCTTTTTCGACTTCCTTTGTAAACTGGATTTGGTTATGGATGGAGTTCAGGTGGTTTAAAAATTCTTGTAACTTGTCTTCACCGTGAAGCCACACAACAAATGTCATCAACATACCTCCAGAACACTGTGGGCTTCAATCTGGCAGATTCCAGCACCTTTTCCTCGAAGTCCTCCATAAACATATGGGCCACCAAGGGGGACAAGGGACTACCCATGGCGACACCGTCAGTTTGTTCAAAGAACTCGTTATTGAATAAAAAATATGTCGAGGTCATGACATGTTTAAACAAAGCTGAAATCTCTTTGTCAAAGTTCTTGCCAATAAGAGACAATGAGTCTGAAAGAGGAACTTGGTAAATAAGGACACTACATCAAAACTGACCAACAAGTCAGAGCTGTCGAATTTCAAAGATTTTAGTTTGGCAATGAAGTCAGCGGAGTTACGTATGTGATGAGCACATTTTCCCACCAATGGCCTTAATAACGACGCTAAATGTTTGGCACTATCATAATTAGGAGAGCCAATGTTGCTCACTATAGGACACAATGGGACATCCTTTTTGTGGATCTTTGGAACTCCATGTATAGTTTACTGACTGACAGTACATACCAAAGCTTACCAAAGACCCCACAAATCAGGTGGTGAGGAAGACTATATCACTTCTGAACCCCTCCACCTTGCCTCCAGAAGTTGTGAGAAGATTAAAACCAAGTGGTGCGGTTCCTCCAAGACTCTATGGACTTCGAAAGATCCACAAAAAGGATGTCCCATTGCGTCCTATAGTGAGCAACATTGGCTCTCCTAATTATGATTGTGCCAAACATTTAGCGTCGTTATTAAGGCCATTGGTGGGAAAATGTGCTCATCACATACGTAACTCCGCTGACTTCATTGCCAAACTAAAATCTTTGAAATTGGACAGCTCTGACTTGTTAGTCAGTTTTGATGTAGTGTCCTTATTTACCAAGTTCCTCTTTCAGACTCATTGTCTCTTATTGGCAAGAACTTTGACAAAGAGATTTCAGCTTTGTTTAAACATGTCATGACCCCGACATATTTTTTATTCAATAACGAGTTCTTTGAACAAACTGACGGTGTCGCCATGGGTAGTCCCTTGTCCCCCTTGGTGGCCAATATGTTTATGGAGGACTTCGAGGAAAAGGTGCTGGAATCTGCCAGATTGAAGCCCACAGTGTTCTGGAGGTATGTTGATGACACATTTGTTGTGTGGCCTCACGGTGAAGACAAGTTACAAGAATTTTTAAACCACCTGAACTCCATCCATAACCAAATCCAGTTTACAATGGAAGTCGAAAAAGATGGATGCCTTCCATTTCTGGATGTAATGGTACAACATAAAGACGATGGCACCTTAGGACATTCAGTATATAGAAAACCGACGCATACCGATTTATACTTACATGCAAATAGCTGCCACCATCCATCCCAGACGATGAGTGTTCGTAGAACACTGGTCCATAGAGCACACGTCATTGCTGATGAGAGCAGTCTGCAGGACGAGCTTCTACACCTGAAGAGTCTTTGAAGCAAACGGGTACTCTCCACAACAGATACATAAGGCACTACGAACGAAGCCAACGGTACGTGCAAAGAATACGGAAGATGATGCAAAAAGTTTTAAATCTATGGCTTTTCTGACATATGTTGGGAGCCTGTCGTCGAAAATCGGACGGATTATGAACAAACACAATGTTAAAGTAATTTTTCGACTCCCACCAAAGACAGCAGCACTTTTGGGTTCTAACAAGGATGATTTGGAGCTCTGGAAGGCCGGGGTTTACAAGATCCCATATGAATGTGGCCTTTCGTAATAGGACAGACGACACGTACAGTGCAGGAAAGATGCACGGAACACAAGAGATATACCCGTCTTTTACAACCAAATAAATCCGCAGTGGCTGAGCACTGTCTTGATACTGGACACTCCATGACGTACGAAAACGTGAAAACTTTAGCTTCCACTTCATCTTTCTGGGACTCAGTAGTGAAAGAAGCAATAGAAATTTGCTTGGGGACGAATTTAATTAACAGGGACAGTGGCTTCAGTTTAGATAAATTGAGGAATCCGGCACTTTCTTTAATAAATTTACAAAGACGCCTCCACAGCACAGATCATAATACATAGATTTCTCCGC
The DNA here is from genome assembly GCA_026315105.1 of Locusta migratoria. Classification (NCBI taxonomy): domain Eukaryota; kingdom Metazoa; phylum Arthropoda; class Insecta; order Orthoptera; family Acrididae; genus Locusta; species Locusta migratoria. The sequence goes on from CM048747.1 coordinate 159,235,935, forward strand.
AGCAATCGACCATGCAGCCACAGACATAATTTACATATATGTGTACTTCCTTGCCGCCGAGTAACGTCTTTGGCGCCTTGTATCTGTGGCCGCATGCGCAGTAGCGTGCCCGCGCGTTTATAAGCACGAAGCGTGTACTGGAGCGTCAGTCTTCGACTCGTCTCTGAAGATGGCTGAACGTTTCTCAGCCGAAATATTAGAAGAAGAAAACTTTATGCGGCTGCACGCCCGAAACTTCTTTGAACAACATATATTTAAAATACGTATTATCTCTCTCTCTCTCTCTCTCTCTCTCTCTCTCTCTCTCTCTCTCTGTCTGTCTGTCTGTCTGTCTGTGTGTGTGTGCGCGCGCGCCTGACCGTCCGTCCATTCCTTTTCTGTTGAATGCAGTGGCCAAAACCTAAGTTGTATTTTTTGATTGCCTTTTTTACGTGTCTGTCTGTGCCACAACTGTCTTTGTGGTGAACTACAAACCATCCTTTTCTATATTATTAAATTCCAACATGGACCTTTAGTTGTTAGTGTTTAACTGGTATTTAGATTGATTACAGAAGATCATTTTGCAAGGAGAGTGAATGTAAAGCTTCAATGTTCTTCAAGGAATTGTAGCATAAAGTTAACGCTGAACATTTTGAGAATTATATTAAAACTCCTGATTACCAAGCAAGGCACCCAGTTTTGTTCATTCATCCAAATTTCAGGAGCTATTTGTATGCTACATCTATATCCACACTATCCAAATCATTTTGGTCTGTAGTGTGGGGCCGGCCGCGGTGGCTGAGGCACTCGAGTCACGGTCTGCACGGCCACTACATTCGGGGGGTTCGAATCCCCCCTCAGGCATGGATATTTGTGCCATCCTTAGTATTAGTTAGATCATAAGTAGTTCGTAAGCTCTACAAACATTTGAACATTTGTAGTGTGGGAAGAATGATTGCTTAAATGTCTTTGTGCAATTTTTTCTTTCTTATCTGTATTGGAACCATATTTGGGAGAAGGATCACAGCTCAAAACTGCCAATGACCATCCAGATATGAGTTTCCTGTGATTTCTTTAAATTGCTCTTGGCAAATGCAGATATAAAATAGGTTATAAAATCAGGGTCATCAAACAGGTACTCAAAATTGTAAGCCTATATCTCTGATATCTGGCGGTCCATTGTAGAATTTTGGAGCATGTTGTATGTATGAGTATTATGATACTTCTGAAGACCAAAAAGACCCTCTATAGGAATCAACATGGGTTTCAAAGGCAATTTTAAGTGAAACCGAGCTCACACTAGTGAATCACAAGACACAGAAGTTAGTAGATATGGTCTCTCAGGGAGATGGACTTCCACAAAGCTTTTGATAAAGTTCCGCACACATGCCTAATGAACGAAATATGACCAACTATTTGATTTGTTTGAAGGTTTCTTGCTAACAGAACCCAGTATGTCACCTTCAGTGGAGAGAAGTCTTCCAAAGTACAAGTTATTTGTAATGTACCTCAAAGGAGTGTTATAGGTCTGTTGCTTTTCACAGTATATATAAATGACAACATAGATAACATTGGAAATTTAAGGATATTTGTGGATGATGCTGTATTATTTCAATAACTTGCATTGCTCCAAAATTGTTGCAGAATGTAGGAGGATCTGTGGCATATTGACACACGGTGCAAGAAGGTATATATATATATATATATATATATATATATATATATATATATATATATACGTAAAAAATAGATGAAGAACACTTACCAGGCGAAGGGGCACAGGCAGTAATAGCAACAAATAAACACACAGACACACACACACACACACTCAAAAATGCTAGCTTTCGCAGCCTAGCTGCTTCATCAGGCAGAAGGGAAGGAGAGGGAAAAGGAAATGATGAGGGTTTTAAGGAAGGGGGTAAGGAGCCATTCCAATCCCGGGACAGGAAAGACTTACCTTGGGGGAAAAAATGGAAGGTAAATAAATGCACATACACCCACACATTTACACAGACACAAGTACACTTAGGCAGACATACTGTAGAACTGTAGAAAGCTTTCTACAGTTCTACAGTATGTCTGCCTAAGTGTACTTGTGTCTGTGTAAATGTGTGGGTGTATGTGCATTTATTTACCTTCCATTTTTTCCCCCAAGGTAAGTCTTTCCTGTCCCGGGATTGGAATGGCTCCTTACCCCCTTCCTTAAAACCCTCATCATTTCCTTTTCCCTCTCCTTCCCTTCTGCCTGATGAAGCAGCTAGGCTGCGAAAGCTAGCATTTTTGAGTGTGTGTGTGTGTGTGTGTGTGTGTGTCTGTGTGTTTATTTGTTGCTATTACTGCCTGTGCCCCTTCGCCTGGTAAGTGTTCTTCATCTATTTTTTACGTATATTTTTTTCCTGTTAGGAATTTTTCCTCTATTTATATATATATATATATATAATATAGAATAGAAACAAAAGTAGAGATACTTTCCAATACCTATGACATAATTTCAGAACAATAATTGCAAGCAGTTATTTACATAAAATATCTGGGAGTAGACATAGATCTAACCAGTGATCTGCAATGAAATGACCACATTGAAACAATCATGTGTAATGCAGATGCCAGACTGGGGTTCATTGGAAGAATCCTCGAGAAATGTAGCCAATCAACAAAGGAAGTAGCTTACAGAACACTATTCAGCCAATGCTTGAATATATTTGTGCGCATCTATGGCAAAGCATCTTAGACATAAATAAGTTATTTTCCCCTCCTTGTATAATTAATATCAAAAGTCAGTAGAGCTTGTGCAAGAAGTCATGGCCTGTGCGCAGAAATACATTCTCGAATTGTGCGCAGAGTGAGTCCATTCCTGTGTTGTGGAGGGGTGGCTGGCTCAGTTGCTTGTTGACCACTGAGCTGTATGCTTCATCTGTCAGTTGTCTGTCAACTGCACCCCCTTGATCAGCAGGGAATGTGCAACTGAGACAGCTGCTCCTCCAAAACAAAGGAACGGATTGCCCAGCGCCCAAATCGATACGGCATTTCTGTACATGAGCCATGACTTCTTGCATGAGCTCTACATCAGTTTTTGTGTTCACATATTAATGTAATTCTGTTACAGGATGCTAATTTGTCCATAAAATATGGACTTTTGAGACTAGTCAGGTAAATTGAATTTACTAAAAATTTAATAAAATCTCTGGATAATCTGAATACCTAGGGAAGAGTTAAACTATTTGTTCATTGAATTTATTGTTTGCAACTGTCTCTGTTTTCTTTACTACACGATTGCAGCTGCCTATAGTGTGCTTGCCTACACTGTGGGGTTCAATATTGTCTATTGAATTTCAGGTGCCAGGTCTGGTTCCCGTAGTATGATTTTGAGTGTGACGTTGTGTGATTTGGCGTGTCACTGTGAATACATTACTCTCCTAAAAAGAAATGCAGGTTTTGTAATTAATAAAGAAATATTTTAATATTGAGGCACCATATTTTAACATGCAAGTTTTGTAAATTAGCAGTGCATATTCAGGCTTCAGTCATTTTGTTCTAAGTTCAGTGTAGAATAGTATTTCACTCACTTTGTGCAGATTGATACTCCAAGGTTTTAAAAAAAAAAAAAAAGTACCAGTGTAGAGCATCCAGTTTGGAACACTGTTGCCACCAAATTATAGTGATATTACATTCCAGTGGTTTAAAGCAGGTTTTTCATATACTACAGGTTATCATATTATGTCATAACATGATGCACAACAGATGGATGAAGATAAAAAGGATGTCCAGGCTGAGTTTATAACTCACAAAATAATTCATTAAACATAGCTGAACTAGATTACTCTGAATCACTAATAAGTCACACACAGAAAATTTTATTTGTCATAAAAGATGGTAAGTATAACCAACACGCATAGACAACAGTAATGGGTTTATTGAAATTTGCAACTTCATTGGGAACAAAATGTAAGTCTCTGAAATCTTTTGATGCAGCAGTTGCCGCCTTGTGTTATAAGTTTGTTCCTGAAAATATTAATAATAATAAATAAATATGTGTTCCAGGGATTTGGCTGCTCGGAACTGTCTTGTTGGAGAGGATCACTTGGTGAAAGTGGCCGATTTTGGACTTGCACGCCTAATGAGGGATGACACGTATACAGCTCATGCTGGAGCTAAATTTCCTATTAAGTGGACTGCACCAGAAGGCCTGGCTTACAATAAGTTTTCAACAAAGGTGTGTAGTAATGAAGTTCAATGATTGTGTAAACTACCGAATTATAATATTTTCTTCCATGATAATTTTCATTTTATATCCAACATCTGCTATATTCATGTATTAATTAGTCTTAAAGCATGTAATTGTTACACCCCTCCACAAAAATATGCTGTATAGAGTGATTACTGTAGTTCGGTGGAGTGTATGTACCATTGTTCTGTTGGCACCACAGGTAACAAAGAGATCACCAGTCCTAAGCTATCAGTTATTTATTACAGTCATTGTTGATCTGTTCCCTAAGAGTGTTGAGCTTTCATGTGTTTTGAGTGTATGTGATTGAAATGGCTTCGAAGTGAATGAAAGTGGTTGTTTCGATGGACAAATAGTTGGAAACATTAAACAGAATAGACAAATGAGAACTACTATAAAACGTAGCTGTATAATATGGTATAGGGACATGGTGTATCATACTGTAAGAAGAAGTAAAAAGGAGTGATGACTTCTGCTTCAAACCAGTGACTGAAGATATTGTATAGAATAACAGTACAATAATGAAAGCAAGAAATAACACACTGGATGAAGCATTATTCATATGGTTCAGTAAGAAAAGATAGCATGGTGTTCCAATATTTGGTTGACTTCTGCAGGAAAAAGTGCTAAAGTTGTATAGCAAGCTACACAATGGTGAGCCTAACATCACTGCCAGGCAAGGTTAGTTAGAAAGATGGAAATCTCATCACAGAATACATTGGCTGTCATTGATGGGTGAAAGTTTTTCAGGGAATACAGTGGCTGTAGAAAACTTCAAAAAAGAATTTGAAGATATTGTTTCCTCCGAAAACGTAATCCCCACATCAGATCTTTTTGAATCGAATGCTACCCAGTCAGACGCTGGATTTCAAATTTGATGATTCAGCAAGGGTTTATAAGGGTGTCAAGATCGAGTTACAATTATGGCTTGTAGCAATGCATCCAGAAGATACAAATTACCTCTCTTGCTGACAGGAAAATCAAAACATCTATGTGCATTGAAACAAGTTAATTGGTACTTTCAGCCAGCTGCCTATAAATCACACAACAGTTCGTGGATGAACAGTAGCATTTTTAAAGACTAGTTCCACATACACATCTACATCTATATACATACACCACAATCCACCCTTTTGGTGCGTGGTACTCAGTACCATTACTAGTTACTTGCTTTCCTGTTCCACTTCCATATAGAATAAGGTAAAAATGAATGCGTGTATGTATCTGTACGAGCCCTTATCTCTCTGGCGGAGGGTACTCAGTACCACTGCTAGTTACTTGCTTTGCTGTTCCGTTCCCATATAGAATAAGGTAAAAATGAATGCTTGTATGGACCTGTATGAGTCCTAATCTCTCTGATCTTATCTTTGTGGTCTTCACGGAAAATGTAGGTTAATGGCAGTAGAATCGTTCTGCAGTCTGCCCCAAATTCCAGCCCTCTTAATTTTTTCAACAGTGTTTCTTGAAAAGAATGTCATCTTCCATCCAGCAACTCCCATTTGAGTTCCCAAAGTATTTCAGTAACACTCGAGCATTGATCATATCTATCAGTTACAAACATGGTCGTCTGCCTCTACATATTGCTTCTATATTAGTTGCACATAATGCAAGGCATTTATTTTGACATGTATTAATAACAAAGCCTATTTCAAGTTGTGTAGTGAATGGTCACTTATATATGTATAAAATAAAGATTGTTTGACTTACCCAAAGTACAGGCTCACTGATAGAAACATAAATCACAAATAAAAACACACAAACATTCAAGCCTTCCCCACCACTGGCAGCTTCTTCAGGAAAAAGAGGAAGGAAGGAGAGGAGAAAAGGAAGGATATGGGTTTTAAGGAAGTGGAAAAGGAGTCATTCCAATGCCAGGAGTGGAAAGACTTACCTTAGGGGACAAAAAGGAAGGTAAACAAATACACACACACTTGCACATACCCATACAAAAACACACCTAGGCAGACATTTGTAGAAAGTAAAGAAGTTTGACAGAGATACCAATTGAGGCAGAGGCTCTGTCCACAGAATCGAGGCAAAGATGTTAAATATGGTGGGCGGGAATTTGAATTTAGCGGAGCTTGAGACCAGGTGGGCAACAGGAAGAGAGAATATGTTGAAGGGCAAGTTCCCATCTCCGGAGTTCTGCAAGATTGGTGTTGGTGGTAAGTATGCGGATAACACTGTGCCAAGATGTGCTGGTCTTGCACCAAGGCGTGTTTAGCCACAGGGTGATCCTCATTACCAACAAACACTGTCTGCCTGTGACCGTTCATGCGAATGGACAGTTTGTTGCTGGTCATTCCCACATAGAACGCTTCACAGTGCAGGCATGTCAGTTGGTAAATCACTTGGGTGCTATCACAAGTGGCTCTGTCCTTAATCGTGTACACCATCTGGGTTACAGGACTGGAGTAAGTGGTGGTGGAAGGGTGCATAGGGCAGGTTTTACAACGGGGGTGGTTACAAGGGTAGGAGCCAGAGGGTAGGGAAGGTGGTTTGGGGATTTCATAGGGATGAACTAGGAGGTTACGGAGGTTAGGTGGGTGGCGGAAAGACACTCACCGTTCTTGGACCATCCAGGTCTGCTGAGCATTGTTGGCAACTGAGGTACACTCAGCCCTTGTGAGGCCAATGAGGAGCTATGTGATTGAGAAGTAGCGGCTCCAGTCATGAAAACCAACACAACGGCCTGGAGTGCGGGGCACTGACATCGTCGTCATCTGTACTGCATCCAATGACTCCTTTGGACAGAGAATTACATGGCAGTTGATCAGTACCCGAAGGGCCTTTTGAGTCCTGTGTGGCATGGAGTTGCTTGGTTTATTAGTTTGTAAATAGGCACAAGAAGAAAATAAAGACCATTTTCTGTGAAATGAAGGTTGAAGTTGTTGAAAAAGCACACAATCCATTCAAAAAAGTTTTGCAATCAGTACTTCTTGCAACAATTAGTTTACAACATTGAGGCTTGGACTTAAAACAATTATAGTTATAAACTTTTAAATTCACATGTTGAATCATGTATCATATAAATACCTCCCCCCCCCCTGCCAAATCCCTCCATCCCTCCCCCTCACCTCTTCCCCTCTGCCTTGAATATATGGTGTGGTTCACTGTTTCTCATATTGCTTGAGGCACGTACAGCTACAGTACTTCATACTTGTGGGAGATAAGTAACAGTAGCCCGTAGATAATGTAACTTGTGAATGTAAAGGCAAGGCCAAAAGGATTACAAAACAAAGTGTCATTACTTATTAGCAGAATTTGGATGGAAATTAATTGTCAAGCTATTGTGGGTAGGACAGATCAAGTCTCATAGTTAGAAAAGTGTCTGCACTTGTGTGTAAAGACGACTGTGCCTTTGCACATAACTGCTTGTTTTATTCATAATAAACTCCCAAAATGTTATCTTACAACAAGAAATGTAATTCTGTTACAGTCTGATGTGTGGGCATTTGGAATCCTCTTATGGGAGATAGCAACTTACGGGATGTCACCATATCCAGGGGTGGACCTTACTGATGTATATCACATGCTGGAGAAAGGATACAGGTAGTAAATGTTTGAAAATCATTACTTAAAATTAGCAATGGGATTAATTTAAGATTTTGATTCTAGTTGTTTTCTTTATGAATTCAGTTTCACAACATAAATTAATCATGAATGTGACTGATGAACCTGAAAAAAAAAAAAAAAAGTGACTGTTTCTTTACAATTTGTTGTTAGTATTAGCTATCACAGATAAATGAAATGAGAAACAATATCTTGTAATTAGATTGAGGAAAAATCTTGGTGTTTATTTAGAAGTCAAATTATACTGAAAATATTGGAATATTGACAGTGGAATATGAGTAACTAATGACATACAAAACATGGTGTATTGGAAGCATTGATTGGTAAACAGATGCAGATGTGAAAAGTGAAAGATGCTACCTCAGCTTGAGATAAAAGTAGAAGGATGTAAACTGAACTACCATGTTGTGTTTGTTGCTGTTGTGCGTGTGATTAGTTGAAAAGCTTTTTACTGTGAGTGGTTAGTTTCACTAATTTCACTGTGTAACCTGTAATTGTTAGACACAGCTCTCTTGGCCCTAGTAATACATGTAGATAAATTTTACTGGGCTGTCTATGTATTCACTCAATTTTATCTGTTGTTTAAGATACCTTTACAAAAATTTATACCACTTATGGAATGATTTTTCTTTTGTACACTGAGGTTTATGTATCTTTTCTGTTTTTAAATTTACTCTTTTTATGCATCGTTGTTATCATTAGAGACTGATTATGCCTTTCAGCATTCAGTCTGGAGCGTAGTCCTAATAATATTCCTCCATGAGCTTCTATTCAATCCTAACATTGTTACCTCTCCTGATGTTAAGCCTTCTACTCAAAATAATTTTTACCCAAATCCAAGTACTTTCTCCTAGTCTTTATTCTTCTCTCTCTCTCTCTTTAAAAAAAAAAAAAGAGTCACAAAAGATTTTATTATTATTTTTACACAACCGGTTTAAATCTGCTTGTGAGACCATCTCCAGGCAAAATGAAATACAATAATATTACATATATTATGAGGGATATACATAAGGTATTATAGTAACTACTCTAACAGGAAAATAATAACAAATGTTACACCCATGGCAGCTGACTGTAGGCATGTCAGGAACTGTTAGTGAAGGAAATAGACTGCGGAATTCTGCAACAATGCTTAAGCTTATATATAGTAAGCTACACCCCCCCCCCCTCATCCACACACACATGTGGCATTACAACATTGAGCCAATTATGTACTTATTAATAAATGTTTGTTACCTTACAGGCCACAATTATTGTATAAAAAGGGGATAGTTATACAAGAGCATACAGAAATTACATTTGTAAAAATTGGTAACTGTTTGGAAAAAATCTTCTGTTTTAAATTAAAACACTTGGTTTTATCAATTTGGTTAGCTAATCGCCCTCTGTGGGCATTTGAAGAAACTTACTGGACATATTGATGCGAGAGATGCTTATATTTGCCATATACTTCCGCATATAAGGCGACCTTCAGATAAGAGGTGGTACAAATTTTCATCAAAATTTTATAGTTGAAGCATATATCTGGCCTATAAGACGACTCCAAAGTTACCACATTTACCCAAATGATGCTGTACGTCATTGCAGTTTTCAGGATTCGGAGGCAAAGCTTCAGGAAGTTTGGAAAAATGCTGTTAGAAGCCACCATAAGTAGTTTCCATGATTGGTACTCCTGGATTTCACCCTTTGTTGCAGTGTTTGCGGTCTGCTTTTGAACTTTCGTGAGCGTAGTGCTACATTGTATCTGATTGTGAAGAAGCATGTTATTTTTACATCGTGAAGTTTTTTTGAGTAATTTCTTTCACTGAGACGACATTTAATCATGCTGATGCACATGTTATGCGGGTGAAAATATAGGAAATTGCCCGAGAACAGAGGATAAAGGATTTCGAAGGAAGCAGAAATTGTGTATAGCTCCGAAATATTTCAACCCTTTCACTGCTCTGTACGTAAATATACTCTAATCGTTTCAGTGCTACTCTGGATATATTGAGAAATTATTTTTGACAAGTGACATTGTAAAATCAAGCTGCATTGTAAGTAATTCTATTCCTGCTTTATGGCTTATAGGTAATCATATATTAAAACACGAAGCACAAAACTTTGTAGTCGTAAATCTTTCCTACATAGTGTACATTTCATCAGGGTAATCTCGCAGATGAGCGGCATAATGCAGCTATAGCAAGGCTTCGAGCTCCAAACGATATGTTTCGAAATGATATGTATGGAATAAGGCTATGTTCTCAACTGGAAATTTCTTGTTTGTCCTATACTTAACCTAACTTTCACATTTTTTAAAGTTATCTGCAGTGTAGCCTCAAGAAGGCTAGGTATAGGTTAAACACGTAGTTTTTTTAGAGCGTCAGCCCATAGCGTCTGGATCTATGGTTCAGAAACACTAAATCTATTTACAGTTGTACGTTCAATATATATCATTTCAGACAGAGCTACTTCGAGTGTAAGCTTTCTTATAAATTACACAGAAAACTACACACTTTAGATTCCTGCCTAACCCCATCCTTTAAAATCACGACATATACATAAAAATAACAACATTCTCCTATTCGATACATATCATTTGCCTCTGGTGCTTGCTGAAAATGCCTCATTGGCTGATAAAGTTTCAAATTTCATTCATGCAAGTGGTTTTTATTATTCTATTTAAGTTTAGTGTTTGCCCTTCTCTTATCTGCTTTTCTCTTGCCCATGCCTTTTAGTCAAGAGAGTTTAACATGTTCCTGAGTGTCTTGATCATGCATCTACTGCTGTGATGATTAATCTAAGATTCTCTGATATTTATTTTTCATCTTCCTTTCCTTTCTTTTTAGTTACTGCTTTCTTCCTTTATATCTTTGACAACTCACAGTTCTGTTAACAATACAGTTTTTATACACTGTTTTAGTATTTTAAACAGTTATTGGCTTCAAATCCACACTTTGGTGTAACAAGATTCACTACATGTCTGAAGCTCCAATCAAGAAAACCAAATCATTTATTTATGGGGTATTAAGTTCTTTAATACTAGAAACTGCCCAGGAAAGTCTCTATTTGCAGGCACCAGGCAAATGCAAAGAGTTTGAGCTGTTTATATATAAGCAGCTCTAGGAGAGACAGATGATGATGTACCTAGAAGCTCCATGGTGGCAAAAAAAATTGTTTAATTTACGAGTTCTGTAAAATATTCTATATTATGACTTCTACATTTGTCTTCATAGTGGAAAGTCAGCTAATATTCCATATTTAGTGTTGTAATAAGATAGAATAAAACTTTGAAATTAATTCAAGAGTACAAAGAAGTTATTTATAATGTAAGATGGAAGTAATACTGTAAGATGATATAATGACTGAATCTTCAGAAGAGTGAAGTGCAGAAATATCATTACAGAAACAGACTAGCTGGTTCTGCAATAAATAAAAACATTTGAGCTACTAACTTTGAAAAAGCAATCTATTCATAATAAACAATTAATGTGGTGTGTAAGCAAACTTCACAGTTGAGACGTCATATAAGTGGCGACCGTGACAGGACTTGAAACTGCAGTGTGAATGGAAATAGGGACCGATCACCAGTGTAGCCAATCAAGCAGCATCTTATAATTTCAGCAAATTTATTTACATTCTTATCTTTTCCATTTTGTCATTGGAAATAATCAAAGTTGTACAGTTCGTGTTTTTTGTATGTCTGTAGAGACATTTATCGTTGATGTTTTAGGATGGAATGTCCTCCAGGCTGTCCACCAAAGATTTACGAGTTGATGCGCCAATGTTGGCAATGGAATGCCTGTGACCGACCATCATTCCAAGAAATTCATCATGCACTAGAAAATATGTTTCAAGAATCCAGTATTACTGAAGGTAATTTTCCTATAAGACATTGCAATAGTTGTTCACCACACAACCTTCAACTGCAGCACATGGCTCCAAATTACATTAGCACTGCAATACAGTAATATTTGATAAGCCATTGGATTGTAAAAAACTTAAATATAATGTACCTTGCTGACAACTTTCACTAAGCCAGATATCACTCTCCAGGGGATCTTTGGAATATGACTAATGTAAAGTAATTGTCATTTCCAACTTGTGAAGTTGCTGTAAATGCTACAAATCTTGATTACGCTGAGAGTCTGTTGCATACAAATGAATTACTTGAAATCAATGTCAATATTAGTTTTAAAACTGCACTCTGTTCAGAAATGTGCTGTATCTTTTAACAATAAATTTGAATTCACCAAAGGAGGTTCGGTGTTGATCCAAGTTGCACTGAACAGTATGGCAAAAATAGCCTTGACGCTTGCACTTAAAACACGCGTATAATAAATGTAAATAGTTGAAGTGTACTTATTATTGAAGGTTATTTGTTACAGAGGTGGAGAAAAGTTAAATAAATAAATACACTCTTAACTTCTGAAATAATTGCACTGTGTTACTTTTTCTGATATACTGCTCTACTTAGAGACTCAGTGAAAATCTTTCGGCATTCGAATAATGGAAAGTCCAAGTTGAAATTAACAATATAGTGATGAGGACAGTTTACAACTCATCGCAAAGATGTGGCGACAAGCTGTGACAGGCACATAAAAAAGAAACACACACAGAACACTTTCAGCTATCGGTAGTAGCCTTCTTCAGAAAATAGAACATTCAGGCAATCACACAGGCACACAACACTGTCAAACAACCGTCATCTCTGGCTGCTGCACTTTGAAGAATGGCAGCCAGAGTTATGGTTGTGTGCCTGTGTGATTGTGTGAATCTTCTATTTTCTGAAGAAGGCTATTGCTGATAGCTGAAAGTGTTCTATGTGTGTTTCTCTTTTTATGTGTCTGTCACAGCTCGTCACTACGTCTATGCAATGAGTTGTAAACTCTCCTTGTTTCTGTACTCTTCTGGGAATCTGTGTCAAGTGCTTCCAAAAGATACAAAAATAGGATGCAAAGTTGTGTGTAACTAATATGGTACTGCACATTATATTTAATCTGTTGGTGTTGCCTGTAAGAAAAGAGAGAATCCCAATTATTTGAATCAACAGTGACAAAGGATACTGCTCCCCACCTCCCTCAAATACTATGGCAGAGTTAGTGTATTTCCTTAATGTTGAGTATTTTAGTGTCATTGTTTGTATCCAGTTGAGAATCAAAACATCAATTGTCTGTAGGTAGTAACTTCCTTTAAAGATGATTAATAAGTTGCAGACAGGCTCATAGAGTGCACACATGACCGTGATACCTGGCCGCTACTGCCAAATTCACATCCTAACAGGAAATTGGGAGGGGAGGGAGAAGGATGCAGGGGAAGGGCGGGGGTTCTGTGTTGCCTGACAGAGTGTTAAGGTATTGATAGTGAGGTATGTGAGATGCAGCTTGGAATGCAATGGAAGGAGGGGGTGGGGGAGCATAGAGACAGGTGCAGATGGGTGATGCCAATAAAATAAGGAAAATACACTAACAATATTTTAACATATTAATAAAGTATTAAAAATATTTAAAAAAATCATTACAAAAGTTAGTAGGCACTCGGTTGAATGAGGAATATAAATTGGGAGGAGGGACTGTTAGGCATGAGGTGTAGAAATGATAAGTTTCCTTAGATTGAGGCCTAGATAGTGGGGGCCATAGAATGTGTTATAAGAACAACTCTAATCTGCGTAGTTCAGAAGAGCTTGTAGTGGAGGGGAAGCCTCTGGATGCCCTGGGTTGCAAACCAGGCACTGAAATCAAGCCTGCTTTGCTCAGAGGCATGCTGTGTCATGAGGTGGACTGTCTATTGGCTACAGTTTGATGGTGGCCATTCGTTCTGATGGACAGCTAATTTGTAATCATCCTAATGTAAAAGATTGTGCAATGATTGCAGCAAAGTTGGTAAATCACATGGAAGCTGCCACAGGAATCTCCGCCTCTGAAGGGGTACAACAAGCCTGCGATGCACAACTGGAGTGTGGTTGGATGGATCGAGCAGGTCTTGCATCAGGATCTTCGGGATTGGAAGTGACACGTGGATGGACAAAGATGTTGTTAAGGTTGGGTGGGCCACGGAACACCACTATGAGAATGGTTGTAGGATGTTCCTTGTTTCAGGACATGATTATAGATAATTGAAACTCTGACAAAGGATGTGGTTCAGTTTAGGGCAGTAATGGGTGACACTCCTTTGTGTATGGTTAATGGGAGTGGAGGGAAGATCGGAAGTGTGTTGGGATATGGCATGGGAAATCTGTCTACAGCTTAGTTCTAACCCCTTTCTGTGAAGACCATTGTGAGACCTTCAGCATATTTGGTAGTGGAGTTCTGATCACTGCAAAAACTCCATCCACATGTTGCAAGGGTGTACAGTAGGGATTTTTTTATTTGGATTACATGGCAGCTGTGAATGTGCAGCTGCTGTTGGCGGTTGGTGGATTTAATGTGGACAAAGGTGTAGATGGAGTCATCAGTGAGGTGGAGGTTAATGTCTAGGAGGAGATTTTTATGTTGTAAAAACAGTCAAGATCACAGTTGGTAAATTTTATTGTACTGGTTCCAAACTACTGCAGGTCATCCTCGGAAACAAATGGTAACTGCTCACCAACATGCAGCCAGAGTGAAGCTATGGCAGCCCCGCAGACGTCAGCACATGCCACCTGGACTGAATAATTGTTGACTGTTTTTTACAATATAATTATCTCCAAGAAAGATTGCTATTGCTCCTGGGACAATGTTGTTTAAATTAATGTCCAGGAGGTGAAGTGAAAAGGAGTAGTTGAGATTGTGAAGAAACAATGATGGTTTTCCAGGCCCTGAGTCCAAATCATGAAAATATCATCAATGAAGTTGTATTATAGCAAGGGTTTTAGGCTTTGAGAGGCCAGGATGTGCGTTGGGGCATAGCCGCTAGAGATGGTGGTAATATTTGCGAAAGTTACATGTGAGTGATTGTAAAAAACAAAAGTATGCTCTTTTCTTATGAAGTCTTTGGCTGAAAATTTAAGTTGTGTGAATTGTCTTTTTTAAGTGCTGTCTGTGGTTCAGTGATTGTCTTTATCGTAAATTGCTACCTAGCTTCACATTGACATTCCAACCTGAACTTCCATTGTTAGATAAATGTGAATTATGTTGAAATATCTTTATTTCCTGATTAGCCATATTCCTAGTTTACTAAGTACAATACATTATTCTTGTTTGTTTTTCCCACAATGAAACAGAAGTTGAAAAGCAGCTTCAAGGTGGAGGGACACCCCAGCTCTCGTACAAGAAACCCCATGCTGGAAGTACAGGCAACATCCATGGACTTGTTGTAATGTCAGAACAGATGGCATCAGCTGGTGTTGTTACAGGTGAGGTGATTCAGATTCAGATTTTTATTGTCTCATAACATACAAGTTAAATCATTGATTTAGTGTACAGGAGACTCGTCAGTATAAAATAATAATATATACATACAATGTAGTTATAAAATCACAGTACATAATTATATGTTTTTATCCTGCTCACATTCTCAGATCATCATTTAAGAATTCATCAATTGAATAATAGCATTTTTGTACCAGAGTGCTGTATAATTTTCTTTTCATTGATTCGGTTTCAACCTTTCGAAAATGTGTGTTTTTTAATTTATTACATATTTTCATTCCCATATAGTGTGGGGCCTGGGCATATAGATTTAGTCTGTGCGTAGGTAGCATGAAACTGTCTTTGTTCCTCGTTTCATAACTGTGCTGGAAGTTATTATGAAGAAATAGTTCTGGATTATTATTTATGAATAGAATTATTTCGAATAAGTACAATGAGGGAACACTCAGTATATTTAGATTTCTTAATAATGGCCGACAGGATTCTCTTGGCTTTGAACCACACATGTTTCTTATAATTTTTTTCTGCAGGATTAATATTCTTATCATAGTGCTAGCATTTCCCCAAAATATGATGCCATATCTCACAATTGACTCAAAATAGCTACAGTACACTATTTTTCTTGTGTCTAAACTAGTTACATTGGCTAGGATGGACATAGCAAATGCAAGGCTGTTTAATTTGTTTTTTAGGTAGTCTATGTGTGAGGACCAGGATAGATTGCTGTCCAGTTTCATTCCCAAGAATTTAACATGATCTGCTTCATGTAGTTCCTGACTACTGTGCTTGATCTGTATGTCATTTAATTTAGACTGTTTTGTCTTAAACTGCATTACCTGAGTTTTTTTTTATATTTAATTTTAGACCATTTAGATGGAACCAGACATCTAGGTTTTCTAGGGTCTTTAAGACATTATCAGGAATTTCGACTGCTTTTTTGTTTTCGATCAGTACTGACGTGTCATCAGCAAATAGAACTGAATGATAATTTATATTGATGGGTAAGTCATTAATATAGAAAAGAAAAAGGATTGGGCCTAGAATTGAGCCTTGTGGTACCCCCTGTGGGATAGTTCTCCACTTAGAGGAGTATTTTCCTTTGCTCGATGTTATGACAACCCTTTGTTTCCTCTCGGTTAGATATGATGTACACCACTGTAGGGCAGTACCCATAATTCCATATTTTTCCATTTTATAATAATAGGGAGTGGTTCACACTGTCAAACGCTTTGGACAGATCACAGAATATTCCTGCTGCTTTTTGTGATTTGTCTAAGGTGGAAGTAACTTTGTTGACAAATTCATTGATAGCATAGATTGTACTTTTCCCTTTTTGAAAGCCAAATTGCTGTTTTGATATTATATTAAATTTGTGACAAAAATTTTGAATTTGAACTGCAACAATCATTTCAAATATTTTGGAAAACACGGGAAGGAGTGAAATTGGACGGTAATTTCCCATATCTTCTTTAGAGCCTTTTTTAAACAATGGTTTTACTTCCGCATATTTTAGGGAGTCTGGAAAGTAACCTTCTTTAAATGATTGATTGATTATTTTACACAGAGGATATGCTATTATATTTGAAGCTGCTTTAATGACCTTTGAAGGTATTTCATCCCATCCCGCTGAATTTTTATTTTTTAGGTTTAATATAGTTTTTTCTACATCTTTTACTGTTACTGTGTCGAATTTAATTAGACACTCATTTTTGTTCAGACTAGAGCCAAATAGATGTACATTATCTTGATATGAGGGAACATTAACATCAGATTTTGCTACTGTTATGAAAAATTCATTAAATGTTTCTGATATCTGAGCAGGATTTACAATTATTTTGTCTTGTATTTTTAGTTTAGAAATTTCTTGGTTGCTCGGTTTAATTCCAAGTTCAGATTTGACAACTGTCCACACCGCCTTAGATTTATTTTTGTGTTTTCTGATGAATTTAGTATTTTCCATTTCCTTTGCGGCTGTTACCACCTTCCTAAACAATTTTTTATAAGATTTGACATATTCAATGAATTCAGGACTCTTATTGGATTTCAGCTCGGCATGTAGTTCCCTCTTTCTTTTACTCGATATTTTTATGCCAGTAGTTATCCATTTTAGCTTACTTGTTATCTTTCTTTGGCAGACTGTGGGTGGAAATGTTTCATTGAAAACATGCAAAAAACTATTCAAGAACCTATCAAAATTTTCTGAACATGAACCTTCATGCTGCAATGACCAATCTATATCATTTAATCTACAGCAGAATAAGTTAATGTTGTCTGGATTAAATTGTCTCTTCAGGAAACATTTCCTCCCATTTTCTTTGTTTGTTTTTAATAATTCCATAAGCAGAGCATAGTGATCTGTGATGCCTAGGTTTAAAGTGAATTTGGCATTCTCATTTAATGTATAATTTGTTATTATGTTGTCTATGCAAGTTGCTGATTTATCACTTACCCTGGTGAAATCAGTGAAATTTAATCTAAACCCATATTGTTGAATTAAGTCATTAAACTTCGTTGAAATGCTTGTTTCACTTGCTGTATCTATATTTAAATCAGCCGCAATTATAATTTTTTTCCTCATTTCTTTCGTGAGTTTTTGTAGGAGACACTGGAATTTGTCGAAAAATAATTTGGTCACTTCATTACCTGGAATCCTATATATAGATATAATAACAATATTTTGTTGTTCAAGCTCTACACAGCAACTTTCAAATATAAGTTCTTCGTTAAGAAAATTAAAATCATCTCTTTCCTTATATTGTAGCGAGCTGTTAATAAGAATACAGGAGCCTCCGTGAGTTTTGTTTTTTCTACAAAAACTACTAGCTACATTAAAGTTTTCTAATTTATTTAGAACTGTGATAGAGTCTTCTGTGATCCAATGTTCGTTTAAGCAAACGACTTTGATGTTTCTACCTTCGGAAAGAATAATTTGCAGCTCGTCAATTTTTGCAATTTTATTCTGTAGATAGGTGGCACGCAGGCCATGAATGTTCCAGTGCATTAAGAACGACGAATTATACCTATTTACTGTTTTCAACACATCTTCCTTTGTTGTATCTTTGTCTAATACATGTTTTAGTTCACCCCCCTCACTGATTGCCAGTTTCCCCCGTTTCGTATAATTTTGCACAAGTCAATAAACATTTTGCTGAAAGTTGCGGAGCCCAGCCTATGATTGCTGCATATTTGTTGGTATGAGGAAAAAGTGTGAATGAGAAAACAATGGACAGTGCACTGTTAAGGTATTATATGTCCAAGTATTTTATAAGGAAAAATCTATAAGGATCAGGCAAATAAGAATTTCTGTGGGCACATGCAGGTACAAGTTTTTTTTTCTTTTTGGGGGGGGGGGGACTGATAAAATCCATTATTGGTATGTCATCCAGGCAAAATCACCATGCATATTCAGGTAATCATCCCACCAACAAACCAGGTGTAAAGTACTCATTGAGTAAAACACCAGGAGTAGCTGCATTTATTAATCTGTAACTACCTGCTGCTACATTGTTTTCCAACAGAAGCTGTTGCCCTTAAAGTTATTTTTAAGGGTCCAGAGGCATAATAATTCTATGGGGGAGAGACTGTGTGTGTGTGTGTGTGTGTGTGTGTGTGTGTGTGTGTCCCACTTGTATTCGAATAATTTCAGGAAAATTGTATATTTGACCTAGGAATGTGTATCATTGACCCTCCATGCCACAGTAGTGGTCTCTAACATTATTCATCCTCGTTTGAATGTCTAGGTGTCCATTCTTCAGCAAGAAAAGAATAACAGCATTTTAGTTATGTCTGGAATCTATTGTTTTCATACTTAAAAAAGTTCCACATTTACCTCATACACGCCAGAAGACAAGAATGCCTTACTAATTCTGCGGCAACAGTTTTTGTTTATGTAGTTACTTTAGAGTTGTACTAGTTTGTACACACATTGCAGCAATTCTCTGAAATGAATTTTTTAAATCACAATTTGTAATTGGGTGCACTATGTACATAGTGGCTTAACATCAGCATATTTCAGTGGCTTGAGCAATGTTTCATTGATGGATACTTAGTAAAAGTTGTTATTTAAGTCAAAGGGGTTTATGGTAGCCATTACTCTTGGTGTGATGAGAGTTTTATTGGTGGTGTTTAAGTTAATTGCAGAGTCCATTACCTGGTTCTGGAAGTAAACATTTACTGATGAGGGCATGCCCTAGAGGTGAGACAGATTTTTGAAAGCACGTCTAGCTTAGGGTTCCAGATATTGCACACTGCAGCTATTCACCCGTGTGACCCCTCATTTGTTTGTAACTTACAAAACAAAAATTCAAATTTTGCATGACAACAATAGCATACAGACTGATAATGTTACATAGTGATTAAGCTACATTCCTGTTGTTCTATGTAAATGAATAATCATTATTTTTCTTAAATCAATTTTTATGAATGTAATTATCTTAATTTTTAGTCTTTATCATCATACTATTTAGTTTGCTACTATTTTGTCTTTCAACCATGCTGCTTGTTTCATTTGGTATCTTCATTCATATGTTCTTATTATTTTTATTTATCTGTCATTATGTTTAAACAATTGAAACTGTCAATCTGTTGATTAAAAAATAATATATGTCATCATATGTTTTGTGTTCACTGTGCAGAGGTGCGAAATATATTTCTTTCTTTGATGACAAATTTAAAGCATTAATTCTTCTTGCACTATGTACTAAGTAACACAGATAAAGATTTATACAAAGGAAGGAATTATAAATGAAATGCAATTACAGTGCAACTTCAATTTTAAATTACCTTATTTTATGTTTTTCAAATTATATGTCATAAATTCATAGCCCCTGTGAAAAACCCACAATTTGTGCTGCCTTTTGTGACTGAGTTTAGGGGTATGTTAAGATCCATTGTGAATGGTGTTTGGGTTGCACAACTGCAGTAGCAGTAGCAGTAGAACAGGAAGTTGGCATAGGCTTTTCTAACTTGTGTTTCAGCACATGTGCACTACACAGGGATAGCTTCAAGGGGGTGTAGGAGTAAACTTTCTAAACATAATGTTTGATCCATGAAATCATTCGCTTTATGCCGGCTAGGAGGAACTGGCAATAATTCATCTGTGAGAAAGTTGTATCACAAAATGAGAAAATTAAAAGTTAATAATGAGGACAGTTACAACTCACCGCAAAGACGTGGCGACGAGATGCGACAGGCACATACAAAAGACACACACATACAACACATTCAGCTATCGGCCATGGCCTTCTTCAGAAATAGAGCACTCACGCAATCACACAGGCACACAACACAGTCATACAACCATCACCTCCGACTGCCACACTTGGTTGTATGACTGTGTTGTGTGCCTGTGTGATTGCGTGAGTGCTCTATTTCTGAAGAAGGCCATGGCCGATAGCTGAATGTGTTGTATGTGTGTGTCTTTTGTATGTGCCTGTCGCATCTCGTCGCCACGTCTTTGCGGTGAGTTGTAACTGTCCTCATTATATTATTTATTCCAACCTGGACTTTCCATTATTATAAAATTAAAAGTTATGAATTTAATATTGTTGTGAAGGATAAGTCGCTACTCACCACAGAGACATTTGATGGGTCATGGAAAGGCACAAATAACATAAAACAACTTGTTACTCGGTACCACTCAGGACTGGAGCAGCTAAACCACGTTCTCCGGCGGGGTTTTGACTACCTTTCATGAAATACCCTACCCAATATCTCCTCCTCCCCCCTCCCCTTACAGTGGTATTCCGTAATATCCTTGTCTTTCCCTACTCCAGCACTGCTCTCAACCCCTTACCCAATGGCACATATCCCTGAAGTAGATCCACATGCAAAATCTGTGGTATCCACCATCCCACCACCACCTACCCCAATCCTATAACAGGCATTTCCTATCCCATAAAAGGCAGGGCAACCTGTGAAAGCAGTCATGTTATCTGCAAACTGAGCTGCAACCACTGTGCAGCTTTCTACATGGGCACAACCAGTAACAAGCTGTCTATCCGAATGATTGGCCACTGCCAAACTGTGGCCAGGAGACAGCTGGACCATCATGTTGAAGAGCATGCAACCCTGCATAATGTGGCTCACTTTAATGATTGCTACACAGCCTGTGCCATATGGATCCTTCCCACTAACACCAGCTTTATCCTACGCTCTCACAATCCCCCAGGCCTAAATCTTAGCAAGTTCCTGCCCCTGCCCCCACCTCCCCTTCCCTGCACCACTCTATTCTTGTGTGTGTCTCCCATCCCACCACACATTCCACTCCCTTCCTTCTGCACTATCTGTCATACAGCACAGGCATATTCCCTCACCCCTGCCAAGCATTTCTCCCCTTCCCTCGTGTTTCCCTCTCCTTGGCACTTCCTCCCCCCCCCCCCCACCACTAGTTGCTCTTGCCTTGGCTGTGCTGGCCCCAGCAGCTAGAGATGGCGTGTGCGTGTGCGCGCACGCTCGCACGTGTGTGTGTGTGTGTGTGTGTGTGTGTGTGTGTCCAGCTGACGAAGGTCGTATTGGCCGAAAGTTATTTGTACATTTCTGTGGCTTGTAAGACGTCTCTGTGGTAAGTAACGACCTATCCATCACAAAAATATTGTTGAATCCTTCCTAGAATTTCAAAGGTTTGAACTTGATATTGGTTAAACAACAAATCTTAATATGATCTGCATAAACACAAAACTACCACTCATCCTGAAGCAGACTTTATTTTGCTAGTAGAGTTTGTAATCCAGTAGACAGATATATTTGAAATAACACATTGTGTTTTTTGCACATTTTTTTACTGATTTTGATGTAGTAGGTGCTATCTATTACTGAGAGATGGTGAAGAACAGTGTACAGATTATTGAAAGTATACAGTAGTTGTGTGTGTTTGTTAGTTGGCAAAGTGAAAAACCTTGTTTCAGACATGAACAATAATTTAAAAAAAAAGGTCAGCCTTTTTGCTAGAAGAAAATATGCAACATATTATCACGAAGACATCAAGAAATACTTATACTGTTTGGAAATCTTCTTCTTCTAAGAAGAGGAAATCAATTCTTGCGGCTTGGGTCAAGCAAGACCACACAACAAATGTTGGCATAGATGGCATTATCTTGATAGAAATGGCAAAGATATTGCTTTCCAGATGAGAATTGATAATTTATGAGCATGTGTATAATTTGTAGTTTCAGAATGTCAGAAAATAACTAATTATCTTATACCCAGAGACCAATTTCAGTTTTTGACAAGTTAATACTTGCTGTCACATATCTGCGATTTTTAAGAACAGACAATTAGTTTATCATCACCAATTATTGTATAAACATGGCTTTGTTTGCTAGTCCCCCAGGGCAAATGGCAGAATTTTCCTATCACTCATAGGTTGACTATGCATAACACTTCGTGTAGCCAATGATAACCGTATAACCAGTGAGAGGCAAGAAAAGGTGTAATGAATTTCTAGCAGCGAAATTGGAACAATTGTCTGGTTTGCTGTGTTTAGTAGTAATTTCTCGTACTTATTGAGGGCCATTCCATTGAATTGAATAAATTAAGTGAATTGTTATTACTTTTTTCAATACAAACTGATCCACATATGTTTACCCATCCACATACCCTGCACCATGATTTAATTATAACAACAAGGGTCATTTCACATGGAATTTATTTTCTTGAGCGCAGTCAAAATCTCGTATTTCATCCAACTTCTCTTCATATTATGGAATCTGTCTCCTATTGTCTCGCCCCGTACTCACGGCTAGCGTTAACAACATTCCTGCGCTGCACACGTGCCTCCAAGACTGCAATTGTAGAATGTAACCCTAGAAAGCAAACAGACTTTGGCATGAAATTATCAATAGGAAATCAAACTATTAATATGGAAAAATAAAAATAGTAATAAGGAAAAATATACAAAATTTTTAGGTATCACAATTCAAGACAACCTTAAGTGGGACATTCATATAGATTCCCTAGCCAAAAAGCTGTCTAAAAATATCTTTGCCATAAACCAGATCAGCAAATATTGTAAAGATAGGCATATCCTAAAGACTGCATACCATGCATTATTTGCATCCAACACAAACTATGGAATAGAGATTTGGGGTGGAACATCACAAGCCAACATTAACACTTTGTTGATACTACAGAAGAAAGTGGTCAGAATTATCTGTGGGGCCAAAACAAGAGAATCATGTCGGAATCTCTTTCCAAAATTGGGCAGACTTACCATTACTGGTGTATATATATTAAAAATAATAATGTATATTATAGAGGAAAAATTCCTAACAGGAAAAAAAATATACGTAAAAAATAGATGAAGAACACTTACCAGGCGAAGGGGCACAGGCAGTAATAGCAACAAATTCTTTGCTTTCTACAGTTCAACAGTATGTCTGCCTAAGTGTACTTGTGTCTGTGTAAATGTGTGGGTGTATGTGCATTTATTTACCTTCCATTTTTTCCCCCAAGGTAAGTCTTTCCTGTCCCGGGATTGGAATGGCTCCTTACCCCCTTCCTTAAATCCCTCATCATTTCCTTTTCCCTCTCCTTCCCTTCTGCCTGATGAAGCAGCTAGGCTGCGAAAGCTAGCATTTTTGAGTGTGTGTGTGTCTGTGTGTTTATTTGTTGCTAAAAATAATAATGTATGTGAAAACAATCAATCCAGATCTAAACTGTGATCTACATCAACATAAAACACGACAAAAACTAAGATACCATTTAAACAGCCACAGAACAGCATTATATGAAAAAAATGGACTTCATGTTGGCCTGAAGCTTACCAATGCACTATCAAAAAGCCTTGCAGCCCTTCCTAAAACCAAATTAAAAGACCAACGAAAAAGAATCCTAATTGAAAATGCATTCTATTCTCTAGATAAATTCTATGACTATATGAAAAATGTTTCTTAACCAAGACAAGTATGTACTGTAGTTAACTGTTTGTCAGATAAAGACTGAAAAACATGTAATACATTTTATTGTATAAAAGAAATATATGAAACAGTAATCATTAGTTTATAATTTATGAAACTGACGTAATCAGAAGAAGAATCTGTACAATGTCAAGAGACTGTACATATAGTATTCAATGTTGAATAAATATTATTATTATTATTATTATTATTAGTCACTGGTGCTATTTTAGACTCAACTATTGTTCTTTTAAATTCATTCACTTCTGCAGACAACATGCTGTGTAGGCCTATTGTAGAGGATTATGAGTTTTAATCATTTATAAATTCCAGTTACATTTGTTTTTGTTTGTATTTAGGGGATTTTAACCTTCAGCATTTCTCTCTATTCTGTGTTATCTTAATTTTTCCTTTTTCTAAATACGGACCAAACAAAAACGTAGAACAGGGGTTTCACTGTACATATGTCTTTTTTGTCTTTTATTTTATTTATTTATTTATTTATTTATTTTTTTGCACTCATTTGGCAGCTTGAATCACATAACAATGAGCAATAATGAATGTGCATTTGGACAAAAGAAATTAACTCTTTGAGGACTGGGCACAATGGGTGACATTCATCCGGCTGGTAGTCCAAAGTACTCTAATGGCCGAGTGCACCAACCTCGGTCAAAAAGCACGATAATCAAGGGTTCCGAGAACACGGTCAAAAGTTGACCGCGGTTAAAACGTCTCTGCGGTGCACCAACGTTAATCACCGGTCAGCAAACCGTCGTCAGCCAATCGTACATTTGATCATGATCAAGTCCGTGTAGCGCAATGGAAGGCACCCGAGTGATGCAAAGGTGTTAGTTGAGCTTACCTACATGTGTATTCTCGACTATCTTTGGTGAATGACGACAGTACCACGTGATTTGTATGTACAAGATTGTAAATACGGTAAAATTGTACGACGCTTCTCGCCGGGCTGCAGTGGTTATGTTGGCACCAGTGGTAATGACGGCAACTAAGATGACCAATAAATATTTTTTCGCAACTACTTCAATTAAAACGAAAATTATTTTCTTCTGAACGGACAAGGGTACATACAAGAACCTTTCATCCATAGAGCAGGTACAGCATTAATTCTGCTGCGAGTGAAACGAGCAGCAATAACATTTACTCTGTAGCTTGTGAAAAATATTAACGCAATTCTACAATTCATTGTTCGTCTGTTGCCAACATAAGCACTGGAGCCCAGCGAGAAGCGTCGTAAAATTTTACCGAATCCAGTCATATTGCAAAGAGAAATGATTATTTAAAAAAAAAAAAAAAAAAACCACCCTTAGACAGATTTATATAATTACATAAATTATGATTTATTGTTTCGAACAAATCAACACAAATGCCATTGTTGTTCACAGCGCATTTTCACATGCACCGCATGTTGACCTGGTAACAGAAATATACAGATAACATGTTTTAATAACACGAAAGCTTTACGATTATAGTTACAGAACATCTCGTTTTTTTTTTTTTTTTTTTTTTTTTTTTTTCTCAAAACTTTTTCTGAATTTGATAGTTACCTTACTGGAAATATTCATTAATTATGGCGCGGCGAACTGCTCTTCCTGGCAATGTGTCGTCGTGATATATGTTACTGTTGCCACCAATAAGTATGTTAAATGCACCAGTTGCATATGCTCTTAATGTATAGTCTGTTCATAGGCAAAATAGGGTTATTTCCATCGGTAGGAAATTCTAACCTGTCACTGATTTGGTTTAATAACCACCAAACTTTCTTTGGACAAACAAAATCTTTCTTCGAACTTTTCGTCACTGTAATCTTCAAAAGAGTCCCCCTTTCCACAATCACGACGTTCCGGTTTTTTAAATGATCGAGGTAAAATTAATCTTTGTCAATTCCGTCTACATCAAAACGCGCCGCCATCTTGATACTGCACACTCGTATAACCCTGATCATCTCGACAAAACCGGGCGTCAGCCGCGATCAAATTTAACCGCGATCAACTCCCTCGTTTAAATTTGATCGGTGTCGGTGCACCAGAAACTACAGTTGACCACGGTTAAACGCCGATTTGACCGCGATTAACTTTTGACCGAGGTTGGTGCACTCGGCCGTAAAAGTTGGACAGTACATTATACTGCATATGAAATGAATTTGCTGTTTTTGTTTATTTGAAAGATAGGTCTTTTTCCTGCAGAATACTGTAGACAAACATACACTTACTACAAAGAAATTTTTTTATATTATAATGGAACTGTGTTATTTTCAATGAAAAAAAAAAATCAAATACTGCTGTCAAAATTAGAGCTTTTTGGCAAGTTTTGAACCATTGTTGAGTAGAAATTCTATTTCTTAATTCTTTAAGGCTATGACAAAAATAAAACAAGACACTTACCACAAAAAACAACAATCAAATGATTGCTTTGCACTGTTGCAGATCATGAAACAGGTGAGTGTGAGTGCGGGTAAGCAAGTAACTCCTGACATATTTTATTGCCACCTCAAACAGTGATAGTTTTTGCTAAGTTTAGTTTTTCCTTGGTGCTACAGTAATAGTACTATTATACCGACAAAATATGTAAGCCATGTGCTGAAAGTAATTAATAAACCAGAAAATCATCTGATGTAGGTACTATCTCACTCATATTTTTGGTGTAGAGTCCAATCAATGTAGCAGCTATGTTGCTCATCTCCAAAGTGTTAAAGATATTCAGTGAAAATTAATACAAAAATAGTGCACAAACACTTCAGATGAGAAAGAATGACTGGAAGACAAAATAAAAGCAAATGAATGCAATTACAGGTGTCACACTACTAAAGAAATGTTCTGGTAGAAGTGAAGTATATTCTTGAGGTGTGTTGGCCTGGGTAAAGTGTTCTTTGAGAGTTCCATAAATCCACAATTTTTCATACCATGGAACTCTGGATCCACAATGATGGCAGACATGCAGTTGTGCCTCTCAGTAGTGACTTGTAAGCCACTTTAGCAACCTCCTGTCCAATCCAGATTTATAATGAATCTTGTTACAGTCAGGTTAATCCCAAGTTTGCTCTCTTGAGGGCACTGCTCTTTTACCCATGCGACTCTCCTGCAGATATTGTTCCATAGGAACAATACAGAATTACATACAGGATCCTACACAATTGGAGCCAAGAAATCCAAAGTAGAAACTTCAACAAAATGGTTATCATCAATTGCTGCTTCACCACAGATGAGGATTACAGCAACAGGAGAAAGCACAGCACCTGATTGCAGTGTCAAATAACAGCCATTTTATTACTGGGAATATCCTTTACCAAGTGAACTATTTTGCCTGTGCTTCTGTTGTTTCATAGTCCAAAGGAAGCTTTAATTCACATAAAATAAAAATAAAAAATAATAAAAAAAACCTGATGCACAAGTTACTTTCTACATTTAGGCTTTGTGTGAGCAGAACATGTAGCTTTTGAAGCAACATTCACTTTGTCTCCTGTACCATCTGAACCACAAGACCTCAACAATAGCATACTCCTAACATCACCACATCTCACCTCCTGTAGATAAAGCTTTAAAAATTAAAAAATATGTTCAAGCACCCAGATTATAGAGCATGCGTATTATTATTGCTTTTTTTTTTTTTTTTTTTTTCTTTTGTTGTTGTCATAGAAGGGTCTAGCGGGGTAAATAGCTCCAGGATTAATACCTGGGACCTTAACCTACACCATCATACAGGTGGCTTCAAAAATCTTTCTCACACCTAGACTTCTTGTCAGTAAAAGTTGTCTTCCAATACCTGAGAACAACCTTTGCAAGTAACATAAGTAACAATATAGCGAGGATAGTTTGCAACTCAACACAAACGTATTTAGAGCTGCGAAAAGCACATGAAAAGGCATTCATATACACAAAGCTCAGCTTTCGGCTACTAGCTTTCACCAGGAAAAAAAAAAAAAAAAAAAAAAAAAAAAAAAAAAAGACACCATTCATGCAATTACATAAGAACACTTCACAGACACACAACTGTTATCTCTGGCCACAGCATTCTGAAGTACTTTAGTTAGATATTTATGGTGAGTAATAAGTAAGCTTCAAGGTGACCTACGAATAGATTAAAAGTCACACATATATGCTATGCATAAGTAAGGTGGTAAGCTAAAGTCTGTAACATCTCATATGATATAATCTCCACAGGGTAGATTAATAGTTTGTTTGGTTACTCTAGTTAGACATTGCAGTTAAGTCATAAGCAAGTAATTTGTTTTATTCTTCAGTCGTCAAATACTCTTTAACACAGTAAGACAAACTGCCAGTTTATAATGACTGAATTAGCCTATAATTAAATTTTTTAAAATAACAGGTGATGGATAAGGTCAAACAAGATATTCAGTCATGATGACTCACAATAGCTATGGACTCAAATTTGATGCTCGTACTAGCTTTAGTATGTCACTTCCTGTAATGTGCACAGACCCACCCAATGTAATAATTGTATTAGTGAAATACCAGAATGAGATAAGATCCAGAACTATTTTGTATAAAGAGACAGCAAGATGTGAAAATAGATGAGAAGAAGAATTAATGCCATTCTAAAAATAGTAAAGCAGGAGTAAAAATATGTTCCTCATAAAGAAGGGGAATTGATAAAAGTATAATGAAGGAGAGGAGAAGAGAAAGGTGGGGTTAGCGTAACTGAGGCTAAATTTAGGTGGTTGGTGGGATGATAGGATATGATGGAGATTAAGTTCACAAGTACTATGTTCAGGGAAAATACTTGTTGGTGGGATTGTTTCAGTTGTCCAAGTTGCTGGTATTACCTGGTGCTCATGTCTTGTGTATTATGTCTTAAGAGCATACTTGGTAAGTGGGGTCACATTTGATGCAGTGCAGCCACTTCAGACAACTTCTGTAATATGAACTATCCACCAGTTACAAGTCTGGTTTTTATACTCACATTGTTAATTACATAGGTTACTTTTAGATTGTTTTGTTTTGTAAGGTATAATGTTGTTTCCTAGGCCTAAAGAGTTAGAAATATGTTGGTATTTTTATTGGGTAGTTTAAAAATATACTCATTTTTCTGTAATCAGTCATTTACGTATTACTGTGATTTGAAATAAGGTGAATGAATATAACTGTCTATAGTTTCTGACTGCATCCCTTTTGTAATTTCAGATGGAGCAGTGAGCAAGTTGAGCACATTTTCAAGTGGTCCAGTTCATGCAAGCAGCAAAAGCAATCTTGTGCAGCTTAGGAGGCCAACCAACCGTAAAGGGAAACAGGCTCCTGCACCACCAAAACGTACCAGGTATCTATCTACGCCACTTCAAATGTTTTGCAGTTTTGCTGTGTACAGTTATTTGTGAATGTTCTGTTTTCCTTGATCAAGAGTAAACATTGTATTTAAGTCTTTCTTAATTGAATAAAATGACTACAACTAAATAAAGGCAGTAAAAATTGTGAAGCCTGTCATTGTCGGGAAATGAGGCAGCGGTCTTACTGATTTACTAAAACTTCTACAAAATTATTTATTTATACAAATTCTTACAATGGCATATCAATAATGGAGGATAGGTAACTCAGCATAAAGAGACTCGCTGAGCTGCTGACAGACACAAAAATAAACACTCTCACACAACTTAAATTTTTGGCCATGACCTTCATTAGAAAAAGAAACGCATACATTCACGTAATCACTCGGACAACTATGCACACTCAACTATCATGTCCGGCCACTCCAGCAACACAAGTTAGACTGTGAATGAGGTGGGAAGTGGAGGGTGGAGGATGCTGGGTAAAGGTGGGGATGGAAAGTTCGGCATTGCGTGATGAAATTTAAAGGCTGTGATAGGCAGTAATTTAAATTGCGGCAATGTATAATGTGAAGGGAGGTGGTGGGAAAGGATAACAGGGAGGGGTAGAGGAGTGGGGGGTGATTTGAATTGATAAGAATAACAAGAAAAATAAAAATGGGAATTAAAACAAAAATAAAGTTGGGAATAATAATAATAATAATAATAATAATAATAATAATAATAATAATAATAATAATAAAGTTAGGAAAAAAGGAAAAAATAAGTACAAATAAAAGTAATAAATGAAGAGGGTATTATAAAAGGTGATATAAGTTGTAAGGAACACATGGATACAGTATAACGAGTGGGGAAGGAAGAGGGGTAGGGGAGGAGATGTTAGGCATAGGGTGCAGGGATGGGAAGTTATCTTAGGTTAAGGCCAGAATGGTTGTGGGACCATGTTGAAGGGAAAACACCCATCTGCACAGTTCAGAAGAGCTGGTGGTGGAGGGGAGGATGCAGATGGCTTGGGTAGTGAAGCAGCCATTGAAATCCAGAGTGCTGTGCTCAGCTGCATTCTGTGCCACAGGATGGTCTACCTTGTTTTTTGCCACAGTTTGGCAGTGGCCACTCATTCTGAGGGATAGCTGGTTTGTCGTCATACTGATATAAAACACTGAGCAATTATTGCAGCAGAGTTAGTATATCACCTGGCACAGGTGGCCCGACCTCTGATGGAGTAGGATAAGCCTGTGAGGGGACTGGAATAGGAAGTGCTAGGTGGGTGGATTTGGCAGGTTTTGAATTGGGTTCTTACACAGCGATATGATCCCTGTGGTAAGGGGTTGGGGTTGGGAGTGGCATAGGGATGGTTGTGGAAGTTGGGTGGGCGACGGAACACCGCTTTAAGAGGGGTCAGAAGGATCTTGGGTTGGATGTCTCTCATTTCAGAGCATGATGACTGATAATCAAAGCCCTGACGAAGGTTGTGATTTGTGTTCCAGTCCAGGGTGATATTGGGTGATAAGGAGGGCACTCTGATGTGACTAGTTACTGCGGTTGTGGGAGGATTGGTGGTCTTGTGAGGATATGGCATGGGAAATCTGTTTATGGACTAGGTCAGCAGGGTAATGTCTGTCTGTGAAGGCCTTTATGAATGGGTAAGGGACTTCTCATCACCGCAGATTCGCCGTCCACAGGTAGCAAGGCTGTATGGGAGTGAGTTTTTGATGTGGAATGGATAGTAGCTATCAAACTGTAGGTACTGTTGGTAATTAGTAGGTTTAATGTGGACGAAGGTGTGGATGGAGCCGTCAGTCAGTTGGAGGTTAACATTCAGGAAGGTGACTTACCGGGTTGAGAAGGTCCAAGTGAAATTGACGGGGGAGAAGGAATTGAGGTTGTGAAGGAACAAGGATAGGTTGTCCTGGCCCCCGGGTCCAAATCGTGAAAATATCATCAATGAACCGAACCAGACAATGGGTTTGGGGTTTTGGGAATCTTAGGTTTCCTGTAGACAGTCCATAAATAGGTTGGTATAGGAGGGTGCCATATGGGTGCCCATGGCTGTGCCTTGGATTTGATTGTATACTTTTCCTTCAGAGGAAAAGTAATTGTTTGTTAGGGTGTAATTGGTAAGGAGTATATGAAATGAGGTATTGGGCTTGGAGTCTGAAAAACGTTGAGAAAAGGTAGTCCTACAGTGGCATAGTTACTCAAAGTGTGACTGTGGCATATGACTTTAGTATCTATTCTACCACCTTCGTACACATTTAGTGTGAAGACTAGCAATGTTGTACATGTTGTGCTAACTGAGTTTAGTAATTTTTATTGCCATTGCAAAAGGTCCATATTTTATGCTACCACTTTTAAATTTTTTTACAGTCAAAACTCTTAATAAGTGCACGTGGCAATTTCTTTTCATCTTCCCAATAAGTCTTCGATGTATAGGCCTAATACATATTGGCATAAACATTTCTGCCTAAATACAAATGCGTATGTACACAGATGGTTTCAATCTCCAATTTGTCAATATGGTCAGAAGATGTTTGTAATTAACAATCAAAACTAGTCACCATCTTTTAAATTTGAATCTTTATTGCAGTCTAGGCCATTTTAAGAATTAAATTAAAAACAGTTTTAACACAGTAAAAATTACTACTTAGTATTTTAACAATAGAAAATCTGATTGGAATGTCAATAATGGAGGGTAGATAACAGCTCACTACAGATGTTGGTAGGTAGGTAAGTAATTAGATAAAAAATTATAACAAGGTGTTGAATAGGTGGTTGCATGAACACTAACTAAAATAACCGACTTGTTTTCCCAAAAGATCTCACGACTGTTAATAGTGGATGTAATTTGTTG
The DNA here is from genome assembly GCA_026315105.1 of Locusta migratoria. Lineage (NCBI taxonomy): Eukaryota > Metazoa > Arthropoda > Insecta > Orthoptera > Acrididae > Locusta > Locusta migratoria. The sequence goes on from CM048747.1 coordinate 159,268,081, forward strand.
CGAGACTTGCATTTTTGTACATTGTATGTTTTTTGATGGGATATCATTTATTTTTGTAGGTAGTCCTTTTCCGTAAATTTTTTTTGTAGATCAGCCACAGAGTTTTTTAAAATCCATTCACTGTCTCTTTAGTTTGGTTTGGTTTCGTTTGGGTAGATGTAACAGTACTTAGAAAGTTCGGAAAGTCGATTACATTGTTATTGTTCAATCCTTTCTTGATGTATAGTACTAACACCATTGGTGGATCAGTATACAAATATCCACAAGTTAGAGTTGTATTTCACATCAGTTTGTGAACATCATAATACACGGACGTTGTGGATTAGTGAATTAGTATTACACAAATATCATCAAATTTATCTAGTACACAACAGAATTTTACTTCTGGCAGTGGTGGCGTAGTGTGCTGAAGTTGGCAGCAATTGACGAATGAGACACTTCAATACTAGTCATGTAGAATTAGGGACATAATCTTTCGTGTTGACCATGAAGTAAATAATTAATTCTGTTCTTACTCTGTAGTTGACAGGATTTTGTACATATCCCTCATAGAGCGAATATTTCGTTGCCAACATCTGCACACTATGCCACCGCTGTTAGTAAAATTTAGCCTTTACGTCAAAATTCTAAATGTGCCGAAATTATATCAGTTTATTCCTGTTTCTTACAAATGTTATATCTGTACACAATTAATTGTTGTTACATTGATTAAAGTGATAGGAAGACCAATAATACTGTATTCGGTAGTGTCAGTGTAGTAATGTGTGTCTGTTGTTCTGCCGAGGAGTGTTTCAGCACCCAAAACACTGATATTCCCGGATGTTTACCTGTCGATGCTCATCATACATTGATTTCTTTGAATTGAACAATGATGTTACCATCGATGTTTGTCAAACATCGATCATCCCTAGGGCAGCTGTTGGTAGCACTTCAATTTTTGACGTTCACGTTTTATTGGAGTTGGAGATTTTAAATTGTGATCATAGCTATAGCTTTGAAAACGTCTACTCCATTTTATCATCTCAGTTGCTATGTACACTAATGATTATTGCATTGTGCACATCTACAGCAAACCATCTTTTGAATTATATAAGTTGCATTGGCCTCCTGATAAAATTATTGAAGAAAATTGGCACTTCAATTTTGAAGTTCGTGTATTTATATAATTATATCATGCGACAATCCTAGCTTAATGTTGATAACATCACCAGAACCAGTACCTCCTAGAGAAGACAGAGTGCAGTACTCACTCCAGAGAGTTTCCACTCTATGGTACAGACCATACATAACATAGACTGCACATCTTCCAGATCATTGGCATCTTACTATCTCTGCTGTGTTGTGGATTGAAACCATAATCTAACGTTTTTGCTAGAGCTGGGTTTGAACATGACTCGAACTGTTTGAACAATTTACATCACAGGTCGGGAAATCTTGGGAAATGTTCGAACATTCGATCATGATGCTATCTAGCAATGTCAGGAGGTACTATCTCTACGATTTAGAACGATGGTATTCATAAATCGTTTCTGTGTTGTGCAGTGTACGATTTATGACTAAGATAGGGGATTAATAACTGTGATATTCCGACTATGGTAGCTTCTAGAGTGCAGATTATAAGTGAAAGTAGTAACGAATATAGGCAATAAGTAAACAATAGCAATCATGGCTTAAAGTCTAGTGCTGCGATATAGTGACGCCAATTTAAACTACATACACAGCAGCTCGTGTGCCGTTTATTCGTAGGTCGCAATTACAATTTATTTTTATATGACTTATTTCCGTTATTGGGTATTAAATTTCTAATGTTTTCCTTATTTCATCTCTTTTAATCTCGTTTTCAAGGTGATTGAAAGGTGGTAACAATTTTTCCTGTTACTGTACCATATGAACAGGTAATGGAATAGCCATTTGCAACCTCTAATAATCATGTTAAATGTGATTTCTACTTCTGAAGGATGCACATTTTTTTTCTTTTGAATGCTAGCCTTCAGTCATGTGATGCAGTAGTTCTGTCATAGTAACAGATATTTTATCAATGGATCATATCTTGCAATGATACCAGACGGGTCATGTCTGCATTGTATTAAAAAAAAAAAAAATAGTGTTTCATAGTTATGCCCTTCTTTTCTTTTACATGTACTTTTACTTCCTATGAAATTAGTTCTGAGCAAAGCGATAGCCCGGTAACTTAAAAACAGCAAGTTTGCTATTCTATCAAGCTAAAATGTTTTCTAGAACGGAATTAATTTTTACAGATGTTTGAAGTTTTCCTTCCATTACAGGCTAAACACTATCTAAATGCAAAATTTGACATTGGTGTGTCTGCTAGAAGTACCTTACAATTTTGATGATCGGTGAGTCAGTGAGTGACAGAATTAACAATTTTTGACTGCCAATATTTCGTAAACTATAAGGTGTAGAATAGTATAATTTGAAAATATAGCTAGTTATAGTAGATACTCTTGGCAACCGAAAATTCAAGCTTCTATCTTCATGCACAACTGAGATACAGAGTGCTCGAAAGCGCCATCTACTGCTTCAAGAAAAGTATGGTACGGTCGTGCGCTCGACTTGGCGGGGGCATTGGCATGCCCCCAGATAACAATTCATTTAATTTCATTTAATGGAATGGCCCACAATAAGTATATGAAAAGTATGACACATAAGTGCAGATATACACTACTAAACACAGCAAACCAGACAATTGTTCAAATTCCACTGCTCTCTCTCATTGGTTATATGAAAGTAACGTACCATTGGCTACACAAAGTGTTCTATTGCCAACATATGAGCGATAGGAAAATGCTGCCATTAGGCATTAGGCCTGGGAGGTTAGAGCTGGGACGCTGTAGCATACGTTACAATGTTTATACAATAATCATGGTATTGAACTTATCATCTGTTCTTAGAAATTACAGATACATGACAGCAAGTATAAACTTGTCAAAAATTGAAATTGGTGTCAGGGTACAAGTTCATTGAGCTAAACTCATGTTCAGTCGAAATCTCATATTTCATCGCACTTTTCTTCATATTGTGGAATCCGTCTCCTATTATCTCATTACGTACTCATGGCAAGCACTGACAACATTCTTGCGCTGCACAAGTACGTATGCCACTGGTGCTATTCTAAACTTAACTATTGTTCACTTAATTTCATTCCTTACACAGATAATACTATGTAGGCCTATTGGATGGGATTACAATTTTTAATCATCTACATCTGTGATTTCTAAGAACAGATCATAAGTTCATAAATACTTCCCGATGTCTTCACTTTACTTCTCAATAATACTTAAACACAGCTCTGGAATTCAAAGAGATGCAACTTACTGTGCACTAGTCCCTGTATTAGCATCAGCTAGTTTCAGTAGGCTATATGCATATTTTCTCTAATGAAAACATCTGGCGTTTTTTGTTTAAATTATTGTTAATGTTTGAACAACAATTTTCTCTTGGACAACTAAAAAAACATGTAACAACAATATATACAACAGTGAATTTCCAGTAATCTGTACCCTGTCCTTCACCATCCCTCATTAATAGATACCACCTACTACATCGTAATCATAAAAAAAAAAAAAAAAAAAAAAAAAAAAAAAAAAAAAAAAAAAAAAAAAAAATAATAATAATAAATAAATAAATAAATAAATAAATGTGCCAAAAACACAATGTGTTATTGCAAATATTTCTATCTACTGTATTAGTAAAATAAAGTTTGCTTTAAAGAAAGCGGTGCCTTTACATATCTGCAGATTCTGTTAAGATTTATTTTGTAACCAATACTAAATTCATAACTTGTAATATCATTTTGTGATAAGACTTTCTTCCCAACAAATTATTGCCAGTTACTTCTTCCTGGTGTACTGAAATAAACGAAATGAGCCAATGAAATCAAACGTGTTGTTTATGAAGTTCACTGCTGTATACCCTTGTGAATATGCAAGAGTTATCCCTGTGTAGTGTTTATGCACTGAAACACAAATTAAGAGCAGTCACATCAAATTTCAGTTGGAAGAGGGGGGGGAGAGAGAGAGAGAGAGAGAGAGAGAGAGAGAGAGAGAGAGAGAGAGAGAGAGAGAGAGAGAGAGAGAGATGAAGTAAAGCAAGATATGGAGTAAGACTAGAATCGAGGTTAACCTTATTGGGAAGAAACATAAATTCTGGTAATTTTTAACATTGATCTTACAGTTTTTTCACAGGGGCTGTGAATTCATGGCATAAAATCAGGAAAGGTAAAATCAAAGTTCCATTGTACTATGTATTTCGCCACCATAAATAAAATTTGCCTTATTCAATTTATTCGCCGTTGACTACCCACAGTGGAATAGGCGTGTACATTGATTATTAATTTATTCTTGATATATTACACTTCATCTATTACAATAAATTTATTCAATCAATTCTTAGATACTAATGTCAAAGATGTTTATCTCAAATATTTCTTCCATCTTATAAAATGGATGTTTGGTTAACCAATCATAAATTTTGTTAAGTTGCTTTTGACATGTAGCAAAGCCATGTAAATGTATAGGTTTACAACAGTTAATATTTTGTGCTCTCCTACATCTCTATCTCCTATTTTGCTTATACTGTAGTCTCTGACTAACTTCTGAATATTCAGAATTCATCTCTCTATCCCCCATCTTCATCCTGTTGGCATGTTTTATAACTGTTTGTTTTTATTACTGTGTTTTAAGTTTTTATCTGTTTGTTTATGTTATTAAATGAAACCTTTTTTTTAAATTAATATAATGTCTAGTTTTAGTATTTTATCAATGGCAGCAACTGTTCAGGTTTTTAATTCATAAAATGCAGCAACCAGTTGCATGTAACTTGTTGCTGTATTTTATGAATTAAAGAAAAAAATATAGTGTATTTGATTTTAAGACATTGCATAGGGAAATTATCAAAATAAAATATCTTTGTGTATGGGTTTACATAATAAATTGCAAAATTCATTTATCTTTCAGTAGTCATAATTTTTAAGCAACTAAACAGAATAGAACAAAATAATAATAGTTTTAGTAGTAATTATTCATGTTCAAAATTTGTTCCAATATGTCTTGAATACATTATTATAGAAATATTTATTGATTATTAATGTATTAAGAGAGTTTATATTTACAGGCTTGCATTGACCCCTCGTAGTCTGCTCTCTTCTTGCAGTTCCTTCCGCGACAGCACCTATGTTGACCATGACCCATTGCAGCCTCCAGATCAGCAAGATGAGACAACGTCAGATTTAAATGGTATTGATAAGATATTTGAAGGTATCCATTCTGCAAACTTTCTGCCTGCCTGCAGTGGACGTGCTGCTTTGAGTGTGCCTGCATTTTCTTTGCATCTTCTGCATTTTTTATGTTTGTTTGCTGCACCTGAATGAAGTATATTGAGTTGATCTGAGTGAAAGTTGTTTGGACTTCAACTATAATTTGGATGCAAAGGATTTTTTTTTTATTAGACTGCCTCCCACTAAATCACTCTATAGAAATCTGTGTCTGTTATAAAGACAGTTTTTTATAAAATGAAACACAGAAATCCAAAATATTAAAATCCTTCTGAATTTTTCACAATAAATCCCAAATCTCACCTCTTTCAAAACATTAAGGATGGATAACAAAACATGAAATTGGAAGTTAACAAATCTCTGATAATTACATGTCAAAAAGGTGTATTTACAAAAACAGGAGCAGTTATTGAACACTAAACAAGACATTAGGTGCAGATAGACCCAAAATTAATCCATCTGTAAACACATCATGACAATAAGTACCATACCAGTTTTTCAAGTGGATAGAATATTCTTCTTCCGACATTTTAGTATATTTTCGAGGTGATTTGTTGACAGAATTTAAAGCACTTGGCACAATACCAGAGAGTAAATGATAATGTTTAGAGAGTACACTGTCAACAAATATGTCAATAATAAATCAGATTATAGTACTTATATAAAATATACTTGCCAGAGAGCTCAGTACTCAACTGGAGTAAATGCTCACATGCATCTTTGTCTAAAAATCCGTGACTGTGTTTGGTGGTTCCACCATTTTGGCAAGGGGGATTTAGGGTAAATATGTAATGCTAGTGCTTCCAACTTTCAAGCAACTCTTTCATTGAACTGGAAATTTGGAAAATGTCATGTAGTGTTGGTAAATACTGATGTCACTTTTCCTGTGTAATCGAATGACTTCAAAGCTTTCCCCGGCACATTATCAAGGCTTCACTTTGTGGAGAAGGGGCAGCAATTCATTATTGAGCTCACTTGTGCTGGCTTATTAAAATGCATGGCATGTGTTGAAATTTCGGTAAGGCAAGAGTAATGATCAGTCTAAGATATACAGTTTTGTCACTCACTGCTGTGAAAGTTGTTATGAACTGATACTTGCAATGACACTGGCACTCCTATTGGTGGATAAGCTGCAGTATGAGTGAAGTTTGTTTATAATGAATTTCCAACATAATTAATCAAATAGTTACTGTAATTTTTGTGTTCAAATCATTAGTAAAACATTGAGAGACATAAGTAATCATGAAATAAATGTAAAAAACAGCTGAATTTCACTGATTCAGTGATAAAAGCAACAAGTTAATCACGAAGAAATATTTTTCAATATGTTTGTTTTTGCAGCTTTAAGTATGAGGGGTGTTTGAATGAAAAGGTATGAAATGGTTTAACAACCAAACCAGTTGAAATTTGAATATACCACTTTCGGATAATGTAGTATGACGTGTGCTGTGACACACACACTGTAGCCTACACAAACCCATAAACAGCAAAAAGTCTCAGCTGCTCTTGGTGGGAGTGATTCTTCTTCATGATAAGGCATGTCCACATGTCTCCAGGGTCACACAAAAGTGTACTGGCAAAGTTCTATTGCGAGCAGCTTGAACATCCACCCTACAGCCCAAACATGTCGCCCTGTGACTTCACCTGTTTGGTCTGCCAAAAAACATCTCAAAGGGAAGTGCTTCATATCAGACAATGAACTGAAGGACACATTAGAGGACTGGTTATTGTCAGGGTCACAAGAATTGTGGGAATAGTGAATCCTTTGGGTCGTTACACAGTGGGATAGTTGTGCTCAGGCCTTTGCTTACCCCTCAGGGGCTCAGCATTAATTTGCTGAGTACGGGCTTGGCGAACCCGGGGTCCTGAGCTGTGGGCTGTGTCGCGCCAACAGTCCGCTACACCGTAAGCTCTGTGCGTGCTTCAACGACCATCGTTCGGCGCGACGGTGGAACGTTGTACGTTTCAGAGCCCGGGGATCTTGGCTTAATCGCCCGGGTCGCGAGGACGGTACAAACCTCTATAAAAAAACCCTCAATCTCAAGGTGTGCTACGTGCCGAGGAGATGCATGGCTGTTGAGGTTGAACAGCCGCTAGCGAGCAACCTCTGAGGAACCTGCCGCACCTCAGTTGTACAAGGCTTACCCAGGCAAGCGGGGCTCTGCCTGGGTGGACCTTATTTCCCTAGCTGCTCGTGGGACGACAATGAAACGAGCCATAAACAGCGTAGGCGGGCGCAAAACCGCCGTCTCTAAGAGAGGAAGAAACGAATTTAATGGTGCACAGTATGACCCCCGATCGTTCCCTTCCCTGGCCACACCTTGGGAAGAACGTCAGGCCCTTAACAGATCTGAGCCTTACTCACCCCAGTACTTAGTCTGTACTCGGGCTGATGGGGAATCCTTTACTAATACTAAGCCGCAATTTTTTGTTGAAACCCTCGAAAATAGATTTGGCGAAGTCGCATCATTTTCTAAAATGAGAAGCGGGTCTGTCTTAATACAAGCGGCATCCCCTGCACAGTCAAAGGCTTTACTCGCCTGTGAGATGCTAGGAGACGTCGCCGTAAGTTTCACGCCGCATAAGACGCTCAACATGATCCAGGGCTTAATATTCCACCGTGATCTTCTGTCACAGACTGACGACGAATTGCGCACTGATTTAGAGCGGAGAGGAGTTCACTACGTCCGGCGCATCTACAGGGGACCGAAAGATCGCAGGGTTGCCACCGGTGCATTTATCTTGGCCTTCGAGGGCGATGTACTGCCTGAGAAGGTCAAGATAATGATATACCGGTGTGAAGTAAAACCGTACATCCCTCCCCCTATGCGATGCTTTCGGTGCTGGAAGTTCGGGCATATGTCCTCCCGATGCACTTCCAGCCCCGCCTGTAGGGACTGTGGGCGTCCATCACACCCGGACGCGCCATGTACACCTCCTCCTGTGTGTGTGAATTGTGGGCTGCAACACCCACTTTGCTCGCCGACCTGTAGTGTGCTACATAAAGAACGCAAGATCATGGAATTCAAAACCCTGGATAGATTACCATACTCAGAGGCCAGACGAAAATATGAGCGTCTTCATCCCGTTCGGATGTCGTCATCCTTTGCTGCCATTGCGTCGTCTCCGACCGCTATGGGGACGTCAGCCTCCCATGTCACGCCACCTTCTGTGGCCCCTGTCGGCCGGAAACATCAAACTGCCCCCTTGACTGCTGGGGGCCCTTCTTCTGTTGCCCCTCCACCACCTCCTGTGGGGGCAACTGCCCCACACCCATTGGGGACTCCGGTCCCTAACACCCAGCCGGAGAAGCAGCAGCCTTCTCCGGCACCTCTCGCCAGGAAGGGGTCCCTGGGCTCCCTTCCTCCTATGCTTTCTCCCACTGATCATGTGGGTACCAGTGAGTGGCTGACACAGCCACTTACTCTGACTCGTGGTCGCAGGGCTTCAAGGTCCTCCTCAGTCCCTGAGGCTGAGGTCGAGGCCCCAAAGCCCTCCCAGCAAGAGAAACCTAAAAAGGAGCGAGAGAAGAAAAAGTCGAAGGTTGCTAAGCAAACGCCTTCCACGGTGGACACTGTGCCGCCGCCGCCGCCGCCACCACCACCACCACCACCACCACCACCACCACCACCTCACACATCTGAGGACGTGGTGGAACTCCTCGCCTCACCAGAGGACTTGGCTATCACCAAGACTTTGGAGGCGATGGATGTAGAGGCCCTGCCTCCACCGACGGCGACGACTGGTGCTTCTGTGGAACCAACAGCACCGTCGATACTGCCATGCCTCAGCAATCAAGAAGTAGCATGATCTTGCAATGGAACTGTGGCGGCTTTTTCCGCCACTTACCCGAGCTGCAGCAATTACTGTGCCGCTATCCTGCTTTCTGTGTAGCCCTACAGGAAACATGGTTTCCTGTCCAGCGGACCCCAGCCCTCCGTGGGTATCGGGGCTATTATAACAACCGCGCTGACTACAACAGGGTATCTGGAGGTGTCTGCATTTATGTCCTCGCCACTGTTCCTAGTGCTGCCGTGCCTCTTAACACGGCTCTCGAGGCAGTGGCTGTTAGACTCAGAACAATGCAGGACATAACTGTCTGCTCTCTATACCTCCCACCAGATGAGGTCATTTCCCTTGCTGACCTCACTGCCTTGGTCGCGCAGCTACCCCCACCATTTATCCTTTTGGGGGACTTCAACGCCCACCATCCTCTCTGGGGCGGTATACAGCCCTCGGGACGTGGTAGAGACGTTGAAACGTTACTGACACAGCAGGACATATGCCTCTTAAACACCGGTGCACCCACACATTTTAGTATAGCACATGGCACATATTCTGCTATTGACCTATCTGTATGTAGCCCAGGCCTGCTCCCACATTTGAGTTGGAGGGTCCACGACGACCTTTGCGGGAGTGACCATTTCCCCATCCTTCTGTCACTCCAGCACTTTGAACCTGCAGGCTACCCATCCAGATGGTGTCTACATCGAGCAGACTGGCAGCGTTACACCTCGGCTGCTGTGGCTTCTGTTCCATTACCAAATGATATTGATACGGCAGTCCAACAGGTCACAGCTATTATAGTCTCAGCTGCAGAGGAGACCATTCCGATCACCACTGGTTCCCCTCGGCGCAAGGTCGTGCCCTGGTGGACGCCAGAGATTGCTGAGGCTATACGGGACCGTCGGCGAGCACTACAATGCCACCGGCGCCGCCCTACACTTGAGAATCTGATAGCTTTTAAAAGGCTCAGGGCCCGAGCCCGACGACTTATCAGGCAAAGTAAACAGGACTGTTGGGAGCGGTACGTCGCCTCTATAGGCTCTCGTGCCTCCCCTTCTTGCGTCTGGTCTCAGGTACGGCGCCTCTATGGATACCGCCCACCAGCGGGAATCCCATCTCTGACCGTCGATGGAACTCTCTGTACTGACCCGGCTGTAATTTCTGAGTGCATGGCAGAGCATTATGCAAGATGCTCCGCGACAGCAAATTATAGTGCCTCCTTCCGCTCCCTTAAACAACGGGTGGAGCGAAATCCTCTATCTTTCCACACTCGCCGCCGGGAACTGTACAATGCTCCATTTACGGAATGGGAGTTTACCACTGCTCTTGCTGCATGTCCCGATACCTCTCCGGGACCAGACCGCATACATGGCCAGTTCATCCGTCACCTGTCAGCGGACTTCCATCAGAAATTGCTCGCCTTATTTAATAGGATCTGGACAGGGGGTGTTTTCCCGTCCCATTGGCGGGATAGTATTATTATCCCTGTTATGAAACCGGGAGCAGATCCGCTGGCAGTTGACAGTTACCGCCCCATCAGCTTGACTAATGTCCTGTGTAAGTTGCTTGAGCGTATGGTGAGTCGCCGTCTTATGTGGATCCTTGAAGATCGGAGTCTACTGGCCCCACAACAGGGGGGTTTCCGCCAGGGTCGCTCCACTATCGACAATTTAGTGTCATTGGAGTCGGCCATCCGTACAGCCTTCTCTAGACGTGAGCACTTAGTTGCCGTCTTTTTTGACCTCCGGCGGGCGTATGACACGACATGGCGCCACCATATTCTCGCTAAACTGTATGATTGGGGCTTACGGGGTCCACTCCCAATTTTTATCAAGAATTTCCTCTCGCTACGCACTTTTAGGGTGAGAGTTGGTACCTCCTTCAGCTCACGCCGAGTGCTGGAGAACGGAGTCCCACAGGGCTCCGTTCTCAGCGTACCGCTCTTTTTAATAGCGATAAACGGTCTTGCTGCGGCATTGGGGTCATCGGTTTGTTGTTCTTTATTCGCCGATGACTTCTGCTTATACTACAGCTCTCCTAGCATTGGTGTTGCTGAAAGGCGTCTTCAGGGAGCCATCCGGAGGGCACAGTCATGGGCCACGACACATGGCTTTACTTTTTCAGCTTCTAAAACCCGGGTGATGCACTTTTGTCGTCATCGGGCTGTTCACCCTGACCCAGAACTGTACCTAGCTGCTGACCAGCTTCATGTTGCAGAAAGCCATCGGTTTCTCGGCTTGCTGTTTGACAACCGACTGACTTGGGGGCCACACCTTCGTCAGCTGAAGCAGAAGTGCTGGCGGCACCTAAATATATTGCGATGTCTCAGCCATACTGCCTGGGGAGCTCACTGTCGAACCCTCATGCACCTCTTTCAGGCGCTCATCCAATCATGCCTGGATTATGGGAGCCAAGTATATGACTCTGCATCACCTTCAGCACTGAGGATCTTGGATCCCATTCTACATAGTGGTGTCCGTTTAGCAACAGGGGCATTCCGCACCAGCCCTGTGCCTAGCCTCCTTGCCGAAGCTGGCATCCCTCCCTTGAGGTACCGCCGGCAACAGTTGCTGGCCTCCTACATTGTCCATGTCCACGCTACGCCTCACCATCCAAATCGTAGGTTATTGTTTGCAAATACCGACCTTTCCTCTCCGCAACGTCGACCCAGATCGGGTCTTCCAGTTGCGGTCCGTGTACATTCTCTTCTTTCTTCCCTAGAGTCTTTTCCTCTCCGTCCTGCATTCTCTTGCCTATCTAATATTCCTCCTTGGACCATCCCACGCCTCCAGCTTCACCTGCAACTGTCCGGCGGTCCAAAGGCGTCGATTTCACCACAATTACTTCGACACCAGTTCCTGGACATACTTAACACATTCCGTGATGCAGATGTCATATACACTGATGGCTCCCAGGTAGACGGCAGAGTAGGTTACGCCTATGTTCATGGCGATCACACCGAACAGCGCTCCCTGCCCTCTGGCTGTACTGTCTTTACGGCAGAGCTAATCGCAATAACCCGTGCACTCGACCATCTCAGAGCATGCCCCAGGAAGTCATATCTTATCTGTAGTGACTCCCTGAGTGCCTTGCACGCTCTAGACCACTGCTTCCCCAGGCACCACTTGGTGCGATCCATCCAAGTCACGGTGTTTAGTCTTGGCAAGTCAGGCCGTTCTGTGGCTTTCATATGGACCCCAGGCCACATCGGAATTCCAGGGAACGAACGCGCTCATCAGCTGGCCAAGCAGGCCATCACATGCCAGCGCCTGGATATCGGTACCCCAGAAGGCGATATCCGCTTGGGTCTCCACCGAAAGATCTTTGAGGCTTGGAATTCGGAATGGGCAACAATGAGTACGCCCAATAAGCTCCGTGGAATCAAGCCCACGACAGCAGCTTGGAAGACTTCCCTAAGGCCTTCTCGAAGGGTCTCAGTCGTTCTCTGTCGCCTGCGTATCGGCCATACGTGGCTAACGCACGGCTACCTCTTACGCCGAGAGGAACCGCCAGAATGTCATTGTGGAGCTGTATTGACTGTAGTCCACATCTTGTTGGACTGTCCAATTTTAGCCGCATTGCGGCAGTCTTTTAAGCTGCCTCCTGCACTCCCTTTGATTTTAGCTGATGACGCCTCTATGGCTGACTGTGTTTTAGGTTTTATTCGCGCAGCGGGCTTTTATCACAAGCTTTAGCGGTGGGTTCGTATGCATGATCTTCAGGCATACACCGCTTATAGTTTTAATCTGTTGTCACTTATGTCTTGTCAGACCCTTTTCCGACTGGCATGTGCAGAATGGCTGGCTCATCCATTATTATCCTAGTGATCAGCCAGCCAACAACATCTGCTGTGATTTTTAGTTGATTATTTGTTCCACCACTACTGTGGTTCTCTTTTCCTTTTTATGTTGCAATTATGACCAACACTGTCTTCCTGTACGTCTTTTGTACTAGTTGCAGGGCGCTTATTTTAATCATACATGAAACCCTGTGATCTCTTAGCTGGGAACAGGGGACTGATGACCAAGCAGTTTAGTCCCCTTTAAACCCCCAACACCAACCAGCCTTTGCTTAAAGACTTCAATTATACCCACTGTGTCGTTTTGTACCTTTACATTTGAATACCTCTCATAATAGAATACACACACATGAGAAACATGAAATCCTGTTTTATGGTCCCTTCTTATATGGCAGCACTTTCTTTGGCATGGTATCATTTCAGAGGGAGTCTAATGATTCAAACAGTTTTCCACTTCACTCACCTGTTTTACAAATATAATTTTGAGTGTAATTATTTTTGCTTATAAAACAAATGTTTTGAAGATTCTTGCTGTTTGTGCCTCAGATGTAGCAACAATTGTGGAATTTTACTCATTTTTGGGATAGGTGATCTTTTGATTCACATTAATATTACATCAAGATCACAAGGTCGTCAAAACAAATAGACAGATATAAAATAATTTTTTAGGTTGTGGCATAATATTAATTTGAATTGTAGAATTGATTTCTTCTGTGTTGGGAAAATGTTTTTTGTTTCCACATCTGTGTGTGGTTTTTCCTTTTACAGCTGTGGTGACTGATTTCGAACATTAAATAATATAGATATATCATTCCATATATGTTTGTAATGTTCCACACTCACTGATTTGACTGGAATTGTATTAAAGAAATCTTATTTTTTTTAGTAGAAAACTGACATCTTTCTGCAAAAGTTCTTAATATAAAATGAAATTCTTCAGTAAAAACACAAGAGAATAATAAATAAACTGTAGTGCAATGTACTGTTTCATACATTCCCAGGGTTCTCAGGAAACCTAATGAAGACAAATGTGGAACATTCTCATGTTGTTGTTGTGGTCTTCAGTCCACAGACTGGTTTGATGCAGCTCTCCACACTACCCAGTCCTGTGCAAGTCTCTTCATCTGAGAATATGTTCGGCAACCTACATCCTTTTGAATCTGCTTACTACATTTGTCCCTCGGTCTCCCTCTAAGATTTTTACCCCACACGCTTCCTTCTAATCCTAAGTTGACAATTCCTTGATGTCTCAGAATGTGTCCAACCAATCTATCCCTTCTCTTGATCAGGATATGCCAGAAACTCCGTTTCTCCCCAATTCGTTTAAGCACCACGTCATTAGTTACGTGATCTACCCATCTAATTTTCATCACATTCTCATACAATATCATACTCAAAAATGTAGTTTGCAGGCCATTTTGAATGCTGCTGGTGTGGTGTGGTGTAGTGTAGAATAAAAATCTGTGGGAGTGTCATGACTGTATATGTTAGACTGTGGTGTGACATTGAACACTCAAAAACTACACGAAAGAAATCTCTTCTTCAAATCAATGATTAAGCCATTTGTTAGAAAAACTGTGTCTTGTACCGTATGAAAATTTCAAATGTTACATCTACTTTTTGGTGTGTGGCAGAGGGTACATTGTGTATCATCATCTCTTCCCTCTGTTCTCATTCTGTATGATTCGTGGAAAAAAAGCAATTGCCAGTTTGCCTTCATATGGGCTCTCATCGCTTGAATTTTACCAAGCATATTGTATCATATTTTTGTTAGTCAGTGATGAAAGTTAGAAAGTTGATTGTATAGCATAGTGGGAAGTCTGTTAATAAAATTATCACCTGTGTATTTGACACTGTAGTATTGAAAAATCTGTGATTATTTTCATGTGGGGTTTATAATGCCTAAAGTATGGCACATCAAGAGTTTGGTAATATTTCATTGTCTTTTACATGTTCTAGTACTATCTCAAGGATATCCAGTTTTATTGAAATTTATTTGCAAGAGCAAATTTCTCGCAGTGCCATGGTATTAGGTGTAGATGTACTACCAAATGGTGACATGAAAATTTGTGTTGGACTGTGACTCAAACCCAGAGTGGCTGCCTTACCATTAGACGACCCAAACTGACTACACATGTGAAAGTCAACTACATTAATTCCTTAGTTCTCACACCAAGGAGCATGAAAACAATGAGTTATTACCATACATTGTTATCATTGCCTCACTTAGGCATTTATAATTTTCCTGCATGGTGATGAATTACAGTGTTCAAAATAGTTTTTGGTAATTCACCTAAGACTAATACAGCAGCACTGTGAGAAATTTGTTATTGCAAACAAATTTCATACAATATTTTAATCCCTGTAATTAATCACTACATGGGGTATTTTGTTTCTTTGTGTCACCAAAATTCTTCTCTTGGAGTTGAAATAGGTGACCAGTAAATTATCCTTTACGGTAATAGGCTCAGTTTTGTATGTGACTGTCTTGTACAACTTTAAGCACTTCGTGTACATATAGATACATATAGATCAGAAATTCCAAGCAGGGATGAGAGAAAAGAGATGACTTACCAAAAGGACCGGCTCGTCGAGAGAAACAAATAAAATCACACACATACAAGCTTTCACCACCACTGGCAGCTTCTTCAGGAAAAAGAGGAAAAAAGGGGAGGAAAAGGGAAGGATATGGGTTTTAAGGAAGTGGAAAAGGAGTCATTCCAATCCCGGGAAAAAGGAAGGTAAACAAATACACACACACTCAGACATATCGAAACGCAAGCACACCTAGACAGACATTTGTGAAAAGCAAAGAAGTTGGACAGAGATACCAATTGAGGCAGAGGCTCTGTCCACAGAACCCAGGCAAAGATGCTAAAGATAGTGGGCGGGAATTTGAGTTAGCGAAGATTGAGACCAGGTGGGCAACGGGAGGAAAGAATAAGCTGAAGGGCAAGTTCCCATCTCCGGAGTTCTGAAAGGTTGGTGTCGGTGGGAAGTATCCAGATAACCCGGACGGTGTAACACTGCGCCAAGATGTGCTGGCCGTGCACCAAGGCATGTTTAGCCACAGGGTGATCCTCATTACCAACAAACACTGTCTGCCTGTGACCGTTCATGCGAATGGACAGTTTGTTGCTGGTCATTCCCACATAGAACGCTTCACAGTGCAGGCATGTTAGTTGGTAAATCACGTGGGTGCTATCGCAAGTGGCTCTGCCCTTGATCGTGTACACCTTCCGGGTTACTGGACTGGAGTAAGTGGTGGTGGAAGGGTGCATAGGGCAGGTTTTACAACAGGAGCGGTTGCATGGGTAGGAGCCAGAGGGTAGGGAAGGTGGTTTGGGGGTTTCATAGGGATGGACTAGGAGGTTACGAAGGTTAGGTGGGCGGCGGAAAGACACTCTCGGAGGAGTGGGGAGGATGTCATTAAGGATGGATCTCATTTCAGGGCAGGATTTAAGGAAGTCGTATCCCTGCTGGAGAGCCACATTCAGGGTCCGCTCCATATATATAAAAATAGGTGAAGATTACTTAAGAGGCAAAGGAGCACAGGAAGTGATAGTAGCAGAAATAAATTAATAAATACACACACACACACACACACACACTAGCTTTCACGGCCTAGCTGCTTCTTCAGACAGAAGGGAAGGAGAGGGAAAAGGATATGACGACGATTTTAAGGGAGTGGGTAAGGAGTCGTGGGCCCACCATCTTGAACATCTTTGCCTCGATTCTCTGGACAGAGCCTCTGCCTCAAGTGGTATCTCTGTCCAACTTCTTTGCTTTCTACAGTATGTCTGCCTAGGTGTGCTTGCATTTGTGTATATATGTGAGTGTGTGTGTATTTGTTTACCCTCCTTTCCCCCCCCCCCCCCCCCCCCCCCCCAAGGTAAGTCTTCCCTGTGCCGGGATTAGAACGACTCCTTACCCACTCCCTTAAAATCATCATCATTTCCTTTTCCCTCTCCTTCCCTTCTGCCTGAAGAAGCAGCGAGGCTGTGAAAGCTAGCGTTTGTGTGTGTGTGTGTGTGTGTGTGTGTGTGTGTGTGTGTGTGTGTGAATTTATTAATTTATTTCTGCTACTATCACTTCCTGTGCTCCTTTGCCTCATAAGTAATCTTCATCTATTTTTTTTATATATATTTTTCCTGCTAGGAGTTTCTAATATATATGTATATATATATTAATCTGTGGAGATGATACACCACCAGATTTGTGTGTGTGTGTGTGTGTGTGTGTGTGTGTGTGTGTGTGTGTGTGTGTGTGTTTCTTGTATATGTAAAGATTTGAAGTGGAACGGCCATATAAAATTAAATGTAAGAAAGACAGATCTCAAACTGAGATTCATGGGAAAATCCTGAGGTCTATCAACAAACGAATTACCTTACAAAACACTAATTTGACCAATAATTTAATATTGCTTCCAAGTGTGGAGCCCATAGCAGATAGGATTGATAGAGAAGACCAGAAGAAGAGCAGCACACTTTGTTAATGGTTTATATTAAAAGCAAAAGCATCATAAAGGTTTTCAATTGAATTTGTTGGCAGGTGCTACAAGGGAGGTGTGTGTATTGTAGTATGTACTGCTGTTAACATTCTGTGTGTGTGTGTGTTTCTTGTATAATCAGCCAATGTATTGCTTCCTTCTGCATATATCTCTCAAAAAGAAGTTGCAGATGAAATTGGAGAGATTTGAGCCCAAGTGAAGGCTTAGCAGCTATCAATTCTTTTCATGAACCATACGTGACTGAGTTAGGAAGTATAATGGTACACAAAGTACCTTCTGCCACAATCCTTAAATATGCCTTGTTGAGTATAGATGTTCTAAAGTCTGCAGCCATACCAGGAATGTGAGTTACTGAAATTGGCTGCAGATCAGTCAGACAAAATGTTATTTCATCATTGAGCTGCATCCACTTCTGAAGCATGCTTTTTTTTGCATGTATATTGTTTTCTATGCATGGTAATAATTTTAGTGTATATTTTGCACATCATAGAAAGCCTGATAAGTTAATAACTTTTCATTATGTATGTTTCTGTACTAGTGAAGCAGAACAGTTAGCTTATTGTAATTATTGCTGGTTTGGAAAACTGTAAACTTCCAGAAAAATTCTGCAAATAATTCTGCGAGTTCTTTCTATCGTGTTTTCTTTGTAAGTAAATCCGCACTAGCTATTGTGATCTTCTTTCTTCACTCTACGAATGGTTTTATACTCTGAAGTGTCACCCTATATTTCTACCACTGAACTTAACTTTCATTTTTATTTTTAATCACAGTTTACTCTCGAAGTGTGGGGAGGGCATGCTATGTTACTCATCGTTGCAGTGTTCTGCAGTAGATGACTCGGACTTACTCCTTCTGCAGTTGGTGAAAGAGAAAGAACATAATCTACTCGTACTACCAAGTGACAAATCTATTTTGTCATGCATTTAAATGTCAAAATGGGTATTCAGTTCAAAAGCAACTAGTAATTGTGAGTAGTTTTTTACTTCCAATCAAGCTGACCCATTGGAAGACAGCTAAGTAGTTCCTTTTACTATAGCTTTTTCATGTATTACTCTCTCTTATAAGTATATTCTTGACCTGTGTCGATGCTCCTTGCCAGTCATGACACTGTCAAACCATAATGTCTAAACATAAGCTCATGCCCACATGAAGCAAATATATTGTATTAGCGTTGTGCCTCACTGTTTGCTTGAGCAGCCCAATGCTTCATTTAACTATACACAACAAAATAAATGTGTATACTTCATGCCATGTAACTTATATTCCTTCTTAATTAACTCTTTCAAAAGTTCGGGGAGGCCATTTCATGAAACAGCCTCTGAACTTGTCATGTCTGTGACTAGCACTGAGTAACGGCAAATTACCAAACTACACTTTGATGGTATACATGAGGAGAATTAATTCCATTTTGTCTGAATATTCTCTGTCATTCTAATAACTATACGGTACCTCATTTAATTCCTCTTTGTAACTCAACTAACTTGTCTTCAGATTCTTAAATTGTCCAATTTATTGTTGTTAAAAAATCAATGAGGCCCCTCTTAATCCCATGCTGTTGCCTATTTAGCAAAACATTTTACGGTAATGTATGGGTGAAGAAGTGAGTAACTGTATGACATAGCCTGAGTTTACTCACTCTATTGCTCCTAATATTCTTCCACTCAATCCAGTACTCTGGCATTCCAATGACTTGCACATGGAAATAGGACACCTGATATTTCCGGTCACAGTACACTAATCTGTACTGTTTGGGTTTCCTTAATAAAATTTAAATTAAATTATTGGCAAAACTTTTGTACTGAGATGTGCTTATTGCCTCTGTAGCTGTCAGTCATGAGAATCGTCAGCCAAGAAAGCACACATGTCAATAACAAAAATCAGTATGAGAGAAATTAGACAGCAAAATATGGAAACACAGTAAGTGCACCACCTTCAGTCCGTGATAATAAAAGGAAGATATTGTTTCATTGTTTAAGGGATGAGACGGAATGATTGTTGTCGGGGAGTGTGTCTGAAATCTCACACTTCCTGACATGGGAAAATTGTCGATTTTGACTTCTGCTCAAAATTCAAAGGGATCGATAGAACTCGATTAAAGAAAAGACAATGACCTAAAATTCGCATGTGGTCATGGCACCCTTCAACAAGTTGGCTGTCTGCCAAATGTTTCTGACAAACACCATGATTACTGTAATGTAAATATTTGGGCTGAAATGGGACGGATGGTTAGGTGAGAGCATAAATCAAACATGAAACACAAAAATAAAATTAATGATTAACATATATTTTTACAATTATATATTTATGATGACGTTACAGAGATCATTTAATGAAATAAATCGCAATTTGCGATACTTTATGGCTTCCCTGTACTAGGTTTAGATGGAATATCAAAGTGTGGCGAATGAAAATTTGTGCCTGGCCGGGGGGTAGGTGTGGCAGGAGACATGCAGGGAAGAGTCCTCTTCAGTCGGGCTGGTCACTGTGTCCTTAGTGGTGGTGTGGTCAACACGTCTCCCTAGTAAGCAGGAGCTCCTGGGTATGAATCCCAGCCCGGCACAAATTTTCATTTGCTGCACTTCGGTATTCCATCTAAACATAGTACAGGGAAGCCATAACTATCACAAATTGCGATTTATTTCATATATTTTCACCACACTTGACATCCATTAACTATGGAACAAAATAGCAGACTGATAGCACAAAGATGGCAAAAGATAATGTTTTTCCCATTTGAATTTTCCAGTGGTAGTTCAGTTAAAAATTCTCTGGATACAGATAACTTTATTTCCACAGAATGATTTTTCCGCCACTTTAAAATTGCACATCATTCATTCTATACAGAAAAGAGATGAATGTTAACATAATATTAAAGTCTAGTAAAGTTTAGTTGCATGAAAAAATTAAAATTTAATACTTCACTTGACAGAGCATGAAGAGTTTGGTGAGACCTGTAAACAGTGCTAAACATAGAGGCAGTGTGCTTACTGCACTCTCAGCACAGAATTGAATGCTTCTTAGTCCCCCCCCCCCCTTTCCCGCACATAACAACAATGCCCTTACGTCCTCTGACATTTTCATTTTTGTCTATCAGCAGTTGGTACAGTTTTCTGTCAGTTAGTAATCCGTTAGGTATTATATTTATTTTTATACCATGTTATGTGTAATTTGTGGAGATGAAGTAGAATAGAAGCATGGTAGTACAGATTGTCAGTCTTTTCTGGTTTTCCTAAAGTTATGCTCAAACCCCATGATGCACCATTATTAGTTTTTTCTCTGATTTCAAAATTATGAATGAAAACCATGAAGAACCACAGTTCAAAACATCCTCCTTTCCCAAGATTTTATTTATTTTATCAGCTATATGTTTTGAACAGACATTAGGATCTGGGTGAATTGGTTCCTTTGTAAGCCTTCTTAAGTTTTTAGCGGAGTCACATTCTACAGCCCCATTATCATTTGAGGCTCAGACAACTAGATAATGGCAAAGCTACACACTCGGCAAAACAGTAACTTTTAAAATGTTCATATATATATATATATATATATATATATATATATATATATATATATATATATATATTACAAGATGGTAAAAAAAACTAGTGAATTAGTATTTGGAAAATCAACAGATGAAAGCACACAATTTATTGTTATACATAGCATCAAGATATGAAAATATTTTACTGGGGAAGGGATGTAAGAAGGATTAGGAAGGAAAGGAATGACTGCACTAGGGCATTGAAATCACTCAATGGTGACAGCACGGATTCGAACCCGGGTCTCACATTTTGGGCCAGTGGTTGCATTAACCACTTGGTTACTATAACCGCCTTCTTAAAATTTAATGTCTGCTCAGATCAATGTACAGACCAACAATCCAACTCTGTCATTTAAGGTAAACTATGATACTCCTCGTCTAATATTTTGAATTAAACAAGTGAGGGGCATGTAGCCTTTACGTAATAAAAATATAAAAGGTGTTTATAAATATTAATTCTTTGATAACAGTGCTGGAATGTAATGCACAGACCAAAATAGTCACAGAAAGAAATGTTCAGGTTTGTTTGCAACATATAACCATTATTAAAGCAGGATCAATACTTTCAATAGCAAAGGGTTAACTTTCATCTGTGTAACTAATATTATTTATCTTTTAAAGCCATATAGTGATATAGCCACTTTATGTCAACTTTCGAATCATTGAAATAAATTATATATATATTCTAGGTTAATATATATATGTTTGTACTTACGAAGCTTACTAGTCAGCTGTGTAAATATTGTCAGCCTGAAGCCTAAGATATTATTCTTTTGTCAGAGATTTTTTTTATCACCACCACCACCACCATCATCATCATCATCATTATGTATGGTCATAACTTCGTCTATCAAAATCACATACAGTAAAACCTCGTTTTTACATTCTCGGTTTTTACGTTTTCCCGCCATTTACACCATTTTTTGTCAGTCCCGTCAAATTTCCTATGTTTACAGTGTTAATTCGCCCTCGTTTTTGTGTTAACATATTTACATGTTTCCCGCGTTTTATACTTTTTGAAAGCATGTTCGTGAAGAAAAATGACGTATTGTACATAAATTGACATTAGCACGGCTTTCCTCATAAAGTATAGTGCTTAAAAATTATTCGCAGTCGAGTTTCTTGACACTTTGCATTTATTCAAATGTATATTTCGCGTTTAGTTGTTGACTTACGACGCGCCGATTTGTGGCAATGTAGTTCCTCTTACCATCAGCTTCTTTGCCAGAGCGTCTAGCGTGTACTCAGAGAAACAGAACGGTTTGTTGACGAGAGAATAACACTGATTTGTGGCGGTGTAGTTCCTATTTCCGCTAGCTGCTTTGCCAGAGCATCTGGCGTGTACTCAAACAATCGGAACCAGTTGCTTTGTTGAAGTGAGAATAAAATAAAGAGTTGCATTGTTTTGTGATACATATTTCTGATTAATAAAGAAAGTTATCTGTCAAAGTTGGGTATCGTAATACCCACAACCTCAAAAAAGCGATAATAGTGAGAGATGCCGATCCTATGCAAACGTTACAAAAATATGTATGCATATGTTTGTACTCAAGAATGCGAATAAATTCTCTAATATCATCGTGTGAAACATCTAAAAATACAACAAGAACAGAACTTTTTGAGTTTTACTACGTAAATAATTAATGTTGGTAAAAGGCAGTAATTTTGAAGATGTTACATAGCCCAGCAGTTGCGTCCTCGATTATAATAAATGAAATTACGCCAAAAATTTCTACTTCCCATAAAAATTACCAGTTTTGCCTGGCGCTTAAAATAACGGCGTCCTCAATTATAATGAATGAAATTACGTCAAAAATTTCTACTTCCCAAAAAATTACATTTTGCCTGGCGCTTAAAATAATATAAATTTGCATAACCTTTATTGTATAATAATCTTCCTGGCGAGTATTTAGATGCCTATTATGTACATATATCACAAACTACAAAAATGCAAGGCTGATCCAGTGAGCATATTTTACCATTTAAAAAATTATTTCCTGCATTTTACATTTTCCTGCATTTTACACCATTACACTGAAGTCCCTTGAAAAGCGTAAAAACAAGGTTCTACTGTATATTGAAAATTACCCCTTTTTGTTTTTTACTTAAAATCTGGATCTTTAGAGATACTTCTGTAAGAACAAACTTTGGGTTTTTTCTTTAAGAAGTACGAAAATAGAATTTATTTCTATTTTGTCTTATTATGGTGAACTACCTACGAATTGAAATTAAAATTCCTCGAATTTATTATCTTTGATCAAGCAAATACTTGATTGTTTATTAAATAATAAAATGATCTTAATTTTTATGTACAGCAATCTGTGATGCTGTCGAGTGATTTCTTGCACTATCAACCCGGTAACTATCTTTTTAAAATTGGAATAAAATAACATAACAGGAACCACTAAGGCATCACCGCCACTTTTAACCTTATCTATAGAAGTTTATCTTTATAAAAAAACTCTCCAAGACTTACGATCAGGTCAGTCTAAATTGCTGTACCGCCAACCAGTATCTAACCACTGCTCTTGCTAATCAGGACCCACAATGTGAACAAAAGATTAAATTCTTTTCCTCTTTACAATAATTAATTATTATTGCGTAGTCGACGGTTAAGTTCTTGTAATGGACAGTTATAGTATTGTGCATATCATCTTATGCAATGTCATGTAATCTCTGGCAGTCTGCCGTCAAACAGCCGATTCAATGTGTACATTGCTGCCAGTTGCTCTAAAACATATTTAAACACATCAGACATTAATTCATATACATTTAGTTTTAACACAAAATACTTACACTACTTACATTAACACTTAACTTCGCAATAAGTTGGAGCGAAATTACAGGCTTTTTCGTAACAGGTGTCGAAATAAAACAAATGTCCCATTACACTAACCACACTTGCCTCCTGTCCACCTCAAATTCCCGTAACTTGCACTGTACAGCCATAGTGCCATCTGTCATCCATGCGCTCTTATACTTGCCATTTCGGATTCTTGTATGTGGTCGAACGTTATTATCGCATCTGCTTTGAATTAGGTGAACCTTAGCCCATCATATTGTATTAATAGTTATATACAGATTGGTGTGGTGTCTGTTTTTTCACAGCTGCAGTCAATTTGTTAATGAAAATAGGATTTTACTACAAGCAGTAATTAACAATCTTGAATTTCCTTTGACAAGAATAAATCAGTCCATTCAGTACTATAAAATAAAATAAAATGTTTTTAATTGAAGCATTTGTAGTATGAGATTCTTTTAACATTCTTATGTCTGTCCTGTAAAGTTTGACTACTGTGCCTCACCATTATTTAGTCCCCAAGTACATCATTTATTGACTTCGTTTGCATTACAGATTGTCATGCAATTTTTGATATGTCGCCTTCCCCTGATCCTAATAAGAATCTGATGTTTCTTCTTTAGATACTCATTTTAAGTACATTAAATGCTCTGTCTTGTATGTTCTTCATTCGTGCACACCAACTTCTAATTGGAAATAAAGTAAGGCAGTGAAATGAAAAGGCACCAGACATTTGGAAATACAGCACTTCACATCTGTGCATGACCATCCAGATTTACATTTGCTGCAGTTTTCTTAAATTACATGAGCCAAATGCAAGGGTAGTTCCTTATGAGAGAACACAGTTGATTTGATTTTATTCCCTGTCCTTCCCCACAGTTTGTGCTCATTTTCTCAAAAGTTGTTGGGAATATAAACCACCTTTGTATGCAGAGTATCAATTAATAAAGAAAATTCTGAGCTATATAATTGTCTTGTGGTTATTTATTTTACCTAAGGTACAAATTGTATCTGTCCAATGCATTGGCACAATCAAGAAGGAAAGATAAAGAGGCACAGATGGCTGAGGGTGGGGGGAATCAGTTGGGATCAGTTCAGTGCAGTATTATTAATTTTGAAAGCAGAAGAAAACTAAAATTAAGCAAGTTGACTAAAAGGGTGGGGGTGTACATAAAGCTGTTGATTCACATTTTAAATATATGATACAAATATTATAGATGAAAAATTCCTAGCAGGAAAAATTATATATAAAAAATAGACGAAGATTACTCACCAGGCGAAGGAGCACAGGTGTGACAGCAGCACAAATAAAAAGCGCGCGCGCGCGCGCACACACACACACACACACACACACACACACACACACACACACACACACACACAATGCTAGCTTTCGCAGTCTAGATGCTTCGTCAGGCAGAAGGGAAGGAGAGGGAAAAGGAAATGATGAGGGTTTAAAGAAGTGGGTAAAGAGTCATTCCAATCCCGGGACAGGAAAGACTTACCTTGGGGGGAAAAGGGGGGGGGGGGAAACAAATACACACACACCCACACATTTACACAGACACAAGTATACCTAGGCAGACATACTGTAGAAAGCAAAGAAGTTAAGAAGTTAGACCATATTTTAATTGGATGTAGGAAATATAAAAAAAATTCACCTTTATTTATAGTACCTTTCATTTTCATTAAGGGGTAATTGGAAAACTGTGTAGTCTGATTGTAGAGAGAAGGGAGGAAAAAAAACAGAATATTTATTTATTTTTTAAAAAAGCTTCTGTCATTACATTTTGTTGCATGTCATTATTTCAGAGTTCTTTAAAATAGTTGTTTTGTCATGTTGTTGCATTGTGGATGTGCAACAGGATTATTTGCATGTTAGTGGCATGATATTGGATGTTCTATGACAGATGCCAAAGTATTTACCTGTATATCATTATTGATATCTTCCAGTGTGACCTTCTGTTTTTGTTATTTCTTAACTAGCTGAAAACCCGGCGTTGCCTGGGTAATTATTTATTCCAGCCATTTTTCAGGTATATATTCTTTTGTATAAGAGCAGTATGTCTGTAAAATCTCTTGGGAATATAATTAGTAGTAAAGAAGAAATAGATTAAAACTTGGTGCGTAACGGGTCGGTTTTCTGTGAACATTACTACTTATGTGCTCATATCTCATTAACTATGTGTCATACTGTGATACAACGTAGAAGCTACATTCAACTAAATGTATGCATACTGTCTGTAAAATTTCCTGCGGCTACAATTTGTGGTATACAAATTATAAATTGTAACGTCATACCGAATGCCGTAGTTTTACTCCATAAACTGGAAAAGTAGTAAGCGAGAAACTTTTCCTTTGATCATTTTGCTATGGTTGTCAGCGAGAAAATGTTCAATAAAGGTTTTAAATTATGTTTAAAGTTGGTTGCAAATTGCAAAGTAATGTCATTCTCATACAGTGTATGAATAAAGTCTCTGCAATATGTGGCAGTTTTTTGCAATTCCTATTGTTTATGACCTCATATTTTCTGAACCATGTGTCGTATGTGAGTCTCAACTTTGCAGAAATTGTTACCTCACGGTAAGGAATGTGTACGAAATTTGGTTAGAATCGGTCCAGTGGTTTAGGAGAAAATGAGCAACATTGTCGCTGAATGCAGCAGTTTTTCAGGCATCTCATTGTTTAAGACGTCATATCTCGTGAACTATGTATCGTACATGATTCTTATACTTACGTCGACTGTCCTCATGGATTGAAGTTTATGTGTACTACATTTCATAAAGATTGGAACAAAACTGTAGATTTGTACGGAACACATACACACAAACACATGGACATTCTGCTTTATATATTAGATATGAGTAATTTAAGCAAACAATTGTACTAGGATTTTTTGTATTATTTATTTTTCCCCCAGTTCATGGCCAGTCAATATGTTGTGACCATTTATACTCATCACCATTTATACTCATCACTAATGTACATGTTTTACCCTAAAGTAACAGAAACGAATTATGCTTATTGACCTGGCCAAATTAGTGAGTCACACACACACACACACACACACACACACACACACACACACACACACTGTTTACAAGGTAAATCAATTAAAAGTGAAGGCTGTAAACTCCACGAAATACTAGGAATTACTATTACTTCAGACTTAAACTGGAAAGAACAAGTAGATGTTGTGGGAAAGGCGAACCAGAGACTGCATTTTATTGGCAGAACCCTTAAAAATGCAACAGAACTATTAAGGAAACTGCTAACACTACACTTGTCTGTCCTTTTATGGAATATTGCTGCCCAGTGTGGGATCCTTATCAGGTGATTTGATGCAGGACATCAAAAGAGTCCTAAGAAGAGCAGCTCGTTTTGTAATGTCACGATACAAGGGAGACAGCGTTACGGAAATGATACAGAATCTGCGATTGGAATTATTACAACAATGCCATTTATCGCTGCTGTGTGATCTGCTTATGAAACTCCAATTGCCAACATTCTCCTCCGAATGCGAAAATATATTGTTGACTCCCACTTACATAGGTAGAAATGATCATCGGAAGAAAATACGAGAAATCAAAGCTCGAACGGAGAGATTCATGTGTTCTTTCATCCTGTGCACTGTTTGAGAATGGAATGGGAGATATAGTATAACGGTGGTTTGATGAACCCTCTGCTAGGCACTTAAATCTGATTTTTAGAGTATCCCATGTGTGCGCGCGCGCACACACACACACACACACACACACACACACACACACACACACACACACTGGGGGGTACACATAAAGCAACTGCACAACTAGTACTATGGTTATATACTGTTAAGCAATTTTTAATATTATTCTCAAACATTCCTTTGCATAACATAGAATCAGTAAAATCTGTTTTGTTAATCACAAAATCTGTCGCATTAAGAATGTATGTGTAGAATTGTTCTGCAGTAAAATCAGGAAAACTTGATTGCAAATTTAAGAAATTGCTGAAATGAACGACCATTCTACAGTAGAACCTCGTTTTTACGCTTTTCAGGGGACTTCATTGAAATGGTGTAAAATGCAGGAAACTGTAAAAAGCAGGAAATAATGTTTTAAATGGTAAAATATGCTTACTGGATCAGCCTTGCATTTTCGTAGTTTATGTGTGATATATGTACATAATAGACATCTAAATACTCACCAGGGAGTTGATTATACAATAAAGGTTATCCAAATTTTTACTATTTTAAGCGCCAGGAAAAACTGGTAATTTTATGGGAAGTGAAATTACGTCAAAAATTTCTATTCATTATAATCGAGGACGCCGCTATTTTAAGTGCCAGGCAGAACTGGTAATTTTATGGGAAGTGGAAATTTTTGACGTAATTTCAGTCATGATAATCGAGGATGCCGCTATTTTAAGCACCAGGCAGAACTGGTAATTTTATGGGAAGTGGAAATTTTTGACGTAATTTCAGTCATTATAATGGAGGATGCTGCTATTTTAAATGCCAGGCAAACTGGTAATTTTATGGGAAGTAGAAATTTTTTACATAATTTCATTCATTATAATCGAGGACGCCACTGCTGGGCTATAACACATCTTCAAAACTACCTGAACCGCTTCGATAGATATCGTTTGGACGCCGCTGCCAGGCTATGTAACAATCTTCAAAATTACTGCCTTTTACCGGAATTAATTATTTACAAAGTAAAACTCCTACAGTTCCGTTAGTTCTGTATTTTTCGATGTTTCACACAACAGTATTCGAGAATTTTTTCGCGTTCTCGAGTACAAACATATGCATAAGTATTTTTGTGACGTTTGCATGGGATCGGCATCTCTCACTATTATCGCTTTTTTGAGGTTGTGGGTATTATGATACCCAACTGTGACAGATAAAGTTCTTTATTAACCAGAAATATGTATCACAAAAACAACACAACTATTTATTCTCACTTCAACAAAGCAACTGGTTCTGATTGTTTGAGTACTCGCCAGCCGCTCTGGCAAAGAAGCTAGCGGAAAGATGAACTACACCGCCACAAATCAGCGTTATTCTCTCGTTAACAAACCGTTCTGTTTGTCTGAGTACATGCCAGGCGCTCTGCCAAAGAAGCTGGTGAAAAGAACTACTACATTGCCACATATCGGCGCGTCTTTAAGTCAACAACGAAACGCGAAATATATGTTTGAATAAACGCAAAGTGACAAGAAACTCGAATGCGAATAATTTTTAAGCGCTATACTTTAAGGGGAAAGCCATGCAAGTGTCAATGTATGTACATTACGTCATTTTTCTTCACGAACATGCTTTCAAAAAGTGTAAAACGCGGGAAAAGCGTAAATATGTTAATGCAAAAACAAGGGTGAATTAACATTGTAAACATAGGAAATTTGACGGGACCAACAAAAAATTGTGTAAATGGCAGGAAAACGTAAAAACCGAGAATTTAAAAACGAGGTTTTACTGTAGTTTGTATGAAAAAATTAAAACTTTTTTCTTTGAAAATCTGAAGTCTGTCTAATCTACTAATTTTGATTAGATTGGTAATAGTCTATTGACATTGAGAACACAAAAATAATTTCTATTGAAAAGTTACAAGAAAGTCAGAACTATTTTTATGTAATAAATAAGTTTAATATGTTTGTAGAAATATTATAACAGTGAGTGAAACTGTAATATTGTTTGCAAATACTGTGAAAATGCACAAAATATTTAAAAAAATCTATACATTTGTGATTTTAAATTCCTTTATTTCAAAAAGCAGTTTGTTACATAAACACAAAATGAGAGCCAAAAATTGATTATTTACATTTTACACTGAAATTATTCATTGTGGTGTAACCAGTTTTTAATTTGTGAATGTCATATTCTTAAAAATGGGTTTGCTGGGACAATAGTACTTCATACCCTACATTTTTAATGAGTTGCTTTAGCATCATTATTGTATATAGAAATGGAAAGAAATGATATAATACGGGGCCCACTTCTGGTCTTTAACGGAAATTTTCTCTCCCACCTCTCTTTTAGGGTTAGGGTCGGTACCACTCTTAGTTCCTCACATCTCCAAGAGAACGGTGTCCCCCAGGGCTCCGTCCTCAGTGTGCCTTTGTTTTTAATCGCCATAAACGGGCTTGCCACGGCTGTGGGATCCTCTGTCTGTTCTAGCTTGTTTGCCGATGACTTTTTTTCTATATATTAGTTGGGCTAGTATTAGCGTCACTGAGCGGCAGCTATGGGGAGCCATCCGGAAAGCTGAATCATGGGTCTCTACCCATGGTTTTCAGTTTTCAGCGCAGAAAACCCGCGTGGTACATTTCTGTCACCGGCGGGTAGTACACGTGGATCCCGAGTTATATCTGGGTGGTGAATTGCTCGATGTCCATCCCCCATTTGAAGCTCCACTTGCCAATTGTCCTGCGATACAAAGGCATTAGTTTCACCACTGACACTTCGTTGCAAGTTTCTGGCACTCCTTACTCCTCACTGTGATGCCGAAGTCCTGTACACTGATGGCTCCCTGGTAACTGGCAGAGCCAGTTAAGATTTTGTTCATGGTGACCACACAGAACAATGGTCCCTGCCACCTGGCTGTAGTATTTTTACAGCTGAACTGATCGCCATTTCTCGTGATCTTGATCACCTCAAAACATGCGCCCGGAAGTCGTATGTTGTGTGCAGCGACTCCCTTGCTGGCCTGCAAGCCCTTTCCAACTATTTCTCTTTCCATCTGTTGGTGCAATCCATTCAAAATGCCATCGCTACACTCGACAAGTGTGGCTGTTCAGTGGACTTTATTTGGACCCCCGGCCACATTGGCATCCCAGGGAACGAGCGAGTCGATCGTCTGGCTAAGCTCACCACCATCGCTCGTCCCCTGGATATTGGTATCCCAGAACGGGATATCCGATTGGATTTGCGCCACAAGGTTTTTGAGGCTTGGAACATACAATGGGCAACAATGAGCACTCCCAACAAGCTCCGAGCGATCAAGTCCTCTATGGCCATCTGGAAGTCATCTTTCCGGCCTTTCTGTAGGGACTCTATTGTCCTGTGTTGCTTACGTATTGGCCATACGTGGTTGACACATGGCCTCCTTTTACATAAAGAGGACCCACCGAATTTCCGTTGTGGAAGGTTGTTGACAGTGGTCCACATCCTGTCAGACTGTCCGCTTTTAGCCGCCTTGCGGCAGTCTTTAATCTACCTACTGCGTCTGCCTTGATTTTATCTGACAATGCCTCTATGGCTGATTGAGTTTTAGGTTTTATACGCACAGCTGGATTTTATCATTCTATTTAGTGGTGGGCTTGTGTCTGGTGTCTCAGGCTCCCACCTCTCATATTTTACTCTGATGTTTTTCTTAATTCTACCCTGTTTTACCTCAGTTTTTAGTCTGTGCAGAGTGACTGGCTCATCTTGTATTTGTTTGTGATCAGCCAACCACTGTTCCCTGCTTTATTTTAGTTTAGTTCAACACTTGGTATCTCTTATTCCCATCTACTTCAGTGTTGTTGAGAGTATCAAGTTCATTGGCACTGTGTGCTCCTTACGCCTCTCTTCTGGGTGTTGAGCTATATTTTACTTTTTCCTACTTGGATGTCTTGTCTTCGCTTGGAACAGGGGACTGATAACCATGTAGTTTAGTCCCCTCTAAACCCCAACCAACAACAACAATAATAATGACATAAAACCCGTTTTTTATTGGCAATGGGTAGAAGTATGAAATTGAAAGTTATGTCACATAGTAAATTCTGCAGGTCATCGGTAATAAAATAAAAAAAAATGCTTATATGTTCACACAATCAACAGTTTTGCTACTTGAAAACACTGATCAAGACCTACAGTGTATTTCCTGTTGACATAGTATCATGAAATTTGACCGAGTGAGGTGGCGCAATGGTAACAAACTGGACTTGCATTCTGGAAGATGGTGGTTCAAATCCACCTCTGCCAATCCAGATTTAGATTTTCCGTGATTCCCCTGAGTGACTCTAGTCAAATGGAGGGATGGTTCCTTTCAAAAGGGCATGGCGATTTCCTCCCCCATCCTTACCCAAAACTCTGAACATTAGCTCCGTCACTAATGACCAAGCTGTCGACAGGACATTAAACCCGAAGCTTTCCCCCTCCTTCCTCCGAAGAAACTCATAATGAAATTTGGCATGAAACGAGATTTCACAGTACAAGTAAAAGGAAAAATACAATTTTTTTCATTTGGAATCATGACACATTATTTATTTTTGCAATTAACAGTCTTACCTTTGAATTCATAACCTGTCAAAAATCTTTGGAACAATGGTAAGGGTTTTGATCTGATTTTTGCTAACAGGTAGAGCGAGTCAAAGGAATATTTGTATACATAATTTACAAGTATTACATGCTAATTACCTGAGTTATGGTGAAGTCCCTGCCACATGTAATGCGTTTGCTACCCAGTGGTGATAAGAGCAGGCCACACAATTACCACGCCACACTGTCTCATTCTGCATACAAACTTTCCCTGCCAGTCTATGCCTGTGATAGGTACAGCACATACAATGTTTCGAAGCACAGTTATTCCAGTACTAATGCAGAATTACATGCCCATTGTTTGAGAAGAGATTCTGATATCCCATAAAATATGCATTATGTGTTTCACGTTATGCTTTACAGCCCTGTATCCAGCTGTAGCTATTTCTTCTCTGCAGACTTCCAAAAGATCTTGCCAGTAATTGCAACACGGACAAAGCAGACAAGCTCAATGCATCTGCAATCACCATTTAGCATAGCATGTTAATAGAACTAAAAAATTAATGTAGTAAATGAAAAATTACAATAAAAATGTAGAATTACACAAAGAATTAAACTTAAAGCTTAAAATTAAAACATACTCAAAAGTGTTAGAATTGTTGAGGCCAATATGTTTCTAGTATATCAAAACAGGTGGAAACCACCAAGATTCTTGGATGATATTTCTACACGCTTAATTATGTTGGTATGGAAGCCTTAAGAGTATAAATCATGCTCACCATGCTCACATTTGACCAATTGTTTCTTGTCCCAGTTTATGAAGGTTGAAAATAATATCTTCTTGGAATAATTTGACTCTTTCTGAAACATCAAAATGGTTAGTTATCTTTTGCGGTCATTGGTATGTAAGATGATTAATTTAGCTTAAGTTTGTTCTGAAAGGAATAAACTGAAGACTGTTTTGAAGTTCTGATTATCTGTAATTTTAAAACAGCTTACAAAGTGAACATTTGACTCAAATATACTTTTAGTTTTACAGTATACAGAATAAGATAGCCCTACATAACAAGGTTTAAAATATCAACTTATCAGCTGGAACATTACCCATATAGTTTTGGAAATGATCATCTACTAGCTAAAGAAGGCTTTGAAACAAAAGTAAGTTGTCATCACCATCATTGTGTCACCACCGCCAATTTCATTTTATGTTACGTATCATAACAACAGTCTACATCTACAAGGGGTACTCTGCAAATCACATTTAAGTTCCTGGCATAGGGTTCATTGAACCACCATTATATTATTTATCTCCCATTCCACTTGGTTTCAAAGTTTCAGCTCAAGTAATTTTCGTATAGCATATTTGGAGAGGCTTTTCATTTATCATACTGTTGGAGATCACATAAAAAAATATTAAAATTATAGTGTCTTAGTGCATGATTAATAAAAAAAAAAAAAAAAAAAATAACTATGTAGCTTTTCACATCCTGTGACAAAATGATTATAATTGTGACTCGACCTGTGTGTGGACATGCTCCACAATTTTATGATGTGACATTGTTTTTAAATTTTACTTTTTAATCTATTGACATGGAGTCAGCCACATTTTATTTAACAACTTTTTTAATGTGAGCTTTATGTATACTTCTGAAGAAGGCAAAATTATAAAAACATTGTAGAAAATGCTTTAAAATATAAACTATTAAGCCAACATTTTGGCCGTATACAATGTTCTTCCTCTCGGTAAGACTGATTTACAGGAGGGAATGTACCTCTATTTGTTAGCAAACATTTGGTGACAATACATCACTTATACTAAACTTCATTGGCCCTAGTAGGTGATAAGTTAGTTGTGAAAAAAGGAAAGAGGTATGGAGGAGACTATTCGTGCACACTCAGACTTTTTAATTATTGGTGACATTATGCCAATCAATGCTTGGCATGTTTTTCCTTGGTACACACAGAATTGAACTAACTGTTCCTCTGTAGTTGTTCATTCAGGTTGCCGTTTCCTTGTCCAATGAGGCTTCTGCTCTGTAACCCTCGTGGCCCATCCAACTGGGAGAGCCAGGATGCCAGAAGTTTACAGTTGTCCTCTCTGTTAGTTATTACTCTGTAATTTCAGTGAGATATTGTATTTTTCATTGGTACATACATCTCTCTTTTGCCGCAACACAGGTTTTGTGGAACATGTTAGGTTAAATAGAGGGTAGTGGTCTACTATTGCTGAGAAGTGATGTGAATAGCATGAAACAAGAATTGAGAGAGTAACTTTACTGAATATCATTTGCGATAAGGTACATATTGCCTTTAAGAATTCTCGTCTGACTCTTAGGCGTGTTTGGGAGTCAAAATATCTTTTCCCATCTCCCCAAGATATACCACACCATTAAATGAATATTTTGATTTCATGTCCAACCACATTTTCATTAGACTCAGTGCTTTACTTGTTAAACACATTTGGTCTCTAGTCTCCTTAGATTGAATGACAAAATAAAAAATAAAAAAATAAAAATAAAAAGTAAAAAATCTTCCACAGAAGGTACGTTAAAAGTAAAAAACGACACACATCTGGTGTAAACTATTTATTTAATTGCAGTCAACATAAGATGGGGAAACTAATATATAAGTAAAATTATATGCTAATTACCTGATTAGGTGTGTCAGCCATACCTCTATTCTCGCAGCCCCCATTATTGATTGTTTCACGTTACGCAATTTAAATTTTTTCCTGACATCTATAACAAAGTTCAGTGAGAAAATTGTAATGAGAATTAACTTTTCCTGCCTTCCTGTTTAATATGTCATTGCTGAACGTCAACAGGGACATCAGACAAATGTTTATTTTCATTGAAACATTCTCGTTGTTTGCCATTGTTATCACTGATGGAAACAAGAAGTGGGTACAAAAATAACGGATTAACAGACTTGGGACAAGTTAACGGAAGTTATAGTTCATTAATGTTTCTTTTTGAATTAACTTAAAAGTTAAACCATTTCTCAAAAAGTTATCTTTGTTAATTAAAGATTAATGGACTTGTACCCAACTCTGTCCGGAGATAAATGGTGCATTGCTGCTTGAAGGCAGGAAGTTCCTTCCTCACACTCTGTGTAAAAATGGTATCCCATCAGGTCCAGGAGCTATTCCTCTGGTCAATTTCAGTTGCTTTTTTATCCCTCATCATTTATTTCAATAACTTACATTTTTTTCATCAGTGTGACGATTTAGAGGAGTATTTAATATTTCAGCCTTTTGTGTGTCGCCCTCTGTTTCAGTGACATATATATATCATATATATCTGTGAATATGATTTTGATCTGTTTACCGATTTAACATTATACCAGAATGTCTTAGGATTTTCTGCTAAATGGTTATTGTCTCCAAGATAATAATCTGAACATAAGTGTCCCGAGTCCCAGGCACACATGAAGATAATTTTACATCGTTCATTGACTCTGCATGCAATATAACTTACTGCATAATCATAAAAAAATCCTTGGTCCAGTTAAAAATTTTGCTCAATATGATTGAATTTTTGATACTAAAATTAGATGTGATACTGAGGAAAATGCTTTTCTGAAATTTTGTAATACTGCTGCTATCTTACTACATTGATCTAAAGCTTATCATGTGAGAGAAGTGAAAGTTTGGTTTCTTAAGATTGATGTTTTTCAGATACTTCGTAATGTTTGAGCTTAAGTTGTGTTCCAAGATTCTTCAACAAATCAGTGTCAAAGATAGTAGATGGTAGATTTGTGCGTCACCTTTGTTGCCCTTCTTGTGACGTGTGCTATTTTTCAACTAATAGGTATATTGTTTTGTTTTAGAGATCTGCTCCTTTTGTTAGAAAAGTTCCACAACGTTTATTTTTTATTCACAAGTTTGAAATGTTTTTGTGTTATCTTGTATGTGTGCATCCTTGACCTTGGTTTTGTTTCCACACAAACTCATTAGATGGCAGGGTTGTGCTTAACAACGTATTGAATTATTGGCACATTGTATCACTATAACTAATGGATGCTAATGTGAGTAGAAAATGAGCATTACGTTCTGCGGTAACTTAGGGAAACTTATTGAAATGTGGAAAAGCATATGTGAGCAACGTTCTTTCTAGAAGTCATATGTTCGAGTGGCACAACAGGTTTTATGAAGGCAGAGATTCAATGCAAGATAATACCAGAACTGGTCACCCATCTACAGCATATACTGATGCAAACATGGAACATGTCAAACAGTTATTTCAAGACGACCATCATGTAACTATGTGCACAGTATGAGAACAACTTAATTTGAATTGTGAATAGTTTACAACTCTCTGCAAAGATGTATGACGAGCTGTGACAGGCACATAAAAGAAGACAATCACACAGCTGGAGTGTGGTGGCCAAATATGACATCTTATGCCTGTGGGATTGCTCTGTTTTCTGACAGGCTAATGGCTGATAGCGTAAGAGTTGTAGTGAGTGTCGTTTTTATTTGCATGTCACAGCTCATTGTACATCTTTTCAATGAGTTGTAAACTAACATTATATTGTTCAATTTGAGCCAGAACTTTCCATAATTTAAATTGAATTGTGATGTGTCTTAAGATTTTACACAAAGATTTAAGGAAAGACAACTTAAGGCAAAAATGATCCCTTGTGCACTAACAGGTAAACAGAAAGAGGAAAGTCAAACAAAAATTATTGCTGGGTATGACTGATGGTGCTACCAGTATGATTCTCCATCAAAGCATCAAATTGCTGATTGGCAGACTCCTTGATCCCCAGATGAAAGAAGAGAGTAAAACAACAGTCTTTGAGAACAAAGACAATGTTCAAAACATTCTTTAATAGTAAAGATTATTTCACCAGCATAATGCCCCTCCAAGTAGAAAGTGCAAATTCTTTACATCACAGTCTTGCAACAAGCAGTTCAGTGTCACCACTCTACTATGATATTCTTAGGACTTGTGCTTACTGCATGACATGTACAACTACTTACTGCTTTCTCTCTCACAAAGTATCTGACCAGACTTCCTCTTGATGCCACTTCTGTCATATTTGCCTGGCCTCTAACATTGTGATTGTTTTCCTGTTTCTGTGAATAAAAAGGCGACTGAAAGAAAAGCTTTATCAAGATATCTCGGACTTCCAATGGTCTGTGACAAATGAGCTTACAAGCATCAGTTATGTATAGATAACCAAGGAGACTACTTCAATAGGAGCTAGGATCATTAATTGGTAAGTGCAATTTTGTATTAAAAAAGCTGTTCATGAACTTTTCTGATAAATGGAGTATGAAACAGTAAAGTTAACAGATGGAATAAGCTGCAGATTGGAAGTAGATACCAATTTGTTTGGAGCCTGGGGATCTGTTCAGTTCATCGATTTCATATGTTTCTCAACATCACTCGTGCTCATACTAGTGAGTGTTAAATTCATCTTTTTGGTGGTACAGTGGGGTAATTTCATTTGTAAAGGAAAATCTGTGAATGGAGTTAAGCATTTATACTTTTATTTTGCTATTCTTAGTTTCAATTCTTGAATCATCTGCACCAGTAACAATCTTTACATTCAACAAAATTCCTTTTTGTTTTGTGAAAGTTCATTTGACAATTTTTCACTAGGGAAATAACTGAAGGCTTCATGTAAGTGATTATTATTATCATTTGTCGTAATGGAAAGACTAATTCTTTTCCCATTTCAACTTGACTGCTATGGCATCTGCATTTATTATTGAAGATGGTCACCTAACCTATACAAATTAATAAGAAGGTTTTACAGACATTGAGCACTCCATTTAACTTCACTGACACCTCTCCATAATCAGAACCTTTTTCCTGTCATTTATCCCATACCTTCGTGGGGTTGGCATATTAATTATTGGATTTAGCAATGTTAAGAGTAGAGTGTTGCTAGATACCCTTCCTGTTGCTAAAATGCATGCAGCCACCCTCCGGGTGTGGAATTTGTGTACTGCATAAGTGTAATATTCTCCAAATGTTCATTTAAATTGTGCTGGAATATGGGCACGGCCTACTAATCACCTAGTAGGGTGTAGGGAAACTACTTACTGGCACATGAACTTCCATCATTAATCTGCTGGCTGGTTTTTATCCAGGGCCAACATGCCTTCCTAAAATCTAGAAGTGTTGCGGTAATGCACATGGCTTTCTGGAATTCATTATTGTCTGTAATATGATAGCATTGCTTTTGGTTGAGCTTGAGAAGGGATTCCATCAACTGTGACATCAGTACTGAAATCGCTTTTGCAGGGACTACTTATAGATGATGTCCAAAACACCTTCAGAGATGTAATCATTTATGTTGTACAAGGATTCCTGAATAGAAATTATAAGACATGGCAACCCACCTCAGTTTTGCCCAGGCAGTAGACCATATATATGCCAAAATTTTTTTCTGCCATATTGTCATATCTTCATGCATCGAGCTTGTTTGTAAGATTAAGTGGTACCTCATGTTCATCCTATGCATTATGAAATAGTAACGACATTGTTGTGTGTAAAGTAATGTCCGTAAGTCACAGAATGTAAAGATTTCCATAAAAGATTATTTGTTGCTATCTTTTGTGAATTTATACTCACTTCACTCACCCACTCTCACGGATCTTAATTAATTATACCCCAAAACCTCCCTCATGAATCATACCGTCTATGTGATAATCTTTTCAGTAGTTTTGAGTTCCAAGGATAGACAGAAAGATGTGGCAGAAGGTCTTTGTTTTATAATATGTATAGAAGATAGTACATAAAGTGATGTCTTTGCAATAAATGAATGTGAAATCACCTTCAATAGCTAAATAAACAGACAGCAGAAATGGGGATCCTGTACTCAAAAAGGAACATGGTATCATGACTTTAGAAACATCTATCAGTTGGTCTGGTAGATGGTGTAAATAGTTCTGGTTACCTCCAGAAAATTTCTGTGTTGATCATGAGTAAAGGATCAATAGATGAAAACATGCTGAGAGATAAAAACTGATACATTTGAGGTCAGTATTACACAATGTCATGTCTTGATCATGCAAGCTCGTATTGTGAAACAATAAAAGCATTTTCACATGTTAGATAACATTTGTAAGTCACTGAATATGTAGTTATTCCTACGAGTATTTACACTACATATTTTGTGGAATTTAGTTCACTGCACTACCTCAGTGCCACACATCTTAATGAATTATACGCCAAAACCTTTGTCATGAATTACATTGTCCATTGGT
This sequence comes from Locusta migratoria, assembly GCA_026315105.1. NCBI lineage: Eukaryota > Metazoa > Arthropoda > Insecta > Orthoptera > Acrididae > Locusta > Locusta migratoria. Next base: position 159,307,256 of record CM048747.1, read on the forward strand.
GGAAAACGTGTGAAAATCCATTCAGTAGTTTTTGAGTTTATAACAGAAGACAGACACAGTGGGAGGACTTTGTTTTACAATATGTATAGATGCACACAATTTTTGGCAATGAAGTCTATCTGCAGTAACTTACACAAGTACAGTAACTTACACAAGTAGACCACACTCACATCCACAATTCTTATGTTTCATAGCAAATAGTTTACTTATCAAAAGGCACTCAGTAGGGAACAAAACCAATATCAAGATGTCAAAGAAAAGCTAAACTAATACTGTTCATTTGCTTCTATTTGATCATTACATTGACAACATCTTTCTGAAGACTTGTGCCATTCATAGAGTGACACTGAAGACACCGCAGCTAAGAATATAGAAAGTTTTAACAAAACAAATCCTTCTGACTGCTGAAAGGCCCAGTCACCATTGATAATCTTCACTGGTGATGAGTTTGATTTATGAAATGCTATCCCTCTCTCCTAAAGACTAATATCACAAGAGAAACTGAAAAAGACAGTTGTCTTTTTAAAATGAGTTACGACATATGACAAAGAGTATTGTTTTTATTACTATTATGATGACCATGTAACAGAAGTAGGTTAAGTATGTATTTCTTTATAACCTTTACCTTTCACTTCTGATTTACTCTCTAACAACACAACAGTATAAACAATAGAGAAACTATTGTTAGGAAAGAGTGTTGACGATTTTAAACGAGAAAATTGAATGAGCGGCGTGTTACAGACGGAAGCAGGAGCAATGAAAGTGGTAAATATCAAAATAAACGTACTAATAGGAAAAGGTTTGGAAGAAAACGTATTGTTGTAAGAATTAGCGGACTATGAACAGTAAACAAAGGAGTGAATGTAGCAATGAACTGATATGTAAAATGTAAAAAAATGATGAATAAATAATGAATAATAAAAATAAAAAACCAAAGGGAAAGTAAGATGACAGAAAAGATTTCAAAAAGTAACAGAGCAAGGACGGAAGTAATTGTTGAATTCAAATATATGAAACGATTATTAAGACGAAAAATTCCTAGCAGGAAAAATAAAATATAAAAAATAGACGAAGATTACTCACCAGGCGAAGGAGCACAGGTGTGACAGCATCACAAATAAATAAATGAATACACACACACACACAATCGCAAGCTTTCGCAACCCAGTTGCGTCTTCAGGCAGTAGGGAAGGAGAGGGAAAAGGAAATGATGAGGGTTTTAAGGAAGGGGGTAAGGAGCCATTCCAATCCCGGGAGAGGAAAGACTTACCTTGGGGGAAAAAATGGAGGGTAAACAAATGCACACATGCCCACACTATCACACAGACACAAGTACACCTAGGCAGACATACTGTAGAAAGCAAAAAAGCAGCACATGTTATACTTTCCAATTGCTTGTTGCCTTGGCTTTACCACATTCCTCTTCACTTACTGTTAAAATCTATTCACTGTACCAACAGGTTGGCATCCACATTATGAAGAGATCATTGTGACAATGACATTGTACATCCATCGGCAATACAGCAGACCATCATTTTTCTCAATTACAGTTTCATAGTATTCATGATCTTTCTTGGAAAAATAGCTTTTACTCTCAAGTGGACAGTTTTTTGGGATACTGTTTTCTCTTATAGTTACAAAGGCTAAATACCCAGAGAATTTTAAAAACAAGAAAATTGCAGATCCAGAAAACATATTATCCATGAAAAATGTGCAATGTAAGTCCCTCTTTTCCACAAGTATTCCATCAAGAAACACTAATAATTGGTTCGCTGCCTTGCCAAATACTTTCTCCTTCTCTGTTTTTCCTTTTGGACCTTTGCCCAGGTAATGCTCAAAATTCACCAAATATCACCTTAGTCTTGAGGAACCATATTTCTTACCAAAATCTTACAGGTTTACCTTTAATAAATTGCTTGCATCCATGGTCACAAAAATATTTTTCCATGCTTTCATCTTAGGCCAGGTGCTTTTCAGGTACAAACTTATGTGTACATCACTTCTTTAGCATTTCCAAGCCTTATCACCAGGGCCAAATTTGTTGTTGTCAGTGCAGTGTAGAAATGGGCATATTTGTAAAAATCTATCACCTCTCATGGCGTTGGATACAGCTGTTTCTTCATTACTATCCCAATAATGTCTTTGGGATGGCAGAATATTGTATCCATTAACAAAAAAATTCCAATGAAGCATCTAATCTCCTCAGATGTTATATTTGGATCTGGACAATTGATAAATGATGCGTAATGTCTTGCTTCATGAACTAAATGCTCAATAATCTCGTCATCTATAAAACTTTCAGAAATCTGCTATGTTTATTTACTATGATTAACCTGCTTCTCTTTCACTGCTCTATTTCATTTTCTTTGTCACTGAAGGGATTGTTATATCACTAAAATTGGTTGAAGGTACATTAGGGTGTTAAGCTGCATCAGACACTCTCAATGAAATGTGGATGTCATAATCGATGCCCATTCTTTCACTATTGATAAGTCTGGTTTCAGCATTGGCCCTTAACTGACGAGATGATAAATTATTAACAAGCGTGTAATGGTATATTGAAACTGGTAACTGATATGTATGACACCATAAGCAAAATTTTGAAATGTGTGGGGAAATTACATATTTACCCAATCTTGTTCTCATTTGCTGAACCTTCATCACTTCATAAGTGTCTATATTGATGTCTGGAGGCTCCATGAAAATATTTCCATTTATGTCCTCATTTGGTAACACATCTAATGCTTCAGTAAGTGAAAAGCCAGGCCTAAAATAAAAATGAGCATGAAAAATGATGTAGGTATGCAAACACTTAGTGTTGCCTTATGGCAACAGCAACAGCAACATTCAGACTGAGATATGCAGGTCATCATTTATTCAATACTGTAATATCAGATTCAAGAGTATTTTCTATAATGCAACTAAATCAAAATTGTGAACATGGCTGCAGTTCATCAACGGTAGAATGTATAAATTTTTAGAATAAATAGCAGCCAGCCAGTTGCTATAAAATTGCCTTAATTAAAAACTTTATCTAGGTTTCAACAAAATTAATGTGGTCTTCTTCAGAAGTTGGACTAATCATGTAAATCTTGTTGTAACAAAACGGACACAAATGCTGTAATGAAATGCATCATTACTCCATGTCAAACAGTTATAATGTAAAACATTAAACTAGAACGTCAAATTTAAAGCTAGAATGAAACTAATTACTCTGTAGCGGAGTGTGTGCTGATATGGAACTTCCTGGCAGATTAAAATTGTGTGCTGGAACAGGGACTCGAACCTGGGAGCTTTGCCTTATGTGGGCAAGCGCTCTACCGACTGTGCTATCCTGACACGACTCATAATTGCCCCTCACAACTCTACTTCAGGCAGTCAGGCAGTACCTCGCCTTCTACTTTCCAGACTTCACAGAAGCTCTCCTGTGAACTTTGCAAGAATAGCATGAGTTCCTGGAAGAAAGAATATGGTGGAGACATGGCTTAGCCACAGCCTAAGGTTCACAGGAGAGCTTCTGTGAAGTTTGGAAAGTAGGAGGCGAAGTACTGGTGGAAGTAGAGTTGTGAGGCGGGATTGTGAGTAGTGTCGGGATAGCTCAGTCGGTAGAGCACTTGCCCGTGAAAGGCAAATATCTCAGGTTCGAATCCCTGTTCCGGCAGACATTTTAATCTTCCAGGAATTTTCAAATTTAAAACTATGGAGCAATGGTGCACACAGGTCAAGTGAGTTCTGCAGAGCTCTGAGTGATTTTTAATAGCATATGTTACTGAGCAGAGATTATATAAATGCTTACAAAATGGAGGATGTTTGAAGTTCAGCAAAAGGCAAAGCTCCGGGTCAGAGGAGATACTTAATAACTCTATTCCTTGGAAAGCTGACACAAAATTAACATGATACTAAGGTAGCAAGTTCTGCCAACTTGTGACAGGTAATTGTTGTGGTAACTTGTGATATTCTGCAAACTTGGCTGAGTATGTATTTGCTGTGCTGTAACTGTTGCTGAGACACAGTCGTGTTTAACATATTTTTGTCAAGGTTATTTTTTTGGTGGATAATTTTTATTCATTTTTTTTTTTCTGTTTCTTCTTAGTAATGTTACAATTACTATTTTCTTTTCTCATTTTTAGTGCACTGTGTACTAGAGTTTTGCTTAATTATAATGCATTTGAGAGTTTGACAATGATGGTGATATAATATTTGCATTGTTGATTATGGCTCATCATCTGAATCCGATAGAGCAGTACAGGATTATTGAATCCCCAGATTCCCCCCCCCCCTTTCCTTAATTCTGTTCAGTTTTAATCATATCTGTTTTATTGGAAAACAAGACTCAAAAGTCTGTAAAAATATTTTTAGGAAAGGGTTAAATTCTCCACCTACACTGTCGCATTTATAAATTTCTTTCCAGGATTCTGTCTGAATACTGTGACCAATTTTTATTTTATTTATTTACTAGTTGTAAACCCGGAATTGCCTAGGTGTTTATTTATCCTAGACTCTCGTAGTCCACATCCCCCCCCCCCTCTCTCTCTCTCTCTCTCTCTCTCTCTCTGCATACACCTCTTTTCCATCTCTCTGTTTGTTTCCACCTTTTCCCTCTCACGGCAACGTTTTCTGCAAGGTACCCTCTTTCATGCCCCATACAAACATTTATGTACGCAGTGATCTTCCTCTTGGTTTAAAGGTCATGTGTGCATTTTGTAAAATTCCGTAAGTTAAGTACTCTCCATCATGCACTAAACAAAATTTTATACAGACATTGACATTCCTCTTGTTTTTAGGATAGAGTGTGCAAAATTTCATCAATATCAGAACAAAACTATAGATTTCTATGCAATAGAAATGCAGGGTCACAATGAAAAACCCACTTTGTTGTTCTCAAATATTCTAGTTTTATTTCATACAGCCCTTGTTCTGAGAATAACAAAAACAGCAAAAAAAAAAAAAAAAAAGGATCTGTAATATTGGTTGAGCCATTCTCAAGTTAAGGCATGGATCATTTTTATGTTGCAAAGTACCTCCTCCATGCACCGAATGAAACTTAAGGTAGATGGTGACCTTCCTCTTGTTTTGAAGGTCAAGCGTGCGAAACTTCGTGAAGATCAGAATGAAACTGTAGATTGTGTGAGTCTGTAGAAGAAGTATGCTCCACCATGCATTTATCACAAAATGCTTTCTTAGCTGACATTTTCTACCTATAAACTATGTTCCTGCCAAATTTCAGCTTCGTACGTGAAGTAATTTTAGAGATTTTGTGTTTAGTTAGTGAGTGAGTGTCCTATCGCTTTTATATAGAGATTAAGAAAATCGATTGCTTAATTTTGGGTGCACGAGAATTAAGGGAGACTTGCAGACAAGAAGTGATTAATAACATATAAAACTGTAATGCTAACTTTATTGATACATGATGAAGCCTGATGGCGACAGTTTTACGGCATCTACAGCGAAACTGTTGCGAGTGGTAGACTTCTTTTCATTCCACCATTTTGTGTGTGTGTGTGGGGGGGGGGGGGGACTGTTCAGTTACAGAACACTTCATAAACATCCAAAATTACATGGAAACTTTGTTGCAGGTCCTGAACTACTCCCATTTTCCAATAATTGACACATATATCTGGGTATTCTCACGTGATGGCCTCTCATTATTTATGACATCATATCTCCTGAGCTGTGTGTCATGTTCTTTTGTTTTTGGGTCTGAAACCTTCGTGGGCGTAGAGTGAACAGTTCACCAAAGTTACATTTCAATCGAATGAATGGTTTATGCATACATAGAGAACATACAGACAAATATTCACTTGATATATATAAATTTTTAATGATACATACTCTACTTCTCTACCATGGTCAATATAAGGAATTTTATTGTTTTATAGAACCTGTGGCATGTTACAGCATTCAAACTATTTATCACAGCTGGTTTCAATCTTAGACCATCATCTGATCGAAAAAATTGGTTAAAACCATGTACAAGAACTGACAGCTCAAGAACAATGACAGTATGTACTGATTATACTGCACAGCTTTGTCATCAAATTAACAGAGAGAACATGTGATTGTTGTACGACCATTTATTTCATACTATGATCAAATGATAACATTGATATTCCATGAGGCTTTCTGCACATTATGCAATTTGCAATGTTGGAAAACTGTAGTGAATGAAGGAGGATGTGCATGGTGTAGGGAGTGACCAGTGATCATCAGCATAAACAAATATAACATATTGTGAACATGCAGAAAGAAATGAGCCTTTGTAATATGATTACACAACTGCGGAACAGTCAACGGAAGCAGTTACTCCCATGAAATATCTGTAAGAATGCAGATGGAATAATCTGACTAATTTTATGTCATGGGAAGACTTATTGATTATGCCAAAGCCTTTGACTGTGTCTATCACAACAAACTATGGGATGTACTCAATAAAATGGGAGAACCCATTCATGTGATACAGAGTTTATACCTTGACCAAGAAGCCACATTGAGAACTAGGTATGGCACAATGAAATGGATAAAGATTCAGAAAGGGGTCTGGCAAGGATGCATATTGCCTCCGTTCTTATTTCAGTCTGTTTGCAGAGCATGTTATGAGGAATGCCAGGATAGATGTAAGGAATTAAAATAGCTGAAACAAATGTAAACAACCTCAGGTATGCAGATGATATCGTACTGCTGGCAGAAAGTGAAGAATTAAAGACTGTTGCTGAAGGTAAAAAATGAAAGTGTAAAGGCCGGTCTCAGGCTAAATGTGAAGAAAACCAAAGTTATGGCAATTACACCTTTTAATTCATGGAATATAGGAGGAGAATCCATGGAGGTGGTATTCACATTCAATTATCTCGGTTCCCAGATCTCTGATGATGGTGACTGCAGCAACGAAATCAGGAGACGTTTGTTGCTCACAAGAAAGGAAATGTTAAACCTTGAAAAGATTATAAAGTCCAGAGACATAACTTTAACAACAAAGGAATGTACTGTGAAGGCTATGGTCTTCCCAGTTGTGATGTATGGATGTGAGACCTGGACCATTACTAAGGCTGAATGGCGAAGAATTGACTCCTTTGAATTGTGGTGCTTCAGGAAAACTCTTAGGATTCCATGGAGGGCAAAAAGAACCAACAGATGTATTATTAGAGCAAATAAAACCAGATTGCTCTCTGGAAAGTCTAATATTAAAACAGAAGCTGACCTACTTTGGACACATGTGACAACATGCTTCACTGGAGAAAACATTCATGCTGGGGAAGATCGAAGGCATTAGTAGAAGAGGTCAGCAGAGGATGAGGTGGATTGATGGCATCACAGAAGCAACGTGTTCAAACTTGAAGGTCTACAGGAGAAAGTGCACGACAGAGGAAAGTGACATGCTTTGGTTGATGGGGTTACAAAGAGTCGGAATCAATTAAATGAATAGCAAGCCAGACAAGGCAGACCCCAGATGTAGATTCATTAGAAGAATCCTCAGGAATATAGTTCTTTAACAATGAAAGTGTTACAAAACACTTGTTTGACCAATACTAGAATATTGCTCACCAATGTGGGAGCTGTACCAACTGGGAATGTTAGAGGAGGCAGAGAAGATTCAAATAGGAGCAGCCCACTTTGTAACAGGTTCATTTAGCAAGAGTGAAAGCATCATGGAAATGATCATCCAATTCCATTGGGAGATGATGCTAGGAAGGCATTCTGTATCATGGCATAGACTACTATTAAAAGTTCTGACAACTAATATTTCTCAAGATGACACCCAGTATATTTTTTTCTATAACATATGCCATTTGAAAAGACTGTAATGATAAATTTAGAGAGATTAGAGTGCACATGGAGGTGTACAAGCAATCATTTTCCCCACAAACCATATGTGACTAGACTGGGAAATAAGAGGAAGTGACAATGATACACACAGTATCCTCCACAACACACTGAGAGTTGACTCATAGAGTAAAGACTTAAATGTATAGTAAGATTATGTTCAGCTAATAGTTCTGTTTATCCTGGAGTTGTATAAAACTATCTCACAAATCTCCAGATAACTTTGTGAAAATAAACACAGAAAGCTGAAATTTGTTAAACAAGATTCTAATATTTTATTTCCTAATGGGAAACTGTAAGACATACACAGGGGCAGATATAAACTCTGACCATAACTCTGAATTGTAGGCTGAGACAGAAAAAAACTGCAGAAAGATAGGAAAGTAAGGAGATGGGACCTGGATAAACTAAAGGAACCTGTAGTTCTTGAGAATTTCAGAGGGAGCTTTAAGGCAACAATTGACAGAAATGGGGGAAAATAAAATAGTAGAGTAGGAATGGGTAGCATTGAGAGAATAGTGATGGCAGCAGAGGACAAAATAGGTAGGAATGCAAGACCTACAAAATATCTTTGGATATCACTGGACATACTGAATTTAATTGATGAAAGGAGAAAATATAAAAATGCAATAAATGAAATAGACAAAATGGAGTACAGACGACTAAGAAATTAGATTGCCAGGAAGTGCAAAATGGCTAAGCAGTAGTGGCTAGAAGGCAAATGCAAGGATGTAGAAGAATGTATAAATAGGGGAAAAATAAATACAGCATAAGGGAAAATAAAAGAAATATTTGGAGATAAAAAAAAATACAACTCAATGAATATCAAGAACACAGATGGAAAACCAGTTCTTTGCAAAGAAGGAAAATGTTGAAAGGTGGAAAGAGTATATAGAGAGGCTCTATGAAGGAAATGAACTTAAAGGCAATGTTGTAGGAAGGGGAGAAGAAGTAGATGAGGACGAAATAGGAGATATTATACTGAGAGATGAATTTGACAGAGCACTGAAAGACCTAAGTCGAAACATGGCCCCTGGAGTAGGTGACATTCCCTCAGAGCTACTGAAGTGTCTGGGAGAACCAGCCATGACAAAACTATTTCACCTGGTGTGTAAGATGTACGAGACAGGCGAAGTACCCTGAGACTTTAAGAAAAATCTTATAATCCCCATTCCAAAGAAAGCAGCCGAAGACAGGTGTGAAAACTACAGAACCATCAGTTTAATAAGTCGTGGTTGCAAAATATTAACACGAATTATTTACAGAAGGACGGAAAAGCTGGTAGAAGCCGACCTCGGGGAAGATCGGTTTTGGTTCAGGAGAAATGTAGGAACACGGGAGGCAATACTCACTTTTCGGCTTATCCTAGGAGATAGATTAAGAAAAGGCAAACCTACATACTATCTTTTGTAGATTTGGAGAAGGTTTTTGACAATGTAGATTGGAATAAACTCTTTCAAGTTCTGAAGTAAGCAAGAGTAAAACATAGGGAGCTTAAGGTTATTTACAACTTGTACAAAAACCAGACAGGGATGTCAGAGTTGAAGGGCATGAAAGGGATGCAGTGGTTGGAAAGGGAGTAAGACAGAATTGTAGCCTTTTTCTAATGTTATTCAATTTGTACACTGATCAAGCTATAAAGGAAAGCAAGGAGAAATTTGGAGAAGGAATTAAAGTTCGCTGACGACATAGTAATTCTGTCAGAGACAGCAAAGGACCTGGAAGAGCAGTTGAACGGAATGGACAGTGTGCTGAAAGGTGCATGTAAAATGCACTGTACAGATATGATGATATTGCTGTTGTTTAATGCACTGTAAATAAACTTATGTAACTATTAAACTTGAGCATCATGTTGTAACTGTATACAAAAGAAAAGAAAATTCCGCAAAAACACTGCTGTATGTGGTGTCTTGCCCTCAATCAAAATGTGTCATTTGAGTGACATTAATAATACATCGGTGTAGCAGATAATTGTAGGATCAAGGCTTCACATACCATGTTATTGTTCAGAATTACTATTACATCTGGGTATCGAGTTGGACACTTAAACATGTTACAAAATAATCTGAGACTAATGGCTTCAGTCTGAAAGTTACTGGTTTCGGTGTCATGTTTTTATCCCACTTTCACTGTGTTACAATCATACTTCTTTTTCAATGTTTCATCACATTTTCTTTACAAAATTCCTTAACTAGCTTAAACCGTTCTGTTTATGTGTAATGTCAGTTCCCTTGCTTGAGAGTTACTGGTGGTGATTAATAAATAGCATTTTGAGTAGTTGTTATAACTGTTTTACTAATATATCCACATAAATATTTTTGGAATGAGACACTGTTTCATGCAAACTGTAGTGTTGTATTTCTATGCAAAATGCAGTGTTGTCTCTCTTCACTAACTCAGTCTTGTCAGTGCTGTGGAATTTATAAGTGAATTAGCTGAAAACCTGCTGTCACCTGGTACTTATTTATTCCAGTCTTAACACTTGCACCTGAGCCCAAGGCTGCCCCACTAAGTGAGGAGTAATCATGATTTTTTTACTGTTTAAGCTGTAGTGCCACTTCTTATGTTTTTTTAATAAGTAGGTTATGACAGGAGAAAGAAGGAACTCAGGCTCAGGCCACTTGGCAGTACCATGCAGCCCAAGTTAGACTTAGGCACTGTCGAGACTGTGTTAAGTCCATCTCTCCTTCCCTTTGTCTGCCCAACTTCCCTTTCCTTCTCTGACTGTCCATCTCCTCCTCTGTCTGTCCATCTCATCATCTTCCCTCTCTTAGTCCACCTCCTTCTATCCCTCTCTGTGGCCACCTTCCTTTATCCCTGCCAATCATTTCCTTGTCTCTATGATGAAGTCCTGCTCCACCTTGTCAGTCCATTGTGTCCACCAACTGTGAAAAATTATAAAACACTCTCAACTTTCATGCTGATAAGTGGTGTCTTACGTCTGTTGCAAGGTACCCTCTGTCATGCAACATATGGAGTATTAAGTAGACGGTGAGGTTCCTCTAGTTTTGAAGGTTAAGTGTGCAAAATTTCATCATGATCAGAGTAAAACTGTAGATTTTATTGAAGTTCATAGGTAAAGCACCCTCTGCCATGCAAAACGTAAAATTTTCTGTAGACAGTGAAGGGACTTTCTCATTGTTTTTAAGATTAATTATGCAAAGTTTTATTGCAATTGGATGAACAATATGGTAGTGCATAAAGTACGAAAGTTTTTTTGCTGTTCATTCTGTTGCATTATTATATTATTTAATTTTCACATTACAAGTTTGTAGTTTATAAATCATCTGTTATAAATCATTGTTTACTATCTTGTAAGTCTTTTGTCAATCATGGATTGAGGTTGTGTGATGTAGCTTTCTCTATATACCAGAATTAAAATTTGGCTATTGTTTTAATGATACGTTTCCCCTTTGTGCATGTGCACATTTTACACCATGTTTATCTATCAAATAAAAATTGGATGAAAAAAATTGCTCTTTGTTATTTCATATATTTCAAAACATTTATTAGTATATCTAATCTGTAATTACAGTTATTAATATTAATCATATATGTGGTTTTTCTGCAGGTATAACACGAGATCTACAGAGCTTAGCAGCTAGTAATAAGGGTGACAGTGAAAGTGACCTACAAGATCAGACACCAGATACTGACGACTCAGGGGCACACTCTTATCCTGATGCACCCACAGGAGCTTTCTTTCCTTCCACAAGTTCTTTTAAACGTGCGCCAATCATGGGTAATCGAGGCCTTGAACAACGTGGCAAGAAGTCTCGAGCCTCAGCAACTAAAGACTCTTCATCTCAAAAGGTAATAACTAATTTGACTATTCAATATAATAATTTCGATATACAAATAACAGTATTTTGAGGTTTTTGATGTTGATACACCTTAAATTTTAATTAGAAATCACTTACCTGTTTGTTATCTAAATTACAAAATCATGTAACCAGTTCATTTAGAATGATGGATATTAAGTTATTTTTGTCCATCTTGTGTATGGACGATGGGGCTTCAGCCGTATATATAGTAATGAATAATAACACTGTCAGCTGTATTTTCATTTTATTACTTTTGCTATGTTAGATAAGAAAACATGCAGATTATCCTATTATGAGGGCCTGAAGATGATGGCTTGGTCCATTGAAACTGGTTGCCACTAAATAATAAAATGAGAATAGAGCAGACGGTGTTGTTATTTCTTACTAATGGATATTATGTCCCTACTTGTTTGCGTGCAGTTTATCTTCTCCATTCATCGCCTTTTGGATTGAACCATTCTGCTTCTCAATTTCGTCTGCACTTCTTGCCTACAAGCTGTCACCACTGATGTTCATATTATTTGTGGACCATATTGTTGAAAATGATGGACTGCCACGATAAGAAACGAGTAGTCTCGCATGTGTGGATGACTTAGTGGTGCAATTAAAAGGTTGCAGTATAATATTTCAGAGCTGGATAAGAGATTTAAGGATTACGGTATTAAGATCAGCATCTCCAAAATGAGTGTAATGTTTGTGGGAATGAGTTTCAAACGGGGTGAGTGCCAAGTGTAGGAGGATGAAAATTAGAACAAGTGGTATGTTTCAATTACTTAGGTTGTATTTTCTCATTATAAATAGCACCAAGAAATGTGCTAAAAGACCAGATAATGAGCCATCAGTGACTCTAGTGGAACTAGGAGCTCATGGATATAGCTTACCGGAACCAAAGATATCGGGACAAAGGTTTGATTACTGGTATGTATAAATTGGCAACTATGTTTGAGTATTGTCCTCAGTTGTAATAAAACTGATTGCCCAAGATTGAAAGGTGTGCGAGAAATCTGGCCAAAGAGGTCCTTACAGATACTTCAAGTGCTTCATCTTTCATTAGTATGTTAGATTAAGTTACTTATTACAAATCTGTATTGTCTACATAAGCAACTACTAAAGTATGAGTGGTGATGAACTGGAGATAGATGATGACTGCGACGACAGACGACTATTACTACGAGGAGGAGTATTATCAACATGACATGAATCATTCATGTTAATTGTGGGCAGTGAGAGACAAGCGTGTGTTGCAGCTTTTTCCAGCATTAAAAGTAAAATAAAGTTACTGAAACCTGCTTTTCAATTCTCACAGTTCTCATTTTCTCCATGTCTTCTATACTCTTTCCTGTCACCATAATACCTGCATTTATGTTTTTTCTTTTACATTCATGTGTTACTCTATTGAGGGTGTTGTTTCGTGCCAAATTGAACTGGGTTTGTGATAAAATATATCCCTGTCTCAAATGTTTCTGAGAACTTTCCCTGTATGTTCACTCTACACTTTGATCTCACCACACACATTTTAGTTAGCTGAGCTTGTCCAGTATTCTATACTCTATCATTTTCCTCGATGTCTTCTCTTTCTTTATGCTGATCTTGTGTAGTATTTGATTTAGTGTGAATATTTGGTCAGTTGTTGATTTACCCTTTCTGAACATTGCTTGTTCTGTGTTTAATTTTTTTTTTTTTTTTTTTTTCAGTGTATGTATTGAACCTGTTCAGTATAATTCTTGATAGTACTTTACAGCCTGTGCATAGCAGAGATATGCCTCTGTAGTTCCGTGTCAGAATTTTGTCTCCCTTTTTGAATATGGGACACAAAGCAGCAATTTTCCATTATTCTGTCATTACTTATTTCCTCCACACTTCTATCATCAATTTGGCTATCCATCCATATATCTAAATTAAATGAATTGACATCTTCAGCCATTAAATTATGGAATGTTATTGCTGTCAGCAGGATCATATTTCGGCAGTTTTAACATGTGTAGCTGCACAGGGCAGCAAACTTTTGGGGGCGGCGAAAGTATGCCAACGAATTTTTTTTTTTGTAATATTATTATTAACGTTAATGGATTCATCATTACTCAGAGTTTCGATTACAGCAATATTTTTAAAATTTCAGGTTGTGCTGACAGGTGTGGTGTATCAATAGAGGTGGTAAGCTACTGTCAGTTCTACAAGATTATGTAATTGGAGGCAAACTTCTGCAGGCAATTAAAAGTCTTTACGTAGACTGTTAGGCAGCAGTTAGAGTAGACGGCAAATGAAGCTCGTGGTTCAGGGTAGTGTCAGGGGAGAAACAAGACTGTAATCTGTCACCACTGTTCATACTATTCATGGATCATATGTTGAAAACAGTAGCCTGGCAGTGCAGGATAAAAATAGGTGAAAACAAAATAAGCAGTCTCACATATGCGGATGACGTAGTTGCAATGGCAGATTCAATTGACAGGTTGCAAACTAATATATGAGAGGTGTAAGGGCTATGATATGAAGATCAGCATCTCCAAAACAAAAGTAATGTGAGGAACAAAGTTAGAGTAGGTAGAAAGTTTCAAGTACCTAGGATGTATTTTCCCACAGGAAGGTAACATAGTGAAAGAACTGGAACTGAGATATAGCAAAGCTAATGCAGTGAGAGCTCAGCTAAGATCTACTCTCTTCTGGAGTACCAAGGAAGTACCAAGACTAAGTTAGCAGTGCACCACTCTATCTTACCTAAGAGACTCATGGCTTGACAGCGGAGGGTATTATGAGTTGAGGGAGACCAAGAAGAAAGTACTTAGATTCGGCGAAGAGTGATTTTGAAGTAAAAAGCTTAACATCAGACAAGGATCATATATAGATTATAGAGGAAAAGTTCCTAGCGGGAAAAATATATATAAAAAATAGATGAAGTTTACTTACCAGCAGTGACAGCAAACATAAATAAAGCAAACACAAACACACACAAAAGCAAGCTTTCACAACCTAGTTGCTTCTTTAGCCAGAATAGGGAAGGAGAGGGAAAAGGAAAGGATGAGGGTTTTAAGGGAGTGGGTAAGGAGCCATTCCAATCCCAGGAGAGGAAAGATTTACCTTGGTGGGAAAAAGGAAGGTAAACAAATAAACACACACACACACACACACACACACACACACACACACACACACACACACACACACACCTAGGCAGGCATATTGTAGAAAGCAAAGACGTTGGACAGAGATACCACTTGAGGCAGAGGCTCTGTCCAGAGAACCGAGGCAAATATGTTAAAGATGGTGGGCGGGAATTTGAATTTAGCGGAGGTTGAGACTAGGTGAGCAATGGGAAGAGAGAATATGCTGAAGGGCAAGTCCCCATCTCCGGAGTTCTGAAAGATTGGTGTCAGTGGGGAAACTCCGGAAAGGGGAACTTGCCCTTCAGCATGTGTGCACTTGTTTACCTTTCCTTTTTTCCCCCTAAGGTAAGTCCTTCCACTCCCAGGATTGGAATGACTCCTCTTCCAGTTCCTTAAAACCTGTATCCTTCCCTTTCTCCCTCTTTTCCTGAAGAAGCAGCCAACGGTCATCTTCAGGCCCCCTAACTAGCATAATAATGGACTCATTATGTTGGGTAGTCAGAATAGGGGCCAGTATTAATGTACCGGTGCCCATAGATTGTATCTCTTATACAAAACAGCAGATAACTATCTGCTTCAGTACAGCCAAAGATGGAGATACTAAGAATTCATATCTCGTCTCATCTTCTATTGATGAGTTCTGATGATACCATGTTTCTTCCTGCAGACTTTCCATTCTTTAGTCTCTTTATTACCTCCTTCACCTCCATCAGAATTGTTTTTTTGACTAATACTTGTACAATTCTGGTCATTTTTCACGGTCATAGATGTCTGCTGGGTTATTCAACAGTTCTTTGAAGTATCTTGTCCATTTCTCTAGAATCCCTTCATTATCACAGACTTGCTTCTGTACTCTTTTCTACAGTTTCCCATTGTCCTGTACAACTGTTTACTGATGGTTATAGTCAGCATCCTCCTCTGTTTAAATAGTAATGATCTCTCACCTTATTATTTCCTAATTTCTGCCATGTTGTCATGTGTGTGTTTTGATATTCATAGTTATTATTGCTCATCATTGCATGGCTGTCTTTCTGTCCTGTACTTCTTTCCTACATGTTTTATTGAACCATGGTTTGCACTTGATTTTGCTATTGTTGTTATTACCAGTTGATGTGCTGTTTTCTTTATTAATTTTGCTACCTTGTTACATTTTGTTTTACCTTCATGTTATTTATTATAGCTTTCAGTTTTAATTCTGTGACTCTATTTCTCATGTTAAACTGTTTATTCATCAACACCCCTTTTCACCTAATCATATCTACTTTTTGTGTTATTTTACCACTGTCTCTCTTGTTTGGTTGTTTGTATAATGATTTCCTAGTTAACCCATTGTGAAATCCACGTTGCTTTGTGTGTCTTTATGGAGAAATAATGTTCTGACTATATTCATGTTTCTGGTGGTGGCAAAGTTGATGAGCCTCATCTAGCACAGTTCATTTTCTATGCCTTCCTCTTTGTCCTCGTTGGGGCATAGACATTTTCTAATAAGATATTTTCTAGTGTCGTCACAATTGTTGTTATTTTATTATGTTCTGCAAAACCTATCCCAAATATATGATGATCATGTTTGTTTGGAAGCTTATATAATTGCATAGTTTTCTCTCTGTTAATGCCTTACTCAGGCCATCTGATCTCCTGTTAGGCTGTAATATCCAGCTTGTACTCTATTAGTTCTTAATCAAGTATCTTTATCTGTCCTGCAACATATAGTGCTTTTACATTCAATGTTCCTATTCAGAATCCTTTATTTGTAAGCTTGGGTCATTCTCCATTATACCATTCCAAACTGAGGCTGGTTGAGTGTGTACAGGAACCCTTCAGTTTGTTTACAATGTTGCATGGTTAGTCCAACGATTAACACTCCCACTTTATCTAGGCTTGGTATCAAATGGAAGGTTAAATTTCTTCCAGGTGTGGTTAATGGAAAGGAATACCACATCAGAACTCGCAAGTAGCGAGGCCCAAGGATTTCAACCACTAAAGAAAGTTGCCAACTTATTTCCTGTAATCAGTCTGTAGCTGTGACCAGTTCTTTTGCTGCTCACATATAGATTGATCACTTACGTGTATATGAGGGGGATATGACAAAACAACCAGAAATAGCGCTCATGCAGGCATGAGTTATGCATGAACACTTGTGTGAATGATGAAGGAGGCTGTGGTTGAAAAATTAAAGTTGTGTGAATTCTTTTCTACAAGCCTGTCGGTGACTCAGATCACTTTATTGAGAGTTGGTACTTATTTTTAACTTGGGTATATTGTAGTGTAGACCAGTGTTCTACACCTAATAGCTGGCCTGACGTGGACCCTAAACTCCACAAACTAGTCATCGGAAGTGTTTGTTGGCAATTGCAGAGTATTTCTATTACAATGAGATGAAGCAATTAGTGATAGAAAGGTAATATTAGAAATGATAAGACTTACTAAGTTGTTATGGTCGCACTACCTAAAAAGGTGCTGACTTCAAACTGTGATGTCATTCAGAGCACTTTGAATAACACCAACACTTGGATGTGGAGTTTAAAAACATTTATTGAGACAGTGCTAGATATCGGTGCAAATAATCTCTGGCTTCAGTGAACAAATGGTGACTGAAATTGCTACAGAACAGTCTGGAGGAAAGTAGTTCTTGTGTTATAATCTCTGTAAGACTGCCAAAGTGAAAAAAGAGTCATTTGGTACTTATGTATTGTGGAAATGCAAGCACAAAACAGTTCAGAATTAGACCACTTTCCCACATAATGTGATTTGTTGTTGTCCGAAATAAAACATTGTGGAAGCAGTTTAGAAATGAAACTTAACCAGCATCAGGTCTTTAATACAAAGCAAGAGCATCATAGTTTGAAGCAAGTATCTTGTATTTTTTGACTAACTTTCTCAAAGCTTTGGGCGGCATATCTTTGAGCAGACATGAACTATTCACAATATTTGAGAAGTACTGGCAGCAGTTTAGTTTAGTTTAGTTTTTTGTGCATCGAAACTTATTATGCATAGTATGTGCCAGAGTTACTGTCCTCTGTTTGTCATAACCTCTAATTTTTAGAAAACATAATAATAGCAAAAGAAAAGCTCACATGCTAGTTAGCGGTGGTGTTCCTGGAGAAAATTACAATGGGAATCAAAAGTTTTTTTGGACCGTTTGCTTATGTATACTTAATTTTTTGCAACTTTTAATTAGAGAGACTAAATGCCCCTTTTTTGCATAGATAATCAGCTTTAAAACCACTGTAATTGTTCCTGTAATCAACACTCTTTAAATTACACATTACACCTATTTAACACACCAAATTGATTCTTTCTTTCTTTCTTCTTCTTCTTCTTCTTCTTCTTCTTCTTCTTCTTCTTCTTTCTACTTCAGAAAATGAAAGATTATTCAAATGGTAGAAATAACATGCAATATTTCTATGCTGCATTGAAAGTTGTATTTCAGAAACTTTCCTTTTTCAGGTTGTGCAAGTTGTGGCTCTTGAAGTGAAAAATGTCACAAGAGCCATAAATCGATATGGCACATTACCCAAAGGAGCTCGCATTGGGGCATATCTGGAGTCATTGCGGCAAAGTGGACTGGCAGGAGGAACAGATGCTGATGAAATGGACCAAGGAGAAGAAGTAGTGGAGCAGCAGTCTATGAATGATCTACCGACTCCTCATCGTTCAGTGTCAAGAACTAACATACGCACCCAGCCTCAGATGATACGCAGTAACTCATCTGGAGGAACTGTTGGAGGCTTTCATCCACATCACCATCCACCTTCTTCACCAACTGCAAACAAATTACAAAGGCCACGCACCGCTGGAAATGCTCGTAATCATGGGCCAGAGATGCGTACTTTTCGTGCACCAAACACTTCAACTTTCCGTGGTGGCAGTCCGTCAAGAGTTCTACAACCTTCATTGGCTGATCTGGAGTTTCCACCGCCTCCTTCAGATCTACCCCCACCCCCAGAAGAGTTTGACTGTATTAGTGAAACCCCCATGACCCCAGAACCACCACCCCCTTTGACTGCTGCTTCCCCTAGTCCAGAAAGAAGACGACTTCGCTCTGGTGCTGCTGCTGGCAAGCCGTCAGGACTTTCTTCTCCTCGTAGTTTACGGAAGTTGGGTCACAGTTCTAGTTTAGATCAGCCGTCTCCTCACTGGACCTCATCAAATGAGACTGAACGAAATTATCCAATTGTAGAACCCATTTTTCCACTGGATCATAGTGACCAAGAACGAGATAGCCCTCATGCTACCCACACTAGTGATGTTCGAAACACTGAACCGTCTGTAGAGGAGGCAAGCTCTAGATTTGGTGTGAGTCTCAGGCATCGTGAACCATCTACTGACTCGTGCAGCAGCGTTAAGTCAGGTAGAGAAAGGGAAGATTCCTGTCAGTTGACCCAGAGTGGTCGGCGGAGTTCGAAAGGAAGACCTCGTGATCGTCCTCCAAGTCCACCGAGATCTAGCAGGAGTTTAACATCTCCGAGTCTTGAAACAAAAAGTCCTCTTTCTCCTGGTAGCGATGCACCTGCTCTTTACTCACCTCCAGCACTTCCTTCAGAAACTTGTTCCTCTCCAACGCAGAATAAGGCATTTCCTAACTTCGTTGAGCCTGATTGCCCTCAGCCAGATGAAGAAATGTGCTCTCCAAATGAGAATGATGAAACAGAAAGGAGATCGTCTTGTAGTAAAGGTGCAAAAAGTATGCCATCAGATATGAAAGAGCTGCTGGAACTTAAACTGATGGCAGAGATTAAAGAGAGAGCTGATAGAGGCTTTGGACGGAATGGGTCAAAAGAGTCTCCACATAGTGATCAACCGTCTGCATACACGGACCCATCAGCACAGATGATTTCGGAACTTAATGAAACTGTGCTGCAAGGAAGCACTCAGCAAGAAACAGCTTCTGATGTTAGCTTTAATAAAACTTCTCCCGATTTAGGGGGAAAGGCATCAGGGTCCCCAGGCGATGTAAAATCGAGCCTGCGTAAGTTTAGCAGAGGATCAGACAGTTCAAAATTGTATGATCAACAGGTGATCTGTAATCAGGAACAAGTAGGCAGTAACTTAGGTGGATTTAAAGCTCAGCTGAAGAAAATTGAAGCGGTTCCTAAGAGAGTAGGTGCAAAGGAAGAGAATGAGGAACATTCTGTTTCCATCATAGACTTTAAATCTCGCTTACGTAAGGTAGATAATGCTGGAGATAAATTATCAGAAAAGGTCTCAAAGAAATCTGAGAATGAAAAAGTGGATGATGAGCAGGGACAAGAAGATGAAAAGCGGCGAAATAGTATACATTTTGATGGTGATTATCACGAGGACGATGCAAAAAAGAGGGACAGTACAGTGAGTGCCCATAGCTTAGATGGAGGGTCTCTGAAAGTCGATGAAACAGAGGACAAACGTCGTAGTACTGGTAGCATAAGTAGTTTAAAAAAACTGTGGGAAAATAAGGAATCGACATCAGAGTGTGCCCCTGGCCAGGTGAGTCCAAAATTAACATTAAAGACAGCAGTCAAACCTGAAGTTCCTTCTCGAACGTGTCGTGACACACCGTGTGATGATGATGATAGGTCTAGGAGTGAAGAAAATAACAAAGATCATAGTTCTCCGGAAGATGCACCAAGCAGGATTAACAAGGTAGCAGTAGGCGAGAGAAGAGTGTGGCCCCCTACAACAAGTGATGAAAAACCTGCAGTTCCTACTAAACCATTAGTAAAACCTGCCAAGCCAGTTATATTTTCTTCTAAACTTCCTACAAACTCAGCAGCTATTTATGCTACACCGTCTATGTCAAAACCTTCTGTCATACCAAAAAGCAGTAGTAGTGAAAGCAAAACAGAAGAAGAGACATGTGGTAAACAGGAAAGTGAAAAGGACGCTAAAGATGAGCGGGAAAGTGTTCTTGAGATTTCGCAAGCGTTAGAAACTAGTTTATCCGTGTTGAGGTCATCTCCAAATGTATCGACAGGCAGCTGGCTGCAACTGTCAGACAAAGTTGGTTTGTTCCATTCTTCTTGTGTAGGATATGCTGATAGGGTACCGCCTCACACACGGTTTCATTTCCGTGAATTACTTACTCGACTGGAAACTCAGGCTCAACAGTTACGCTCAGCCAGTGTTAGAAACTCAGCTGATAATACGCGGCTTTTCACTGAAGTACAGAATACTGTGAAAGATGTGATAAATGCTGTGCAAAGATAGGTCCACTAAATGTATGATAAAGACTGATTTAGTTTATGGTAAATGCACCTACTGTAGAAGATCATCGATGTGTTTCACGTGTGTATGTAGGAATGTGCACACTTCATCTGATCTCTTCTGAGATATAAAATAGAGTCATCCGTGTTCATCTAGGTGAATGTGTGTCTTTTTTAGGCGTTATGTGTACTTATTGTACTTGAGGAATATTCTGTGATGTGTGTGTGACTCGGTGGTTTTTTTCTCAGTTGTGAGTATCCATTGTAAGAAGTGAAGCGCGGGTTATTGTTTCCTGTTGGGGAGTGTAATGAGAAGGTAATTAAAGCAGGAAATATGTGGTAAGGTGGTAAAATGTTCATGCTGAGAGCTGAAGTCTGGTAAGTGTTGAGAAAAATATCCACTTTTGAGTCGTATATTCAGGTTTTACCAAAAAATATGAAACTATAGACTATTTTTCATACAGTATTTGCTGATACATTGTTTTACAGCATGCAGCATCCAGAGAGGTATGTATGTGTGCTGTGTGTATGCTTCACTGTATTGTGTGGAATTTACTGCGTGTATTAAATTTGGAGGCTTGAGCACAACTTCAATCGGAAAACCATTAAACAATAGCTGTTATTTATGGAGCTATTCTAGGTAAATGCAAATTTACAAAAAGTATCTATTGACCTTGGTTCGAGTTCTGGTGTATTTGCTCCCCTCCCCTTTTACCTGTGATAACATTGTACATTGTATTAGATGCTTGACAGATATGAATAGCACGTGCTCAAATATAATTTTATGCAGTATTGAATGAGTGTTGTTTGTTTAACAAAAATTCAAGCAAGAAATTAGGACAGGGACCATAATGTGCTATTTGTTTCCAAGGAGTATTTTCTTCCGGGGCTGCAGTGATTGCTTTCTCCCCTATAATGTTACTGAAGAATGAAATTCAGAAATAAGCAGTATTTGAACTTAAAAGACTATTATTTTATGCTAAGTACAATTACTGCTTACATTTTCTGATTATTTGCATAATTTGCATTGTTTATGCTAGTCTATGTAATGTATAGTTCTATTGAATAGAATTGAGAATTGGGATGTAACATCTTGCAAAGAGTTTTTATAAACCCAAAGATTTTAAAAAATAACATTTCTTACTGTGCACATACAAATATTCCCACTGTTATTGTGTAGTGACTAATTCATCCTTTTTTTAACGAATTCATAGTTTGTTTAAGTGAGCCAAAAAGTTTTTCAAAACAACGAACTGAAAATCGTGTACTGAAAAATTCATAATCTGCGTATATTGCAGATTTAGCATTTGCTCATGCCATTTCTTGCATACTTTTTAAAATTTGTTTTGTAAGATAAATAGGTTTTGTATGAAAACATTTCCCACTTGGCGCTCATTAAAAAGCAAAGAATATTGATTGTGTACTGTCTTAATTTAAAACAGACTGTGTATGATACTTTTATATGGCAGTAAATAGCAATGTTGGAAGTGTGTTTGTGCAAAATAAATCGGGGAAAAAACATTGTGAGATTACTTGAATACTCTGTGATCTGTTGATGCTAATTTGGTTCTTTATTGTACATTAAGACTATATTATTTATTTTTCATTTAACTTCAGCGAGTAGTGCAAATTATACCAGCTGCTACTTTATTCTGTCAGTGAGTTTTATATGGCATTTTTACAATAGCATTATATTCTAGGTACAGATTTTTGTTTTGTCTTGTTTTTTCTTTTTCTGTTCCTAGATTTCAAACCGGTGAAACTTCACATAGGTAACTGTTAGTATAGTACCACCACCATGGCTCAATATTTTAGAATGAAATTTTGAATTTGAATTTTTTTTTTAAAGATTTGAGAGAGAACTCTGTATGTCTGATTGTAAGGATGAAGGTAGAAAAATAGTCTTGATTTTGTATTTCTCATGTTTACACTTTACAACTGTGAAGTAATTTTCGCAAGGAAATTCTGTTTTATATATGAAGATTATATATATTATATATATATTTCTCTGTATGAATGCCAGATCACTTCATTATGGTTTATTTACTTTGTATGTTGATGCATGCATTTTGTACAGGTAAAAGTGTGTTCCTTTGTCAATGTGTATTGCTGTATGGATGTTTGTACAATGATTATAAATATAAACAAGAAGTAGAATCAATGTTCATTTGTACCCTTAATGAAGTTTCCTATATGACATTTTTTTTTATAACTTGCATGTAATTTTACACATAATTAAGGCAACATTTGCAATTTTGTTACTGTTCCTCTATTTATGCAACATCATCTTGCTACAAAATTAGTATTTTGAGCTGTGCTGCCTCAGGTAAGTGGAATGCATGTGCTACTCACAAGGGGAGGCCACCAATTGTGAAATTCAGATTTGATTCATACTGCGCATAATGAAAGCTCATGGCCAGAGGTGTACTTTGGCAAAGCACCAAGATGCACTTCTCAGCCATTGTCAATCGACAATTAAAAAAAGCCGTTGTGGTGAAATACTCTCTACGATCTCTGCAATGAGTATTATTGTGTGTATGGTACATATGTTGTTGTTATGTTCTTCAGTCCGGAGACTGGTTTGATGCAGCTCTTCACCCTACTCTATCCTGAGCAAGCCTTTTCATCTCCTCATAAGAACGGCAACCCACATTCACTTGAATCTGCTTATTATACGCGTCTCTTGGTCTCCCTCTGCGATTTTTACCCCACACACTTCCCTCCAATGCTAAATTTATGATTCCTCGATGTCTAAGATTGTGTCCTACCAAGCGATCCCTTCTTTTAGTCAGGGTATGCCAAAAATTCCTTTTCTCGCCAATTCTGTTCAGTACCTCTTCATTAGTTATGCAATCTACCCACCTAATCTTCAGCATTCTTCTGTAGCACCACATTTCAAAAGCCTCTATCCTCTTCCTGTCCGAACTGCTTATCGTCCATGTTTCACTCCCGTACAAGGCAACACTCCACACAAATGCCTTCAGAAAAGACTTCTTTACCCTTAAATTAATATTCGATCTTAGCAAATTTCTCTTTTTCAAAAATGCTTTTCTTCCCATTGCCATTCTGCATTTTATATCCGTTGTACTGTGACCATCACACGTTATTTTACTACCCAAGTAACAAAACTCATCTACCACCTTCATTGTTTCGTTACCTAATCTAATTCCTTCAGCATCGCCTGATTTTCTAAGACCGCATTCCATTATTTTTGTTTTGCTCTTGTTAATGTTCATTTTATACACTCTCTTCAACACACTGTCTGATTTCAGAATTTGAAAGAGTGTATTCCAGTTAACATTGTCAAATGCTTTCTCCAAATTTACAAAAGCTAAAAATGTAGGTTTGCCTTTCTTTAATCTATCTTCTAAGATAAGACATAAAGTGAGTATTGCCTCCCGGGTTCCTACGTTCCTTCTGAATCCAAACTGATCTTCCCCGAGGTCAGATTCTACCAGCTATTCCATTCTCCTGTAGATAATTTGTGTTAAAATTTTGCAACCATGACTTATCAAACTGATGGTTCTGTAATTTTCACACCTGTCTGCGCCTGATTTCTTTGGAATGGAGATTATTACATTTTTCTTAAAGTCTGACGGCATTTTGCCTGTCTCATACATCATACACACCAGTTCAAATAGTCTTGTCATGGTTGGCTCTCCCAGAGACTTTAATAGCTCTGAGGGTATGTCATCTACTCCTGGGGCCTTGTTCCGACCTAGGTCTTTCAAGGCTCTGTCAAATTCATCTCTCAGTATAGTATCTTCTATTTCATCTTGATCTACTTCCTCTTCCCTTCCTACAACATCGTCTCTAAGTTCATTTCCTTTGTAGAGCTGCTCTATGTACTCTTTCCACCTTTCAGCTTTCCCTTCTTTGCTGAGAAATATATATATTATAGAAGGAGACTTTCCTGGTGGGAAAAATATGTATAAAATAAAGATTTTTGACTTACCTAAAGTACAGGCTCGTCAACAGAAACATAAAACACACACAAAAACACACAAACATTCGAGCTTTCGCCACCACTGGCAGCTTCTTTGGGAAAAAGAGGAAGGAAGGAGAGGAGAAAGGGAAGGATACAGGTTTTAAGGAAGTGGAAAAGGAGCCATTCCAATCCCAGGAGTGGAAGGACTTACCGTAGGGGACAAAAAGGAAGGTAAACAAATACACACACACACTCGCACATATCCACATGCAGATATTTGTAGACATTCGTTTCTACAATGTCTGCCTAGGTGTGTTTGCATGTGGATATGTGTGAGTGTGTGTGTGTGTACATTTGGGTTCGAAGTCGCCAGTTTTTCCACGACAAACGACTTTCAAACAACTTATTATATGCAACTGGCGACTTCATTATGTTTTCCGCAAACAAAGTTGTATTTCACAAATGTTATTAATTGTCTTCATAATGTTTACCACATATAGTTAACGGAGGAAGTATAAACAATATTCCAAAAGAAATACGTATAGTGTAAGTCAAACCTGATGAACGATAGAACAAGTTTTCAGAATGTCAATCAGGTGTGTTTCCCAACAGATAATTAAAAAAAACTATTGTTCTTGTAAAAACACATCGTTTATCAGATGTGCTCGATGTCATACTGTTTTCTGCTTTTTATATTTCTATGATATTATCACTCTGGTTCGTACGATATATATATATTTGAATTACAAAAAAACAAATAATTAAAAAAAAAGTTGTATGCCATGAGATTCGATCCGGCGGCCTACAGATTACCAACCAGAGTGCTTACCACTGTGCCACATCTCTGTACAATATTACTCATCGTAGAGATCGTAGGGAGTATTTGACTGCAACGGCGTTTTTTTTTTTTTTTTGTTTTTTTTTTGTTTTTTTTTTTTTTAATTGTCTATTTTCTCGACAACAGTTGGGAAGTGCATCTTGGTGCTTTGCCAAATTACACCTCTGGCCATGAGCTTTTATTGTGCGCAGTATGAATCGAATCTGAATTTCACAATTGGTGGCCTCCCCTTGTCAGTCAAAATTCATCAATAGATCAATTACACATTGCTTTAATTAATTCTCAGTATACTTATAATTTGGGATAGACACTTCTTCACTGGAATGTGAATTGTACTTGGCACATTATATTCAGAAGCTCACAGAACACATTTCATTTTAGTAAAAAAAGAAAAAAATTGACATACATACCATACAAAACTCAGTGTCTTTCAACTGACCTCCATGCGGGTCACAGCATTGATTTTTAGGGAGGAGGGTGGGGGTCACAGTCACAAGAGATAGTAGTTACAGAATAGCCTATAAGATATGTTTCGTGATGATCATCTGCTATGGTAGAAGTGTAAAAGAAATTTAAAAAATTGGCATTACTTTGAAGACTCCTGTTAATTTATTAAAAAAGTTTGTCACATAGGTATGTTACACAGAGGTACCAGAAATAACTGCAACACAAGGAGTGTCACTAACTGGTGGCACAGCTGAATACTGCATTGTCAACAGCATTTACAACTGTCAGAAGTTGAACTGTTCAAGAACAGAAGGTAATAGTACAGCAAGTGACTTATTGTCCAACTACAGCAGACGAAATGGTAAGAGGGTGCTATTTGAAATGGTTATCAAGCCAAAATAAAAAGGCACTTAACAGACTCATGTGAAATGTTGCTAGTTAAGCACTTAAATTGTAAATATTGTTCTATTTATTTATCAACATTTCTGTTACCTCACTGACACTTCTTTCCATGCAATGCATAAGCTATACCACGAAGAGTAATGAATAACAGTAATGTAGCAATTCAACAATTCTACTTAAATGTATGGTGTGTTATCAGCAGAACTGCAGTTCGATTAAAGTGTACCATTTGTATGATTTAAAATCATACTTCTCACTTACCAGAATTTTATTATAAAAGTAAACGTGGTTGTAGAGTCTACAAAAACAAGAATTCCAATAAGAAGGCTGTGCAATTGCTTCTTTATTAATAATTTTTCAAACACTGGTCCCATTTTTGAGACACAATTATGCGATCATTTTCTATCACTAACTGATTGCTCTCCCTGGCTTTTATGTTCATTATTGAAGAGAATGTTAATTCATATAGCTGGGAAATCGTGAATGGCACTAATAATTTCAAAGCTTCCTTTACCAACTGTGTGATTCTTTTCTGTTCTTCCAAAAGATGTCAATCTTTTGCAAATTAAATTTAATTTTCCCACACATCGACAGCAGCAAAGTCTAGAAGTGCTTTCACTTTCTTGCTCAGATCAGCTAGTTGTACTGTCATCTTAAAGAAAGCATTCAGTATCCATGTATACCCATTGTTGTCTTCAGAGTTTATTTTCCAAATTATGTGGGCTCTGTTTTATCATATAATGAATGTGAGAGCATACAGTAGAAGTCTGATGGTCCGGAATGCCCAATGGTCTGGCAACAGGATCCAAGGGAACATGTTTTTCCTTTGGTGCAACTGCTACTGCTGCAGTTACTCTGATGTCACCGACCAGCTGTTCACATGAGGCGAACCCCTGCTTGGCCGGTTACAACAATGTTCCGCCAGCAGTCGTCAATGACTCAGACCCCATTGTTGGGATTGGAAGCATTCAGACCTTACTCACCAGATCTAAGCTGTTACTGTATTCTACAGAGGTTCTTTTTATTGTTTGGATTACCAGCATTTTTCGCCATTTAACAATGATGACTGTCATATAGTGATATGTGGAAGTTATATTAACATTTAAGCACTAAATAAGAAGTGAAGTGTAACCAAGTACTGTAACCATCAACCATCAACCAGAAACTGGAAATCTATAAACGTATGGAAGAAGGTGAGAACAGAAATATTTTGATAACTGAATTTAACATTCGTTTGTCAAACATTTATGAAATAAATAAAAGTATGAACTGATGAAATATGCCCCTCAATCAGTAACAACTGACAAATTTGATACCAGATAAATGAAACTGAAACTGGATCAATTAGATAAGTAATTGTACAAATGGTTCAGTGCACTGTCACAGCTGTTTCCTATGTATGGCTTAGTATATGCCAGCAATAACAGATAACATCTGATAACGATGCAGTTGCCAAAATGTTCAAAGAAATATTGAATCACATTTCAAATAGGTATCTGAAGCATACTGTTATAATTGATGGCAACTTTAATTTACCCTTGATATGTTGGCATAATTACGTATTCAAAACCGGCGGCAAATATAAAACATCCTCCGAACTAGTTCTGAATGCTTTTTCTGAAAACTACTTTGAATAGTTAGTTCATGAACCCACTAGAATGGTAAATGTTTGCGAAAATACCCTTGATTTCCTAGCAACAAATAATCCTGAGCTAGCAAAGAGCATCAAAACAGATAAAGGGATTAGTGAACATCGAGTTGTAGTAGCGAGACTGAATGTCGAAATTCCCAAATGCATCAAAAATAAACGAGAAATATATCTATTCAATAAAGCAGATAAAAAATCGTTTCACGCTTTCCTGAGTGATAGTCTCCAGTCTTTCAAAATTTGAAATGCGAGTATTGATCAGTTGTGGCTTACTTTCAAAGACATAATATCAGAAGCAATTGAGAGATTTATACCAAATAAATTAATAAAACAGGGGACTGACCCCCCCCCCCCCACCTCCCCCCATGGTACACAAAACAGATCAGATCACTGTTGCAGAAGCAAAGAAAAATGCATGCAAAATTAAAAAAAAACAAAGAATCCACAAGACTGGCAATCTTGTACTGAAACTCGCAACCTAGTGCGGACTTCAACATGAGAAGCCTATAGTAGTTACCACAACGGAATTCTGTCTCATAATCTCGCAGAAAATCCAAAGAAATTCTGGTCATATGTGAAGTACACTAGCGCCAAAACACAAACAATACCTTCACTACGCGATGCCAATGGTAATAATACTGATGACAGTACTGCTAAGGCTGAATTACTAAACACAGCTTTCCGAAATTCGTTCGCCAAAGAAGGCAAAGTGAACACTCCAGAATTCAATCCAATAACAGCTGCTAGAATGCGAAACTTAGAAGTAGATGTTCCTGGAGTAGTAAAAAAACTTAAGTCACTAAACTAAAACAAATCTTCCGGGCCAGACTGTATACCAACTAGATTCCTCTCAGAGTATGCTGATGCAATAGCTCTGTACTTAGCTATCATTTAAAACCGATCACTCGGCGAGAGATCCGTACCCAAATACTGGAAAGTTGCTCCATTATTCAAGAAAGGCAATAGGAGTGATCTCGAAAATTACAGGCCAATCTCATTGACGTCGATTTGCAGTAGGATTTTTGGAACATATACTTTGTTCCAACATTATGAACTACCACGTAGAGAACGACTTATTAACCAATAGTCAACATGGATTCAGAAAGTATCGCTCTTGCGAAATACAGCTTGCCCTTTATTCACATGGAGTGGCATCAACAAGGGATCTCAAATTGATTCCATATTTCTAGAATTCCGGAAGGCTTTTGATACTGTACCCCACAAGCGGCTTCTAATGAAATTGCGTGCTTATGGAATATCTTCCCAGTTGTGTGATTGGATTCACGATTACCTATCAGAAAGGACACAGTTTGTTGTAAATGACGGTAAGTCATTGAGTAAAACAGAAGTGATATCTGGCATTCCTCAGGGAAGCGTTATAGGTCCCCCTACTCTTCCTTGTGTTTATAAACGATTTAGGAGACAATCTGAATAGCTCCCTTAGACTGTTCACGGATGGATGATACTGTTGTTTATTGTTTAGTGAAGGATCAAAAGCAACTACAAAGTGATTTAGACAAAATTTCTACATGGTGTGAAAATTGGCAATTGACACTAAATAAAGAAAAGTGTGAAGTAATACACATGACCACTAAAAGAAATCCGCTGAACTTCAATTACAAGATAAATCAGTCAAACCTTAAGGTCGTAAATTCTACTAAATACCTAGGAGTTACATTTACGAATAACTTAGACTGGAGAGAACACACAGAAAATATTGTGGGAAAGGCAAACCAAACATTATGTTTCATTGGCAGAACACTTCGAAGATGTACCAGTTCCACCAAAGAGATTCCCTACATCACACTTGTGCGTGCTCTCCTGGTGTGCTGTTGCCCATTGTGGAACCCTCACTGATGGACGATATTGAGAAGGTTCAGAGAGGAGCAGCTCGTTCTGTTTTATCACGTTATGGAGTGGAAAAGTCACGGAAATGTTGCACGAATTGGGGTGGAAATCATTAAAAGAAAGACATTCATTGTGACGTGATCTGTTTGTGAAGTTTCAATCACCGACTTTTACTTCTGAATGTGAAAATATTTTGCTAGCACCCACCTACTTAGGGACACATGACCATCCCAATAAAATAAGAGAAATCAGATTGAAAACTGAACGATTTAGGTGTTCTTTCTTCCCGCGTGCTATTAGAGAATGGAATGGTAAAGAAAAGTTATGAAAGTGGTTAATGAAACCTCTGCCAGGCACTTTAATGTGATTTGCAGAGTATCTATGTAGATGTAGATAATCTGGTATATTTGGTAAACCAGCACCAGGTCGATCCCGAACGTGCCAGATTATCAGACTTTTACTGTACTACCAATGACTGGAGCATTCCAATTTCTTCTGCATTCTTCTGAGCACAAGGCAAATACTTATCATTTTTTGTACTGGTGCAATCGAGATTTTAGAGGAATTCTTTCACTTTATCCTTGGTCTTTATAATGTTTTCTTCTGTGCACGGGAGGCACTTGGTTAAAATATTTAGGAAGAGATGATTGGGATACATTAATTTCAATATTAAAACGATGTCACATAAATATTTCACTTAACCAGATTTACAATTTTGTAACAACATTCACAATTCAGAATTTAGTTCCTCTCACAGTAATCCAGTGGTTTATCAGCTGCCTTGGAATGTTTAGTTATCACATAACACACAAGTATTAATGGTCATGTACTTTCGCACAACAATAATTCACTGTAAATTACACATTGTGGTGTATTATTCAAATGTGTACTCAGAATAATGGAGGTCGCGCATTCAAAAATGTTGAAAACGGGGAGGTTGTGCGATGGGTCTCACCATTTTGACTCAAACTGTATGAGTAGAAGCATGTATGCGAACCTCTAAATTCTTGAAACATATCACCTGATTTGGCATTGGAAAACGAGAGAATGGTTGCAAAAGATGAATGTATAGCTAATTTTGTGGCATGGGTTCGAGTCCAGTTATTACATCCCCATTTTATATTATTCCTTGCAAAGATAAAGTTTTAATTATGAAATTTAAATTTACTTAGATCTTTCTTTTATATACATAAAATTACACCATATATTTAGTTTATTTATAATCAATTGATGTGCCTCATTTAAACAGTTATTTTCAAAAATCAATGGAGTTTTAAATGAAAAAAATTATTTCTGAAAATTCTAGCAATTAATCATTTACCCAAGTTATATTACATTTAGGGTGATAAGTGTGTAAAAGAAAATGTTCACACTATGCAAATTTCGTAAGTATTTGTTTGAGCAAGAAACACATTTCTGTAATATGTTTCAGTGCAAAGCATACTTCAGTCATACCGAAATATTGGAGAGAAAACACGGAATTGATGCTTTATGATTGCATGTGTTTTAATTTCATCTTCTTTTGATGATAATTCTGGCTGTTTGTAATCTTTAAGGGGCATTAAAATGTTCAACATTACAAAGAATAATACAAATTGAAAACAAAATTAGAAAGCAGCAGGAATCAAATCCGGGCCACAAAATTAGCAATGCATGTGCTATGCTACCATTAAAGGTACTGGTACTTTAACTAGCTTATATCTCACTTTCACTATAATCTTTTTATGGCTGTTTTCTCTTTTCCTAAGGCCCACTCTTGTAAGATATTTTAGGCATTTCAAAGGTCTATCTACATCCTTCTCCACTCCAGATTGAGCCAAATCAGTGTGAGCCATTCCGAAATGTTCCCTTGTAAGTTATAAAGCAACATCTGCGAGGCAATATCATTCTTGAAATGAAGTGGCCTGCCAGAGTCTCTTCAGTATAAACTCTTTTTCCACTACAATCATATTACAGACTATCTGTCCCTTCATCCAATTGTAATTCAAACTTACTGCCACTTATTAGCCTTTGTTAATTTAGCAAAATTTCCGAACCTTGTAACTTACCTGACCATTATTCCTCAAATCTATCAACACGGAAAACATCCTTACATTCATAGAAAGAACAGCACTTCACCACCTAAAAACAGATCATGATCTCATAACCTATCTACCAGGTGTGCCCCTAGTTGCTCCTGTTCAGCAGCCCTGGTCGGGAATGCCACAACAGTAGTGCTGACTTCTAATTCTGGTCTGGGATAGTAGTGTGAACTTCTAATACCGACTGCCGCCGTGCGACCTGCCCCGTTCCGGCCACCCTGTTAGTTCCAGCTACCAGAGCATCGTGTGTGTGTGTGTGTGTGTGTGTGTGTGTGTGTGTGTGTGTGTGTGTGTCTTTAATAGGTAGTGTTTGCAGCCGAAGGCCCATTGTAATATTAAAGTGTGAAGCAATCAGGCGCCATGCCACAAGAGATGCACTTGTGGTTCCTATAGCCAACTGAGCAAGTTTGAAAGAGAAATTGTGGATGGTGGGATGGTCCTTTCAGAGAATTACAATTCAAGTTGGACTTGCCTCATTTGTGTGACGACACTGGTCGCAATGGTCTACGTGAACATAGACGAGGTTCTGAATACCCACACAGGACAGTTGTCCACCAAGATCAATGTGATGTAAGGGCAATAGTGGCAGATCCTACAACTACCATAGTACAGATAGAAATTTTGAAATCTTAGACGTGTCAACATGCACTGTTGCCAACCAGTTGATATTGGTGGGAATTTGAACATGCTGACATCTAGCCTGTCTACTAGTCGTACCACAGCAATGATGTCCACAGCTCAGCTGGTGTTGTCTCAGGATCACTTGGAAGATGGATAGGAGGGTCTTCAGTGTTGAAATCGTAGTCTGTGTGCATGTAAGTGATGGTCGTTTGCGCAAAGACCTGAAGAGTGCTGACTTGTTTAATGTATTCATCCAAGAGACACTGGCACCACCCGAATCCTTAGTGTCTGGGGTGAGATAAACAACAACTCGTTCACCTTTGGTATTAGTGGAAGGGACATTAACCAGCCCTTGGTACGTGCAGAATGTTGCAAGACCCATTCTTTTGCATTCTTGGAACAGAAAGGTGATGTGCTGTTGTAACAGAATAATGCTCACCCTCACACTGTGCATGAAACTCGATTTAATCTGGCAAGATGTGCAGCACTTTCCTGTATTTCTTCTGGACTTGATGGGATGAAAACTGGCATGTAAGACTTGTCAGACAGTATTCGCATAGGTGTTTCAGCATAGAGCAATACCTGGTACCTCAGTACCACCTACGGTATTGATCTGTAAATGTAATCATTTCATGAACTGCATATGTACTGTTGCAACAATAAATCTTGAATAAATGGAAAACTCTAAGAGGGTGGAGTAATTTTTATTTCTGGCTGTATATTATCCACCTTGAATATCAATTACCTCTAGTCATACCCCAAAATGAGGAATGTCCAACCCACCTACCCTCTGCACTGCTCTCTCTGTGGCATTCTGCAACCCACTGAACCTACCAATATCCTTGCCTACCCTACTCCACCTTTGCACCAAGTTAGGTGGCACAGTGACTAACACACTGGACTCGCCTTTGGGAGGACAGTGTCTCAAATCAAACCTCCAGCCAGCCAGATTTAGGTTTTACGTGATTTTCCTAAATCACTCCTAGCAAATCTGTAATGGTTCCTTTGAAAGGGCACGGCTGAATTCCTTCCCCATCCCTGTCCAAATGACTGAGCATGAGCTCTGTCTCCAATGACCATGGTGTCATTAAACCCTAATCTTCATTCCTTCCTTCCTTCCACCTCTGCTCCAGTCTCTTACATCACGACTCATTTTCCTGCGATAGATCTAGATGGAAGACCTGTCCTGTACATCCTCTCACTAACATCTGCCATATTTACAAACACAATGTTCTTACTTAAATGATTGCTTCACAGTCAGTGCCATTCAGATCTTTCCTTCCAATACCAGGTTTTCTGAAATGCACAAGTGAGAACTCTTCCTTGCATATATTCTTCTGGCCTCCAGCCCCCTTCCCTGCACAAACTCTAGCACTACACACGTCCTCCATTTCACCTAAACTCTTTTCCCTCCACTCTCTCTTACCATTCCCCTCTCTCCTTACCCTTCTGCCAGCACAACCTTCTAACTCTGCATTGAAAAGCCCTGCCCACTTCCACGAGAAGGATGTCTTTCTCCACTCCATCCTGTTATTTTCCCCCTCCTATCTGCCCTCCTCCACATACGCATTATTCTTACAACTACCTTGGATTATTGATAATGCCAGATTCTGGCGTAGTCTGGCTTCAACAGGCAGATACAGTAGCAATGTGTGAGTGTGTTGAGGTTGTGTGTGTGTGTGTGTGTGTGTGTGTGTGTGTGTGTGTGTGCTTCCTGTTCCTAAATAATGATTTTGTGTCCAACAGCTCTTAAGTCTAGTAGCCTCTTTATTGTATCTGACTTTCTACTCAATGTCTCCTATGTAAAGTAAAGCAGTCAACAATCCAAAGATTGGTTTGAACACCACAGTGCTTTACTAGGCATGGTCCTGTTTGGAGGTGGCATGCCGTTGCCTTCTTCACACCTAACTTACCCAGCCAGTTATAGGGGGGCCTACAGTTTAATGTGGGTTCTGAACCACGGTGCTACTCGGTATTTTTCACATGAGCAATGTTGCCAGAGGTGAAAGAAGTGGAAAGTGACAGATAAAAATCCAAGGACCTGGCGGGGATCGAATCCGCGACCTTTGGATTTGTAGTCTGGCACTCTATCACTGTGCAACCGAGGTGCACTGTCTCCTAGTGAGAAACAATCTATCCTTGCTATTATGTGGTTATTCCATCCTGGTGAAATGAGCTAATAATGTGTGTTTGAATTCGGTGATCTATCCCATTGGTTGAAGCCTCTTTAAGTAAGCAACTGGATTGACTGATAATTGTAAAATGAAAATCTTGACTGTGTAACTTCTCATCGGCTTCAGGGTACATCCTGGACCAGCAGGTGCAGTACACACACACACACACACACGCACACACACACGCACACGCACACACGCGCGCGCG
This sequence comes from Locusta migratoria, assembly GCA_026315105.1. NCBI lineage: Eukaryota > Metazoa > Arthropoda > Insecta > Orthoptera > Acrididae > Locusta > Locusta migratoria. Next base: position 159,342,376 of record CM048747.1, read on the forward strand.
CAGGAAAAACTATGAACATGTACCTTTCTATCACACGTTGTAATGTTCTGCTAGTACTGAAACCAATAAATAAATCTAAAATAAAGAGCCAGAAAAAATTGTGATTTTTCAGCTATGTGTCACAGAGAGTTAAATTAGTATATCTATATTAATAAAAATGAATTGCCGCATGTATTAAAGCGCATCACTTGAGAATGGCTTCAACAATTTGGCTGATCTTGTATTTATTCTGTTCGTAATTCTCAGGACAAGGTTTGTATAAGAGAAAATGTTTGGAAAATCTACTGGAAAAATCAGAATTTGAGAAAAACTGAAAGTACGCTTCCAGCTCGATTCATTTTCTAGATTCTCCAGCAATCAGCTTATTCCTTCATTACTCACCTAGCAACCAAATACGCTGTAATGGAGTGAAAAAATACGTCAAGGAGGTTAGAGTAAGGGAGATGACGTTATGAACACAAGGTTAAAACAGCCAGACAGATTTAACATGAAACATTGTTTCTTCAGGGTTCACCCTGTATTATTCTTACCTCCACTGGGTTATTGTTGTTGATCATATCTTTGGAGCATTGCAAAGATAGAATTGATTTCAGTTTGTGGTATTATTTGCAGCATCTCGTTCGCCTTGCATTCTAAATGAAGGTTATTAAAGCGCAAGGCCAGTCGTTGGAAGTTTGTGGAATAAATCTTGAATTGTAGTGTCTTTCCCAAAGGCAGTTGTATGTGGAGTGTTTGAGACTTGGTAAACCATCTGCATTGTTCGTTTTTTCTCCGGACAGAAAGACATAAAATATCGTTCATGAACAAATGTTACAACAAACACAACACAAAGTCTTTCAAAACATTTTATTTCCATTCCACTTATTGTATTTTGATTAATTGTTTAAAAGTATGGTTTTGTTTTCCTTTTACCAGTCATTTTTAACATAAAACAGGAAAGTTTTTTTTTGTATGCCTAAATTTATAACCATACCTGTTTGTAGAATACGACCATTAAAAGTATGGCCATTGAAGCTACTAACCTTACAGATAGAGCAGCTCAAAAGGTCTGTCTAATAACATGTATCCATTTTGACTATTCCCAATCAAGGTCCAATTCCAGTAACAATAAATAAGATCAGGTAGGGGGAGGAGGAGATAGAGACTGGGGGAATGAAATGAATTTAAAAAAAGGTGAATGATATAGATGCAGAGAGGAGGGGTGAGGAGATGAATATGATGTGGGATAAGAGGGAGTGGTATGAAGGTATTGGGAGAAGGAGATGTGGAAGTAGAGGAGGGAGGAAGGGAAAGACATAGTGTGAAGAAGAGAAGAGATTAGGGTATATATCCCACACACATTAGCTACTGGGAAGTGTTGCCGGGTTTGCTAGTATTTAGAATATGAATACTTGTCTTACTTTAGTTGACAAAATTTGTCAATTCTGTAGTAAAAGCGCTTGCTGTACAGAAATTAGTATTTGTGTTCCTGTATTTTATAAATGACTTACACAGACACTAAATGTTACTTTTTGAATTACAGAATATTTATTGTGGAGAGTAACACAGATTATAGGCAAAAAGTTGATGAAATACTGGAACTTGTAATGGGTACAGTGGTTTTCTATTTACAATTAACATTATAATGAGGATAGTTTAAAACTGACCACAAAGGTGTACAATGAGCTGCAACAGCCATAAAAACCCTCACACATACAACAATTAAACTACTGGCCACTGGCCTTTATCAGAAAAAAAAGAACATTCACACAATCATACAGGCACATTTCATAGACACAACCATCATCTCCAGCCACCAAACTCCAAAGCACACACTGTGGTGAGGGGATAGGACAGGGAAAGGGAGAGTTGGAAGGGGGAGGGGGGCAGTAATGTTGGAAGGCAATGTTGGAAATGGATACAGCATGGTCTTATGGAGCTTGTTAAGTATTGGATGGTTGGAATGAGATTGAGCTTAGGAATGGAATGGGTAGGTGGGGGAGAGGAGGGAAGCAAAAAAAAAAAAAAAAAAAAAAAAAAAAAAAAAAAAAAAAAAAAAAAAAAAAAAAAACACACACACACACACACACACACACACACACACACACACACACACACACAGACAAAATGGGAGAGGTGTTGAATAGGAGGAGGCAAGAACTATTGGTTATGGAGAAAAGGAGGTTACCATAGGTTGAGACCTGCATAATATCAGGATCAGAGATTTTACTGTAAGGTTAACTCTCATCTGTGGAGTTCAGAAAAGCTGGTGGTGGGGGGTAGGATCCAGATGGCTTGGGTTGTGAAGCAGCCGTTGAAATCAAGAATATGCTTCACTGCATGGCCATACATCCTAATGGACAGCCACTTAGTGGCCATGCCAATATAGACAGCTGCACAGTGGTTGCAGCACAGTTGGTAAATTACATGGCTACTTTCACAGATGGCCCAGCCTCTGATAGGCTAGGATAAGCCTGTGACTGGACTGGAATAGGAAGTGATGAATGATGGGTTGGACGGGTCTTACACCAGGTCTTCCTCAGGGCCCTGTGACGGGGGGGCTGGGGTTGGAGGGGGGGCATAAAGATGGACTAAGATGTTATGTGTGGGTGACGGAAAACCACTTAAGGAGAAGCTGGGAGGACCTTGGGTAGGATGTGTCTCATTTCTGGGCATGATGGAAATCAAAACCTTGGCAAAGGATGCAGTTTACTTGTTTCAGTCCAGGGTAGTATTGGGTGACAAGGGCAGCACTCATTTGTGGCTGGTCACTGGTGGTGGAAGGAGGATTTGGGGTGTGTAGTGGTATGGCAAGGGAAATCTATTTGCAGAGTATGTCTGGTGGATAGTTAGTCTATGAACACCTTTGTGACACCTTCAGCATATTGAGAAAGGGTGTTCTTGTCACTGCAGATATGCCATCCATAGGTTGCTAGGTTGTTAGGCTGTAATGGAGGGAATTGTTGATGTGGAAAGGATGGAAATTGTCAAAGTGTAGGTACTGTTGTTGGTTAATAGGTTTAATGTGGATGGAAGTGTGGATAGAGCCATTAGTTAGGTGCAGGTTAACATCCAGGAGTGTGACACAGAGGGCAGAGAAAAACCAGTCAAAGCAGGTGGGGAAGGATAAGTTGAGGTTGTGAAGGATGGAGGGTAAGGTGTCGGCTCTGAGTCCAAATCATGAAGATATCATCCTGTAGTATGACCATGTAAGTTCTATGTGATCCACCACAAAATCATCTCTGTTAAGTCAGTTGAGTTTCCTTTTTAATGAAATATAATTATAGAATAGAGGCCCAGTAAAATGTTCCTCTCAAAGCAGCCTCTTCTTGATTAGGCTCAGACCGTTGTCACAGAAGGTATCAGCTGGATAATGAAGAAAGAGACTTCAATCTGTGTATTTACCAATTCACACTACTAAATAAAGCTCTTCAAATTTTTACTGCTGTGTTTGTGTGTGTGTGTGTGTGTGTGTGTGTGTGTGTGTGTGTGTGTGTGTGTGTTTTATTTATGTTACTATCACTACCTGTGCTCCTTCGCCTGGTAAGTAAACTTAATCTATTTTTATATATATTAATATATAATTGTTAATAAAAGAGTACATTGCTTTTTTTTTAAATATAGCTTTAAGTATTGTTAATTATTATTATTATTATTTAGTTTTTTAGAATTTGTGCAGTTGTTCTTTAGACAAATCATAATTAATTTCGAAGAAAGATATGTAAGAACAGAAAAAGTTTGAGTTGCCATCTGAAACTCTGCTGCAACCTTTTGACAGCCATTTTTAAGCAGTTACTATTTTGTTAAATATCTTTTTTCTTAACATCCATTAATCAGTGGAATATGACTTTTTTTTTTTCTTTCTTTCAAGGCAGACAGGGCAAGTGATTATTGTCAACTGCCACTATGGTACTTGCCAGAGCTGGTCAGCATTAACGAAAAAATTAACTTCATTAATCATTAACCCATTACAAAAAAAAGTCAACTTGGTTACACATTAAAGTGTCATTTTATGACAGTTTAAAGGAAATTAAAATTATTCGTTAACTCGGAACTGTATTGTGCAGCCATGATATATCGTCTTCAGTCTCTGAATTTATTTCCGTGAGTTGTTGTACCATTGAAATAGAACAAATTAAGTAAAACATATGACCCTACCCGATATAAAAATTAAAAAAACAAACATTTTAAGAAAAAAAATAATATTTATTACTGCACCCTGTGATGTTAGTGCTGGAAAAAACTGAAGACTTCGGGATGAAGATAAAATATTACATAATAATGTGTATTGATTGATTACAAACTTTGGGCCAGCAGTCGCCTTACCTTCTTGTCTATCCAGAGCACATTTTCCATCCACCCAAAATTCTCACAAGTCGAACATTGCATATAAAACTTCCAGCACAATCACACATAGCACCAATTAATTTATTTTTACCTTGCCCCTCGTGAGTTATGGAGTGTTTGTTTTCGTAGTGACAGTACGCTGGCAGTGTTTTGATATTTACAGTTTTGTTGCATATTAATTACAGTGCTTTCCCAACACACTTTACAATCAAATACTAATCTTCCCAGTCATCATCATCATCAAAGACTGGTTATGCCTTTCAGCACTCAGTCTGGAGCATAGTACCTTTAATAAAATTCCTCCATGATCCCCTATTCAATGCTAACATTGATGCCTCATCTGGTGTTATGCCTTTTACTTCAAAATCATTCTGCACCGAATCTAAGTACTTTCTTCTTGGTCTACCTCAATTCTTCTTGCCCTCTGCTGCTGAGCTCATGAGTCTCTTAGGTAACTTTGCTTCCCCATGTGTGTAACATGACCCCACCATCTCAGTCTGTTCGCTCTAACTGCTTCATCTATGGTATTCATTCCCAGTTTTTCTTTGATTTCCTCATTACGGACACCCTCCTGCCATTGTTCATCTATTAGTACCTGCAATCATTCTTGCTACTTTCATATCTGTAACCTCTACCTTATGAATAAGGTAACCTGTATATCCACCCAGCTTTCACTCCCATACAACAAAGTTGGCCGGAAGACAGAACGGTGCACTGCTAGCTTAGTCTTGGTACTTACTTCCTTCTTGCAGAACAAAGTAGATCTTAGCTGAGCACTCACTGCATTAACTTTCCTGCACCTCGATTCCAGTTCTTTCACTGTTTCCATCCTGTTAGAAAATACATCCCAGGTACTTGAAACTGTGTACCTGTTCTAACTTTGTTCCTCCTATTTGGCACTCAATCTGTTTAAATCTCTTTTCCACAGACATTACTTTCGTTTTGGAGATGCCGATCTTCATATCATAATCCTTGCACTTTTGATCAAGCTCTGAAATATTATTCATCTTGGGGTTTAAAAGCTCTTCAATCTCCGTGTTTGTTTACAAAATAAATTTGCTTTATAGGTTTGGTCCGCCTTGAGCAAAGACAAATGTTTTTTCATTTCTCCCAGACATGTTTCGCTGGCGTTGCAGCATCATCAGTGGGATGTTTATTGTCTGTCAAATTAACAGTGGAATGATTATTACTTTTTTACATTAAAACTATGTATAGTAGTCTCACAATTATCTGTAGTTTTCATTGTTAATGTAAAAAAGTAATAATCATTCCACTGTTAATTTGACAGACAATAAACATCCCACTGATGATGCTGCAACGCCAGCAAAACATGTCTGGGAGAAATGAAAAAACATTTGTGTTTGCTCAAGGCGGACCAAACCTATAAAGCAAATTTATTCTGAAATATTAGTTTGCAATCTTTCAATCGAATCTGCCATTACAACTAAGTCATCCACATATGCGAGACTGCTTATTTTGTTTTCACATATTATAATCCCACCCTGCCAGTCTACTGTTTTCAACATATGATCCATGAATAGTATGAACAACGGCGGTGACAGGTTACAGCCTTGTCTTACCCCTGAAACTACCCTGAACCATGAGCTTAATTTGCCATCTACTCTAACTGCTGCCTGACAGTCTATGTAAAGCCCTTTAATTGCCTGCAGAAGTTTGCCTCCTATACCATAATCTTGTAGAACTGACAGTAGCTTCCTCCTAGGAACACAGTCATAAGCCTTTTCTAGATCTATGAAACATAGATACAATTCCCTGTTCCACTCATAGCACTTTTCCATTACCTGCCGTAAGCTAAAGATCTGGTCCTGACAACCTCTAAGAGGCCTAAACCCACACTGATTTTCATCTAACTTATCCTCAATTAATACTCGCACTCTCCTTTCAACAATAGCTGAGAATATATTGCCTACAACGCTAATTAAAGAGATACCTTGAGAGTTGTTACAATCTTTTCTGTTTCCATTTTTGAAAATTGGCATGATTACCGCTTTTGGCCAGTCAGACGGAACCTGTCCCGTTTCCCATGCCTTCTCAATTATCCTGTGTAACCATTTGAGACCTGATATTCCACTGTAGTTTCCATCGTCGTTCCTATCCCATTCTACCTGAAAATCTGACACATCATTGAACGTTTCTCCTACATTGAGCAATTCTTTAAAATATTCCCTCCATCTGCTCAAGGCATCCATAGGATTGACTAGCAGCTTTCCTGGCCTGTCCAAAACAATTGTTAATTCCTTCTTCCCTCCCTTTCGAAGATTGCTAATTACGCTCCAAAATGGTTTTCCCGTTGCTTGACCCAGAGTTTCTAGCTTGTTTCCAAAGTCTTCCCATGATTTCTGCTTGGAGTCTGCAATTATCTGTTTGGCTTTGTTTCTTTCTTCAACATAACTTTCTCTGTCTGCCTGATTTCTAGTATGGAGCCATTTTTGAAATGCCTGCTTTTTCTTTTTACAGGCTGCCTTGACTGTGCCATTCCAACAAGCTGCCAGCTTCTTCCTGCCTTTACACACTACAGATCCAAGACATTCTCTAGCTGCTTCCAGTAGTGTGTCCCTGTAACTTGACCATTCCTCTTCCAGTGACTGTAAATCATTACATTCAACTAACTGGTACCATTCTGAAATCATTGTTATGTATTTGTGCCTAATTTCCTTGTCTTGAAGCTTCTCCACTCTTATCCTCCTACATACGAACCTGACTTTCTGTTCTTTTGGCCTCACAAAACCAATTTCATTGCAGATTAAATATCGATTAGTATCATCAAAGAAACCCCTGAAAACACATGTGTCCTTAACTGTCTTCCTGAATTCCTGGTCTGTTAGCAGTATAGCAGTGAATGTCCTTATGCTTAAAGAAGGAGTTTGTGATAACTAAGCCCATACTGGAACAGAAATCCAAGAGCTGTTTTCCGTTCCTGTTGGCCTCCATATCCTCTCCAAACTTACCCATAACCTTTTAATAACCTCCTGTTCGATTTCCTATCCTGGCGTTGAAATCACCCATGAGTAAAACACTATCCTTATCCTTCACTCTAACAACTACATCACTAAGTGTGTTGCAAAATTTGTCCATCTCATCTTGATCTGTCCCTTCACAGGGTGAATACACTGCCACAATCCTAATTTTCTTGCTGGAGATGGCCAAATCTATCCACATCAGCCATTCATTTACATACCTTATTGCAATTATGCTGGGTTCGATTGCTTTCCTGGTGTAAAATCCTACACACCACTGTGCTCTTCCAACTTTGACTCCTGACAGGTAGACCTTGTATTCTCCGACTTCGTCTCTCCCCTTACTCTAACATCACTAACAGCTAAAACATCTAACCCCATCTTACTTGAAGCTTCTGCCAGCTCTACCTTCTTCCCAGTGTAATCCCCATTGATATTTATAGCTCCCCATCTCATTCCAGATTATTTGCCAAGTTGTATTGGAGGAGTCCCTGGTCTGTCAATTAGAGGTGGGACTCCATCACCTCCAAAGGTCCGAGGCATTTTGCTCTGATTGTTGCCAGCATGATACTGAAGTAACTGGAAAGCAGGTTGCTAGCCTTACTTGCCCAGGGCCCCACTGGGTTTTACCTGTAACGGTTGAGGGACGTAACCGGTAGATTTGGTAGTCTTTGCCATCTGAGCACAAAGGTGGCCATGACTCAGAATATGTCCGAGATACCCAGCCTTATTCCAAAGTAACTGGTATACCAACTGTCAGGACCACTTACTTAGCCACTCATACGTTGCCCGTGGTTCATGAACTAGGACATGACTACAGGAACCAACACCAGTAAGCTTCAAAAATGACACACTTACAACCAAACCTTTTTTGATCATGCTGAATGCTCTCAAGACAGATTAACAGTGTCAAACTTGATAGGATTCAGAATAGATACTTCAGCACACCGAAAAGGACACAATTGCGAGTGCTGTCTGAGCTGCCACAGCCACCACCCAGGGAGGACAGGGACGGGGAAAGCACCGGGGCACCACGAAGCACGCAAACACTTGAGTGGAGCCTGCTTCACAACAAACGACATGCATTTTGGAGATCATGCTGCTTAAGTTCAGGGCACTGGCTTCATCGATTTCATTGTACGCATCTCACTCATTTTTGTCAGCCAGTCATTAGAAATATTTATTGCTACATTTTGAAATACTGGACGACTAGCTCGCCGGGCCACTCGAAAAAGCTCGGTGGGCCACAAGTGGTCCGCAGACCGCTGGTTGAGTACCGTTGATCTAGACAAACAAAGTATCTGGGGCAGTACTTGTTCTTATAACTTCTAAATTACCCCAAAAATAAATTATTTGATCATCTTGGGTCATTCAGAAGGAACGTAGGTAACTTGTAACACTACAATCAATAAACCTGAACCAGGCCAGAGGTTGGGGTTTTGGGGTGCTATGAAGGTTTCCTCCAAATCAACCATAAACCGGATGGCATAGGGTGCCAAAGATTTGACTTTTCCTTCAGAGGAAAAGTAGTTGTTTGTTAGGATAAGGTTGGTGAGGGTTATGAGGAATGAAGTATTGGGTTTAGATTCAGAGTGACTGGGAGATACAGTGTTTGAGAGTGGCAAGGCCATGGGATGTTGGTGTGTAGGGAGGTGGACAATTGGATAGATTTTCGACAGTTGGTTGAAGGTGTAGGTCAATGAGGGCCAAACTTCTTTTGGTATTAGTACAGAAACCAGCTACAATTGGGCATCTAGGATTATTTTGTTTAATGATTTGGGAAGCATGTAAAAGGTGGGTGTGCAGGGTAGTGTTGGGATAAGGAGGGAAATGGATTTCGTAGTACATGACAGTGTTTCAAGCATTACAGATTAAAATTATAACTTATGGAGTTTTGACAGAAAAAAACTCATATTCGAATACTCTAAAATGAGGTGGTAAAACTGATATGATAATTACAGTTAGTCGAAGAAATTTTCTTAGAGAAGTTAACAATCATCTGTTGAGACAAGAAGTTCATTATAATTTTTATTTACAGAGAAGTGATGCTTTTCATGACTAAACTTTACATAGCATTAAGTAAAATTAAATCAACTGCAGTTTTACAAAACGAAATAGCGAAGTCATAGAAACATCTAGAAACTGAACTTTAACATCAGTCATTTAAAAAAAAGTCTACTGTCTTGCAGTTGTTTGTTTAATAATGAGCAAAGTTGTTATTTACATTACACAGTAGTTACGCTTAGTATCACAGCAATTTAGAAATGGTATTGTGTGATTCTGTATGCTAGCCTGAGTTGTCATGTTACACCATGTATGTGTTTTTTTATCAGACAACAGTTGGTGAAATCCACATGACAATCAGTGTGGTAGGATCACAATTTCAGTTTTAATCAAGCAAGGGCATTCAAATTCTTAGGCCAGTGTCAGAGTATGAGACTACTATAGCTGTAATGATGCAAAAGCATGAGCTGAAGGAAGAGACCACATGGCAATCTTCATAGCATGGTTATGGAAAGACTTGGAGATTGGCGTAAGGATTTGTCCTAGGATGGACATTCCTTGATAATCAGCACGGAGACGAATCCAAGAGGTAGACAATGAAGAATGTAAAATAGTCTTATTAGAAACATGCTTTTTACAAGAACAAGACTCAAGTGAAAATTACTTAAGACAGTTTTCTAAGAGTATGTACTGAATAGATTCAAGCAAGACACTACAATTTTGATAGAAAAATAATTAACAAAGTGTGAAGCGGAACAAAACCATACAGTGTTGCTTCACGACTTCCTCAGAGTGTCATATCATCTTGATTGAAACATATTATATTTAATTTTGGGAGAAAATGATTTAAAAAAATTATTAATTTAATTTATAAGAGTTTGAATAGTATAGGGAAGATGGAATAAATATGTTTTTGGATGTCTTTGTCTTAGACGCGTGTGTTTTGTTTCATGGTAAAACTTGCGACGGTGATATTGGTGAAGTTACCGGTGGTCGTCACCAGATGGCATTTAAGTTATTGGTCAGTATATCAGCGCGGAGAACCAAGGAAAAATTATGATCCTAAGATGTTGCCTGCGCCACACACGCCAAAGAAGAAATAATTAGATTAATTGTTATGGGTTTTTGCTTTGAAAGGAGAACAAATTTTCTGGGTTTTGCTTACTTACTTATCGTGGCTTCTCCTGGTTTGCTTTCGATATATGAACTACTTGTCAAATATTATGACAAAAAGAGGTGAAATGTCGGGCGGTAAATACTGCAATGAGTCAGTATTTGGCTTATAGTGGCACACAGTAAAGATTAATTGGATTTTTATTGAAGAATTAACTGCTTTGTTAATTATGAGTTTATGAGATATTTCTCGTAATGTAATTGAAGTAGTGGTAGTCTGTTCATGAAGGGAATTTTGTGAACACTAAAGTTGTCGCATTTTAGAATCGTAACTGTGGATTCATAGATCATTCTGGGGAATTATGTAGTTACGTAATTTATTTATGAAAGAGTAAAGGATGTGGGTATTTGATGGTGTAATGGGCAGTCTATTTTAGTAAATGGTTTATGGATACAGTCGGACCACGCATGGGATCTGATGTATTTGGAAGTGAGACTGGATTCTGCTCCTTATTTTATGGTGACTGGCCTATGTTACATTGATGGAATATTGATGGTGTCTATTGAATCCAACATTATGGTGAATTATTAATAAACATTCATAACAGATTACATTGTAAAGAAAAGTTATTATAATACTGAGTGCTTAGCTAAAAGCAAAACCTTATTTATGAAACATTTTTAAAGTATTGAGGGTGACACATTGCAAGACCATGGAAAATTTGGGCCTCTTTTCAAACTATCCCGAGGCTACTGGAAGGTAAAATACGTGACGAGACTCTTAGACAAACAGGGGGTACGAGTGAAAGATATTTCTTTTGAGTGTCGAAGTTTACACTTGAATACGGCCTCATTAATTTCTGTTTTATTTTTAATTGATTATTCCAATATGAAGAGGCGGCTGACAAGTGGTGGAAACAACGTAGAATTTATTTTTTATTCTTTTGGATGGTGTCAAAAGTTAGTTAAGAGGGGTGTAGCTTTATTAATCTGTAGGAAGGGAAAAAGAAACTTAAAAAAAATCAAGACAATAAAAAGAAAAAGATTAAACTTAATTTTCTATGTGTTCTGTCTGTAGATACTGGTAAATAATACTTACTGTTGTTACCGATAAGACAGTTATCGATAGCAATCGTGTCTGAAACATTCATTTTGTATTTCGATCGCGACTACTACGAGATATTTTTGACAGAGGCAAAGAACAGCTGATTTATTCAAATCCTTGGTGTGGATGAAGATTGTTTACCTTACTTATGACTTTCTGTTTGTGTTAATTATAAATCCTGGACATTCAACGGTATTATCAAATGAGGATCTTCGTTCTTAATAATATCGCAGTCAGATTACCGAAATAACAAACAATATTAACCTTTTCCATACCGTTGTATTGCCATCCTGGTGTTTGCATACATCAGTATATGGGAGTGGCTATCCCAGTGCTTATTTAGTAGTGGTATCAGAAATAATACTTTTGTACAGGTGAGGCACCATTACTGAAAGTATAATTCAGGTGGTGATACACATGTTGAAGTTTGTTCTGAGCTTGCTATTCAATGTTAAAGGTTATTCATCTCAAACCCAAGATAAATTTCTCTCGTATATGTGTGTGCAAACCAGAGATTTTGTGGAGGCAGGTTTTTGATATTGGTCGAAGGATATTGACTGAAGCTGTAAGTAAAATTCTATAGCTTCACCACTGATATTGACACAGCCCCCTACAAGTGGCTTGTCTGACATCACATAAAATGCAAAAGTTATACACTGCTCAAAACAATTTGGGGATCAGGTGAGATATCATACATGATATACATAAGGTAACATATTTTATTGAGATATTGGTTATAATTGTAATTAATGTGTGATACAGTACAATATTTTGCTGTCTCGGCTCTTTACATGAGGTTTACTTAGAGGGAGTCACCATGGGGCTCCATAATAGTGAAAAAAGTAATTCTCGTTGCCCTCTAATATGGTGTATGATCACCTTAGTCGGCCAGTAGAGTTGCACACCTGCATGGCATAGACAGGATGAGGTTATCAATCAGCTCTTGAAGGATATTTGGCTATTCTTCCATGAGTGCAATGTTGAGATCTACAACCATAGAGGAGGTGCTGATATGGCTGCAATGTATCTGCCAAGTGCATCCCAGATATGCTCAATAGGGCTTAAGTTTGGTGAACAATTCCCTCACCTTCAAGCATGTTGTCCACCAGTGCAGCTCTGTGATGACAAGTATCATCGTCCACCTATGGCACCAGTGTAGGGCACAATGAAAGGTCAAAGGATCTTACTGCTATACCTCTGAACTGTCCAAGTGCCATTATGAATGACATAGAGGTCAGCATGTCCACCAGTACTGACTCCTTCCCACACCATTCATCCACAACCATGAGATGATGGAGTTTCCTGCACATAAGCAGGATTTTTTTGAGTTCCACGTTCTCTCCAGATGACGGGATGAATGTCTGGCTGAACACAAAAGCTTATCTCCTCATCTGTGTATGAAACCTTGGACCATTCATTAAGACTCCAATCCTGAAGTTACTATGCAGGGTAAACAGTGTCATGGTTCTAAAGGGACACACACAATGGGTCTCCCTGTGTAGAGGCCACATTCCTGAAGGTGATTTCAGACTGTTTGTGTTGATAGTGCACATCCTGTTGCTACCTGGAGGCTGTGTTGCACCTGAGTTACATTCAGCCTTCTGTCTTGACAGACTGTTAACCAGATATAACGGTCATCTCTTGCTGATATTACCCATGGACAAACTTGGCCTTGTCTTTTTTTAACAGTTCCTGTTGTCTGAAATCGCATCGAGGTCCTGCAAATGACACTTTAGGACACTCCAAATGCAGTCGCCTCCATCTTTGTCTTTTCCACTTCCAACATTCCTATGGCTCTTCATGCCATAGCTTCAGGTAAGTTACATTGTTGTTGCATTGCACTACCTGCTCACTACACTATCTGAACCCAACAGCTTGTGTAATTGATTTGGTAGAGTAAACACAAGTCAACACCATCCACCTCTGCACAACTTTCTTTTATTACCACTACCTTGGTTGCCATAATGTTGTTGTCTCCAGTCTGTAGAACTGACAGAAATACATCAAAACGTTTTAGTTCATTCTGCAGATGACAATACTTCAGAATCTAGATATCTCAACTGATCTCCTAATTGTTTTGACCAGTTTATCCAGGTCTGACAGACTGTTGTGTGTGAGGATGGACCTATGTCATATAGCAGTTCACCAAGCTGCATCATAAATATTACAGTCAAGCAGGAAGAGATTCTGATTCATATTTTACAGTATATTTTTCTAGGTAGCGTAATCTACATTCTTAGATGGAGACAGTTCAACTGAACAAAGCTTATGGCACCAGTCAAACAAACCTCACTGAATTGGACAAGGCTAATTATTTTGTGCTGTACTGGCTCAGTCTCAAGGTGCTCATATTACAATTTACAGGAGGGGATGGGGTAAGACCTAGTTATGAGGCCTAGACTTTTTAATATGTTGGACAATGAATGCATTTTTCAATTTTTCTGAGAGATAGGAAGGGCTCTGTGCCTCCCTTGCCTTTAGATATGGCTGCCCATGTCCCATCTAAATGTAGACTGAAATAATGAATGATGGCTGTACGCTTGAGGCTGGGGTGTTAATTTGCATCTTAGAGTAATAGTGTGTCTTATTGCCAGAAAATTTCAAAAATATTCTTGTGCTTCGTGTTTAACAACCAAATGGCTCAGCAATGAAGTGACAGTTATGTGATATGCAACTAAGTAAATTTGGTAGGTTAGAATTGTTTCATAAATTTGAATTAGTTTTAGTTTTGCAAGCTCCCAGAATTCATATTGGTGCTATTGTTAACTTTACATCAATGTTTAAAAAAACTTAATTCCATAGCAATTACCAGTTTGATTTGTTCTTTCTTTAATGATTTACCAACCTTTTTTCTGATTGTGATGATGGTTATGTAAGCTGCGTGATCTAAAGCGTCATGCTATGGAATGGGTAGCTGTTCCCACTGGAGGTTTGAGACCTTCCTTGTGTGTGTGTGTGTGTGTGTGTGTGTGTGTGTGTGTGTGTGTGTTGTCCTTAGAGTAAGTTGCTTTAAGTAGTTGGTAAGTCTATGGCCTGATGATGACCTTAGCACTTTGGTCCATTAGGCTTACAAACACTTGATGATCATGTAAGGTTTAAATATATGCACAGATGGGCGTGCAAAGTAACCACCATGGAATAATAGGTAAAAGCAGATAGATTTAACTGGTCAAGATTGTGCTGTTGGAATTCACGTTAGCCACTAAGTGAAAGTAGATCTGTCTTGTTAATTAAGCCTTGCACCCCTGTCAGATCACCACATGCGACCATCACATAGCTGATGTTCAACATTACATTGCATGATAAAGTACGATATTTGGTTCTTCCTCTGGGTGTAATAAATTGATTAAGCAACTGAGAATATGAACCATAATAACTAGATTGGTCTTCAAATTGTTTAAATGTGAATAATTTCTATATATATAAAATCTCTCTCTTTCTCTCTCTCTCTCTCTCTCTCTCTCTCTGATACAAGACACTTCCAGATATTTGGGTTGCACTGTGATAGACCATGACGTTTTGTAATGGTAATGTAGTTCAAAGTGTTGTTAAATTTTACCAAAGAAACACTGTGATTCCTATTGGTGGGGTGGGGGGGGGGGGGAGGGGTCTGAGTTCTAATCCCGTAAATTTTCTGAGAACAATGTAATTGAGCCAGCATTTATAACTCTACAAAAATGTGCCTTTACCATTGTCACTCAGCCTAATTGACTGGAATGCTTCACTGCTGTCATCTGTACTTCATTGTGAGATAAACCTTTTATGGTCACTACAACATCAAGGCAGTAAATACGCATTATGAAACACTTCCCATCATTTGAGATGATGAATGAGTCTGTTGTCAAAACACAGTATGACAAACTGGAATTGGCAAGATACAGAAAGATAATTGTGCAACCTACTCTAAATGTGCAGTATGAGGTGGAGGACAGCTACATTTGGTCCAAAAGATGCCTTTTGCTACACACTTTACATAAATATAAAACAGTCACATTTGCAGGGTATTGTTAGCAACTATTTTTCTTAGCAGGTCATCACATGTAACACTCCAAAAATTCATTTATTTGAAATAACAACTACTATTGTAACTAACACGATGATGCCCTTTTCACTTACATGCACATTTGATTTTAGTTGGACAGCTATCATCAGATTCAGGGTGTGAGTGCACTATGTGACTCTATGATAGCAGTTGTCCAGTCAACAGCAGTGGCCACATGGTGATAGGCACACACATACAGAGCTGCAAGATACGCCCGCTCTGTTCCTGGGTCTATTTCTGTCTTGGGACTTAACTCTTCTGAGGCTGACAGTTGTACTGATGGTGATGGTGATGCCATCTTTCCAGAACGCTTTGTCCGACCTGGGGAAGGCAGGAAAGAAAACAGTTAACTTGAAGCTCAACAGCTCTTATTATAAGGTTCACATACTGGACATAAACAGTAATAAAATCTATCACTTTTATTAATTGGTTATACAATAATGGAACTAATGTTTTGCAGGTATGATTACTTTTCTAGAGAATAAACAACGGAATGTGGAATTTTCCAGCATAAATTGTGGGAAATCCTGTTGGTACTTTCATTCATTAAGGTCATTGCGTGAAACCATGATGGTGGATGATAACACTAAGTCATCAGAGAGCTGCACTGGTCGATAACATGCTTGAAGATGAGGAATTGTGGCCAACTTATTCACCAAACTTAAAGCTGATTGAGCATATCTGGGATGCATTTGCCAGATGCACTGCAGTCTGACCAGCACCTCCACAATGGTTGCAGAGCCATGATCAAAATGAAAGAGTATCTTACTCTTTCTAATAGCTCCAGTTACCCCATGAGGGTTAATATCAACATCTCATGTACAGATTACCATCATCAATGGCACCATCATGCAGTGGTTTCAGTTTTAGCACACAATACTGGCACCAAATCTAGAATTTCGATCTTTGTCACCATTACTCCCTTCCATGCTGGCCAAAGACTAGCAATAATTTTATTTATTTATTTATTTATTTATGATACGAATATTAAGACGAAAAATTCATAGCAGGAAAAATTAAATATAAAAAATACACGAAGATTACTCACCAGGAGAAGGAGCACAGGTGTAACAGCATCACAAATAAATAAATGAATACACACACAAACGCAAGCTTTCGCAACCCAGTTGCTTCTTCAGGCAGAAGGGAAGGAGAGGGAAAAGGAAATGATGAGGGTTTTAGGGAAGGGGGTAAGGAGCCATTCCAATCCCGGGAGAGGAAAGACTTACCTTGGGGGAAAAATGGAGGGTAAACAAATGCACACACACTCACACATTCACACAGACACAAGTACACCTAGGCAGACATACTGTAGAAAGCAAAGAAGTTAAGAAGTTAGACAGAGATACCTCTTGAGGCAGAGGCTCTGTCCAGAGAACTGATGCAAAGATGTTAAGATGGTGGGTGGGAATTCAAATTTAGCGTAGGTTGAGACCAGGTGGGCAACGGGAAGAGAGAATATGCTTGCCCACCTGGTCTCAACCTCCGCTAAATTCGAATTCCCACCCACCATCTTAACATCTTTGCATCAGTTCTCTGGACAGAGCCTCTGCCTCAAGTGGTATCTCTGTCTAACTTCTTAACTTTCGATTAATGATGAAAATTCTCCTCAGAGATAATAAATATTGTTGAAATGAGATAGAATGGCTGGCCAGTACTTACCATTGTGCTGTACCGCCGATAGTAACACAAAATGAAAAAACAGAAAAAAAGGGGACAAAGGGACAAGCTTTCGGAACAGAGTTCCTTCATCAGGTGGGAGAGAAGGGAAGAATAAAGGATGGGAATAGAAGGGAAAGGTGGTTCACGACCTAGGTCATGAAGGTGGTGTTTCGGAAGTGTGGGCGTCAGAGATACTGCATGTATGTACTGAGCCAAGCCAGAGAGGATAAATATAACTAAAAAGGAAAGATCAAGTAGTATATATATATATATATATATATATATATATATATATATATATATATATATATATATATATATTTATCCTCTCTGGCTTGGCTCAGTACATACATGCAGTATCTCTGACGCCCACACTTCCGAAACACCACCTTCATGACCTAGGTCGTGAACCACCTTTCCCTTCTATTCCCATCCTTTATTCTTCCCTTCTCTCCCACCTGATGAAGGAACTCTGTTCCGAAAGCTTGTCCCTTTGTCCCCTTTTTTTCTGTTTTTTCATTTTGTGTTACTATCGGCGGTACAGCACAATGGTAAGTACTGGCCAGCCATTCTATCTCATTTCAACAATATTTATTAACTTCTTAACTTCTTTGCTTTCTACAGTTTGTCTGCCTAGGTGTACTTGTGTCTGTGTGAATGTGTGAGTGTGTGTGCATTTGTTTACCCTCCATTTTTCCCCCAAGGTAAGTCTTTCCTCTCCCGGGATTGGAATGGCTCCTTACCCCCTTCCTTAAAACCCTCATCATTTCCTTTTCCCTCTCCTTCCCTTCTGCCTGAAGAAGCAACTGGGTTGTGAAAGCTTGTGTGTGTGTGTGTGTGTGTGTGTGTGTGTGTGTGTGTGTGTGTGTGTGTGTGTGTGTGTGTATTCATTTATTTATTTGTGATGCTGTTACACCTGTGCTCCTTCGCCTGATGAGTAATCTTTGTCTATTTTTTATATTTTATTTATTTATTTATTTATTTTTTTTTTTGTGTGCCTTGTAGTGATTTGAATTGGCTCTTCAAGTTGACTGGTACTGTACAAATCTGCATTAGCAGCCTCTGATATGAGGGCATGAATTGGTGGTGTCAATAAAAGTAGCATTTTAGCACACTAATATTATTAGTGTGCAGCTGGAGCTTATGCAATATAACACCACATATACATTTTTTTTGGTGCTACTACACTTTTAACTCTGTAGTGGCCATACCCCCTTTACTGTATGATATGGGTGGCTTGTGATGTGCTGTGGTGGCCAGCTGTTTTCCCGGGAAGCCAGCCGTGACAACTGTGCCCACGAGTATCGTTGCCAGGCCCACTCAGCCCCTGAATCATCTACATGGAATAACAGCTTCCAGAATGGAACTGACCCCTGTGAGCAAAAGTGAATGGCACTAGGATGCTCACACCAGAATACGTTGGCAAGAAGCTGCACTGGCCTGGACATGTCCTGCTTATCTCCAGGCCAGTAGTCTGTTACCAATGGGATAGATGCCATGTCTCAGGAGGAGGACTTTTTGATAGACTGGTGCTCTGGTGGTGGCATAGACCTACCCCCATAGATGCATGCTGATTAATATTACTTCAGTGACTGGCACAGTCCTCATTATTATAGGCATTAGCAAACTTTGCATTCCTCTGCTAACACTGAGTTATTTACACACTGTTGAAGCTCATTTATTGTGCCAACAAAATGCTTCTAGCTACTTCTGGAATAACAAATCTGTGGTCGAACAGTATAGAAACTGCTTGGCTTACTGCAAGAGTCTCTTTCATTCTTTCTTTTTTTCTTTCTTTCCTTCCTTCTTTCTTCTTACTATTATTACTATTTATCATGTTCTGCAGGACCAAACACAGGAGTAAGTCTCCAAGGTCGTGGAATGAATCAGTACATCAAATTGTAACAAATGAGTAGTAATAGATAAAGTGAAATATTCAGCAATTCTGCCAGGCCTAAGCATAAGTAAAAGAATTGACAAAATAACACACCAATTAGCTTTATTTTCGGAATTTTCCAGGAATTCCTTGAACAATAAAAAAGTGAGTCATGTGGAAACTTCAATTCAGCCTTGACAGTGCTTCCTGAATTTTTGTGGTAGCTGAGTGTGGCAGAGTACTGCTTGCCTTTCTGCTCAAGCTGAGTGAAAGCTGCAAACTCTTGGGAATAAGCAGATATTGTTGACAATAAATGACATTAATGCCATGCTGACACCAAGACTCCTGCTGGCTGTTCCTGACTTCAATGACTCTCTAAGCTCGCACAACAATATCTCCCTCCTTTAAGTAACCTGTCTCCAGGTCTTTATGCTGGACCAGTCTGCAACAAATCTCAGCATGTATGAGCAAACACTATGGCGACAAACTCTATCATGTTATAAAGGTTCCCCTGCATTTTAGCACTTTCTTTTCTCAATTATTGCCCATCAGTTTTTGCCATTTAATTTATAGTGATCACTGTTATAAGCTGAAACCTGTCAGAAGTGTTGTAGTGTAATGAGTTTACACTATAAAAGCAAAGGTGCAAGTAATAACAATGAGAAGATATCATTACAACCATGTTAAGTTGAAAGAGAGTGGGGTTTCTGCCTCATACCATTTCGGCATGTCCAGGTGACTGGCTGCATACACAAGTGGAAAGTCAGCATGTGCTACCTGTTCGGGAAGATGCAACAGCAGATACTCCAGTGCTGGAGTGGCCGGAAATGGTGGTTTTGTATGTAGAGTTGTCTGAGTGATTGGGTGATTAACTATTTTTGTGCCTGTCAGCATCTCAGCGAGCCTCTTTACAGTGAGTTGTTACCAATCCTCCATTATGGCATTTTAAACATATTAGCTATATCCTTTGGTTTGCTGGTAGTTTGCAGATTTTCATTCAACTCTATGTTGTTAATTTTAAAGTAGGATAGAAAGGAAGAAAAAAGGGATTTGAATGGAAGGGGAAGGTAATTCATGACCTAGGTCATGAGAATGGTGTTTGAGAAGTGTGGAAGTCAGAGCTGCTGTTTATTAGCACTAAGCCATGGCAAAGAGGATATATATAGAGTTTTTCTCTATATCTTTCCATTTTTCCCTGTTAATCAAAAATGTTTTCGATAACCTCCCCCCCCCCCCTCCTCTACCACTCAGCATCATTTGATTCACTTGTCTTTTCTTCTCTTTACAACTTGATCTTTTCTCTTTGGTTGTACATATCCTCTTTGGCATGGCTCAGTACTAATATACAGCATCTCTGACTTCCACACTCCTCAAACACCACCCTCATGCCTTAGGTTGTGAATTACCTTCCCCTTCTGTTTCCATCCCTTTTTTCTTCCCTTCTCTTTTACGTGAAAAAGGAACTCTGTTCCTAAAGCTTGTTATTTTTCATCCTTTTTCTTTATTTGTGTAACTATCGGCGGTACAGCACAAAGGTAAGTACTGGCCAGACAATTATCTCTTTTGAAATAATTTATCATCTCTGTGGAGAATTTCCATCATTAATCGAATGTTGTTAGTTTTAGTCTTTTTGTTTCTGTTTCATTCATTACAATATTCCACTCTAGGTAAGATGGCAGCAATCAAGAAGTTTAGTGAATTTGTCCATCCAGCTATTATGAATTTTCAAATATTATCCGGCATCAATATCAAAAAATCAACAAAAGTGATTCGCAAAGTTTCAAGACTAATGCTATGCCAGAAATTCACAGTGAAAAACCATCCAGCTTAAAATGTAAGTTTGTAGCATGTGAAGTCCATCCTGACAAAGCAAAACTAGTTGAAACTGTTAACTCACTGCAAGAAATTGTGCGCAGATCCTTGGCAGAAAACAAAGTGTTAGCTGATAGACTCAAATGTCTTGAAAATGATCATAGAAAACTAAAAACCACCTAGCAGACAGTAAATAAATTTAACAGAAATAAAGTGTATACAGTGAATGAAGACTTCATCACCATTTCAAGTATTACATGGCAATCTGTGTGTACCGGTAACGCTAACGTTAGTGTGAACATTACGTCGTCTTCAGTAATAAATTTTCCCGCCATGCTCCAAAAAACAATAGGCCTATCTACAAAAGATCAGACTGTACACCGTCTGAAAGAAGAGCCTGTTAAGCAAACTACTGAACCTTGCCAGCCAAACCCATTACTCTGAATTGGAAGCGAGGTAAATTCAACATTCAAGATGACAGTTAATTTAACAAATGCAGCAAGAAGAACTAATGTATTTTTAATGGACGAAAGTCATCTTAGAGGCCTCGCACATGAAATAAAAAGTACAAACAGTGCAGTAAATGACTCAGGTTTTATTAAGCCTGGCACTCGTTTTGACCAAGGGCTTTCAACTGTGTACAATATTTCACGAAAGACAATGAAGGAAGACTACATTGTAATCTGTGATGGTGCAAACGATGTTGCACACAACAATAGTTTGTATGCCTTAAAATCTGCTCTAAAGCACCTAAAGGACTCAAATGTCATTGTTCTGGATATTCCAGAACATATATTCCAGGTAAGATTTGCCTCAGTACTTGTGTGTAAACAGGGACATAGTACACACAAACATTCAGTATGCAGAAATTTGCAACAGTTACGCAAATGTACAGATGGTTAACGTGCAAAATTTTAGTAGAGAACTTTACACCACTTACAGCCTGCACTTAAATCGGCGCAGAAAAAGTCATTTAGCATCCATTATTTGTGAAATCGCCATAAATGCTAGGAACAATGTGTAGTCAAGACATACATTTTTGAAGAATGAGTGCTCCACAACACAAGAAGACTGCAGGAATGGATATAGACAGAAGACATTGGTCAATTGGCTGCTAAAAACACAACGTAAAGCTGATTCTTCTCAGTCTCCCAGTACATGGAGAGAGACCAACTTGGATAAATAGATAGTGATAATACGAAACCCACTCTGTCAACCGATACGTTTTTTTAGGAATAACTGTATAGGAGGTTCTGCAAAACAAAATCTGACTATTTATCATGAAAACTCTTAATTAATATCCAGGAGCCACAAGGTATAGATTGTGCCCATGTTCTGTGCTTCAGTGAGCACCATGTTATGTGAGGTATTGAAAAACTTGTGCTAGATAATTACTGCTTAGCAACATCTTATTGTAAAAAATTCTTAGAAAAAGGTGTAGTAAAGATCTGTGTCAGAAACATCACATGTAGTGCAATAAATGTACAGTATTTTTGTATAGATAAACAGTTTGAAGTGTGTGCCATAGAGCTGGCTCTAATAATTCATATACAGCAGTAGTAGAATTATACAGAGCACCTTCAGGTAACTTAAACATTTTTTGAAACAGTTAGATGCACTCTTAATACACATATTTAAAATTATTAGGGATGTCATAGCTGTTGGAGATTTCAATGCAAATTTTCTAACTAATTCCAGAGACAGAATAGACCTAGAGAACTTGATGTCCACATATAATCTTGCTTCTGTTGTAAATTTTCCTACCAGGATAACTTCACGAACAATATCATTGATTGATAATGTATTTATTGACATAACCAAAATTGATGATATAGTGGTCAGGTAAGTCCTGAATGGTCTCTCTGACCATGATAGACAAAGACTCACCATTAACAATACAAGTATTGGTGAGATTGATAGAGCTCCCAACTGGAAAATTAACAGGAAATTTACTGATGAAACTATTGAGATCTTTGAATCACATCTCCAAAACGTAGACTGGAGTCCAGTGTATAATGTAGAGAATGCCAATTCCAAATACAACCTTTTCAGTAATGAAGTGACCCTAATATTTGGATGTACCTTCCCAAAAAGAATATATAAAACTCATACTAAAAAATCCACCTACAAAACTTGGATTACTACTGGAATTAGGATTTCATGCAAAAGAGAGAGTTGTACTTTGCCTCAAAAAAATCAGATGACCCAAACATGTTAAATCACTATAAAAAATATTGTAAAATATTGAACAAAGTCATTCAGAAAAAAAAGTATGTATCTGTGCTCAAAAATTAATAACTCTACAAATAAAATCAAAACAATATGGGAAGTGATACGAAATGAGACTGGTGCAAAAACACCCCAATAGGACCCAAAATATTTCTCTGAACAATGAAGGTAAACTAGTTCAAAATCACGAGATGGTGGATAAAATCTTTAATGAGCACTTTCTAACTGTTGCCGAGAAAACAGCATGCAAAGGATCTTCAGACAAGGCAATAAAAATCCTGAAAGAAGTTCTCCCTAACTCTATAGACATGATAGGTATGGCCCCCCATAACTGCACAAGAAGTAAAAAAAAAAAAAAAATAAAATAAATAATAATCATATTTTCTTTAAAAAGTATAAATTCATCGGGTGTAGACAATATTTTCAGCAAACTGCTAAAACCCAGCTGTAATCAGCTCACTAAAGTTTTAGCTCATACATTCAATGCCTCTCTTAATCATGATATCTTCCCTAACAGAATGAAGTATGTGACTGTGAAACCCTCTACAAAAAAGGTGATCCCACAGATATTTCACACTATCACCCTATCTCTATTGTAACAGCATTTTCGAAAGTCTTTGAAAAATTAATAATGTCAGGATTGTCAATCACCTTGAAAAATTTGCACTAATTAGTAAGCAACAATTTGGGTTCACATCAGGTGTATCTACAACCGAAGCAATATTCTCACTTACTAATAATGTCTTAGAATGCCTCGATAAGAAAATATTGCCCGTTGGCATATTCTGTGACCTGAATAAGGCTTTTGACTGCATCAGTCACAGAATACTTTTAGAAAAAGCAGTCCAATATGGAATCGGTGGACAAATGGGTAACTGGCTCATACCATATCTAAGAGGACAGACATCAGAAAATAGTATTAGATGTTAAAAATCTACAAGTAGGAGAGTTAGAGTCTGACTGGGCAACAGTACATCATGTAGTTCCACAAGGGTCAGTTCTTGGTCCCCTGCTATTTATTATATATATTAATGACCTACCCATGTCCTCAAACAGTGCTTACAATATCACAATGTTTGCAGATGACACAAGTATTGTGACAGCCAGCAAAACCTCCACTGACATAAGAGTTAAATACCAACCCAGCACTTGCAAATGTTCTGAACTGGTTCACAGTAATTTCTCTATCAATAAATATCACCACTTTACAAAAATAATAAATAAATAAATAAATAAATAAATAAATAAAAATAAATAAAAAAAAATTGTAAGCCAGAAAAAAGTAGTCCGAATTCTATGTGGTGTCCCTCCAAGAACCTCATGTCACAATCTTTTTCAACAGTTAGGTATACTAATCACTACTTCACAATATCTTCTCTCACTCATGGATTTCACACTTCTCAATTCTTCTGAATACACAAGACGGAAAGGTGATAAGCACTGAATGAAAAAATCTGACTCTGGTACAAAAAGGGGTAAAGTATGCAAGTACAAAAATCTTTAACGCACTCCTGAGTAAGATAAAGTGTCTAAAAGGAAACAAAACACTATTAAAAAAACAAAAACTAAAGGAATTCCTACTGGAAAAATGTTTCTACTCTTTAGATGAATTCTTCAGCAGAGATAAACAGTAGTAATTCAGATTTATGGATTTAATCTGTGACCACAACTAATCTGCACTAAAACCTCTGTTTTTGAAACTCATGTATTTGTATTTTTGCTTTGTTATTGTATCTGTATTGTTTTTATCTCTATTGGTATTTTTGTAATGTATTGTTTTCTATTTTTAATGGTACTTTTTTATCGTATTGTTTTTTAACTGTATTGTATCTTTGTATTGTATCCACTTTGAATCATTCCAATCCCTTGTGTGACATGACTTAATGGATTATATTGTATGATATACTTATTGTATATGCATTTGACTCGTTCCACATCCCTGGGTATTCAATGCCGTACTGGATCTATGGAATGTGAATCTTAAAAAAATAAAA
Source organism: Locusta migratoria (assembly GCA_026315105.1). Lineage (NCBI taxonomy): Eukaryota > Metazoa > Arthropoda > Insecta > Orthoptera > Acrididae > Locusta > Locusta migratoria. Next base: position 159,367,517 of record CM048747.1, read on the forward strand.
TAAATAGAGTTCTAATTTTGTTGTATACACTATTAATGCACCTGTCATTTTCTACCCATTTGGCACTTGTTATTACCTTTTTGAGTATTGTTTTACAGTTTTTAAAATACCTATCAAATCCACATTTTTTGTCGCACATATTGGTAATTCTGTACAGGATTTGTTTGTTTGCACATGATTTTCTAATACCACCTATTTGGGACAGTAATTTTTTACCTCATAGTTTTAACCAGAAATGCTACCATATATTTCCGCAGATAAGACGATGGCTGAATCATAAAAAAAAAGGCTCCAAAATCCAAGGTCATCTTATATGATGCTCCAAAAATAAATTAGATTGAAATGTAGTCTGAAATTTACATCATGGAGGAAAGATTTATGAAAACAAAGGTTTGTGTAATTAAAAAAGAAAAAAGAAAAATATTTACTTTGCAAGCTTTATTAATTTACTGAGCGGACAAGGTACATATGATAACCTATACATCATAGAACAGGAATGGAATTATTTACAATGCAGCTCGATTTTACAATGTCACTTGCCAAAAATAATTTCTCAATATATCCAGAGCTACACGGAAATGATTATTGAATATTTACATATAGAGCAGTGAAAAGGTTGAAATATTTCGGAGCTATACGCATCAATTGCGGCTTCTTTTGAAATCCTTTATCTTCTGGTTCTCAAGCAATTTCATGTGTTTTCACCCACATAATATGTGCATCAGCATGACTAAATATCATCTTGGCAAAAGAAATTACTGTTCTCTTAAATTATGTAGTGTAAAAAAGACAGGCTTCTTTACAATCGGATACAACATAGCACTACACACATGAAAGTTCAAAAGCCGACCACAGAGATTGCAACAAAGGGTGAAATCCTGGTCTTGTCAGTTTGTTAACTTTTAAATGATTGATTAATGATGGAAATTCTCCACAGCAAAAAGGTAAGTACTGGCCAGCGAATCTATCTCTTTTTAAAAATAGCACATTTTAAATGGAAACTTATCGTTTTCCATAATGGTCTTCAAGTCCCGCATTTACTGTTTCGGCTTTATACTGATCTTGAGTAGAGTTAATTATAATTTAATCAAATGTGGACGTTGTGTGATGAGTTCGGGAGAGCATTTTGCGATTTTCAAGTTATAAGAGACTAGGATATTCATTAATTCTGTTCTAGCTTTATTAGACCCATTAAAATCTATGTTAAAATCACCACAGATGATGATAATGGTTAGCTTATTTTTTACAGTTTGAATTAAAGTGTTTTTTCATGTTGTGAAGAAAGGTTTTCTTGTCTACACCAAGAGATCTTGTAGAGGCTTATTACAGTTGTTTTAACTTATGGTAGTTCTATGGTTGATATTTCAAAATCCTTTTCATTATTTAGTGTGTTTAATTGTTCTAGGTGATTGTATGTTAAACCTTTTTTAAAACAAAACTGCAAATTCCACCACAGTGGAATTGTTTCTTCAAGTGTAGGCTGCCAATTCATAATTTGTTTTATGTACATGTGGTGGAGATGGCTAATCAAGATCTTTTCAAACTGAGAAATGTGCACATTTAATCAGTGATTATGAGTATGGTACATTGAACTTTTGCCATAACACAGTAGCTCTTGTGGGACTGTGGATTAATGTAGCATTTAATTTTGTTTATTCAGCTTTTTAACAATTTTTTACATAGTTTGTGATGTTGCCAGGTCATAGTTTATTGCCTTTTTAAGTTCTCATTGATCGGCACTCTTGTTAACGATTGGCTGAAATTCCAAGGGGCAAAACTAGTCTACTACAAATAACGTAGGTGACATATAGAACTTCAGTTCATTGACACTTCAATGAATCATAAGTGCCCAATTGTCCCCATTTGTGGCCAGCGTACAAGTCTCATCAATAACTAACTACAAGCCAGTATGCATGTTCCACACATCAGTAATACAAATTTACATAGTTCATGTGTGGGATACAAAAGTCTGATATGTACAATTAGTGTGGCATGAATATTAATAATCAATTCATAATACTGGTAGAAACACTTTCCACATGACTAACACTGAAAAACTTTCAGAATAACAGTTGAAATTAAGAGTTCAGAGCAACCTGGATTGTGCCCTCAATCAGATTCAAAACAATATTCATTACTGGCATGGATTGTTCTTCCGATCAAAGATGAAACCTGACTCATTTACAAAGTGTGAAAGCATCCTATTTATATCCTCCGAACAATCACAGAAAATTATGTTATTGTTAATTGAGTACATTACATTAATTTTAATGGAAAAGCAACCAATTACATGCAACTGGCTACAGTAAAAGGTAGCATAAATAATGCTGAGTAAATTGATATACAAGTCTCTGTTATATTAATAGTATTTCATATCAAAATATAATTTAATGGAGTTGTCTACAATACTTTCTTAATAAACACAATTGTACAGAAACTAATGGGGGCACAACTATCCTAACATTAATGGTGGAACATAATAATACCTACTTCAATATTATGAGAAAAGAATGTAATTAGTTTTATCAGAGATACTAATTAGCCTAATATATGACCTACAACAATACACCTCTTGCATGACTTAATTAATATTTGCTAATTAAAGAAACCTCTGTGGAATCAAATAATAGAAAATAACTTCAGGTAGCCATGTTAGAAAAACGAATAACATAAGTATTGGAAAAGAAAATAGACTAATTACATTCATACCTATTATTATGCAACACTGGTATCGGGAGGTTCAGTAATGCAAGCAGCTGGAAATAAATCCCAACGTGCTTCGTTACAAGTTAAGAATGTGCCAATTAAGAGCCATACTTTTCAAGGATGATATTTAGATATATTCATGCAACTGGTTACATATTCAGGAAATCTTTCTAATACTACAGTAGAGTCCCGAAAACCGAGGACTTGGTAACCCAGTAGTCCAGATAACTCGGCCACACCACGGCAGGATAGGATAGGGGGGGTTTTGGGCGTTCGACGGCTAGGTCTTCAGCGCCTGGACAAATTTAAAAAATGAAGAAGCAAGGGATATGAACAAACAAAGTAAAAGAAAAGAGAGCAGTAACATGAGCATCAGACATTAAATACAAAAAGTAAAGGTTAGAGGTGAAGATGAGGATAGTACTCCATGAAAAAGGTTGGAGAAATAGAAAAACAAATAAGTACACGACCATAGCTGGCTGGTCACAGCAATAAAATGGGTGAGCCAACCACTCTGCAACGTATTAAATCCTCCAGCCTAAAATCTTAGTCCAGAGTTGAGACAAGTCACAAAAGTGTAAGACTTACTTCACACTCTCTTCATCATTTCCTAAAATTGAAGGCAAATCTGCACCCAGATTCGCTGATACACTCTATTAAAATGTGACGAACAGTGATCTGTACGCCACAGGTATCACAGACTGGGGGATCCTCTCATCTGAATAAAAAAAATGTGTGTAAATGGGCAGTGCCCGATTCAGAGGCGGGTGAGGGCGACTTCATCCCTTCTAATAGCTTGGGAGGAGTAGCTCCATGGACAGCCAGCGGGCTTTAGCAATCACACTCCAAAGCACATTGTGTGCATTAAAATCACCACATAGTATGAATGGGTGGGGGAGCTGCTGAAGGAGGTCTTCAAGAGCCTCTTCATTGAGAGGATCGTGAGGAGGCAGATACAGAGAGCACACATTCAGTCGGTGGTGCGCATGTACAGTTACTGCAACTGCTTGTTACGTTGTGTTGAGGGAGACGGGTGCAGAGTGGTAGGCTGCGCTGATGAAAACAGCCACTCCTCCCCTCGCTCTCTCTCCACTAATGTCGTCCTTTCTGTGGAGACTGTAACCGCGTATCTCAAGGCTATCAACAGGTTTGAAATTTGTCTCCTGGAGACATATACACATGGGTCATCCCTGAGATAATAACCGGAGATCCTCCATGTGCGTTCTAAATCCCTGACAGTTCCATTGCAAGATTGGGGCCATTTATCAAGGAGACTGTATCTTCACCCTTTCTTTCCGACAGGACTGGCCGCCTGTAACAGGAGGGGGTTCGCCTTTAGGGCAAGATGTTTGCCCCAATTGAAGGTCAGTTTTGGAGCAAGATGATTGCCCCAACTCCATGGATTCTGGAGCTGAATCACGAGGCACATCAAGAGCAATATCAACCTGATCTGACTGTTTGCTAGTAAGTTTCGCATCGGACTTTTCCTTTTCCTTGTCCTTGTCCTTATCCTTATCCTTCTTTGCCTTAACCTTTTTGGATGTTTCAGCAGTTGAAGCGGATGCGACACTGGTCTTGGGAAGTGGTTCTGGCAGTGAAGGTGGCAGGAGCTCATCACTGTCAGTGGCAGTCCCTTGTTTCACGATTTGTGGAGGGGCTACAGGGGCTGTAACTTCCGCTGCCTTACACGTACACGGGCACGAGCAGGTGTTCGTACCAAGACTGGAGAAGTCCATCTGTGTAGACGCCTCAACCTTTGGGGTAGACTTTTGAAGGGCCGCCACAAAAGACGTGGTAAATGACGGCAGTTGCATGGCCTTATAAATTTTCCTGGCTTCAACATCGGAGATACGCGTGGCTATCTTGATCTTCTGCACTTTGCATTCCGTGCGGTATGCAGTGCATTCTCTACTCCAAACGGGGTGGTCACCAGAACAGTTAATGCACTTGAAGGGAGGCAAACAATCGTCTCCATCATGTGCAGCCTGAGCACACTTTCTGCAGGTCAGTTCACCATTACACCCCAAGGTGGTATGCTCAAAGCGCTTGCATTTGAAACAGCACATTGGGTTGGGGTAATAAGGTCTGACTTTCAGCCTAAGGAGACCTGCTGTACCATATTCTGGGAGCTTTGGCGTATTAAATGTTACAATAAATGACTCTGACTTAACCAGCTTGCCATTTATCCTTTTCATGATATGTTGGACATCTACAATGCCTTCCAAAGCCCATTCTTCTTTTAATTCATCCTGAGGAATATCCACCAGATCCCTGCAGGTAACTACACCTTTGCTGCAGTTAAGGGTGTGATGCAGCTCAGATTCAATGGCATACTCCTCAAGGTATTGAGCCTGCTTAATATTAAGCACCTGCTGTGATGTTGAGGTCTCCACCAACAGTGTACCATTATGCAAACGTTTCACGGTCTTTAAATTTCCAGCTATGCTTTCTAGTCTCTTCTTTGTGTAAAAAGGTGAGATCTTCTCAAAGGTACTCTCCTCTTAATTACCATAAACACATTCTGCAGAGCAGAAAGTGCTCTGTTACTATTCACATTGCCCCTCTTGTTCATCACAAAATCCGGAGGACTGGCTACCTGAGACCTCTTCTTAGAGTGGGTGTTAGTACCCCCCATCCCACTAGGAGGTTGAAAATTCCATTTCGATCCCATGAGTAGCTAGGGAAGTACGTGTCCGCCAAGACAGAGCTCCTCGTGCCTAGGTAACCCTTATACAACTGAGGTGCGGCAGTATCCCCAGATGTTTCTTGCTAGTGACTGTTCCACCTCAACAGCCATGCATCCCATCAGTGCATAGCGCATCTTAAGATTGAGGTTTTTTTTTTAAATAGAGGTAGTTCTTTCCTCGTGACCCGGGCGGTCAAGCCAAGATCCCCATTCTCTGGTACCCACAACGTACTCAACAAATTATTGTTGAGTCCCCTGAGGGGCACACTGCGGCACATTCCCTAGAATTACCCTGTTCTTGCATAATGCAGGATACAAGTGAAATAGTAGTGTATGGCAGTTACAGGTTGTGCTATGTATGGGCCAAGACATCATATTTTCTTGTGCCACCTACACTCTATTTAAGAATCCTTTGAGTTTCATTAATGCAGTATGTAGATGCGTTTTCATACTAAAAACAGACATGATCAAAACTACGGGAGTGCATTTTTTTTTACAGTCACATTTAAAATCAGCTTAGGCATGATTGACAAATAATGAATTAGTTAGAGCAGACAACAATGACACTCGTGACATGGCAGCGTGCATTATGCCGCTCAGTCTGCCTACAGCCTTTGTCTTTTCTTAAGTGCATTTTGTAAAGTCCATGTGAGAGTAGGTAATGAATATCATTTGTTAGATATTGTCTTAAATTTATTTTGTGCTACTGTATTCCATCATTTTTATTGTATTCTAAAGTAGCAATAGAAACTATTTCATAACAAAATCTTACCTATTCTCTTTTTTTGTACACCATTCCCGATAACCTGGCATTTTCACAAACTCAGCCAATGTTCGGTCCACATTAGACCGAGTTTTTGTGACCCTACTGTACTATAGTTGGAACCACGATTGACAGTGGCCCTACAGAGAATAACCTACTATAATTGGAGCCAGGAATGACAGAAATGTACAAGAGGGAGTTGGAAAATAAGTTTTCCCTGTCAATTGTGGGCAGAGTTGTATTAAAAAAAAAAAAAAATAAATAAATAAATAAATAAAATTAGAATGAGGCGTATCAATGGTGTTGAACTGCAACCTTGTATGTCAGTTTGTTCATGTAAGAACATCATTGACAATTCTTATTTAATTTATGCCTTGAAAATGATTTTTCCAGTAGGTTTTCGTGGAATATTTGATTAATGAAATAATTTATATTGATAATAATTGTTTTATATTTATTTGCTATCGAGATAACAATAAAATAATAATGCTTATTTCACTCTCCCATAAAACTGAATTTTTTTTTAGATACAAGGTTGCTGTTCAACATCGTTGATATCTTTACTTTCTAATTTCCAAGTTCATTGAGACAATTGTGAAACTGCTTTATAAGCTTCAAAAAGCCATCCAGGAAAAAAATGTGGGCATTGCATATGGAAGAAGCATTGGAATGGCTATGGATGATAGACGAAACAATATACCAGTGGATACAGGTCAACTGCAATCAAGCAGATGGCACTGTTGCAGTGCCTGCGCAAAGCGGAGACCAGCCTCTCAGTCTTTTCGTGGAGCTATGGAGGGAAGGTGGGTTTTGGAGTCATGGTCAATGGAGGAAGTGAAAGCTGTTATCTGCCATGAATGGGCATGAGGTGTATCAGCACAGAATTTATAACCATCTTGTTGAGGTGTATGGGCCAAGTGTGATGTCGAAGCAAATGGTGTGGAGATGGTGCTGTAAATTCAGTGATGGTCGTCAACAACTGCCGGATGTACCGAGACCTGGATGGATGCGCACGGACACTACAAATGCAAATGTCAGGAAGGTTGATGACTCGACTAAAGTGAAACAGCGCATCACTGTTGATGGAGTTGCGGAAGAACTTGGAATCGGACATAAGTGAGCTCACAAGACTATCCATGACATTCTTTGATACAGGAAGGTGTCAGCACAATGGGTGCCCCTCCAACTGACCCCAACACATATGGAACAATGCATAGCATTCAGCCTGGAACAGCTTGTGTGTTACCATGAATATGGTAATGACTTTCTGTTTCAGATTTGACGGGGGATAAAACTTGGGTCCATCATAACTTTCCTGATTTGAAGGCTGCATTTATGGAGTGGAACCACCATCATCACCTGTCTGAAACAAGTTTAAAAGCAATCTGTCTGCAGGTAAAGTGCTAATCACCGGTTTTTGGAACACCCAAGGAGTTTTGTTGCTGGACATTTTGGAGGGTTCAACCATCAATGCTGTGTGGTACTGTGCCACTCTGTCGAAATTGAAAGAGGTGATTCAGGAAAACTAGCCTGGCCTTCTCAGATCTGGCATTCTGCAATCAGATGACAATGCGAGTCCACACTTGACGATGGCAATGCAAAACCATATTGCAACTCTTAGCGGGAGTGCCTACACCATCCACCATACAGTCCTGATCTCACACCAAGTGACTGCCATCTGTTTCCAGCTTTGAAGAAGACTCTCAGCGGAAGGCACTTTGGAAGCAATACTCGCGCCAAACAAGTCTTTCAACGCTTTTTCCATATGCAACACACAGATTTTTTTTTCTGGAAGGCTTTTTGAAGCTTATAAAGCGGTATGACAAATGTCTCAATGTATTTGGAAATTATGTAGAAAAATAAAGATGTGTTTTAACTTTAATGTCTCATTCTATTTTTTTTCCTTTCATACGCAACTCTGACCATAGTTGACAGGGGAAGCTTATTTTCCATCTCCCCCCTGTAGTTTAGGCTTGGTCTGCACATCTATGTCACATATTTTCAGTCAGTTGATAAGCATTCAGTACTGTTCTTGACGCTCTGCTTGACTGTAGTGAGTTATTCAGTGGATTTTATTCTATTTGTTGCAAGCTGTCATTGCTGATGGTACTGGCATGAAACAAATTTTATTTAAGCAAGAGAGAGGTACATTATTTTCAGGCTATAAGGTTTCTTCAAGTGCAAAGAACATATATATGTATACTGCAACTTGTAATGCTCCAAAGTCCCCACCTTTGTAATAATCAGTGCTCATGTCATAACTATGAAAATGTCAACATAGTTAAATCTTGGAGACTGGAGATACAAATTATTATCATTGATGTTGAGAATTAAAGTTCTTGTAGACATTTTGTATTCTTGAAGGTCTTGTGGTCTACGTAATTGATTCTTACTTTGAAACAATATCCCGATTTTGTAACAGGTTGATAATGGAATACTTTAGCACACAGATGTGTTGACACTTAAACAAATTTATTTTCAATCACAGGTTTTATACCAGTACATGTCTGCCATATTGTACAAACACACGACCAAAGTGGTCATTCTGACTACCTGTCAGTCCAAGATAAATTGTACCAGTGGGCGGAGAAAGGATCTCGCTGTTTAACTGTTCAACAGAATTAATTCAAATTTTACAAATCATTGCATGTTAACAACACACACAGTAAATGAAATATTTTTCACATATTCCAATGTTGACAAACACAACCTCACACAAGTGTGACTGACTCTGGACTGAACCAAGAGAGCTTGTTGAAATTTCTTTTGTAGAATGCCCAAAATAGATCATAGTATCTATGAGATTTTCACCTACTAGTTATATGAGATTATTCAACTTACACTAAAAATTTGAAGGCAGATATTTGTTGTTCAGATAAATAGTATGACAGATAAACAATTAAATAAAAACATAAATAGTGCAATGAAAACTGTGTATTGAATAGCATGAACTGCCATTTTGTGGAATTACAAAAAACAGACAATCACATTCACACAAATTAAATTTTCGGCTATGGCCTTCATCAGAAAAAGAAACACATACATTCACACAATCACTCAGACAATTATACTATAGAATACTATAGTATAGCCGTCTGAGTGATTGTGTGAATATATGGGTTTCATTTTCTGACAAAGGCCATGGCCAAAAATTTAAGTTGTGTGAATGTGATTGTCTACTTTTCATGCCTGGCATCAGATCAGTGAGCCTCTTAACGATTTTATCTATCCTCTAATATGACATTCCAATCAGATTTTCCATTGTTAAAATTTCATGGAAATATTTATTTTGAATCTTGTGGTGGGTTTTCAAATATTAAATAAAGTGTAAATACTTAAATTTTTGTGTCAAATATCTTCAAATGACAATTGAACTGGCATCAATTCATCCTGAGCAAAGTAGTGAGATAACAGACTTCACTTGTCTTTAAAGTTCGTGACAATGTATAAACATATGTTAGATTCCACAAGTAATTTAAAAAGTGTTAAAAGGTCAAAAAATGAGTGATGTGTTGGTTTATAATTGGGTATTGTATACTTCGGTTCATAATATACATCATATGTTGCGTTATAAACTGTCGCTTGAAACCAACAACAATGCTTTAACCATCTTTGTCTAGACATGCACCACCCACCGTCATTTGTGGGTTGAACTATAATGTACCAGAAATTCCCGTAGTATGTATTGTTGCTGTGCAGACTTAGCAAAATGACTAAGAGCCTTTTGCAAGTTGCAAACGATCATCATATGAACCAAGGACGGGATTTGAATGTTGTTACTCACTGACTGTGGAGGCCTTGTCAATTGCCTTGTTTGAGGGCTTAGAGGAGACTGAATGTACAACTGGTGGCTGCCAGAAGTAACCAGGTGGCCTGAGGGGTATTCCCCAGCTGTTGCGCAACCGGTCTGCCTCCTGCGCCACTGCCTCTGCTACCATTGCCCATGTTGCGTGCACTGCTGCTCCCACCATGCTGCAGCCCAAGGCTGCCTCTGTTCTTTGTGGAACTGGCTCTTGCAGCTCCTCACAGCACCGGTACACTGTCGACAGAGCCTCCTGCAACATAAAAGCTCACGATGATGCCGAAATCTACATGGCCGCTCAGCAGAAGTATGAAATGTTCAGGCACATTGGGATTCAATTCTGCTGAATGCAGTAGCCTTTTTGTCAGTCCAAGATAAATTGTACCAGTTGGCAGAAGAAACGATTGATTCAAATTTTACAAATTTAGTGCATGTTCACAAAAAACACAGATTCTAAAATGTATATAAGAGAAAAAATTCAAAATTTTATTAACACAGTCCTTTCTCCACTGAAGAAGTGAATATACGAATTTTTGTGTTAGAAACCCATTCAAAATTACATATTTGTGCTCCACTACCTAAATTTATTAACTAATTAAAAATAATCTTAAACATCTACATAAAACAACTATTGCATGGGTCTCCACTTGAGATTGGTTGTTTCAATATCTCCTCATAAAAAAGTCAGCTTGGGACGTATCACTTCCATGCAATCAATATTCAGCCTCTCAGTCAAGGACAAAAAATGCTGTGTAGAGATCATCATAGAAACGTTGACAGTGGCAGGCATGGAAGTGAATTCTAAAAAGCTGCAACTATACCATCTGTCTGTGCTTTCTTGGGCTTCAACATGTCTGAGGTAGGAATATCACCACCATTGGACAAGGTCACACCAGTCCTGGAGATGCCACGCCTCACCATTTACAAAGAACTGTGACATTTTATTGGTACTATAAATTATTATCGTAACCACTTACTGGCCACAGCTGAGGTACAAGTGCCACTGACAGATGCTTTAGCTGCTCCAAACACTTCTGGTACCTGCCCCATCCCATGGAATACAGATATGGAAATAGTGTTTGAAAAACTTAAGAAACTATTGGTAAGTGCAGTGACAATTTCTCATCCACATCGTGAGGCAGAACTTTTTATCACAATGCTAACAATACTGCCATCAGTGCTGTTCTTAGTCAAACAGTGAAGGGCATTACCTCTCCCCTTTGCTTCTTTTTGAAGAAACTAAATAACACTCAAAAGAAGTACTGAGCTTTTGATACGGAACTACTAGGTGTGTCTGAAGCCTTCAAGCACTTCCGTGTAGAGGTTGAAGGTAGAAACTTTCACATTTGAACTGACCACAAACCTCTCGTGGTGGCTGTAAAAACTTCCCCAGCAGATCCACCTCCAAGATGTTTCTGCCCTCTTGACTACATTTCTCAATTCATGACTGATGTATGCAGCATTAAAGTCACAGACAATGTCATGGCAGACTTTTTATCATATGTAGGTGCAGTTATGTCATTCCGTAATCTGTCAAATCTTGCAGCCCTCCAACCAGCTGACAAGGACACAATTGAGCTGATTTCTGATCATAGCTCATCATTACAACCCATTCACACTTCCTTCCCTGGTGTTAATGGCGAGGTTTGGTGGGATAAGTCAACCCTCAACCACTACAACACGAGTTATTTGATAAATTGCATAACTTGGCACACCCTGGCATGTGAACTGCAACTAGACTGGTTGCAGAACAGTTTGTCTGGCTAAACATGCATCATGACTGCCAGACAGATTGTGCCTACAATGCCAAAAATGTAAAACTAACAAGCACACCAACCCACCTTTGGGTTCATTCTCTAACCCCTCTGGCAGGTTCCAGCATGTGCACATTGATATTGAGGGCCCCCTTCCCCCATCTGACAGGTATAGGTACATCCTGTCCATAACTGACAGGAGCACCTGTTGAGTTGAGGCTATATGAATTTGAGAGCAGAAACTGTAGCAAAAGCCTTCTTGGACTCTTGGGTAGCCTGATTCAGTTGCCCTGCTGTCATTACATGAGACCAAGGGAGGCAATACAAATCGAGCTGATTTTGACAGCTCTGCAATCTGTGCAGCATCTTGAAAATCCACACCACAGCCTACCCTCCACAAAGCAATGGCTTGGTTGAGAGATGGCACAGGACTCTGAAGGTGTCCCTCCATTGCCAGGGCACCATATGGACTGAAGACCTCCCCTGGTGTTGCTCGGCCTCTGAGCATCCTTCAAAGAACTTAACGGTTCTGTGGCAGAATTTGTTTTTGGTCAAAAGCTGGTACTCCCTGGCAAGATGGTAGCTCTGTTCCCTCTCCCACTCCCTAATTTTGTAGGGCGAGTGAGGACATACTGTGCCAATTTAGACCTAAAACCCAGCCACACCCCTCCTCGCATGTACTTGCCACATGCCCTGGTTGTGAGTGATTATATATAATCATGAGACGATATGGTCAAGACCCCACTCCAGGCCAATTATAACTGTCCTTACCAAGTGGTATCTCCAGGAGTGTAGACAATGGATCTTCTAGTCAATGATATTGTCACAACTGTCTCCTTACATTGGGTCGAACCTGCATTTGTTGATCATACTTTGGTCCTGTCATAGTCAGCTGATGACACGCCCACTTCCTTTCACCCCAGAACACTTCCATCCCCATTCTGGCTGTTTGTCCTTCAGTAACTCCTCTTACTTTCCTGTTTGAGGGTTTCCTTCAACTCACTCTTAGTCAAGCAATGGCCATAATGCTCCTACGACTAAGCCCCCCTCTCACTCACGCAGGTCTTGCCCTAATGATTTTTCAAATTGGATTCAATGGCCGTTGTCAACATCAATACACTACACCACTTCCTTAAGGAAAGTTGTAGTCCTTGTTTCAGTATTACTCCTTAGTTATGTGAATAAAAAATGCAGCACTGACAAAGATCTTTGGTTTATGTATACTATGTAAGTAACAGCGCCTCTAGTGGATCTTTGCTATACTACGCTGCAATTCAAGCATAGCACACACCAGAAACTACAAATTATGATATCTTTTCTTCCCCTGATCCGATTTTGATTAAAAGAAGCTTATATGTTGCCCCAAGGAATTATCAGTTGACCTATGAAACCCCATGAATGTTCGTATAGTACTCTTGGAGATTTTCTGTACTACACCATACTTATAAACATAGTATACACATAAAATTTCAAGTTACGATATCTTTCCTTCCTCTGATCCGATTTTGATGAAATGAAGCCTATGTTACTTTCCAGACTATTCTCAATTTACTTGTGGAAATCCATGAAAGTTCGTGTAGTACTTTAGGAGACTACCTTCAACAAATAGACATTCAGGATGGCTTTTAAACAAATAATTAAATTATGATATCTTTATTTTTGTCCAATCCGATTTTAATTATTGAAGGCTTTATGTAACTGTACGATATGTGCAAGTTAGGTGTGAAAACCCCATGAAAATTCGTCAAGTAGTTTTGGAGATAAATGTGTTCGAAGAGACAGACAGACAGACATGACGGTCATAGATAAAAAATTTCAATTCACAATATTCTTTTTTTCCATGATCCGATTTTTATGAAACAAAGTCTATATGATGTCTGGCATTATGCTCAAGTTACCTGTGAACCCCCCATGCAAATTCTGGAAGTAGTTTTGGAGATAAGAGGTTTTTAATACTTGAACAAACAGACACGGCGGTTACTGAAAACACTTAAAATTACAATATATCTCCCCCTCCCCACCCCCCGTTTTCTGATTTTGATAAAACTATGCCTATATGTTGACCTAACCTTTTCTCATGTTTCCTGTGAAAATTGCATGAAGATTCGTCTAGTAGTCTTGAAGATTTAAGTGAACAGCGACAGGCCTACATTTACAGATTTATTATTAGTATAGATATAGATTGTTTACCACATCCAAAGGGTGTAGCTTCATGATATTTCATTCTATTGCAATTATGCAGTATTTCCAGCAATAGTTTTGCTGTGTCTCAAAAACGACATTCTTTTAGATCATTTTCTTTGCAAATAATTATAATAATACCACAGATTTTTAGATCGTCAATAGAGCATTTTAGGCACCTAAAATAGGCACTTTCATTACCTCATTTAGGCCAAATAAAAATTAAAATAGGCCCTGAAAAGAATTCATCAAACAAAATAAAAATAATGTAAAATGCTTAGTGTTGACTTAGGAGCAAATTTTTATTCGTGCACAATAACAAAAACATCATACAACATTAATGATCAAACTGACACCAAACCATTATAGCTTTAGAAGAGAAAAATACAATACAGATCAGAAGTCACATATTTAAATACATGTAATAGGCCTACACAATTTATCAAATGCTGAAAACGAGTGGTTTCAAATATTCAGACCATAATTGGCTTCACAGTAAATGACTGAAACATTCTGTACATTTTCCGGAGAAAAGTCACAATATGGCCCAGAAGGAACATTATACATTAATGGATGTGACAGAGGCATCTTCGCTTTTGATACATTTCAGATGGGAATGCAGCATTTACTGGAACTGGATTTTCCTCAAAGGCCCTTCAGGCTGGTGTTGTTCTGGAAAACCTGCTGAATTTTTTACCCGTACTTTTTCTCCCACTACAACTGCATTAATTTTCTTTTTTGCTTCCTCCAGAAAAATGATAAGTCTCGTACATACATCTACATGAGCCTGAGTCTTCATTCGGAAATAACTGTCGTCATGAATATGCACTTGGCTCTAACATAAGAAAAGTGCTGCTGAACTGAGGGATCTTCAAGTAATTGTGTTGCATCTTTCAAAGCCAGAAGCTCTTTATTTTCATCTATGTAATTTGAATATAGTACCTTCAACCCAGTGGCGTAGCTATCATAGGGCTAGGCGGGGCAGTGCCCCGGGGCCCCCGAGCTCCAGGGGCCCCTCGGCCTTCGTGACCGAAGATCGGAAAAAAAGTTACAGTAAAGCATTGAATTTTTTAATTTTTTTAACCTCCCACTGGGATGCTGAAACCATCCTACATGAATATTTTCCCTATTTTCCTTCTTTGACTGGGCTATTAACGAAATGAGATAACAGTGTAGTAGTTTAGCGGGAGTGAGTTGTCGGGACTGACAGAAGTCCGCCTGCTGTCACCGCTGACGAAAAATATCCCACTGGGCATTTTCATCTTTATGTACTACCCAGGTCCAACTCCATCTCTATCCCTCTGCAAAATTTCATCCAAATCATGTAGTAATTTTTGCATGACAGCATAACAAACAAACAAACTTTAACAATTATATTAGAGAGTACGATTAAATATTATCTGATGCGTGACACATAATAATTTACTTAGTAGTACTTAGGTTTGCCTTATTATGTCTTCCAGTGGGTGGTAAGGAGCTGATGATGAAGTAGTTTTGCATCTGTACAGTATTAGAATTAGAGGGCCCCAATGTCATTTTTGCCCTGGGGCCCTTGGTGACATAGCTACGCCACTGCTTCAACCCGGTGTTGACAAAGTTAGCAATTACTTTCTCTTTAGTCTTCAGTCTTCACTTTGAACAAATGAGCTCTGGATGGGACATCTGGGTCTAGCTTTCCAACAATTAGTTTTGGAATATGCCTTAGTTTGATTTACAGAAATACATATGCAATATCTTATCAGATTGTTTGCAGTGCGCCTGTGTAAGCTGAGTCCATATAAATTTTACACAACTTTAACTCTGCTGTCACAAATATCGACTTCAGTGCTTCTAGTACTAATTTCAAGAAGCAAGTCTTTTGAAAATAGAAGAAATAGATTTTTAGGATTTTAAAGCTGAAATAGTAAAAAATAGGTGTTAACATCAAAATAGGTTATTTTAGGTGCTATAAATTTAGCTGTTTTAGTTTTAATTAGTTATGAAGCACCTAAGTATAAGTTTATTTGTAACTAAGAACTCAGGAAAAGAATAGTTTCTAACCTAAAGATCCACAGTCTAATTATACTATCGGTATTATGGTGGTGGTGGTGATGACTGTGTGACATGTTTGGCTGTTAGACCCCAGCTGGGGTCGTGTTCGGCCTGCCTGGTGCAAGTCTTAGGTGACGCCACTTGGTCGACTATGATGATGAAATGATGATGAGGATAACACAACACCCAGCCCCCAAATGGAGAAAATCTCTGACCTGACTGGGAATCGAACCCAGGCCCCCAGTGTGACAATCTACCATGCTGTCCACTAGACTATGGAGATGAGCATTATGCCGGTAAGAGCCAAGGATATCAGCTGATTGAAAAAATGCAACATCAGCAATTTGTCACCTACACAGGATTGTTTCTTGATTGACAATGTGATGATAGTTAACTCTTACATTTATGTCAACTTTACTACCAGTAGCATTCATGACATATTACTACTACTTGAAAATGTTCACAGAGCAAGCTATAAGAGGACAGTGTGGTAGATTGTCATGCTTAGGGCCCCCTTGACCCCTTGTTGGTCAAACTGGAGAGAAAAGAGCTTCATGGTAGAACTTTGCTATAAGAAGTGATTGGTTGATGGAACACACATGATAAATCATCAAAAATTTTATAATTTAATATTAGAGGGAATTATAAGGGGTAGAAATTGTACGGGAGACCAATCCTAGACTACAGTAAACACATTCAACTGGTTGTAAGTAGTAGTAGTTGTACAGAGATGAAGAGACTTGCAGAGGATTGACTAATGTAGAAAATTTCATCAAATTAAAATCTGAACTGATGACTACAACGTGAAATACCTCTAACTCCTGACCAGTGAGCACAGCGAGTACGGTATTGCGCACATGTAGCACATCAAGGTGGCAGCCTTGTGTGCCAGGTGGCGCAATTCGACGATACAGGGCTACCAGCTCAGCAACAGGTTCAGCACGGTATGTGTAGCCATGGTGTGCATTGGCAGCCATGAAAACCTCACGCTCAGTGCACAGCTCGGAGAGCAGCATTGGGGGTGGTGGTTCTAGGCGTATATGCTCCTTCGTCTCCTGCAATAGCCGCCGGATGGCATCCTCTGTCATACGGCGGTGTAGGTATCTTTCCACTACATCCACAGAGATGGTGGCTGCACGGCACACACCCCATAGTCGCAGCTGTACAAGAAAGAAACAGTACCACTATCACACCTATATCTCCAGACATGGAGCACATAGCACAGATCATGTGGGTGAAAGACAGAGAAAGCATTCACCTTCACCTTGGCATTGCTCTAGGAAACAATCACTTCTTTTAATAAATTAAACGAATGGATTCATGGTGATGAAATCAAGAAAGGTGCATATACTTGAAATTATATATTGCTGTAATAAGTTCAGATATGCTGATCCTGATGAATGCCATTAATTTCATATATAGGGGGGCTAGGTATGGATCCAAAATTTGGAGTAAAATCTTCACTGACACATGTAAAAGGGGAAACTTGAAGGATAAGTGCATCAAAAAGCACTGTTTGGCAACAAAAATGGCACTACAGCTGCAAAACAAATATGAATTTCTTACCATAATACAAGTAAACATTTACAGCATAAGGAATAAACTTTTAGAATTTGAACACTATTGTAACATAAAAAAGGGTGATGTATTGTGTGTCTCAGAACACCGGTTTTAAGAAAACAAAGTAGCTTTTTAATACCTATTGAGCACATAATGGCGACATAATGTGAAGTAAGTGAAAAATAGGGATGCTGTCACAATATTTAGCAGGCATTATATTAAATTTTTGAAAATAGATGTAACATCATACTCCCCTGAACTGTACTGTTGTATAAGGCTGACTGACCAAAATAGCGTAATTGTTATTGGTATAGATCTCCAAATAGTAGCGTTAACTTATTTTTAGAGGAACTGATCAGAAAAATTTGAAACTGAAAAATATTGCCATATGTGGTATTTCAAAACAGACTTGTTGGCCACCAATGAACTCAGTTCAAAAATATTTTTCAACCTACTCAGATCATTAAATTTATATTGTACTAACAGCAGCATAATTATGAAAGGTTTTTCCAGTGATGATTTTTTTTTCACCCAAAATTTGCTAGAGTATATATTTACAGTATTTAAAAATTATCTCATCGTTTCCATTTGTTAATCGATTTGTGATAATATAGTGTCTATCATGATAATCTGCAGCTTAATTATAAATGTAGCTAGTAACCTTTGGGAAAATGGGCTAGGGGTGTTCTTTGGTGAATGGCTGTGGCTTGTTTTACCACTTGTCTTAACAGAAAGTGACATAATTGCAAAAATGGCATCTGAGAGTAAACAGAGAACTTTCACTACCTCAGGGGGTGGCAAGAATCAAATGGACACTCCTGATGGTACAGCAGGTGCTGAAATTGTAGTAATGAAAGTATACATAACTCACATGGCACAGGAGACCCACGTGCTTGCAACTTACATCTTATGTTTACATGCAGTAACGTTGTCTGTAATTGAGTTTTCAACACATCATCTTTTCTCACAGTTTCAGCCAAAATGACACAACCCTAACACCCCAAAAGAATAATAAGGAAGTAAAATAAAAACTGAGTAGCACAAAAAATTAAACATGTAATAAATGATACCTAATTAACCATTTATTGAATGTGTAGCACTTTATGCTGTATTTTTAAAGGGATTCTGTTATTGGCATGCTATTGACACTGCTTTTTGAGTGAACAATAAAGCATTAATTTTAGTTGCACTGTCATTTTTACCTGCACACCTGGAAAACACAACCTGGATGTGAGGCAATAAAGTTTTTTTTTTTTTTTTTTTTTTTTTTTTTTTTCATTTTTGTAGCACTTGTTGTACCTTTTATTGTTCTCATTTCAGTTACATATGTTTGCAGTACCTTTCTGTCAGCTTTATTGAGTAAACATACTATCAAATTCTTAAACTCTGCGAAAGTTGTTGCTTTGGTATAATATTGTTACAGCTTGCATGACATAGAACAAACGTTGACAACTACACTGACCACAATTTTGAGGCTTGTACATAGCACAGAGAAACTGGTAGCTATGCAACAAAAGCATTATTAGGTCCAAGAAGGGCAACATTGGCAAGAGATGGTCACTTCTTCCAAATTTAAGTTGTACTCAATAAACAAATCCTCACCCCTGAAGCTACAGGCCCAGAACTCACTGGGGAACATCATACAACTTGACTATGTTTCACAAGGAAATGTGAAGCTGAAAAGTACAATAATTGGAGCAAATGTTGTTCACCAGTGAGTCATGATTTGACCTGTAGTCACCTTATGATAGGAAAAGGATTTGGAGAAAGCCTGGGGAAAGGTACACCGTTGCTTATGCTCATTAAGTTTGCCCATTCATGGTGTTTCTCTGATTTGGTGGGCAGCTATCAGATTAGATTAGATTAGATTAGTTGGTTCATTCCATAGATCTGTGTTGAAGAGATCCTCGTGGATGTGGAACATGTCACTTTTTTTTAATTGATAATATAATAATACTAATACAGATACATACATTTTTTACAAGCTGATAATATAATAATACTAATAGTATGAATACAGATAATGCATCATTTGGTTCTATTTAAGAAGTAGATGGAGGCACCTCTTAAACTGATCTTTATTTGTGGCTAATTTTTTATGGTTGTTGGTAAATTATTGAAAATGTGTGTTCCTGAGTAGTGGGCCCCTTTTTGAACTAAAGTAAGTGCTTTTAAGTCATGTAGATAATTTTTGTTCCTAGTATTGTAGGTATGAACTGAGCTGTTTGTTAGGAAAATGAATATATTATTTATGACAAATTTCATCAAGGAATAAATATACTGAGAGGCAGTAGTTAATATACCCATTTCTTTGAAGAGGCTTCTGCAGGATGTCCATGAATTTATACCACAAATAATACATATTACATGCTTTTGGACCCTGAAAACTTTCGCTTGACTTGAAGAGTTACCCCAAAATATACCATATGACATTATGGAATGAAAGTATGTAAGCTTTTTTATTTTTCTCTCTCCTATGTCTGATACCACTCGTATTGCAAATACAGTCTTCTTCAGTCAATTCTGTGGTGTGCTCCTCCCAACTGAATTTATTATCCCAGGAATTTTATACTGTCTACCTCTTCTATCTGCCCTTATTAATACTTTATGCATATACTGGATGGGAATCTCTTACATGTTCTGAACTGCATGTAGTGAGTCTTTTCAAAGTTTAATGTCAATGAGTTGGATTTAAACCATTATTAATGTTAATGAACATATCATTAACACACCTTTCCAGAACTATGCTCGACATGCTATTTATTGCAATACTTGTATCATCTATATACAAAATAAACTCTGCTTCTGGCAGTGTAACTGATGAGAGGTCATTAATGTGCACAAGAAAAAGCAGTGGCCCTAAGATGGATCCCTGTGGGACACCACATGTAATTTCTTACCAATCTGATGATGACTGTTAACTAACATTATTGTCTGGAGAATTCACTATCCCTTGCACTGACACCCTTTGTTTTCTGATAGAAAGGTATGACTTGAACCATTTTGCAGCAATTCCCATGACACCATAGAATTCTAATGTACTTAAAAGGATGTTATGGTTCACACAATCAAATGCCTTTGATAAATCATAGATAAGACCTGCTGCTTGTAATTTATTATCTAATTAATTAAGAACATTCTCACTCTAGGTGTAAATAGCATTTTCGAAATTGGAACCTTTTAGAAATCCAAACTGTGTTCTAGACAATATGTCATTTGAGGTTAGATGGCTGAGAAGTTGCTTGTACATTACCTTTTCTTGAATTTTTGAGAATGCAGGTAAAATTGAAATAAATCTGTAGTTTTATGGTATCTCTTTATCCCCTTTCTTGAACAGAGGTTTAATATCTGTATATTTTAATCAGTCAGGAAATGTTCCAGTTGTAATAGACTGGTTACACAAAAAAAAAAAAAAAAAACTTAAAATTGTGCTAAATTCATAATAACATGCTATAATTAACTTTGTTGATACATTATTGTAACCACTAGAATGTTTTGCTTTTAAAGATTTTATTATGGAAGTTATTTCTTGTGGTGAAGTGAGTGACATATTTATGTTCCTGAAGTTACTTGTAAATGCTAGTTTCAGATATTCAAGAGCATTATTTACTGACCCCGAAAATCCCATACTATCAGTAACAGATATAAAGTACTTGTTAAATAGATTTGCCACACTATGCCCATTAGTTACTAATGTATCATCTACTTTTAATGCTATCTGCTGCTGTTCTTTTCTGTTTCTACCACTATCCTCTTCATTATAATCCATATTCCTTTTATTTCGTTGTCTGATTTTGCTATCTTTTTCTCATATTGCATTTGTTTAGATGTCTGAATTACTTTTTTAATATTTTGCAAAATTCTTTAATTTAGCTAAGTCATCATCATTGGAATTACTCTTAGCTGATAGATACATTTTCCTTTGTGTCTTACATGAAATCTTTATTCCTTTTGTAATCCATGGTTTTATTATAGACTTCTGTTTAATTTGAGTTACTTTTAGAGGAAAACAGTTTTCAACACTTATACTGACATAATTAATGAATATGTTGTATTTTTCATTCATGCCATGAGCACTACAAACATCTATCCAGGTCATATTTTTGAGCAGTTTTCTAAAATTCTCAATTTTTTGTGGATTGACTACTCTTCTGTATGTAGATTTAGCAGTCTTCATAATCTGCTTAAAGAATGATCTGCATATCATGATCTGATAGGCCATTAATTATTGGTTTTATGATGTGATTTTGTGATTTTGTTCCTTTGATTTGTCTATACAAATATTATCAATGGCTGTCATAGATGATTTAGTTATCCTAGTTGGAAAGTTTACAGTATGAGTTAGATTGAAAAAGAAGACAGATTTGATCCTCATGGAGCAAAGGGACTTTGTAGCACATCATGTTGTGCTTTCACTCCATTGGTAATGGCTTTATACTAATGAATGTCACTGCACACCCACATGAAGTAAGAGTTCTTGGTTGAAGTGGAGATTTATTCTATGGATGTTTGTTTTGACTCTACTGAACGTACATGGGGTGAGCTGGGAAAAGGGGTCTGTCAAACCATACAGAGCCCTTAAAGGAACAAAGAGAGGTCCCCCCTCAAGTGAACATTGCAGCATTCATCAGGAGCATGTCTGAAAGATTGGATGATGGAATTGATGCCAGAAGAGGCAACACATCCAGAGAGAGGTCTTCAAAGTATAGAAAACCAAAATGGAGATGCACTGTCTTCATGGTCTATTTCAAAATTTTCTTGAAGCATACATCCATCTGTGTCACTTCCAAAATTCTTGCTACATTTGTTTACTGTCCATTTTTCTTTCATTATTAGACAGCTAGATGTGATCATAAAACTTTATTTTACCATGAAATAGTATATTCGTGTCATAAAAGTGACCCAAATTAGAAAAAAAAAAACAATATCCATTAAAAATTAAGTGTTGCATTTTGTGCTGGTTCATGTATTTTCAGCATACTGCTATCTCTCTGACTGTACAATTAGGTGTGGTTCACCAACACTACCTTCAGTACAGAATTTCAAACTACATACAGCATTCAATTAGATTATATATTAGATTACTGATGCTGATGTACAAGGTGTCCAGTGAAAGAGTTCCTGATTGCAAAATTAAATATCTCGAAAAGAAAGTTTGATAGATGAGCACATCAAAAATCATTTTCATTGTTGATGTTGCAAGAATTGTCTACAAAACTTAAAAAGAGGGGTCAAAATAGTTCAAAATACTGCCACATTATTATGTACTTACAAACAGTGCACAACAGTTCCAAGCTATCATTTACACCGCTGCAATGTGAAAGGTGGGTAGCGTACCGAAGGAGGTTTCAGTCAAGTGTTCCATCAAATAATGTATTGTTCTGGTACAGGATTATGACAGGATACAATGCTGTCCTATAGCAACAAACCATAAATTTCAAATGTAGTTTAACTTGTGAAAAGAACTCAATGTGAAAACAATATGCAAGCTCTCTGCCAAATTACAACAGATAGACAGTGTTGTCGATGATCTGGCAGAGATCATTGGCCCCAGGCAAACTGTACTTAGTCCCACAAATATCGTCATGGTTTGTGGAATTAATCAGCAAAATCCAAGGAATTCAGTGTGGAGAATTGTGGCAGCAGCCAGTCTGAAATGTTCCAGCATGCATAAAATACTGAGGCAGAGCCTACACCTGTTCCTATCCAAAATCCAATGCCGCCAGGCCATACCTGTATGAGCAGTGTGGCAGAGGATTGAGTTTTTGAATCAGATTCTCACAATCCTTGATAATAAAGGATTGGCTGCATCTGGTTTACAGATGAAGCACACTTCCACCTGAATGGTCATAAGGAAAACTGATGATTTTAGGTTTTTGAAAATCCCCATTAATGTGAAGAAGAACCACTGTATTTCCCCAAATTTACTGTGTGGGTTGCAGTATGCAGCAGAAGCATTATTGACCTTTTTTTTAATGTAGAAAACGATCACGAGTGAACTTTACGTTGCAATTTTGGAACAATTTGTCACCAAACAGTTAGCATTGGAAGCTCAACTAGCCACCAAGTGGTTCATGCAAGATGTTGCCAAACCACATCACACCAAACAGGTGTTTCACTTTCTTGATGACTACTTCAGCAATAGGGTTACTGAACTGCATTATTTCAAATTTACTGATACAGGAATGGTTTGGCTGGCATATTCGCCCAATGACTCTTGTGTGACTACTCTTTGTGGCACACATTGAAAGATACTGCTACTGAAACCATCATATGAGGCTGGACAAGCTTTAATTGGCAATCTGTGAGGCATCTGACTGCATTTATGTTGAGACAATACTGGATGTGACAGCAAATTTTATTGTTCATTTGTGCCATCTTTGTATTGTGGGAGGTGGGCATTTTGAAAAGATCATGGTGTGATTTTAAAAACCAAATGCAGCAGAATAATTTCATTATCATGCTTATACTGTATGAGCTGCATAATGTGCAGGGTCATCTGTTATCAGATTTATGAATGACTAGCTTATATGCCCATGCTTCGCAACGGTTGTTAAAGAGGGACCTGTGTACATCATGGTGTTTTAGGGTTCTGAACCTAGGTCAACAAAAACAGGATCCTTGTTGGATCACTCTGTCAATAAACTTAGTTCTCCTAGCCAAGATGACAAATTTAAGTAGAAGTCATTGTCAAAATTGATTAATGTTCATAAAGTTTTTCATACAAAAAGTAAACTTAATTTAAGTCCGTACTCTGGAACGATGTAAATTCAATGTTAGCTTGTCTTCACAAAGTTAAGACAGGTGTGTAATTGTCTGTCTGGCATGAACTTCTGAAAACACTTCTATAGCTGAAATGAGAAATAGTAATAACAGTGCCATGTATTGGTTCTATGGCTCAGTACTAAACTGTTTATCACTCACAGTAAGTGTACGCTGAAGTATTAGAATGTTGCAGTGTTGCACTGGGGACAATGTAGTTATTCTGTATGCAGTGCTCCATATTATCGAAAAGTCAACAAATGCTGAAAGTCTGGTAATTCAATCAACAGATCAGTTCATGTTTGTTTAAATAAGACTTCATGGTGGTGTCAATGTGCAATAAAGTAAGACTCGGTAATCGTTGGAGGAATGGTGTCAGCTTGATCGTCTGTATAGAATTTTCCATTAGATATAGTAGTATTTCCAGTGAATTGTCTTGACTGTGTTAGCAGTATCGGCCGCTCTTTAAGCTAATACATGTCCTCACGTCCTGCAGTGATTACTTTGTAAAGCACGAAGTTGAAATCGATCTTGTGTAATAGAACTATATATTCAGAAGTTGGATTATAACTCTAAGTACAACTGTCTCTGCAAAAGATGTCTTTCTCTATCTTAATGTAGTCTTCAATAAAAGTAAGTAATTACAAATTTTAATCACAATATTGTACCGAACAATTATGAAAGCCAGGAGGTTTTTGACGAGTTTGTCGCTCGCATGTATATATTACCTCTAGTGGCAGGCACAGAGCAGAAATATCTCTGGAGTGAGCATTCAGAAGTGCAGAGCAGATTTTATGCCCTCAACATTAAGGTGGAGATATCATCTAATACTGGGAAAAATCTACTAATCGATGACTTCATCTTGGTCCTTTTTGTTCGGTTAAGACGGATGACTATATATAAATGGCCCTTTTAGCGACACTTCCTCAACTTTCTTGTTGCTTCTGTAACACATTTATTTAGATATTATTTCATGTTACATGGTTGCTCTGCAAAAATGAGGTGAGGTTTCTTTGCAGCCAATGTGGTACAAACCAATCCTAACAGCAAATAAATGTGTGAAAAGAGTGGATTTGTTTCAGTATCACTTGGTAATTCCAGCTTAATGTTAAGAAGATGCACAGAAGCCAATGCTCACTCCATAGATATCTCTACTCAATGTATAATTAGTGGTTATACCCGTCGAAAGATGCACTTCTTTTCTTTCCATGACATTGCAAAGCATTTGGGATACAGCTAGGAAGAAAAAAAAGTTTTGTGTCCTACCTGGGTTAAACTTTACTTGCAGTGGCAGCGATTTAGTTTGCTACCATTGGCAACATACTATTTGCTTTAGGAGGATGATTAATTTACTGACTAGAACAGCGTAAACTATTTATTTCATCATGAACATAAAGAGTTATTCCCCTTATTTTATGTGACTGATTCTTGAAAAAGCATTCAGCGGCCATTGCCAACATCAGTGCACAACGCCGCCGCCGTAAGTAAACGTGTACCCGTTCTAGTAGTGTATTACACCGTAGTTATGAAAATGAAACAAAGGCAGCAACATTATAATTAATTGTTTGGTGTCTATGTAACTAACATTGCCTCACTTTGTGCATTCCTGTACTATGGCTTTTTCGAGCCATTCCTAAACAGAACACAATCAAAATGTAATGATGATACACCGATATCAGAAAAGGAACTACATAAATTCAATTTTCCTTGCAAGGAATTCTTATGTAAATTAGAACATCAATAGACTTGTCATTATGTTTTAAATTCAAATGATACCCGCGGAGAGCAGAATTTTTTTTTTCTTTCCATGACATTGCAAGGCATGTGGGATACAGCTAGTAAAAAATTATTTTTTGTGCTGTACCTCGGTTAAATTTTACTAGCAATGGTAGCGGTTTAGTATGTTAACGTTGGCAACAAAATATTCGCTTTAGGGGGTTCATTAAGTTACTGATCGGATCAACATTAATTATTTATTTCATTATCAACACTAAGAATTATTCCCCTCATTGTACATGACTGATTTTTCAAAAAGGATTCAACAGCCGTTACCAACATCAATACAATACTCCGCTCACATAAGGAAAATCATAGCCCTTGTTTCAGTGTATTACACTTTAGTTATGAGAATAAACAATACATCTATTAGTTATTTGGTATACTATGTCAGTAACAGCGGTCTATCGGATCTTTGCTATACTGCATTACGCAACAATTCAAGCATAGCACACACCAGAAACTACTAATTTTGATATCTTTTCTTCCCCTGATCCGATTTTGATGAAATGAAGCTTATATGTTGCGCAAAGGTACTCTCAGTTGACTTATGAAATCCCATGAAAGTTCGTGTAGTACTCTTGGAGATTTGCTGTACTACACCCTACTTATAAGCATAATATGCACAAAAACTTCAAACTTCAAATTATGATAACTTTCCTGTCTCTGATCCGATTTTGATGAAATGTAGCCTATTTTACTCTCCAAACTATTCTCAATTTAGTTGTGGAAACCCACGAAAGTTCATGTAGTACTTTTGGAGATTACCCTCAACACAATACACAATGGCTTTTAAGCAGATGATTAAATTATTATATCTTTATTTTCTCTGATCCGATTTTAATTATTGAAGCCTGTATGTAACCGCACAATGTTCTAAAGTTATGTGTGAAAAACCCCATGAAAATTCGTCAAGTAGTTTTGGAGATATACGTGTTCAAAGAGAAAGACAGACGTAATGGTCGTAGATAAAAAAAATGAAATTAAGATATTCTTTTTTTCCGTGATCTGACTTTCATGAAACAAAGTCTATATATTGTCCAGTTAGGCTCAAGTTACCTGTGAAAACCCCATGAAAATTCGTGGAGTAGTTTTGGAGATAACAGTTTTTTAATAGTTGATAAAACACACACGACGGTTCATGAAATCACTTAAAATTATGATATGTTTTTGTTTTCGTTATCCAATTTTGATAAAATCACGCCTATATGTTGACTCCAACTTTTCTCATGTTTCCTGTGAAAACTGCATGAAGATTCGTTCAGTAGTTTTGAAGACTGAAGGGAACAGCGACAGGCCTACATTTAGAGATTTATTATTAGTATAGATTTTGAACTGTTCTTGAACTTCTGTATAGGTAACATTCTGACAGCTTTCACAATAAAAATGCTTTTTGGTGCACTTGTCTAGGGATCATTTTCAAGATTTTTAATTTTGATAGCAGGAGATCCTTCACTAAACACCCTGTATGTACACAGATATCTCAGGCAATCTCAAATATTCTTTGAAACTGACATCACTGACAACCACAATGTGTTTATGGTCAAGCCATTTTGTAATTGCAAACCCCAGCATGCTAAAAGCTCACTGGCCATGTTACTAAAACATAAAATGTACCAAGAAATAAGGATGACAAACCTGGAGATTGGGTAGCTGAGGAGTGGTGCGCAAGCACCACACTTCTCGGAAGACACCTGCCCTCCGTGCCTTGAATGCCACACGCACATCATACAGTTGGCCCGGCAGGAAAACTGCTGGCCCACCGCCACCTTCCGACTCCAGGCAGAAGCGCGCCGCCGCGTGTCCAGTACCACCGACACGCACCCACGAGAAGCGCACCGCAGTGTCACCCACATTCTCTACGTGCACACTCTGCCAGCACACAATCACATGTAACAACAGAAAAATAAATTAGCGTATTAACAAGAACTCACAAGAAAAATATTAAACAGAAACATACTCCTATAAAACCCCTACCAAGGCCGGTCACAAGGCCTTCTCAGTCAACGAAGGGGGAGGGGGGGGTAGTGGAGGAGGAGTAACATGGCTTGATCAATGGTCTCCCCAATGGAATATAAAAAATATAATAATGCTCTAATTTCATTATTCTTGATGATATGCATGTAAGTGAGAAAGGGTTTAGAAAATACTGAAATTATGATTCAAGTTTGTTGGAAGTTGCTAGGTGGTCTCATAATAAAACAATGAATGATTATAGGATGGGTAATATTTGTTCCATGTTAAGCAAAAGCATGTCTTTAACATATCTCTTTAATTCACTTATACACTGAAGAGCAAAAGAAACTGTTATAGGCACATGTATACAAACACAGAGATAAATATAAAAAATAGAAAGCGGATGACTTACCCAAAGGACTGGCTCATCGACAGACACAAATAAAATCACACACAAACACACATACAAGCTTTCGCAACCGTTGGTTGCTTCTTCAGGAAAAGAGGAAGAAAGGAGAGGAGAAAGAGGAGGATATGGGTTTTAAGGAAGTGGAAAAGGAGTCATTCCAATCCCAGGAGTGGAAGGACTTACCTTAGGGGAAAAAAAGGAAGGTAAACAAATACACACACACTCACACTTATCCAAAGGTGTGTTTGCATTTGGATATTCTGTCAGGATGGTGCCACACTCCACATGTCCAGTATTGCTCCAGAGTGGCTTCAGAAACACCTTTTTAGTTTAAACACCTTTGTTGGTCACAACTCCTCAGACATGAACGTTATTCAGCATATCTGGGATACCTTGCAACATGCTGTTCGGAATAGATCTTCACTCCCTCATACTCTTATGGATGTGTGAACGGCCCTGCAGGATAGACGGTGTCAATTCCTTCCAGCACTCTTCAGACATTATTTGAGTCCATGCCACATTGTACTGCAACACTTCTGTGTGCCTGCGGTGGCCTTACACAATATTTATAGGGTGTGCCAATTTCTGTGGCTCTTCTGTGTATATGTACATATACTGTATGTAAAATGTGGTGAAATTAGGTTTAGTAATAAAAAAAGTAGGCTAATAAAGTAAATTGTCACATCTGATATTGAGTTTTATTGCACACCAATGTGAGCGGGAGGAAATTTTTGACATATCTTAAGTGTCTGCCATATCTCCTGAAATATGTGTGATACAGTGATAAACTTTTGCTGGTCAATTCAGAAATATATGTAGTCACTGTTTGAAAAGTAAGATGCACAAAGAGTTAGTATTAAATTAAAATGTCATGGCGCATGCTGAAGTTCGACAGCACAAACACTGAAAATGTAATAACTAGTAAACCTTTTTTCCTATCATTATTTTGTAGGTGGAGTCATTGAGAAGTTTTGTAAAGGTTTGAAATTCTATTTGAAGTCTTTTGGAAGCCAGTAAATTTTACTATTTTCCAGGAACAGATAAGCAAAACTGGAATATTTGAGTGCTATCAGCTTCAAGACAAAAAAAAAAAAAAAAAAAAAAAAAAAAAAAAAAAAAAAAAAAAAGTTTCTAATTGTAATGCTTAACTTATCATGCCATATGGCATAATTTTACTTCTTAATGGGTAGATTATTACAGCATTTTAAACTTTTGAAATGTAGTTAATAATCAGGAGAAATAGTGAAATGAAAGTTCTGTTGCCCTTGTAAGCTGCCAGACAGATCATCTGGAACAAAAATTTGAGGACACTGAAAGTCCGATTTTATACTTATCCAAATCAAAAGATCTTATGCAAATGAAGCCTGAATCAATTACCTTACCCAAGCATTTGACATTCCACACAACTGATAATACATCACCTCATGTGGGCTGAAGTAAAGAACAACAACAAACAGTGATCACAAGATTGGGAAGCATATCAGCATAACTAAACAGGTCAACCACAACAGCCCAAGCCTCCAAAAATTTGACATTCCTTCTGGTAGCCTGCAACATTTTTACTTAGGTCTGGCCAACCCTATGCTGGAAGTCAATGGTTATAAAGTACATTTTTCCAGAGGCAGATTGCTTCACATGAACAGTGGAGACATCACTGACATGCATTACTGCAGAATCAACAGCTAAAGTATTTCTACATTTATGGATTTCCAGATTTTGATGTCTAGCATTGATTACCACCAATTGGAGCTGTCAATCTGAAGCCCCTCTTTGTGAAGTGATACAAGTTTTACTATCAACAGAGCAATGAGTTGGGAGATAAGTGACTTAATACTCTAAAACCATCTACAGTGATGGGTATAGCCGTCATAGTAGCTCTGTGTATTGCGGTACAATGATGGGTACACCTGTCACAGCACTGTAGATACAGCATGTGACACTCTTGTAGGTTTGTGCAGTACTTGTACGTTTGTGATACAGTGCGTATACAGGCTCTCGAGTTTGTGAAACTGAAGCAGTAATTTTACCTTAGTCTGTGATTGGTAAGCTGACTGAGTGAAAATATCCATGAACCCCTATGATGAAAATGTCGCGTGTATCTCCCAAAGAATGCTGAGTCCTGCACAGACCTACAAAGAATTGTATGCTACATCTACAGTGCTTTGACAAGCATACCCATCATGGTATTGCAATACACAGAGCTACTATGAAGGCTGTAACCATAACTGTAGGCGAATTTTTTTTTCATGATTCATAAAACCTTTTTGTATGTGAGAAATAAAAATATACAGCAAAACATAATTGTATTTGAATGACAAATCTGTTCTAAAAAAAATCATAGGCCATTGGGTTAAAGCAGCACTAATGTGTCATGTAGGGAAATGGTGAAATTCTCTTCCTTCGATGTTGTTAGGCTTCTGCACTTCTTTTACAAAGTATTGGCAAACATCACTGGTGGAAGTTCTGTATGGTGAACATTTGCATCTATGTTGCAGTTACTGAAGCTAGTAAGCACATCCCAATTATCTACACACCACCACCACCACAGCTGCTGAAATTACTGAAAGTTTCTCTACATGAGGCACTCACTCATTGTGACTATGATGTTAATCAGATGATACCATACAGTTGCACAGTGGTAGAGTGCCAGGCTACAAATCCAAAGGTTGAGAGTTCGATCCCTGCCAGGTCCTCAGATTTTTATCTGTCACTTTCCACTTCTTTCACCTCTGGCAGTATTGCTGATGTGAAGAATACTGAGTAGCACCATTGGCTGCGTAAGTCAGTTTGAAGGTCAAAGGAAGGCAAGGGCATATCACCTCCAAAAAGGACCATGCCTAGTAAAGCATTGTGGTGTTCAAATCAATCTTCAGATTTTTTACTTCTTTACCTTACTTTACCATAATATCTGCACTACAACCCCTGAATTCAGGTAAACATTACGTTTTGTAAAGGGCGACAACACATTTACTGTATTCCACCACTGATGACCGGCCTATAACAGTCTCTGTCCACTGTTTGAAGCCACCCCAGAGATTCAGACAAATGCACTAAATATGACAGCAAACATGTCAGATAGGCCTCAACTCACATAATCAAACTCTTCCAATCCTTTTGACACTACACTCATACTTTTGGATGATGCCCAGCTTTCCCAATTTGAGCACACATGTAATCCACAGTACCTCTTAAAAGGCTACACTCCAATGTGAAGGTGATGTGCCTTCACCTCATAACCATACTCTGTTCTACTGGGGGGGGGGAGACAGCTCTGTGGAAATTGCAGACTGCCAAACAATAGGAAGTGAAATAAAATATATGTCCTCTGATGAGTTAACAGGTGTGACACCCACCAGAGACAGTTTAGTGTATACATTCTTTGTTTCCAACAGTCTGGTTCTGAAAACTGAATTGTAAACATTTGCTCTTATCTTCTGCAGTACTACTATCATTACTATGTCTCCTGTAGCAAGAAAACGAAGCGTCAATACCAAAAGAACTTAAGCTTGTATAGCGTCCCTCCACAACGAATCTTTTTTATTTTATTATTATTTTTTTTATTTTTTATTGTTTTTATTATATCAGTCATTTAAAGCAGCAGGCCTAAGTTTTAATAATGTGTATCGATCATTTGTAACATGTTTTAAAACTTACTGATTTCGTAATTAATGTTCGGTAGGAAGTGATACAACACATCCCATCATCTTTTACATATGTTTCCTTTTTTGGTTTTCAGTTATGGTAAAAATATAATTGTTCACTCTCAGAACCGTTAATGCATCGTCCGCGATTTGTGTGTCAGATATTTTGTGTCCCAGCCTCGTCGCCGCTTTTGTGTCTCATTTCCCTCCCCCCTCCTCCCCAAAACCGCCGCGTCGTCGTGGCGTAGGGCTGAGGGCCACGGCGACGGCACTGGGAGGAGAGTCTGGGTGGGGGCATTACTGGTGGGACGGGCGTAGTAGCTGAGGCTGGGATAGAGACGCCGTCCGCACCCTGGTATACACCTTGCGATCCTCCGGGAAACCCGCCAAAACCAGAGGAAGGGCACAAGCCTCCGCCCAGAGGGAGCAGGTCATCTTCTTCTGAGGTGCGTGGCCCAGGCGGCAGGGGCACGCACGGTCCCGGAGTCCTCGGTGACGCTGTCAGCTGCAGCGACGACAGAGGCGGAGAGGCAGACTGCGTAGGAGGCGCGTCCACCTCCATGGGGATCTCGTAGTCCGGGGACGCTGTGCCCGGCGGCGAACGATGTGGCTGTGCTCCCTGGCGATGAACTGGGTCTGGAATCAAGAAACCCGAGACAGGATCGCGCGGCCTGTGCAAACACAATTGATTTGCGTGGCGCCGCAGCTCCGACCCTGTGGAAGAATGTACAACATACATATTGCGACCGAGCACGCATTGAATGGTGCCTGGCATCCATCGTTTCTTCATACCAGCAAACACCCTGTACAGCACCGGTGTAGAAACCTGAAAACGCGTAGCGCTATATGAACCGACTCGGTGCGTGGGAGGCTGCAGCAGGTGAAGGAGAGTGCGGTGACGGTGGCCGTGTAGCAGCTCGGCAGGAGACGGGCCGTCACGTGGCATGCACTGATACGTAAACAGGAAAATTTGAAGAGCTTGCTGCCTGGAGTGCTGACCTTTCATCTTCTCCATGTGAGACTTGAATGTTCGAACGAAACGTTCTGCTTCACCATTGGACTGAGGGTGAAAAGGTGCGGTGGTTACGTGCTAAATGCCATTCACACGACAAAACTGTTGAAATTCCGCACTAAGAAACTGAGGTCCATTGTCACTGACGATAGTTTCAGGCAAACCTTCGAGGCAAAACACTGATGTTAAGGCACCGATTGTACTAGATGCTGTCGTTGAGTTCATGGCAATCACGAAAGGAAACTTGCTGAAAGCGTCTACAACAATTAACCAGCGCGTATTCCAGAAAGGTCCGGCAAAGTCAATATGTAAACGTTGCCATGGTTCCTTGGGGCGTGGTCAGTCTGAGAAACATTGTGGAGGAGCTGCCTGATGCTCCGCACAAACCGTGCACTGTGACGTCATGCTCTCTATCTGAGCGTCCATACCAACCCAGGTACAATGACGTCTGGCCAGTTGCTTTGTCCTAACAGTACCCCAATGTCCTTGATGCAGGAGGCGTAACACTTCTCGTTGCAGGGAACGAGGAACAATCACTCGTATTTGGTCATTGTCCGTATGTAACAACAGAACACCCTGACTTAAAGATAATGCATGACGTTGTGCAAAATAACGTCGAACCAGAGGCCGATCAATGTCTTTAGCTCTGGCTGGCCACCCTGAACGAACAAAACGTGCTACGACACTTAGGTCTGCATCCGCAGCTGTTTCCTGTGCAACCCGATAAGAGTTTAAAGGAAAGTCTGTGACAGCAGAAGCATCTCTGGAGTCTATCTGACAACATGCCATTTCTGAAGAATCAAATGACACATGCTGGCCAACCGGAAGTCGGGAAAGTGTGTCCGCATTGGCGTGTTTAGTGGTAGGTCGGTACAAAATCTCATACTGATAATTAGACAGTATTAAGGACCATCTCTGAAGCTTTTGTACCATTCGTGGCGGAATTGGCTTTGTGGGTGAGAACAACGACGTTAGAGGCTTGTGGTCTGTCAACAAATAGAATTTTCTGCCATAGAGATAATGATGAAACTTTGTGACACCGTAAATGATTGCTAAGGCCTCCGTTTCTATCTGACTGTAATTCTGTTGCGTCGGCGTCAGTAGCTTGTATGCAAAGGCAATAGGACGATCGTGAGGACCAATACGATGTGACAATACTGCACCCAGACCGTATGACGAGGCATCAACTGCTAACACTACAGACTTCTGTGGGTCAAAGGGAATAAAACATGCATCACTGAGTAGTGCAGACTTTAATTTCTCAAAGGCAACTAGACACTCTTTAGACCATACAAAAGGAACATTCTTCCAACATAAGTGATGCAGTGGAGCTGCAATCTGAGAGGCATTGGGAATAAATCTGAAATAATAGTTAAGCTTTCCCATTACTGCTTGCAATTCATGCACATTCGTAGGAGGAGGCAAGTCTTTGATTGCTCTAAGATGTGACTGTAAGGGATGGATCCCTTGGGCATTAATCACATGGCCTAGGTACTCTATTTCAGTTTGAAAAAACGAACACTTTGCTTTATTACAACGTAGACCTGCTGCAGTCAACACTTTGAAAAGGCACTCCAGGTTTGATAAATGTTCTTCAACTGTACGTCCGGATACCACAATATCATCTAAATAGTTCGAGCAACACGGTACAGAAACTGTAGCTGTTCCAAAAAACGCTGAAAAATAGCGGGGGCGGAAGAACTGCCAAAGGGTAGGCGTTGAAATTGAAAAAGGCCCAGGTGAGTATTAATGACGAAAAACTTTTTTGACTCGTCATCAAGCGGAATCTGTAAGTATGCCTCTGCTAAATCAATCTTGGAAAAGAAGCGAGACTGTCCTAATTTGTCCATAAGTTCGCCAGGTCTGGGCAGAGGGTAAGTGTCTACTATTGTTTGACTGTTCACTGTTGATTTGAAGTCCGCACAGAGACGAAGTTTTCCTGACAGCTTTGTTATGATTACTAAAGGCGAGGCCCACTGACTCGCAGAAACATGAGAAATCACCCCACTATCTTGCCAACGTTTAAGTTCTGCGGCAACTGTATCACGCATTGCGATAGGCACTGGTCTAGCTTTACGAAATTTTGGTATAGCAGATTCTTTTAAAGTCACATGTGCCATGAAGTCTTTTGCGCAACCTAGTTCCGGCGAAAACAAGTCACTATATTTTTCACACAATGCATTTATTTTGTCCTGAGGCACTACTGACGAAATTTGAAGCACATCTCTTTGAATAGATAAGCCAAACAAGTCAAATGCATCTAGTCCAAAAATGTTCTGTGTAGATTTGGCCTGAAGAACTACAAAAGAAACTGTTTTTGTTACACCTTGAAAAGAGGCGGGCAGGCTACACGTTCCTAGCATGGGTATGTTTTGACCTGTATAAGCTGTTAACACTTGCTGTGACGGCGACAATTTTGGCGAACCCAGAAGTTCATAAGTGTCTTTATTTATTAATGTGACAGCGGAACCAGTGTCGAGCTGAAATTGCACAGTCTTATTTTCTATGAAGAGAGTCACAAAAAGTTTTTGCTTGTGGCGCTTGACAGGTGCGCGAATGTGGGCAACGTCTGCTACGGCTTGTTTGATGCGCTTGCGCATGCGCGGGCTGCGTAGTGAAGGAAGCGGCGCAGACTCGGCACACAGCGGATTAACAACAGTGTCACTAGATGACACTACCGCCGGAATGGCATCCGCGCAATGCGAGGCTACTGCACTAAAATTACTTTGAGTAGCTACACCAATTCTACTGTCACTAGCTACACAGTACTGGGCACTATAACAATTAGAAGTTGCAGAAGGCGCTAGGTTCACTACAGGATTGCACTGTACATTGTCATTTTGCTTGTCCTGAACCCTTTTCCGTTGCACAGATTATGCGCTCGACGGCGCTTGCGACGTAGCTCACTACATAGTTTTGCAGTAGCGCCCATCCTATGTCACTGTCAATAACCAAAATTCCCGTTTGTTCTACCCCTCTGCCGGGGTGCCCCAGGGCACCGTCCTTTCGCCCCTCCTCTATCTGTTATATTCAGCAGATATGCCCCGACCTCAGCCTCCTGTCCATCTTCTTCAGTATGCTGATGACACCGCCTTCCTTGCCCTTACCCCATCCCTAGCTCGCTCCCAACATCTCCTTCAGTCCCATCTCTCCGAATTTTCCTCCTGGTGTAACCAGTGGCTCCTTACTGTAAACCCTACAAAATCCCAGGCAATCATCATAGGTCACACTACCCCTTCCTTTCGCCACCGAGACCTGTACCTCACCCTCCATGGTCGCCCCATCCCGCAAACGAAGACCCTCCGCTACCTCGGATTAACCCTAGACAGAGACCTTTCCTGGAACCCTCACCTCAAAACCATATGACAAAAAGCCCTCTCCCACCTAAACCTCTTAAAATGCCTCTCCAGCCGGACATGGGGACTAAATCCTTCCACCATCCTGTATACCTACCATTCCCTCATGCGTCCCGTCCTTTGCTGCTTCCATCCCGCCTGGATATCCGCTCCCCCCTCCTATTATGAATCCCTAAAAATCCTCGAACGCCACGCCCTTTGCCTCGCCTACCGCATCCACCTCCCCTCCCCTACGCGAATCCTCTACGACCTCATCCCATTCCCACACCTGGTCAAATTCCTTCAACACATCCGCCTCAAGTACATCCACCGCAAGATAGAGTCCCATAACCCACTGGTATCTCCTCTCCTCCCGGATCCCGGGCCCCTGCCATGCCTTTACCGCCACATCCCTCCCTCCCTTCACCTCCACACCCTCTACATCCTCTCAGAGGGTGGCTTCCGCCACCTACCTCTCCCTGACGACGTTCTCCAAAACCGTCCCGACATCTATCCTTCCTTCCAACTTTGACCCCTCTCTGTGGATTGCCGCCGCCTCCTCCCTCCCCCTCCCCTCCCACTCCCGTCCCCCGCTTGGCTCACCCCCTCCTTTCTCCGCCTCCCCAGGAGCTCCTTCCGGTTTCTCCCACTTTCCCTTCCCTCACCTCCTTGCCCTTCCCCCGCGCCTTCTCCATCCTCCCCCCCTTCCCCCTGCAGGGCCAGTACAGTGCTGTGTTTTAAGTGTTCAGTGCTTCGTGTGTGTATAGTGTATCATCGCCCAGTGTTTTTTAATGTTGCGTACACCAGTGTTCAGTGTTTTTTTATCTCAATGTCGCCGTCTTTGTCTCGTCGTCTGCAGTGAGTGTTTTTTAGCCACCGTGGCAATGTCTTGTTTTAACGATCGTGTATGTTTCTGTCCACTGTCATAGTTTTTAACTTTCTCCCAAATTTTCATCTTGATATGGTAAAAGCGCCTTTTATCACCTTTCATTTTATTTTCTGTTTTGTCCATTGTTTACGTTCGCTCGGCTGTAGAGCAGCATCATTGGCTGCTGCCAGCCTGCCTTCGGGCATTAAAATTTCAATAAAGGAAAAAAAAAAGCAGAAGAACTGTCTTGCAATTGAGAACCAAGTAAAGCACTGTTCAATTCCACAGCGTCTATGACATTGACAGCATGAACTGTTCGTGCACTTGGCAAAGCACTGATTCTAACGGTACCGTTCTTCCAATTTTTATTTTGCATACACACTGTCTGTACGTGTCCTGATTTGCCACATTGATAACGGGTCGCGTTGCGACTAGGGCACTGTGCACGTTTGTGGCGAGATACACACTGAGGGCAAGACTTACGAACATTTTTCTGAAATGAACGTTGGCGCCCGTTATTCACATTAATTTTTCGAACACAACGGGGCGACCTTTGTGTCGCACTTTTACACTGGCTACTGTTCACTGTCTGTTCAGCACGGCCGGTAGAAAAATAAGAATCACTAGGGCTAGACTGAGCGCTACAGCTAGGAAAGCGTCCGTTACGGCGCACTGAATTAACATTGTGGCTTTGCATTTCTACATCTGCTAAGTCAAAGGTATCATGCGCTTCAATAAGCTGCAGTACACTGTCTAATGAGGGGTCAGACTGTTTCAGAATTGCTGCCCTAATTCTGGGGTCCTGAATGTTCTGTGTGATCGCATCTCTCAACATAACGTCACTATAAGAACGTCCACAAGAGCAAGTAAATTTACATTGGCGCGTTAAGCCCTTCAACTCTGTAATCCACTGATGGTGGGACTGCTCTGGTAACTTTTTCAGTCTGAAAATTCGGTACCATGCCGCAGCTACGAGAACTTTTCTCTCATAATGAGCATTTAGTGCCTCTACTAGTTGTTCAAAGTTGAGATCACGAGGAGATGCGTGGGGGAAAAGTGTCTGCAGTAACACGAAAGTGTTGGTGCCCACCACAGATAATAACAGATGCTTCACTTTCTGACCTGTAATTTGATGAGCCGCGACGAGTTCTTGAAACTGCGCGAAATAGTTGCTCCATTCTTCCTCACGTTTGTTGTACTGGCGAAACGTAGGAAGCGTTGCGGCGGCATGTGTGGGCTGCTGAAGCGGCGGCTGTTGTTGTTGGTTAGCTGGGACACCGCTTGCAGTAGTTGCGTGATTTGCGCCGTCTGTAACTGAATAATTTCCATTAAGTTTGGGTTCGGGGTAGTGGCCATGCTGACCGATTAGGCGCCGCACGTACAAGTAAATTATAACAAAATACAAATGCAAGGTAAATGAGGACGCACTGCAACAAACAAGTCCACAAAACACGTAACTGAAAACGTTCCCCCAAATTCTTATAATAAGGTTGGGTGGGCGGGAGCAATTTTTGTGTGCACGGACTACTGCTGTCTGGCTGCTGCTAGTGGGCTGGTCCAAGGTTTTATCACTCCTCGTCGCCACTTTTGTGTCCCAGCCTCGTCATCGCTTTTGTGTCTTGTTTCCGTCGTAGGTGTCGGTGGCCGAGTAGAATGAGACCGACACAGGAATAAAGGAAGCACGCTTGTGCAGGTACGGAGGTGAGCAGCCAGTGGGACAGCAGAAACTAGAAACACTAGAGTAAATTAGAACGAGATATATATTGCACAGAATTTATACAATACTTAACTTTTACATAGCTCAGTACTGCAGAATGCTGATACATAGTTGAGCTAGAGGCCTGCCTAGTGCCTGTCCGATAGCAAAGTCTTCACTGGTGCCTATCTGATTCCGAAGTGTTCACTTGTTCCTATCTCAGTCCTAAGTGAGCGATGTCATTCAGTGGTGGCCACCAGCGGGATCGCAGCAGAGGGCGCTCGTGGCTGATGTCGTAAGAACGCCGCGCCGTGCGTGCATGGCGGCGCGCTGCAAAAGTAGATGCGGCGCACTTTATACTTATGCGACACCACAAGATAGGTTTACGTTGGCCCCCGACAAATTCAAATTAATGTTGGCTCCAATGTGTAAGGCGCTGCCTAAGCGTTTACACCGGAGTGAAGGGAAGAGAGAACAGCACACTGCAGCAAGGCGAGCATACGCAGTTTATCGCATACAGTAACGCTGAAGCGGAGAGAACGCGAACTTCCTTTGATAGTTCGCCCTGAAACTGACAGCCAGCGGATCACAAGCGAACACCTGCGAATGCGAGCCGAGCGTGACCAAACACCGCGCTCATACCCCTTACACCAGAGCGAATTCTTGTTAGCTGCTTCTCTTTCGCTTGTGTTCGCTTCGGTGTAAACGGGGCTAAATGAATACTATACATTAGAATATTGCCCGAATAAACGAATTCCATTGGCTGCCCTGTACTATCACCTGATTGGCTGATCATATGTAGTGGCCATAGCCAACGCCTGTACACTACGCCACAACACGGATTGTAAAATGAAGAACAAAAACAGATATTCGAAAAAGTCTTTTCGCTATTCTTCGGGTTCGGTCAACCTTCTCGGTACATTTAAAAGCTGTCAGGCATGTAGCTTCCGAAAGAGCATGGTCACTGGTCAGTTCTTATTGTACCTAGCTTAACTGAATTGTATGTAACAGGTGCTGCAATGTGTGATTGAACATTCATCCTTTTTATCTTTCGAAAGAAAAAATTGAATATCTTTTTGCTTATTCTCTACTTGAAACTCTTCTCCTACTCTAAACAATAGGCCTACAGAACAAAAACTTAATCATGCTTTCGAATTGTACCTTTGTGTTTGGAAACGTCTTACAAATTTTCTCTCACCAGGAGTTTACCTTGTGAAGGAAGAGGAGAGAAGAATCTGGGATTCTTAATTATACAATTCAGTGGGTCTTGCGATGACTTAAACCAACGCCCCCTATGTTCACAAATCAGTTAATCATTGTCATATCCACTGCACTAAGTACGAAATTAGTGTTCCAGGATGTAACAAATATTCACGTGTACTATTGTTGATACGAAAACCTATCGACAGTCGACACGCTACGGGACTACCAACATTTTAAATTAGTTAGGCTAACTAAATTTTTATTTATTGAGAAACAAGGAAAATAAATAAGCTATTTTCTATCAACTTACAATTACATCCAGTGACCATTAACGTGTATTTTTATGAATTATGAATGTCTTCTTGTTTTTTTTTTTTTTTTTTTTTTTCTTTCTCTTTGAAATGAACAGTGAGTTAATTGTTTCTCAATTTCTCACAGTGCTCGGGCGGCAGGTAGGGGATAGAATGTGGCGCTATCTGCTAGAGAATTACTGAACGACTTTTCTTTGCACACTGACATGCAGTGTTGCCGGAAAATATTCTTGTCAGCCGACAGCCGAAAATCTGGCAGATTTAGGATATTGCTGTATTTTAATTTAAAAATGAAAATAAAAAAATAAATGGTTTCCTGAAAGGCTACAATTTTTGTAGACTGATCAGGACCAGCTATACTGCACAACACTTCTCTTCGCGCTCTTTCTCTAAAACAGGTCTTAATAACATTAGAGAAAACTAATGTTTGTTTTATAGGTACCATTCAAGCCTACAGAAAGAGTAGTGGCGTAGCAGTGTGACCCCAGGACCTTCAACATTAAACCAGGTCCATTTTCATTTCCCATCTTTGCACAAAATACTTTTTTTCTGGCAGATTCTGAAAGTACATTTAGCCCAAATCCATGCGATGGAGCTGGCAACACTGCTGAAATGTATCCATTTGCTAACGAGAAACAGAAACAAAAAATCGATGCCAGCTGCCGGCCGCGTTGGCCGAGGAGACTAAGGCGCTCCAGTCACGGTCTGCACGGCCACTACGGTCGGAGGTTCGAATCCCCCCTCGGGCATGGATATATGTGCCGTCCTAGTGCGTAAGTAGTTCATAAGTAGTTTGTAAGTTTAGGGACTGATGACCCCGTAGTTAAGTCCCAGAGACTATACAAACATTTGAACATTTTGAATGCCAGCTTTTAGAAATCGTATCAAGGCTTTGAGAACCCAGTGGAATACGCGAAAGAAACGGGTTTACTAAACATGTGCCAAGCAAGCACAGAGGTCAGAGTAGCTATTAGTTGCAGAGCTAGAGGAGTGATGCAATGCACTGGCGGAAGCATATCCAAAGCCAAAACGCAGATCAAGTAAAATTTGGGGCTCAAACGTACAATATTTCCAAATGTTCGTGATCAGATCGATTTAATATCAGTTTGTACTAATTATTTTGGCATTTTTTTGGGTATGCTCAGGTAAGCTGTAGGCCCTATTCACACAGGAATACTCAAGTTTCCGAGAGACTGAGACACTGTGCGATAAAGTTGGACACTGTTTCATTGTTTCGAAACAGGTTACATTTCAGTGTTTCAAAACCGCCATGTTACACGGTTTCGATACCGTCGTGTTTCATTCTGCTTGGTTTCGAATCACATTCACGGTCGATACTGAAAACTGTTTCATCCTGTCGGTTTCACTGTTTCATAACAACGGTGTTTCATATCACACCTCATAGTGGAGCGGTGAGAAGGCTTGACTCTCTGGTCGGGAATTCAGGCCCGATTTCTTTGCAGAGCTACTCCAGTCGAGACGTGTTGATCGGTATGTTTTTAGACGGTGCTCCTACTACCCTCGTTACATTTATTTTTTAAAAAAAAGGGTGTTTTAACTTAAACGTAAATGCGTAATTATGCAATCTTATCTGTCAATATGAACTACTTCATCAAATTTCTCATATTTGTAGATGAAATCTTCATTTAAATAAATTTACAATGAATAGAATGAAGCTGTAGTCATAGTTTTAACTTCGCAGACTATTTGTTTATTACCTATATTACTACAACTAGTATTACTGGTACATAAAAGTTGGTTTGTAATTGCACTTGTCTGCCTTGAGCAAAATACTGTATTTCTATGTTTTACCGCCGATACATGTTTCATTGCCACAGCAGCATCTTCATTTCTTGTCATTACATGTTCAGGTATTCTGTGTTTCTACTTGTTTTGCATTGGAGTACATCCTAAAGAAAAGTCGGCAAAACATTAATTCCAATGTTTGTAAATCTATTGGATCAAACTGCTATGGTCATAAGTTCCTAGACTAACAAACTACTTAAACTTACACTAAGGACAATACACACACACACACTCACACCCGAGAGAGGACTCGAACGTGTCAGGGTTTCATTCATGACTCCTTCTCTTATCCCAACTTTTAGCTGTTTTCAGTATTGCAATTCTTATCATAGTGAAAGGTTTGGGCGCCATTAGAATTCGTTATGCACTTCACGTAATCAGTAATCCCACTGTCTAATGTTATACATATTTAAGAAACTTTCACACAGTTAAAAATTAGGTGTTAAAATTGTAAGAATGAAAGTCCTTGGTCCACTTGAGCTGTTATTTTTATTGGAGTCATGAAGACCCGCACGACCGGTTTCGCTACCTACAGTTGCATCTTCAGGCGCTTTTTACTGTACAAAATGATAACTGTTTTAATAAATGAATGTTTAGAATGAAAATTACATATTAAAAACAAAAAATCCCAACTAGTATGTATGAGAAAGTTACATGCAAATTTTTTTTTTATATATAGAAGCCAGTAGGCTATTGATTGCAATATATATTACTTACAAAGTTTTCCATATTAGTGATTTATGATGGATAACGGGATTAATGGTTAGGTGGTACCGCAAGCACCCCGTTATCCATCTTAAATCACTTACATGGAAAACTTTGTAAGTAATATAAAAAAAATATTTATTGCAATCAATAGCTTACTGGCTCATATATATTTGCATGTAACTTTCTCATACATACTAGTTGGGATTTTTTGTTTTTAATATGTAATTTTCATTCTAAACATTCATTTATTAAAACAATTATCATTTTGTACAGTAAAAAGCGCCTGAAGATGCAACTGTAGGTTGCGAAACCGGTTGTGCGGGTCTACACGATTTCAATAAAAATAACAGCTCAAGTGGACCAAGGACTTTCATTCAGACTCTTACAATTTTAACACCTAATTTTTAACTGTGTGAAAGTTTCTTAAATATGCATAAATATTTTACCTGTGGTTGCCCGTCATACAAAGTTCTTTGTTCTAATGTTATAGCTTATTTCATTTCATTTCTATAGTAAAAGAACCAGCAGTCTGTTAAACATTTTTTCGGAGTCCGACCGTTCATATATTTTCCATACCATGTCTAAATTCTGCACGGTCTGCCACATATTGGTACGTGTAACTTAACATGTCCAAACCTTTATCTACAGCAAGACGTTACCATAAATTAAATAATCTCTCAGTGATCTTTCAGAAGATGACGCTGTCTGTGAGCTATTCCGAGATAACGGCCACTTCTTGCCAATTTTATAGTGATATTGCGCGACTGTTGTCTCAACCGTGATTGTTACATCCTCCATTTCATCCCTTTATTCATTTTCATTGCCGTTTCAGACTCTTTCTTAATCATAATTGACTTCAGTTGTTATTTATATTATTTTTTTTAATTCGTAATTATTCCATGTTTAGGATAGACAATCTCGCAGATTTTTCCAATTTGACCTACACAGACAACAGAGCCGATGTTTCGCTATAATAGC
This sequence comes from Locusta migratoria, assembly GCA_026315105.1. Lineage (NCBI taxonomy): Eukaryota > Metazoa > Arthropoda > Insecta > Orthoptera > Acrididae > Locusta > Locusta migratoria. Next base: position 159,411,461 of record CM048747.1, read on the forward strand.
ATGTGCGCCTTAGACCACGCGGCCATTACGCACGATACAGGAAATCCAGAAGTAATAAAAAGAAATAAAATGCCGCTTAAGATGCTGCAACAGCAACGAATAACGTATGGGTGATGAAAAGAAGAAATACAGTGTTCTGCTCTAGGCAGATCGACCCAATTACAAAATAACTATTGTTAAATCAAACAGAGACCACAGGAGCTTGAAACTCAATATGATTTTACCTAGTTGTTGCACAATTATTGCTGTAATACACTGAAAAAAACCTTAAAGTAATGACTAGTTTTTCCTCTATAGTCGGCTGCTTTACAAAGTTAACGCAATTGAATTGCATATATGGTATTGAAACATGCTGTAATCCATCCTATATAGCCTATTGAAAAAACGCTCAGGAAATTTCATTAGCGTGTGGAATAAATGGTAATCTTCGCCACAATTGTTTACGTTCATGATTTACAGGATGTACAGCACAATTCCTCATCCATAAAACCAACAGCACTTAAGTGCACTACACTGATACAACACATCATCTTCGCTGTTCGACGACTTTTCCTTGACTATGCAGCGAGCGAGCCTCGCCGCCCCGCTATACGCGTGTGCAGCTCCGCTATCATCTTCACTCACAAAGCGCGTAGTTTAAAGGCGACCACACATGTAACAGAATGCTTGACAAGCACGCTTGTGCAAGTGTGCTTGCAGAAGCATGCTTGAGTGTGTGTTGGATAAATTTCACGCCGGACGCGGTGGCCGAGGGAACTGAGGCGCTCTAGTCACGGTATGCACGGCCACTACGGTCGGGGGTTCGAATCCCCCTTCGGGCATGGATATTTGTGCCGTCCTTAGTCGTAGTTAGTTCATAAGTAGTTTGTAAGTTTAGGGACTGATGACCCCGTAGTTAAGTCCCATAGACTATACAAACATTTGAACATTTTTTGATAAATTTCATCAATCATCAAGCTTGTACAAGCAGCATGATGCTGAATAGAATTTCGATTATGCATGCTTGTGCAAGCGTTCAAGAGTATGCGTGCTTGAGTGTGTGTGGACAATACAGATGCTCGTGCAAGCATTTGACAGTCTGAGTGAGGCTGCATCCTTAGCTTTCGATAAGTTTCAATTAGTGCTGTAATAGCAATGTCTGAATTAAGAAACATAAACCACGATCTATTAGAGGAATTTATTAGACACTGTGAAACGCATCCCTGCTTGTGGAATATTAAATGTTAGGACTATCATGATAAAAATAAGAGAGACGCTGCATATGACATACTACTCGCGAAATATCTCACCAAGTGCCTTTGCGAAATAATCTACTGTATATCTATAAATGTGAATGTTCGGTGTACGTTTATCACGTCTGAACCACAATACATGAAAAGCTAAAAATTTGTACAGTTACTAATGGCTACCCGGGGAAGGCTTTAGGCACGGTTTTATGGCGATCGGATACCTATTTATCTATATATATTAATGTGAATGTCTGTTCGGTGTACGCTTATCACGTCCGAACGACAAGACGCAGAGACTTGAATATTTGTACAATTACTAATTTATACCTAAGGAAGGTTTTACGCACGGTTTTATAGCGATCTGATGGATATTTAGTAATTTGAAGAATATAACGCGAAATGCGGAACAATAATGATTCTTTGAAAATTATATTTACTCTTTGAAAATGGTTTTATTGGTTGCATTGTTGCTCGAGGGTTGATAATGATAAAAGGGTGGAGAATATTGGGATGGAAAGTTATCGGTATATATAAAATTCTACGTGTGTGTGTGTTAATATTTCGGTCTGCAGCGGAAACTACATAACGCAAACGAATGGTCTGTGTGTAATTGTTGTCCGAAGTCTCCCGTTGTACACCATAGCAGTTCCATGCCGATAGCTATAAGGGGGTGGAAGATATGGTAGTTGAAAGTCATCAAACTATACAAAAAATTCGGACTGAAGGCCAGCGATGACATCTGCGACTCAATAGCAAGGAGGTTACATACAAGGAAACGTCATGCCACAGACCATGTCTTTGAGCTATGCATGCTACAATGTCTTCAGCTCTTTCATAAGGATAAGCATACGAATAAGGAAATATAAGAATAAATAAATAAAGCAGTGAAAAAGAAATTTCTTTTAATAGATCTTTAAAAAAAATCTATTTGACGTTTCGCGCTTTACATCAAGTGATCCATCTGTGAGATTATTACAATCATTATTGCTGAATTTCGTGATTGGATTCTTCAAAACGAGTGCATTTTTACCTGTGATTTCTTACATATATTCTCTGATAAATGTAACATGTTTTTAGAAAAAAGGAGATGGGCAGAGAGAGAGAGTGGATAGAAAAAGTACCGACTCAAGGTTCGAATAAATAAATAAATACCCGGGCAACGCCGGGTTTTCAGCTAGTAGTTGTAAATTTGTGGTCTTCATAACTTCTTCCTGTGGCGAGAAGTCGCAATGATGCTGTTAGTCTTTCATGTGGCGTTATAGCTTCCCTCATTATTGTATCTTGCTTCTTGATCAAAGACATAATGAGAGACAGAAGATTCAAATACGTATCTCCATTGATCCTGAGATAGTTATCCCAATCCTGAGGACATATCTTCAGTTCATTGAGTAAATTTGTATATGAATACGATTTTCCTTTTCTTAACCACTCTTTACACCCAGTTTTACGTTTTTTTTTCTTTTCTTTTTTTCAACACGATTATAAAAGTTGCCACAACTAGCACATCGTCGTCTGAGCTCAAAATTTTCAGATGTAAATAAACCGTTGATTGTACAAGCAAGCTTGAGCCATGTATGTGTAGCCTGCTTGTCAAGCATGCTGTTACGTGTGTGGCCGCCTTAACGCACCGCTTGACTCTTAACTCTCCGCTCCACTATGTTTTCACCCTAATGCAGGAAGGCGGAACAGATGAAATGTATCGAAAGAGTGATGTTTCCTTTTGCCGAAGCTCGGCAGCACGGATAGACATTCAACTTACTAGTATATTAACAGTTTAAAGTGTGTGTCAAAAACTGCAGCATAAGATTACAAAATCAAGATTCGTTTCTAATGTGACTGTTGTATTTCGAAATGACAGAATGTCTGCTTTATAAACATAAATGAACAATAAAACAACGCTCACTAGTTGCATTGAAATATCCAGTAAAATTGTAGGTTTAACTGTCAATTTATGATAATAATATACAAAACACACGACTAAACCTACAATTCCCTTTTGATAAAATTAGAAACAACATAAAGCCTGAAACGACATATGACAAATCTAATATAATGTGCTTTATTTGACGATTTTCGTTTTTATACTTGCATATTACGAGAGTTTGAACGGCAAATGAAACCGTGAGTTAAAGATATATCCAAATTCGAATGTATTAGACACTGTGAAATGCATCCCTGCTTGAGGAATGTTAAATGTAAGGACTATTATGATAAAAATAAGAGAGACGCTGCATATGACATACTACTCGCGAAATATCTCACCAAGTGTCTTTGAGAAATAATAGTAGTATATTTGAGGTCTTCATAACTTCTTGTGGCGAGAAGTCGCAATGATAAGATAAGGTTTATCTTAGTAAAGTACCCAGCAGTGCACTAATGATGTATAAAAACTTAACCCTTCCCATAATGTTACCTCAATAAATTTTGATACATTATGAATGAAACACATAAGATAACTGTGAAATATTCTGCAAATTTATTGGTTTACGAGCCGGCTTTCGGCTGTTACGCCATCATTAGTTAAACATAACAAGTTTTAGTTTCAAAGATCTTAAGTTGGTAGATATATAACTAACCTGCAGGAAATTATCACAAATAAAGTTGTGGTGTAAATTCATAACATTTATCAAATATGTGACAATATATTAAATTACGACGGTATCCTAAGAAATATAAGATGAAACAACAGAAATTGGTTGAAAAATATTGATCAAAAATTATCATATCTTAAATAGGTCTAATGTCTGGAATCTTGCAAGCATTGTGAATATATGATAAAATTTTAACTGGTTAAATTAAACTTGACAAATTATCTCAAACAGGTCCAATATCTGGAACATGGACACATGTGATAAAGTTGAACGAAACATCTGTAAATATATATTAAAATTTTAATTGGCTAAGTTAAACTATAGTTACTAGTAAAATAAGATATTGCAGTTTATATCACATAAGCAGCCAAAACAGTTGTGATTACACAAGAATTTTGTAACTAGTAAAATAAGGCATTACAATTTATATCTGATAAGCAGCCAAACAGTTGTGATTACACAAGGCTTTTATAACATGCCCGCTCCCCCAAACCCCCATCCTGTGGGCACCATTGGTATACACAATCTGGAGTTGAGCTAACGGTATGAAGCATAACGAAAAGAAGGTAGACTTCTATGCGTTATGCTGGAAGAGTAATGAGAGAGAGAGAGAGAGAGAGAGAGAGAGAGAGAGAGAGAGAGAGAATGGCCATATTACCGTATCAGTAGGAGTAATATTCTAAGTTGTCTTACGAAAAAATCTGATTAAATTAAAATTTCCATTGATCATGGTGTGTTATTTGTTTACACTGTTACATATCGTGCAAGTAGTAAAAGAGAAAAAAAATTGAAGCCGTTGGTTAGAAACGAACCAAGGCACAGTTTTCCTTCATATAGAGAAATAAACTTTAAATAGCACATTTCTGCATATAAGTAGTTGCTAGGTTAGCCCAGGAATGGCTGCCTACTACCACGTGACAAACAACTGACCTATGGTAAGACGCGATTGCCAGCAATACACACATAAAAGGTTGTCGCTACGTTCTATATTCAGTCTATTCAGGGCTTTAGCTCTGCTAACCAGGTCTCCAGTCGCGTGAGTGGTATAGCTGCAGTACATATTTGTCTCTTGCAGCGTTCGTAAGCGAGTTTTTGTGTAACTGTTACTGTGATATCATGGAGAGTATTAATCCTACGCATGTGGTCCAAATATTAGGGTCAAATTGCGACGTGCTGAATATGGAAATGACATATTTAAAGAAACTTGAAACAACTTTTCTACGAAAATTCACGTGGAGGCAAGCAAAAGTGAAAAAATGACTAAAGAACACGTGAAACGTTTTCTAACTTGGGTCCTGGGCGAACATGTAACAAATGAAAAATTCTGTGTGATTCCTGGGCGGGTCATACAGATCTTATCCTTCTAGATGCAAGTTTTTCTAACAAAGATATTGCGCTGAAGATCTTGCCACCGATAACAACAAAATATTGCCAACCCCTTCATGTTTACTTTCTTCCGCAGTATACATCTATATCTACATATATTCTCCGCAATCCACAGTAAGGTGCATAGCGGAGAGTAGACTGTACCACGACTAGGCATTTCATTTCTTATTCCACTCCCAAATAGAACGACGGAAAAAAGAATGTCTACATGCCTCTGTCTCTCTCTCTTTCTCAATCCGAAGATTGGTTGGCAGCATTTCTTCTCCTCCACACTTCTCTGTTCTCGGATAGCCTCTTCATTTCCTGATATGATTCCACTCCTATATCTATTTGAATCTGTTTCAAGTACTGCAATCTGGGTCTTCCTCTGCCTCTTTTTCCTTCTACCATCCCTTCCATAATATTAATTATAAACTCATTGTGCCTATACAGATTACCTATTAACTTGTCTCTTCTCTTCATTATCGTTTTCACAAGTGATCTTTTTTCGCCGATTCTTCTGAGAACTTCTTCGTTTGTCATCTTGGCCTTCCAAGGGATTTTCTGCATCCTCCTCCAACACCACAATTCAAATGCTTCTAGTCTTCTCTATTGTTGAAGGCTAGTTTAGCTTGCGTAATTCTACTTTTTATGTCTTCTGAACTTTTGCCATCCGGTGTGATTTTACTGCCTAAGTATGTGAATACATTAACTTGTTTCAATGGTACGCCATTAATCATAATATCAGTTGTAATTTGCTCGTGGCTGCATACCATGATCGCTGTCTTTTTTGTGTTGATTTTCATGTTATATTTAGCTGGCAGAATCTCATTCATTCTTGATAACGCCTTTTGCAGATTTTCTTCGCTCTCTTCAGTGATGGCCATGTCATCAGCAAACCTTATCATTTTAATTTGTATTCCATTGATATTAATTCCTTCCATAGACTCTTTACATTCCTTAATTCCTTCCTCAATATACAAGTTGAAGAGCACTGGTGATAAATTGCATTCTTGTCATACTCCTTTCTTTATGTGAGCCTCTTGTATTTCACCATGTATATTTATAACCCCTCTTTGATTTTTGTAGAGTTCATGTACTGTCCGTCTGTGTCTGAAATCTAGACCAACATTAGTCACAGTTTCCATCAGAACATTCCAATTCACGTTATCAAAGGCTTTTTCCAAGTCCACGAAGGCAATGAACAGTGGTCTCTTTAGGTCCAGCATTTTATTCATGATTTGTCTTAACATTGGGATAGCTTCTCTTGTTCCTCTATTCCGTTGAAATTCAAATTGATCTTCATCCAGATTCTGCTCAATTTTACTTATTATTCGGTTATATATTATTTTTGTTAGTATTTTTGACATATGTGATATTAGGCTCAAGGTACGATGTTCTTCACATTTTATAGTGCCTGGTTTCTTTGGTATAGGAATTATGATAGTCTTTTTAAAATCTTCTGGTATTTCTCCAGTTTCATACATATCTTGGATTAGTTTGAAGATATAGTTATGTGTTTCGTCATCCAATCCTCGTATCATTTCTCCAGTTAATGCGACACATCCTGGTGCTTTGTTATTCTTTAGTTCTCTCACAGCCTTTAGGTATTCTTCTTTTGTTAATGAGGGACCTAACTGATCTTTTGTGACATTTTCTTCATTTTCAAGATTACGTATCTCATCTGGATCTTCGTATGCCTCTGTAGGAGTCCTAATTTCTGATATCTTTGTTATCTTTAAGCGAAATGTAAGTAGGCGGTAGCGAGATCATTCTTTAGTCAGCCCCAAATTCCGGCCCACTAAATTTCGTCAACAGAATTTCTCGAAAAAAAAAAAAAAGAAAGAAAAAAGAAAAAAAGAAATAACTGGGTCGCCGTGCTGCGGTGTGCGCGGCCTTTCGCCGTCGGGGGTTTCGTCCATCCTCGGGCATGGGTGTTTGTGTTGTCCTTAGGTTAGTTTAGCTTAGTTTAAGCTACAGACTAATAACCACGCAGTTGAGTCCGATAGATTTACAAACATTTGAACATTTAGAAACCTACCAGTAATTAACCTAGCTGCTCGCCTCTGAACTGCTTTCATGTCTTCCATTAAACTGATCTGCTGCGGGTCCCAAACACTTGAGCAATATTCAAGACGTGGTCGTACAAGCGGTTTACGTGGTGTCGCACAAGTCTAAAGTGCGCGCCACGTAATTTCGCCGCGCGCCGCCATGCACGCACGGCGCGGCGTTCTTGCGACATCGCCCACGAGCGCCCTCTGCTGTAACTCCGCTCGTGGCCACCACTGAACTGCATCGTTCACTTGGGAATCAGATAGGCACCAGTTAAGACTTGGCTATCGGATAGGCACTAGGAATCATCAGTAGGCAGATCTCTATCTAAACTATGTATCAACATTCTACTAGTCTGCTGCTCTCTAAGTTACGTATTCCATTATTTCTTCGAAATATGTCTTGTTCTAATTTAGCCTAGTGTTTCTAGTTTCTGCTGTCCCATTGGCTGGTCATGTCCGTTCCTGCACACGCGTGCATCCTACCTCCTGTGTCGGTCTCTCTCTCTTTACTCGGCCACCGACACCCAGGACAACCTGTGGAAACGAGCCACAAAAGTGGCGACGATGATGGGATACAAAAGTTTATACGCGGTCTCCTTTGCAAATGACGTACATCTTCCCAAAATATAAACCGAAGTCCGCTGTCCGCCTTACACACAACTCTCCTTACATGTGCGTTCCATTTCATATCGCTCTGCAATGTTACGCCTAGATAGAGATGCGACTGTACCATAAGCTCTCTACTAAAACTGTATTCGAACATTATGGAATTGTTTTTCCTACTAATGTGCTTAACCTTACATTTTTTACATTTAGAGATAGCTTCCATTCTTCAAATCAACTAGAAATTTTGACTAAGTCATCCTGTATGCTATTACAGTCAATTAATGACAACACCCTCCCACACACCACAGCATCATCAGCAAACGGCCGCAAATTACAAGTTACTCTGTCTATCAGATCATTTATATAGATAAAAAATAATAGCGGTTCTATCACACTCCCCTCATATAAACTCTACATCAGAAAGAGTACTAATTTTGTAAGATTACAAGGTGCCAACCATAAATGAAGGTACATGATCGTTAATTTCATCGTGAAACTTCACTCTTTGATTTAGAATTAATTTCTGCACCTACGCATAAGTCTATATTACAACATGCTTGGTGAAAGCCAGGGTATGTCATTGACATACCAACAGCATCATTTGATGTAATTATTGTGGCTTTTGACACTGGACTGCGTGAATGGAAAGTGATTTGAAATGCGATAACGTGGCTTTAGTGCTGTGTGCATATTGTACTCTCCCACTCTCTTTTAACCTCTTCATCGAAATCCTGCATCTGTACTTAACGGATTAATACACTCTTGGCCATTAAAATTTCTACACCACGAAGATGACGTGCTACAGACGCGAAATTTAACCGACAGAAAGAAGATGCTGTGATATGCAAGTGATTAGCTTTTCAGAGCATTCACACATGGTTGGTACCGGTGGCGACACCTACAACGTGCTGACACGAGGAAAGTTTCCAACCGATTTCTCATACACAAACAGCAGTTGACCGGCGTTGCCTGGTGAAACGCTGTTGTGATGCCCCGTGTAAGGAGGAGAAATGCGTACCATCACGTTTCCGACTTTAATAAATGTCGGATTGTAGCCTATCGCGATTACGGTTTATCGTATTGCGACATTGCTGCTCGCGTTGGTTGCGATCTAATGACTGTTAGCAGAATATGGAATCGGTGGGTTCAGGAGAACAATACGGAACGCCGAGCTGGATCCCAAAGGCGTAGTATCACTAGCATTCGAGATGACAGTCATCTTATCCGCATGGCTGTAACAGATCGTGCAGCCACGTCTCGATCCCTGAGTCGACAGATGGGGACGTTTGCAAGACAACAACCATCTGAACGAACAGTTCGACGATGTTTGCAGCAGCATGGTGCATCAGCTTGGCTACCATGACTGCGCCGGTCGCGGTAGCCGAGGGGATTGAGGCGCTCCAGTCACGGTCTGCACGGCCACTACGGTCGGGGGTTCGAATCCCCCCTCGGGCATGGATACTTGTGCCGTCCTTAGTTCTAAGTAGTTTGTAAGTTTAGGGACTGATGACCCCGTAGCTAAGTCCCATAGACTCTGCAAACATTTGAACATTTTTTTGCTACCATGACTGCAGTTACCCTTGACGCTGCATCACAGACAGGAGCGCCTGCGATAGTGTACGCAATGACGAACCTGGGTGCACGAATGGCAAAAGTAATTATTTCGGATGAATCCAGGTTCTGTTTACAGCATCATGATGGTGGCTTCCGTGTTTGGCGACATCGCAGGGAACGCACATTGGAAGCGTGTATTCGGCACCAATGTGATGGTGTGGGGTGCCATTGGTTACACGTCTCGATCACCTCTTGTTCGCATCGACGGCACTTTGAACAGTGGCCGTTACATTTCAGATGTGTTACGACCCGTGGCTCTTCATTCGATCCCTGCGAAACCCTACATTTCATCAGGATAATGCACGACCGCATATTGCGGGTCCTGTACCGGCCTTTCTGGATACGGAAAATGTTCGACTGCTGCCCTGGCCAGCACATTCTCCAGATCTCTCACCATTTGAAAACGTCTCGTCAATGGTGGCCGAGTAACTGGGTCGTCACAATACTTCAGTCACTACTCTTGATGAACTGTGGTATCGTCTTGAAGCTGCATGGGCAGCTGCACCTGTACACGCCATCCAAGCTCTGTTTTACACAATGCCCAGGCGTATCAAGGCCGTTATTACGGCCAGAGGTGGTTGTTCTGGGTACTGATTTCTCAGGATCTATGCACCCAAATTGCGTGAAAATGTAATCACATGTCAGTTCTAGTATAATATATTTGTCCAATGACTACCCGTTTATCATTTGCATTTCTTCTGGGTATAGCAATTATAATGGCCAGTAGTGTATAAGCACTTCCAGGTGTGTGGTACTGCTGCAGATGTCTATCAGTAGGTGGCAGCACAGTGCACCTCTTTTTAAAAACATATTTTCAATTAATTGTTGAAGTAGGGGAACGAAGAAGGAATAGGAAGGAAAGGAATGACAGTGGCTGCTTTACAGAATTAAAATGAAACACTGGCGACAAGTGAAAATGTAAGCCGGGCCGGGAATCGACCCCGGGTCTCCCGCTTTGGGTCGGCGGTCGCCTTAATCCCCCATCCCCCTTTTTTAAGAAAAGAATCTGGTAGATGTATAGTTCGCGCTCGGTGATTCAGTTCGTTCTTTGTTGTTGGTTGAATAATTGGCTCAGCTTTTGTATTGCAGAGGGCATTTAGTCCCCTGAGCCATGGCGGCCGGCCCACTTGAGTACCCGTGCTCGCCTTTCCTCCGTCTTAAACTTCCACGCTGTGGGTGTAGCGCCCCTTCTGTCCATGCCGTCTTAATCTCGCCACTACGGATTCCCGTGCGAGGTCAAACGTATGACCGCATCTGCGGGGAAGTAACTGAAGCTAACGCCGCCTTCGCGTGTGAATACTTATTATAGAGATGTGGTGTCTGTGCTTCCGGACATGTACTTTGCAAAACTTCAAAGTCGATTTTTTTTCGAGAATTTTTAGGTTGCGTCGAGTGGCTTTGGCTGATTGTGAAAGTTCTAATCTTTACGCATCGTAAATATAAAAAAATTCTGAAATCCGATAGATACATATCCGAAAGAACAGACACCACACCAACATAATAAGAAAAACTATGTTTTTTGGGGTGTCCGTATACTTTTGGTCACATAGTGTACATCTTGTTATCGTGCCGGCCGCGGTGGCCGAGGAGACTGAGGCGCTTCAGTCACGGTCTGCACGGCCACTACGGTTGGGGGTTCGAATCCCCCCTCGGGCATGGATATTTATGCCGTCCTAGTTCATAAGTAGTTTGTAAGTTTAGGAACTGATCACCCCGTAGTTAAGTCCCATAAGCTTTACAAACATTTGAACATTTCATTTTGTTATCGTGTAAGGAAAGAAAATATTTGTTGGTAATATATTTTGGGTGAAAGGTGTTTATTTTATTGAAGAAAAGTGTGAGTGGAGGTATAAAAAAATTGTTTTACGTGTTATTAACTGTGGTGGCTGATGTTGTGATGTTTGAGCAACATAACAAGCCTGACCTTAATTTCGTGGTTGGTTACGTTAAACTCGTGATTAATGCAAGTGGTGTAGTTAAATTTTGAAAATATTTAGAAAGACAATTAGTGTAATTAACAAATAATATGGCCCTATCTGACAAACTTTTCAAAAGATCACTCACCTTTCCTTTCCTTAGAAAATCTCCTACAGAGACTGTGCACACACAGATAGCAGAAATTAACTTACTCAGTCTGTGCAATGCGTACGACTCAATTAGTACGCTAATGGTAATGATAATTTAGAGAATTATGAATAGTAGGATTTTTAACATCAAGTGATTGGCAAATGGGTGCAGTCCAACCACTATAGTCAGTATCTAATAAAAATTAATTCACTCAAGCAAATAGGAAATTGAAGTAAATCAGTCTTAATGGATGCTATGCATACGACATTAGTACGAGTTTGGTTCTTTATAGGATAGATGTGGCGGTGGCTTCTATTGTTGAACTCAGTGCAAAACGAAATGGAAAAATTATTCATTAATTCAACTGTCTGTTATCTTCTACCATCAATTTTAGTAAAATTTTCTCAAGTGAAATTTTTATCACAGTCTTTAATAATTAATGACACTCACTTGATTGTAAAATTGTGTAGTAATATTATTCATGCATTATTGAGGATTGTCATAGTAATCATGTGTGGTTAATTAGTTGTTCAAATAAGGTAGCAAAAGTACTGTCTAATGTTTCTGTATTTAAACAAAATTTAAACATGCATGCTCAGTAAATTACAACCAACAGCATTTAACTTATCTTATTTATCAGTCCAGCGACGTGGTACTCTGCAGTCATATAAATGATTCACAAATTCATACAGAAATCATTTTGATGGTGGCTCCTCCTTTGGCAGATTGCTAGCAGTTCGCCGTGATGCCTCGCGAATTGCGTAATTAATCGCGACCGTTAGCGTCCGCGATGACGCTACCGCGTTTCGGACGTCTGGGACGGTTACCGAACACGTAACGAGTTTCTGCCTCAGCTGAACCAACGAATAAATGTTTCATTAAAATCAATTCTTGCTTCACTTATGTTCACTGGTTTCACATCAACTTTCATATCGTTGCACTTATAACAAATTATAACTTTCACTTTGTTCAACTTTTTCACTTATATTGTTTGGACACTCCGCGGACCGCGTACGAACGTCTAATCTACGTCACGGGGCGGCAGATACTGCTGCTTGCCTGCTTTCCCACAGGCGAGCGTTGCTACACGATGAAGTCTCTGACCTGAGGAGCCATATCGATAACTGTTCACAGAGAACTATTTTACATTGACAAATTAAACATAAAAAGTAATCACTGTCATATAGAAAACTACAAAGTACAAATAAAATAAAATAATATATACATAAACAGTTACAATACAGATAACAAATAAATGACAGAAAATATTCACAGTTAAGTTACGTACATACATTGTGCACCACGATAATTAATTAAGTCACATAAGAAGTTAATTACTACATATTCACTATAAACAGGTTCAAACGAATAATATGTTCAAAATGAAGCTCATTCCTCGTTATAATGTAAGGCTTACCTTAAGGATTATCTTACAATCGGAGCTATCATTGTAGTGAACAGCAGCTCCGATAACAAGATTTTTGTGCCAGCAGTGGGACTAAGTTTACATTATATTTTGAAAATATATGACGATGCAATGCTGATGTAACGTTTATTACGGTATGTTGAAAGAAAAAAAACCTGATCTGAAGATGGTCATAACTAAATGAAACCGGTTGTCTAATGACTAAATATTGTGATCATCGATGTGAATGAAGAAAATCGAAAACGAATCTCAGAATTATTCGTTGAGAATGCCAAAACACATTGGCATCATCTTAACCAGCTGACAAAATGTTCTTTTACTTTTTCTGTGCACTTTAAGTAGCCTTTGTTTTGACTGCTGTTTTGATTATTTTACGTAACGCTGGATCCAGGTTTCAATAACATTCACAAAACGGTGTAAGAAGTCTTACGGATTACGTTGAAACATCACCGGACGCTGTGTTGAAATGTTGTGCCGGATGCACTTTTGGTCTTCCCTGAATAATCGTTGCATGCAAGTCGCGTACAACTTTTTCGTAACCACTTCTCCTATCCGTCCAGGATATAATGAACTCGCTCACTTGAAGTGTCTACTGTCTCAGCAGTCTCAAGAATTTTTGTTAGACGGCTTCGCATCACCATCTGAAGGATTTTGTCAGTGGTTTCCTTAATGCGATGACCAGCGCACGTTTCGACTTCGGTGCTTGTCCGAACACGTTTCAATACAGTAATCCAAAAGTAAGTAGTCTTCAATGACGGTGCGGAGTTCACACGAATCCAAATGGAATGGAAAACACCAAATACTGACGAGTGAAGTTTTGAAGGGGAGGAGCTAAGAGACAGTTGACACCCCAAATTGCGTAATCACGGACAAGGGCGACGGTCAAAGGTTTAAGCGATCAGTGGAAGGTTTCGTCTCTTCCTAATATTTCCTTTACTAAGAATAGTTATAGTTAAAATGGGGCTCATAGTTGTCGATGTAGATTGTAACTTTTGTAGTTGTTAGGTAAAGCTGAGATATTTTTACATTGCAGAAAAAATAGTAAGTCGTTTATTACAGAGACATTGTCAGTTGTTTTTGGCTAGAAGTAGATGCTGCCCACTTGCTCGCAGTTAGGGGCAGTCACTGGGGCCTATATGGGGAGACTTGATAAGAGATGAGATTAAGAAGCTGATTATTGAGTAAATAAATTTATTGCAGGTAAGTAACTGGAAGTAAAAGAAATTGTTAAATTGAAGTGTTAAGAGGTGTTCAGGTGTTCGAAAATAGAGTGTGCAGGAATTCGGGCCCATATCTCTGGTTCTACTGAACGCAGAGATCAGCGGTGATGTATTTTAGATAGTACTTGGTACAGTGATCATTTCTATACCCATGGGAAGACTGCAACTACTGTAGCTAACTAACAGCACGGTCAAAATCTAAAAGTATACGCATCCCGCAGTGCAATGCAGCAAGTTCGAGAAAGTCGTTTAGTTTTTGTAGTTTATGGTGGTCGAAGATGAGTTTTCTAGACTTATAAAAGCATCATTTGTTCATGGGCGTTTCCTGAGAAAATTATGATTGTTGCATGTCAAAACTACGAATGGTGAGGATGGCCACTTCTGCACTTTCTAATCAATGCAAATCCTCGAAATTTTTGTCATATGTTCTTAATCTTAAAAGAGCAACTGAACGTAATAGGCATTGAACATTAACAAGAGCGAAACAAAGGTAATGGATTGCAGTCTAAGAAAATAAGGCGATGCTGAAGGAATTAGACTGGGCAACGAAACAACAAAGCTGGTAGATGAGTTTTGTTACTTGGGCAGTATATATACGGTCGCAGTACAGATGTTATAAAATGCAGAATAGCAATGGGAAGAAAAGCATTTTTGAAAAAGAGAAATTTGTTAACATCGAATAATAATTTAAGTGTAAGGAAGTCTTTTCTGAAGGCATTTCTGTAGAGTGTTGCTTTCTATGGAAGTGAAACATGTACGATAAATAGCTCAGACATGAAGAGGACAGAGGCTTTTGAAATGTGGTGATACAGAAGAATGCTGAAATTTAAGTGGATAGATAACGTAACTAATGAGAACGTACTGAACAGAATTGGAGAGAAAAGGAATTTCTGGCTGACGTTGACGAAAAGAAGGGATCGATTGGTAGGTCACATTCTTAGACATCAAGAACTCGTGAATTTAGCGTTGGAGAGAAGAGTGTGGGGTAGAAATCGCAGATAGAGGCCAAGAGACGAGTATAGTCAGCAGGTTCAAATAAATGTGGGTTTCCGTTCTTGTGTGGAGATTAAGAGGTTTGTTCATAATAGAGTAGGGGCGGGAGCTGCATTAAACCAGTCTCCGGACTGAAGACCGAAACAACAACAATAACCGTAGCAAATAGACCACATTTTAACTGTAAATGCTATAGACATTTACCTAGAAATACGATACATCCGTTATCAAAATACACCCTAAAAACGATGTTTGGGTACCAAAAATGCCAGTTGTGCTGAAATACAACATGTGCAGTAGCACATGAATGTGTGCTTCTGGGAAGATAAATTCGGCACTAGGGCCCGTCATCTGAGTAGCGCGTTTCCCCGACGTTACACACAAGGAATACTACTGCTTCAGGAAATTTAAGAGTCGTGAGCTCAGAGACTGTATTAGTATACTTCTGCATCAGTATCACTGTAAATGCCCCCGAATGTCTTTGGTGCAGGCAAGAGTTCTGCTGGGATGTGATTGGCACTTACGTTGAACGCAATATATGACACTATAAACAACAAGAATACTGTAATTATTTCATAGAAATTTATACCTAACTAGATGACCCGGTGAACTTCGTATCACTTACCTCTTAATATAAACCATATTAATTTAAAATCACATGTATTTTACACCCAGTAGCTGTATAAAGGTATCATCAGATAGTCTAAGTACGGGCTTGGTAGTGGGCGGAAAGAGTGGGAAAATCACGCACACATGTCCAGGATAATGTTCACGTCACATTCGTGGAAGTTCAGGGAAGGTTTAAACGGTGATAAAATACGGAAAAATTTAGATTTAAAACATATAAAATAATGACTTGGTTGTTGTGTTATCTAGTCAACCCGGCAATGCTTTGCAATGGCTAATATGTATGTACTGTTGCTTTGAACGTCAACTGTGCAAAATTTTAGCGCAATCAGATGAATGGTATTGACATTTAATAGAAAAATCTCTTTCTATTTTTTCTGAATTTTCCGGGAAACTTTTCCACATTTTTATTTCATAAGAACGTCAAATATGCAAAATTTTGTCGGAATCAGACGAATATCCCATAGAAAAAAGCTCTTTCAGTTTCTCGCGAATTTTCAAAATTTCCGGGTAACTTTCCCAAATGTTTAGTTCATAAGAACGTTCATCTTTCGTTTAACGTCAAATGATCAAAATTTTATCGCAATCGAATGAACGGTTCTCAACTTATAGTCTTGAGTACATTTACAAACACAATGAAAAAGAAACTTCGAATTTTGCGACTTCCCTTTTTAACTGTCCCTATTTTTAGTGAAAACTTTTCCAAGACCATAATGAACAAAACAAAGAAAAGAATTACCCCTCTCCGTCGTGCGAATAGTCAGTTACAGTGCTGAATTCAATCAAAAACTCATTGAAAAACGCACTTTTTGTTTTTCTCAAGTTTTCCAATCTTCCGGTAGATTTTACAAAAAATTTATTTCATACAAACCTTGTCCTGTCAAGCCGTACTCAAGTGATGCTCTTACAACCATGTGACAATTCATTTTTATTCATAGAAAAAAATCGCTTTCGGATTTTCCTAAATTTTCCTACTTTCCAGGTGACTTTTCCAAATTTTTATTTGATGCGAACCTTCCTCTTGCTTTCAACATGAAATGTACAAAATTTTATCGCAATTGGACGAACGGTATTGATAGCTCACTGGTAAAAGCTGTTTCAGTTTTTCCCGATTTTTCTCTTTTCCGGACAACGTTTCCATATTTTATCACCGTTTAAACCTTCCCTGGACTTACACGAATATTTCAAGGCTAAAATCGGTTCAGCCATTCTCGAGTTTTAGCGAGACTAACGAACAGCAATTCATTTATAATATATAGAAGATTTTTGGATATCCGTAATAAAAATTAACTTTTTCTGGCTCCAAACTACACTTGGACAAGATGGCCGTAGAATTCTGCTGCATATAAGATAAACATCTAATTGCTCCACGTAGCAATAAATATCAGCAGGGCTATCTTACGCTAGCTCATCGACGTAGATGGCTGCAATCAGAGTAAAGTCATTAGTCGGAAAAGGCTAATGCCAAAGAGATTAAGAGCCGTTTCAAGTGGCTTGCGCAATGCACGCGACAGGAGAAATTCAAGGATGTCACTAGGTGATCAAGGTGAAACAACAGCCGAGCCGGCGCGATCACTAGCTTAGTGGCTGCCCGATATGAGGAACTGGGCGGACATGTTGAATAAGATTCGAGCAGTGCTTAAAATATACAGGGACGGACAACTTAATATCCTGCAAAGGGTCCAAACCATCAGACTTACGATTGCCAGCACATTTAGCTATCTCGCACAGATACTGCCAGCCCCGCCTCCTGTCGTTGCTAGCATTCAGAAAGCCTTTTGCTGGTTTGTCATGAGGAACAATATTTTCAAGGTCGACTTCGAGACTTTGGTCTTGCCACTTACGAAGGGAGGTCTCAACTTGATTGATGCGAGAGTGCAGAGTACAGTATTACTAATCAATCGCTCCCGGAAGACTATCGAGGCTCCTCAGGACAGCACTACCAAGATCTTGTTCGCTATATGGAGCCCAGGCCAACTTGAACCTCCCGTTAATACATCGACAATTCCTCCCACCTTTCTTTACATACAACAGTACTGCTTGAATTTCAGCTATGTTTATAAAGGCTGTTCGTCCCATTCGAGAACCACAAGGCTAACGAACAAGGCAGTCTATGTATTCTTAACAATAACTACAAACCGAAACCCTTTGGAACGGAAATGGCTGAATCACAGTTGGAACATTATCTGGAGAAATATTTTTAGCTACCTTCTCCCCAGCGCGATTCAATCAGTGTGGTATATGGTCGCAAATGACAAGATATCAACAAATGACAAGCTACACAAAATACATCTCGCAAATCAGCCGACCTGTGGTACATGTGGCTTTGTGGGTACTTTAATTCACCGCCTCACCTGCGGGCCTGCGAAACAAGTCACCGACCTTCTGTGCAGAAGATTGGCCATCATAGATCGTACCACTGCAACGCACATTGATAAGACCGAACTTCTGTGGCCGCAGAAGTTACGCTACCTCAGAAGCAAGAACAACGCAGCGACCTGGATGCTAGGCCATACCATTGGCTATCTAATTCAAAATCGTGTCACCAATTATACCGACTACTGTACCTATATTGAAATTGAAAATTTTAAAATTAAATCTGACTCGGACTAACATAAGAAATATGGAAACATGTTGGACATTATGATATCCCGAATCTGACGGCCTGTATAAGCAATGAAGGTATTCAGTAAGCTCCGAATGAACGGACACACAGAAGAATGAAATCTTTAGTTAAAGCATTTTATATATTTTCTTATGTTTTTCTTTTCTTTCCTTGGAAAAGGGTATGGCAGGTAGATATTCATATTTACCTTCTTTCGTTCACTTTGGTTTCACATTTTATTTAGAATAGAAAGTTGTTCAGACGTATTATGATTTTCCAATATGTCTAATGGCGATTAAGCCGGCCGAAGAAGGCACTCATGGCGTGAGTAAGGAAGGGCTGAAGGGGAGGTAGGAGGCCCATTAAAAAAAAAATAATAACAAAAAAATATGGCGCAGTGGGCAGTGCCCCAGCGGCCGGCCAATCGGCTAGCGATCGCGCCGGCTCGGAACTACCTTGCTTACGTGGCATGACGACTGCGGTGGGGCCTGTCTTTCTCGTAGGCCTCGGGCTGCCAGGTTATGACGTCATGCAAACTACCTGCCAGGTGTCGCAGCTCTGGGCTACGGCCAGACTGCCAACGCCTGAGGCAGAGGCTGGCCCAATCGCTGACACACCGAAATTACGAAATACGTAAAACAAACATCTATCCAAGTACTCAGTGGCGATTTTACGTTCAGTGTCTCTTACCGATTCGCTAACTTGTTAATCACATTATTAGGTACTTCCACAAGTTATTGCGTATCGTACTGTTCTGTCCCTTTATGGCCGGCCGCGGTGGCCGAGGGGACTGAGGCGCTCCAGTCGCGGTCTGCACGGCCACTACGGTCGGGGGTTCAAATCCCCCCTCGTGCATGGATATTTGTGCCATCCTAGTTCGTAAGTAGTTCATAAGTTTAGGGACTGATGACCCCATAGTTAAGTCCCATAAGCTTAACAAACATTTGAACATTTTGTCCCTTTATGGAAATGGAAGAGCCGTAGAGCTTGTGTCATGTAATAATAATAATAATAGTAATAATAATAATAATAATTGCATGTGGCTCAGTGGCCTTGCGTAAATCTGATAAAGCAATAGTAATAAATAGCATCTTATCGTACACTGCACGCCAACTCCTGTAAAGTTTTGTGTCCACTAGCATTTAGCAAGTAACAGCAAGCACTTGCTGAGTTGTTTACATTAGATCAAAAATTTGTGGAAGTTTACTGCTGCAAGTCGCTTGGGCAAGTTAATTTCACTAACTTGCCGCAAGTACTTGCAGAATGATATAAGACGAAAAAAGCAATGTGTGAGTGAAGAAATGGATAGAGAAGCACACATACGGAAATTATCAAAAAACGCAATTTAATGAACTAAAATCAGAGCTTTTCTCCCAGATTAAAAACTTTCGTAGATTATACTACCAGTATGCAAGTTCCGAAAATCTCCTGTCTGTCGTAGAATTAAATATTTCAAAATACGATACAGAAATGATGCAAGCTGTGTCGCTAAGAGTTCGCCTTTTAAGTAGTCTTCGAATAATGCAAGCCATATTCATGTTTACGCTAAGATTTAAATAATCAACTAAAATTGAAAGACGTCTGCACGACTCTACTCCCATTTTACTTCTCCTTCTCATGAAGTATAGTAATCGATATATTCCATTCGAACATGCTTGGCGGACGTTGGCCATTTATATACGTTTATTTGTGACAATAGAAGTCTCAAAAATCATATTAGGAGCCCCTCCTCCCTCCTGGGTTCTTCACTGCTTGTACATCTGTGTTCGCACCATTCTCGTTTCCAATTATGAAGTTTTCGTATGGAACACAGCAAACTTCCGCGAGTGTGACAAATATTTCCATTAACAGGCGGGTTTTAACAAACTGTTTCCACTAAATTGCGAAAGCTACTTGTAGTTGACAAAACGTGCAGAATTCGACTTGGTGGTGGTGTTCTACGTCAAACAACTTGCAGAAGTAACTTCTGTATGCGGGTTGTGGAATTTTATTAGTTAGTGGACACAAGACTTACACTAAAGAACTCGTCAATTCTAGACATGGGATCATTTCTAAGCTGCCGTTGTAAACTAGCTTGAGAATTACGTGTCCTTTTATTCTAGACTCAATAATATGCATTATTTATACAGGTGTACGGTCATCTCAGAAACTGGAAATATTCTGAGACAATGCGAAGGGAGAGGAAAGCTGAGGAATAATACATTTAATTTTGATTAACTTCTCACCGATTTATTTGCACTTTTACAAATGTTATTTATACTGAATGAATACACTAAACAAAGTCCAGACCAGGCGTAAGCCGCGGTGGAGTAGTCGAGCGGTCTAAAGCGTCTCGCTGCGGACCGCGCGGTTGCTCGCCGTGGAGGTTCAAGTCCTTCCTGGGGCATCGGTGTGTGTGTTGTCCTTAGGTTAGGTTAGTTTAAGTAGTTTGTAAGCTACGGACTGATGACCACGCAATTGGTCCGATAAAATTACAAGCATTTGAACCAGACGTAACTAATTTTCACATGTTAATAGTGTTGAGTTGTCGCGTGGGTTCATGTAGGATTAGGGAGAGGACCAGAGGGGAGAGACTCGTCAAGAACGTTGCGCTTGCGCGCTTTTTCTCGCTGTACACCGCACATTGAGACCGCGCCAAGAAATAATTATAAAACAAATTTTATGTATAGAATTCAAAATGTTCAAATGTATGAAGCTTAAGGGACTTAACTGCGGGGTCATCAGTCCCTAAACTTACAAACTACTTATGAACTAACTTGTACAAAAGATGGCACAAACATTCATGCCCGAGGAGGAATTCGAACCCCTGACGGGGGAACCGTTTCGCACATCGTAGCTTGGTGCCTCAACGCGCTCGGCCGCTCCGCCGCGGCTGTATACAATTGTGTAAACATCACTATATAATAATATTTTATTGTTGAACTGTTTAATCTTTTCTTTAAAAAAAATATTCGTTGCGACAATTCCCTCCCCCCCCCCATCTTTTTTTTCCGGAGGGCTAGGTGGGTGGGGCACGGTTCCCCCTGTCCCCGGGTATGGGCGCCCTTGAGGCACTGCATCTTCACGTCGGATATGCCTGTTTTCAAAATTTTCATCATTCCCCCTTAACAAACCCCCGAGGACGGATGGCAGTGGACGTCTTCACGTTCAGTCACTCAATTACTTATTGACAATAAGTATTTAACAGCTCCAAACGGATTGTGACTGAAAGACCACTGAGCTACTTTATTAATGTCACTACTATCCTTTGCGATTAGAGAAGCCGATTCACAACTGCAGAAGTTGTTAATTTCATACCGGCTTAAAGTTAATTTCAATTTCTCTGGCGCGTCAGTACAACAGTGTACTAGTCTCTAGATCGTTTTCAAATCATAAGTTATCGCACACGGAACAAGCAAAAGCAAACCACTTATCATAGAACCGCTAACTGTTACGTCATCGATTACGTAATTTCCGCCACTTTTTTTAAGTTCGTACAATTTTTTTACTGACTCCTAGAGCACAGACATCTCCATGTAAAAATAAATAAATAGTCAGTGCCTCACTTTTCATCTGCACTTAAGACATCTGAATTGTATAACCTATAGACTGTGCCATTTGGATCAAAATTCAGGAGAACTGCACCAATGCCATACTGAGACATGTCGGTCTCGGCCAGGATTAACGTCTTACCCAAATGTAAAAGCGTCAAACAGGGAGTAAGGTAGAAACACTTATTGAGGAATTGGAAAGCTCTTTGACAGTCCAAAGGCAACACAAACTTGATGCCATAGCAGATGTGTATGGCCTGAGGAATAAACTTATCATTATAAGAAAACTTGCCCAAAAGGCACTGGAGCTTCTTCAAGTTGGGGTTCAAAGGTGACTCTTGCTAGAGAGCCCCAAACTATTCTGTACTTGTTGTTGCCAGTGCTAAGAAACCAAAGGAAATGTGATGTTGAACGCTGACCTTCCTGTCGATGTGTCCCACAGCCGCCTCGAAAATGAGCAGGAACTGTAAAGGAGGGCCGGACTGCTGCTGCTTGCCGGTGGTGCGCTCTAGAAGCTCTCCGCGAAACAGCAGCCGTGCAACGCCCTTTTTCTCTCCCTCTTCCTCCTTCAATGGGCCCAGCGAACTAATATCGTCTTCTATCTGTAGGGAATACACAAAACAAGTCATATGCTTTGTTACAGGAAAATCTGGTAATGTGTAAGCACCCCTTAGTAAGTAATTGGAAATATCACTCGAGCAAGAATTCGTGGCCTGTGCGCAGAAACGCATTCTAGAGTTGTGCGCATGGTGAGTCCATTCCTTTGTTTCTAAGGGGGGGGGGGGGTAGGCTCAGTTCCATTTTACCTGCTGGGCCGTACGCTTCATCTGTTCCCGCCGGCAGTAGGCATCACCACAGACAAATATATACAGACGGCAAACCTCCGTAAGGGCCTGGTCCTACGCTCAGGGGTGCGTGGCGGGTTTTTTTTAAGCAGTACCGTAAGATGTCCCATGATGGCCCTGCGGTCAGAAGCAGCCCTTTAAACTGGCCAGAGCAGGCGGCAGGTAGCGGCTGCCCCCACCACCACCTCCCCTCAAACGCCAGCAAGCCGGACACAGCCGCGGCCTCGTGGCAGGCGGCACAAGCTCTCCTCTCAGCCTCCCCTCCACGCTACCCTCTGATGTGCGAGAGGCACCCTAAGCCAGGGAACGCCCTGACACCTGCTAGCATCTTACGGAACTACGAGGGGAGTGTAGAACAGTGGTTTAGGGGAGGCTGCTTCTCTGTATATGTTACTCTGTGGCATCACACAAGTGAGTCGGCCGCCCCTCCGAAACAAAGGAGTGGACACGCCCAGCGCCCAAGTTGAGAAGGCAGGGGCCACGATTTCTTGCACGAGCTCTACATGTTCCACATGACATTTCAATGATTGTTTAATCAAAATGATATGAAAGGAGTCTGTGTACAGGATATGTACACGTGATCAAATATGTAACCCGAAACGTTGACAAAGCTTATAAAAAAAAGGCATCATTCTGCACCAAGACAGAGTCCACCTACAGTTTGCCAAGTCTGTAAGTCATTACATTTGGTTCATACAGTCCCGATTTCTCCCCATGCGATTCCCACATTTTTGGAGCCCTGAAGAAATGATTCGTGGCTATCAGTTTGTTTCGGACGAAGATGTGCACACCTGGGAAAAAATCATGGTCCTGTAACCATCTGTATGGAGGAATTGACCATCTTGTCTCACAGTGAGTTAAATGTATTTTTATGGTGATTACTATTGAAGTAGGTATCTTTTGTCTGCTCCTTACACAGGAGTGTGACTTACCTATTTTCCAATCACTAGCAACTATTCCTTGCTCAAGGTATCCATCGTAAATTACAGGAAAGATGAGGACTAAATCTGGCAAAGATTCTTTTTAGAAACTGTCAACGAACCTGTCAGGCCTAGAGTTTCATTGAGATTTGCTTTAGAGATATGAGCTGTTTGTCAACACCACTATTAGTAATTACAACGTTGGTAAGCAACATTATGTAAATGAATCAAGGTTCCTGTCTAGTCAAAGAGTACATGCACGCTTTGCCGTTTTTTGCACGTTTTTTGCCGTTCACAGCTTTCACTTACCGTAAAATTGAATAAGCGAGTGATTCTCTGTTCATGATTCAGAAGTTATTAAAAGCTTCACGCACTACCTTTCTGACTGCCATCAGTGTTTCGATCTGCACTTGCCTACTGAATTATATGATATGATGTTTCCTATTTTGATGAATACGTGGATCCTTAAGAAGTTTGCTAATTTTGTTTCTATACCATGGTAACGCTCTAATATACAATTCTTTAGAATGAAATTTAATGTATACAGTATTAGTGTCGTTTGCATTTCTATTAACAGTATCCGTTATTAAAATGTCCATTGAATTGAAAACCCCTCCAGAAACCATATCCTGGCTACGCCAATGCACGTGATTCAGTGTTAACTTTAATTAACGTAGACTGTTGTGGCAAATCTAAGGATGGAAGTGACTTTCACGAAGTGTCACTCCCAAGCTACATAGCTCGATGAAACTCGCACCGTACATGGAAAGGAAGCATTGGAGCACATTACAGAAGGTAACTGAAGGAAATACCCAATGAGACGCCAAAAATGACATTTTCATCCAAAGACACTAGTTACACAGAAGTTACTACTATTTATTGTGGCCTCCTGGTGATGCCAAAATGTGAGGCATTCTTCATAAAAGGGTGTGTGACAACCACGGATGCCAGTGCATACTGTGTAATGCGAAACGATGGTGGCCACAAGCACAGACAAATGTATGCAGACAGGAAACCTCCGTAAGAGCCTGGTCAGACGCTCAGGGGTGCAGGGAGGAAGGGTTACCAGCAGTTCCGTAAGATGTCCCATGATGGCGCTGCGATTAGAAGCAGCCCTTTAAAGTGTCCAGAGCAGGCGGCAGTAGCGGCCGTCCCCACCACCACCTCCCTCAAACGCCAGCAAGCCGGACACAACCGTGGCCTCTTGGCAGGCGACATGAGCTCTCCCCCCAGCCTCCCCTCCACACTACCCTCAGATGTGCGAGAGGCACCCTTAGAAGAGCCTCTAGTGTGGTCTACCGGTACTAAGCCATAAAGCTCTGTATAGGGAAAGTATGGCCAGCCTGCCAGGGGCAGCCATGCTGGGCCTATTCCTCTGCTGCTTACACACCGATCGATACAACGTTCGCAGCGCTTAACAATACTTATCAGCCGATTTTGAGAAAACTATTCTATCAAAAAATTTAATTTTTTCACCTGTTATAGTGTGACATATTCGCTAGATAATGATCTCAATTTCTATTCATTATTGCATATAGTTTCCCTGCTAAATCAAATTAAGTAAACTACTGCACAAAATTTTGAAGAGTTTGCAGAGGATAAATCGCATTGCGTAGACTTTGCGTATGGTTGATTTTACCACATACAATGCTGCGGACGAAATGTAGGTAAGATATCGAAATTTTATTTAAGGTTGAGAGCAGAACGATAACTCTTTTCATTCTCGAGATACAGGGTGTTATATCCGAAGGACAGATGCGGGAACTTCGCGTAGTTCTGTCCATGCGGACCTGGCTGCTCTACGGAATCTTTTTCGTCCGATTTTAAGAACCTGTTTGGTTTGTGGCTCTAGATCTTAGGGGTTCTCCTATAAATTCAGATTGACCTGTACCGTAGCCAAATATTCGAATAGACCACAAATATGTCATCGGAGGATAGTGTAGATGAAGAAAACAATTGACATTATGGATAAGTCTTTGTATTTTCTTGCGTATTACGTACTTATATCTCACATGAACTACGAAAAATGCAAGGAGATACCCACTACATGACTTTTGCCAGAAACAGAAATTAAAGGTCCCTTTACAACGCCAATTAAATTTGAATGTCTAATATATGTCTTGTTTCAATTATTTTATTCCTGTAATGATAGACGCTAACACATGAAAACGAATGAGAAAAGTTTGTTTCAGGAACTGTATATTAATTTCATATCCAAACGGGAATCCACTTCACTCACTAATATGTCAAAAATTTGTGTATTTTCGGCAGCTACCTGCAGATAAAATCAACGATGCGTGAATAATTTAACCTCATGACATTGTGCAGGAATTTTCTCTACAAATTTATTAAAGTTAAAAATATACAGGTATCTGCTGCGTGATCCATTCGTCAGTGAATCTTTAATCTATTAATTTACATTATGAATTAAAATCAGCACAGCACAAGAACCGAAGCTCACTTCTGGACTCCTAATTTTCTCTGACGACTTTCATCAGCCAGACTGTTCATCTTCCTGTATTTCTGATACGTAATGGAAGTACTATAATGTTTACCTCCCTTCTTCACTTCTTAAAAACACCCAAAAATACAACACTGTGGTATTATTGAAACCAAAACATAGGAATATTCACAAGGCTTCTCACGGCAGCCAAGCAACGTATAGGACCAAGATGGCGGAAAGAATCACGTGACGCGATTTCAACCAATCACGAGCTGCAGACGGCGGCAAGCGGCGCGGAAAAGGATGGCCATACTTTTCCTATGCAGAGCTTTACTAAGCCAGGGAACCACCTGACATCTGCTGGCATCTTACGGAACTACGAGGGCAGTGTAGGACAGAGGTTTAAGGGAGGCATCTTCTCTGTATATGTTACTCCGTGCCACAAGGTTGATAACATGTTCTTCTGACAGGGCGTTCCATTCGTCAACCTGAATAATTCAAACTGTCGATTTGTTGTTGGTGCTGCAGTATGTCTCTCTAATGCATGCCACACATGGGAGACTCAGCCACCATAGGGATTTCAGGTAAGGCAAGCAACTCCAGCAATTCCTACATCTGTTGCAGTCTAGTGTCTTGGGACGCCCAATCAGACATTACATATTGCTTGCATTTTTTTTTTTTTTTTTTTTTTTGCATCACCATTATTTGCTGAACAATATTATTCCCCTGCATCTGTCTCTCTTCCATTATCATCGTGTTCCAATTCCAATGTAGATGACTGTGGATACATTCCTCCAATGGATGCTTACAAGTAAAACGCCTGTTAACCTCAGCCCTGTTTGACACAAAGGGCTCGTGAATTGAGCACATCCGTAGTTTGTTCAAATGTTGTAAATCTATCAGACCAAACTGCATAATCATCAGTCCGTAGCTTACAAACTACTTAAACTAAGGTAAACTAACCTAAGAACAACACACACACACACACACACACACACACACACACATGCATGCCCCAGGGAGGACTCGAACGTCCGACGGAGAACAACCGCGCGCTCCGCAGCGAGGCGCTTTAGACCGCTCGGCTACTCCACCGCGGCTCAGTAGTTTGTTCGAATACTTCTTCCCAACATGAAGTATAGACATCGAATAGTGGAGCCCACACAAGCAAGGTATGAAATTGATCCAAGAACTGAGGAACAATCTGGTATGCCATTGGCTTTAGGAAAGAGGAGGTGAGGAAAAGCCGTGAGCAGGAGGGGCTGAGGGAGGGGGGAAGGAGGGGGAGAACAAGAAGGAGGGGAAGAAGGGTAGTGGAGAGGGGGGAAGGGGCATATGTCGACAGGTCATTGATCTAGCCTGGTGGTGCATGCTGAGTCGAAAACCTGTGGACCAATTCGAGCCGCAGTGGAGTAGCCGAGCGGTCTAAGGCGCCTCGCTGAGGAGCGCACGGTTGCTCGCCGTCGGAGTTTCGAGTCCTCCCTGGGGCATGGGTGTGTGCCTGTTGTCCTTAGGTTAGTTTACCTTAGTTTAAGTTGTTTGTAAGCTACGCACTGATGACCATGCAGTTTGGTGCGATAGATTTACAAACATTTGAACATTTTTTTTTTACCAATTCGATCATGCTGTTCGCACCAACGATCCTGAACTGAGAAGACCCTAGTGTATCTGGTGCATGAAACCACAAATTTGTCGGTACCTTCCACAACCCTACTTACTCTCTCACGTACGGCTTGCTACAGTCCGTGCTACCAAAAATGGTTGTTCAGGCTTTTGACAGGTGGCCACATTAATATCCTACTGAGACCTGGTGTCCTTTATAATTGACATTGAGTTTTCTCTCCTGCGGTGAAAGATTCTGCATTTTCCGTTATAAGATCTGCGGCTCATTTGAATGAACAGTACGGTACAGCTATCTGACTGGAATAACGGTCACTGCAACCGGTTGGCGGCAGCCAGAAGTTTTGTTTGGGACGAGCTATAATGGTAGGTGAGTTCTCCGTCATTTCTTTGTATTTTTCGGAACTTATTTCATGAACAAAAGTATCTATAGCAGACAGTATCTTTAAGTGTTGTTTATACGACCTTTCTGTGTAATTAGTTTTGTTAGTACTACATATTTCCATAAATTATTGTTACACAACAGTAATATCCACTGTAATGGATGCTGGGACTTTGAGCCACTTTTTCGAGCCCTGTTGCCTATTCATCAGTGGTGATTTCTTACGCTAATTTCCAATATATTTATTGTTGCTTAATGACATTATTTGACACACTATTATTACTATTTTCTGCAAGGAAAGTAGACGCTATTAATACAATCATTTTCTTAAATCAAAGCTCAGTTCAGAAGAAATTTTAGATCTTCTTTACATTTTAGATTTGAGCGTCTCCAGTGTACCTTCTCACACACGGAAGCTGCAGAACACAATGAGAAGCACATCATGGACTACTTCCAGCAGTACTTTGACTTGGCCTTTTTTTTTTTTTTTTTTTTTTTTTTTTTTTTTTTTTTTTTTTTTTTTTTTTTTAAGTAAACTGCTGAATTTACCAATATGAGATATTTACAGCAGACTGGAAGGTGTTTAAAGCTATCTGCCAAAGTATTTCAAGTATTTATTGGGGCAACAATACTAATGTCCTGTTTGAGATACCTTAGAGTTAGGATGTACTGGGGTAAAACAACAAGAGTTATTAGCATTTCTGAAGAATGACTCGAAATCGAAACTTCACCATTAGAAGTAATTTGAAGGTGACAGATGATAATGATGTCACCGAAAAAACCAAAAGAAAGGATAAATTGTGGGAAATAAGGCCACTTTTGGAACGTGTAAAGAGAGCATGCATTAGTTTACCTCGAACTCCGAAAGTGGCAGTGGATGAACAAATTACACTGTTTACAGCATGCACAGTTTGTTAAAGAAAAGCCAAATTCTGAAGGGTTTAAAAATTTTGTGTTCGCTGTTCCTTCAGGATTGGTCCTGGACTTTGAGATTTATCAAGGTAAAGGAACATTCCCAGAGGCGACCGGTCAACAACTAAAGAAAGGTATAGGCGCTTCAGCAGTCCTCAGGCTTTTCCAGAATCTTCCAGAAGGAACATGTGTTCTTTGATAGATATTTTACCTCGGTTCCTTTACTGGAATCATTGGCTGAAAAACAATTGCTCGCCAGTGGAACAATATTGAAGTCAAGAATACCCTGAGTAGTCCACCTGGCAGCAGACCATATTCCTTCAAATCAAGGACGTTGATCTGTTGACCATACGTTGAGAAAGGATAAACTTATTTCTATTGTAAAATGGTATGATCAAAGGCCAGTCGTAACTGCATTGACGAACGTCGCGAAGCACCCAATGGATCACTGTAAAAAATGGTCGAAGAAAGATGGGAGGTGCATTCAGATTCCCCATCCAGCAGTAATCAGCTGCTACAATAAAAATATGGTGGCATAGACCTGATTCACAGGATTATGAGTTTGTACAGGATCTGCACCAGAATCAAAAAGTGGACCGCCAAAACTCTTTTTCACTTCATAGATCTGGGAATTTGCGAATAGTTGTATACAGTACAGATTAGACCGAATGAAGAACGAGGAGCCAAAGAAGAATATCCTCCAGTATCTTGACTTCAAACAAAGAATTGCTGCAAATTTGTTGAGTGGCCAACAGGAACAAAATTCTGAAGACGATGAGGAATCAACTCCTAAAAGGCGAAGATTAATCCCATCAGAATCACGTTCAACTACTGTAGCCCATTTGCCAGAAATTACTGATTTGAAAAATAGCATAAGATGTAAGGACACTGGCTTCACGAAGGCAACCAAATTATGTTTCCAAGGTTGTTCAGCTTTTCTCTGTTTAATATCACAGAACAACTGTTTCTCTGAGTATCATCAGAAATAAAAATCATAATGTTTTCAAGTATTAAATTTATTTAATTGTATTAAATTAATAATCAGTGTATCATCCAAGTAATATCTACCTAATTAGACTGTATTTTGAAGAGTGAACTACCAATAAAGTACTATTTTTTTTTACATTTGTAACTTTATTTCCAATGATTAATTATATACCACCAAGACCCGGTGTCCATTGTAATGGAGACTTACCTATACACCACCATCGCATGTTGTCCATTGTAATGGATAACACGTCTCTTAAAAAAAAAAAAAAAAAAAAAAAAAAAAAAAAAAAAAAAAAAAAAAAAAAAAAAAAAGACTTTTTCGTCAGGTCTCAGGAGGATATGATAGGACAGTGTACAATTAGGCACTGCACTGGCACCAATGAACATACAAAATGTGACTAAAATTATACGATTGACAGGAATGTGGAACTAGTTTCTGTGTGTTGTAATACTGTGAAATCTGTGTAATACTTAAGTTCGTAATGTGTTGCAATAATGGGACACGCAAGGAAGGATTGCTGTCAGCAGGTTTCTGGAAGAATACCCCAATAAGAGCGCAAGAAAAAGCCAACTTTGTCATTGGATGGAGGGTTTAGAACTGAGGTAGACCACACAGAAGCTTACGAACACGTCTACTGAAATGTGCAGGAGATCCATCGTGCATGAACCAAATGTTGTGTCGTACTTGTAAAGGCACATGTTCTAGCAGCACAGGTAGAGTATCCCGTATACCTGAGTTTACGCTCAGATTTTCGGGGAAGGGTGTGGGAGGAAATCGGCCGTGACCTTTGAAAGGAACCATCCCGGCATTTGCCTGGAGTGATTTAGGGAAATCACGGGTTTGAACCACCATCCTTCCGAATGCGAGTCCAGTGTGTTACCACTGCGCCACCTCGCTCGGTTCGTGAGTACAGTAGCTCTGTCAAACCAGAGACAGAGGCACGTCTTATTAATGCAAGGATAGTGTTGTAGTGTGTGTGTGTGTGTGTGTGTGTGTGTGTTTCTGTCAGTGATAAGTAACGTAAGGTCTGTCAGAACACGAAAATAGGTATAACGTGCTTTCACGAAATTTTGTTTCTTCTATGCCGTAAAATCTGCCGTTGCTGCTGATCAACTGTGTACCCTGTGGAGCAAAATGACAACACAGGAACAGGTGGCATAATCTGTTGCTTGTTTAAATATTGTGCTTTTACAGTATTAATCGTTTTTTATAGCAATGAATTAGGAGAGGGGGGAGGGGGGCGTGAAATTGTATGATTGGCGAGATGCTTGCCAGCATCGAATAGTTTAGAAATTAAGCGTTACATCTTTCCCATCTGCGTCCTTACATGGGTTGTTGTCGACCCTAGCTTCGTTTATATGGATGGCAATTCACGGTCGAATCGAACAGCGCAGATTGAGAAACTCTTGGAAGACAATAACATTCGTTGAACTGACTGATCTGAGCGTTCCTTTCGACTTACATAGCACTGAGTACGTATGAGATCCATTAGGGAGATGGACTGCAACAAGTTCATATGGACATATGATCATTCGCAAACTGCGAAACCGACCAGTCACTGGCGAAGGAACAGAACGCTATTCCACAAAAACTCCTTACAAACATTACGCAGCATGAGGTCACGTTGCAGAGGATGCATTGACGTCCATGGTGATCATGCGTCCTTTTAAGAATATGTACCTCTTATAATGTCTAGGGGATCACGATAAATAGCAATGAGTTCTGTGCAATTATTGTTTTTAAATAAAACAGTCATTTCTGTTCACAACATGCGACAATTACATTCCTCCTAAAGTTTGTCACTCCAGACACTACTTAAATATACTTCAGTTAATTGAAATGACCACAACTTTCAAATCACTTGATTAGATTTCAGATCTGTTCTCTATAAATAAATCATATTATACACGGTGTTACAAAAAGGTACGGCCAAACTTTCAGGAAACATTTTTCACAAAGAAAGAAAGAAAATATGTTATGTGGACATGTGTCAGGAAACGCTTAATTTCCATGTTAGAATTCATTTTAGTATTACGGATGAGACTTCATTCCAACGTGATCAAATTGTAAATTTTCACAATCAACATGTGTGGGCTGACGAGAATCCGCTCGCTATTGTGAAATCACGTCATGAACACAGATTTTCTGTGAACGTTTGGGCAGGAATTGTTGGTGATGTCTTGATTGGACCTCATGTTCTTCCACGTACGCTCACTGGAGCACGTTATCATGATTTTATACGGGATACTCTACCTGTGATGCTAGAATATGTGCCTTTACAAGTACGACACAACATGTGGTTCATGCACGATGGAGCTCTTGCACATTTCAGTCGACGTGTTTGTACCCTTCTCAACAACAGATACGGTGACCGATGGATTGGTGGAGGCGGTCCAATTCCACGGCCTCCACATTCTCCTGACCTCACCCCTCTTGACTTTCATTTATAGGATCATTTGAAAGCTCTTGTCTACACTACCCCGGTACCAAATGTAGAGACTCTCCGTGCTAGTATTGTGGAAGGCTGTGATACAATACACCATTCTCCAGGGCTGCATCAGTGCATCAGGGATTTCATGTGACGGTGGGTGGATGCATGTATCCTCGCTAACGGAGGACATTTTGAACATTTCCTGTAACAAAGTGTTTGAAGTCACGCTCGTACGTTCTGTTGCTGTGTGTTTCAATTCAATGATTAATGTGATTTGAAGCTCTAACATGGAAATTAAGCGTTTCTGGACACATGTCCACATAACATATTTTCTTTCTTTGTGTGTGAGGAATGTTTCCTGAAAGTCTGGCCCTACCTTTTTGTAACACCCCGTATACACTGCGGGAAATAGATATTAGTACATCCTTTGCAGTGTTCCAATTCAATCGAGATTTACTTTCAAACAGTGTATCTTGAGTACATGAAATGTTTACGTTTATGGCTCAGTGGATGAAGTGGTACTGAGGTACCTGGTGTCACTCCATACTGAAACACCCAAATTAGTATATGGTGTAGCCTTCATGGACAGTGTTGCAGGCGTTGTTTCTGTCATCCATTCCATCATAAAGTTGGCGAATACTGTCTGAAAGAGTTAAGGGTTAATGAGTCACATGTATTAGTTTTTGTCCCACCATATCCAACATGGAAACTGTTGGAGAAAGGTCCGGATATTGAGCTGGCCAATGAAAGCACATCTTGGGGAGAAGGTTGAATTTCACGTACAAAGTGTGGGCAAGGATTATCCTGTTGGAACAACACATCACCTTCCTATTGCAAGAATGTCCAAACAAACAGGTCTTACATAATTCGGCACATACTGATCGCTGGCCATCGTTCCCTCAATGAACAGCAAAGGTGAACGAAAGTTTTAGCTTATCTCACCCCAGAGCATAAGGCCTGGGATGGCGCCAGTACATATTGGACGAATGAACTCTACGAGACAGCTCTTACCTGGTTTACATTGTATGCATAAAGAACCATCAATTGTGTTAAGGCAGATGCTACTTTCATAGCTGAAGATAATGCCCTGTCATTTCATCTTCCCAGTGATTCCCTGACGGCATCAGTAGAGCCGTGCAAGTCGCTGTGGCATGAGTGGCAGACGGGCTAAAGGTGTGTGTCCCTAAGTCCCACTGCTAATTGTAAAATGTAATTTTCACGGCCGTAAATGTTCATATGGTTAAAATTTTCTGGGCTATCATGCCATAGTCTTATGGATTTCTTATTAAAATCCAACATTTCGTCCCTATCTTCAAAGGATATCCTCAAGGGTAATCGTGACTGTTTTTAATGTCTGGTACACACCCTGGCTCGTTACGGACTGCAACCGAATTCCGTTTATGCATGCTCGCGCACAGAGGTGTGACGCCAGATGTTTTGGATAGGAGCGCGCAATTCACCGTCGCCGAGGCCAACAAGAAAGACAGGCCGCTGCTCGCACGTCATGTGACGTAATGAAGGTAGTCCTGAGCCGGCGCGATCGCTAGCTGAGTGTCTGGCCGCTAAGAGGCAGTGGACTATCTTCATTACGTCACATGACGTGCGCGCAGCGACCTGTCTTTCTCGTTGTCTTCGACCGTCGCCTATTACCGTTGTACGTTGTTGATATTGTCCCATGGTGGAAGACTGTTTCATTTCTTCTTCAATAATGGAATCTAGATTTCATTCAGTTTGACGGCCTCAGCTATCCTACTGAAATTATTGAGGTGTTTTACAATTTCTATAGCCTCTCTGTGCACTCTTCCGAGATATCGGTTTGTGGCTGCTAAAACCTGAGTCCTATCAGATTGAAGAAGGTGATCTTCTGACAGCCACAAACAGATATCACGAAAGAATGCACAGAGAGGCTACAGAAATTGTAAAACACCCCAATAATTTCAATAGGAGGGCGTGAAACTGAATGAAATCTGGATTCCGGTATTGAAGAAGAAATGTAACAGTCTCCCACCATGGGACGATATCAACAATGGACAACGGCAATCGGCGACGGTGAATTGCGTGCGCCTATCCAAACCTTTGCACGCGTAAACGGAATTTGGCTCCAGTCAGAAATGAGCCCGGGTGTGTATCGGATGTTAAAAAGCCACAATCCTCCTTGAGAGCGTCCTTCATAGATGGGGACAAAGCGCTGGGTTTCAATAACAAAGCCACAAGACCACGGCATAATTGCCTGAAAAATTTTAACAGTAAGTCCCACTGCTAGTAACCGGTTGGCGATAGTTCGTGTGACAATTAAGGGCTCACAAGCCATCTTATCTATGCCATGATGGCTGACGATTAGCCAATGCTATCCTTACAATATGACAATCTTAGCAGACGTCTGCCGCGTGGTTGTAGGTGCCGTGTTGGGACTGTGCGGTGGCTACCGTGGGAGGTTCGAGTCCTCCCTTGGGCATGTGTGTGTCTGCTGTCTTTAGCGTAAGTTAGTTTAAGTAGTTTATAAGTCTGGGGACCGATGATCAGGGCAGTTTGGTCCCTTCGATTAACAAAATTTGAGCAGACGTCTGTGTTGCGTGGACGTTCAGAACCTCGTCTAAGGGTGTGAGAATGTTCACGTGACCATTGCAACAACTAATGCGGCACGTCCTACTCCGCCACTGACAAAGCCACAATTTGACCTATTTCAAACTCGCTCAGTTGGCTCTAGGAAGCACGAGTAAATGTCCGTGGCTTGGCGCGAGTTTGATATCACACTGACCCTTGTGGATGTAACCATTCCCTATTAAAGAGTACACACAGATGGCGCTCTACTAGCTATGTCACTTAGCTATCTGTAAGCGGACAACGTTGAAACCATTATCAAATATTTTACCCATTGCAGCAAATGTGTTAAGTTAGGTTGGAAAAGTGAACAACCACCAGTTGCAAGGTTGTAGATTTATTTACAGCCGATCTCGAACAATTATAGCCCTTCTTCAGGTATATAAATTGTGCCTTATAGGTTTCAAATGTTCAAATGTTTGTATAAGTTATGGGACTTAACTACGGGGTCATCAGTCCCTAAACTTACAAACTGCTTATGAACTACTTACGAACTAGGACAGCACAAATATCCATGCCCGAGGGGGGATTCGAAACCCCGACCGTAGTGGCCGTGTAGACCGTGACTGGAGCGCCTAAGTCCGTTCGGCCACCGCGGCCGGCCTTATAGGTTTAAGCAGGCCATTTTGTATCCACGCTAAACATCAAGTGCAGAGATTATACTAGAACACGACTTGGTTGCGAGTTCTAGCACAATCTCTATTCTTGATGTTCAGTGCGGTTACAAAAATCTCTGTTTAAACCTATAAGGCACAATTTATATACCTCAAGAAGGGCAACAATTGCTGGAAACCGGTTGTAAATAAATCTACAACTTTGCAACTGGCGGCTGTTCACTTTTCCAACCAAACCATTGTCAGTACATCTACTGTCCTCAGGTGGCACCAAATCATAGTCGGATAAATATCGACGCCTTCTTTCCGGGTGTACTAATTTTTCCCAGGGGTGAACATAACAATTTTTTCAATTATGATTTTGGCATTTATGTTTTTTTATTATTTTCGGATTCCTCCTTACTCGACATTGCTTCAATCGATACCGCTGCCTTACATCAATGTGACGAGCGCTACAAACGAGACTTGGTTCCGATTCCATGACCAATTTTGTTACGTTAAGTGGCCGACTAAGTCTGTTGGAGGCCCGGGGCGGCGGCAAAAGAAAATGAGGCCCCCTGTCCACTTGGAAATACATGTTTTACTACGAAAAAAGTAACTGTTGAGATCTGGAGCGCCCCCCCCCCCCCCCCCACAGGACGAGAAGCACTGGACAGCCCAAAATATATATACATATATATAGCTTTCGAGATTCGGAGACCCCCAGAACAAGAGGTCAAGTGCGCTCAAAATAAATAAATAAAATAAAATAAAAATAAATAAATAAAAAAATAAAAATATCGGAGGCCCCCAGAACAAGAAGTCAAGTGCGCACAAAAAAAAAAAAAAAAAAAAAAAAAAAAAAAAAAAAAAAAAACTACTTTCGAAGCATTTGGAGGCCCCCTAGACGAGAGGGCCGGGGCGGTCCACCCCCTCCGCCCCCCACCGCATAGTCCGCCACTGGTTAACTTCCCCCAGTTTGGTGACTGGGTTAGTTTGGGGCCAGGGGCCATGCAAGACGCTGAAATGAAAGCCAATTGAAAGTTTTGCACCAGGCCATTGAACGAAAATTTGTCATCTTCATGTAACCTCTGTTTCCTGTGAAATCTACTGCTTATTTTATATCGAGAAGCGGGTAAGTACATCTTACAGTGAGAGTGATGTTGGCGCTGAGCTCACCTCTGTAGGCGTGGTAGTCACGGTGGGCGGAGTCACGGTGATGGCTGGCGATGCGAAGTGCGCTTTTGGAGGCTCCAGGGACAGTGGATTACCTGCAAGATAAGGTCATACTGAACCAAGAATACGTTAGTTGTACTTCACACCTTCCAGGGACGTGGAAGTGGTTCATTCAAAATTGATTGAAATAATGGGGTATGTTATTACCAAGGCCCGGATTTTAATTACCTAAAAAACTGTGAAATATGCAAGCATTTATGACCTAAAACTTATATAAATATGACCTTAAAAAAGTAAAATATGACTTAATAGAAGTTTATTTCAAGAATTCTTGTTTCTTTATTTTATTTTTTATTTACCATAAAATAATACAAAATTCCCTTCTCAAAATATTGTAAGTATAGTTATTTCTTTCTGTAGTGTTTGAGGCTAATTAGCACCTATTTTCTAAACGTCTGAAGCTTTTATTTTCTAAACACAAAGTACAGTGTTTCACACAGTTGCTGTGTTTGGCGGTATTACAGTGTTGTTGCACATTAAAGAGCTTTTCTGCACAAAGTTTACCTTCACATGGTTTATAAAATAGTATTTTCCCATCAGTACTAAAGAACTTCTGCCCAAATTCTCGAACACATCCTCCCAACTTCACGCTGTCTGAGCACTTTGCTTTAGGCATGATAAACAAGGCACAGACTGTATTCAAACTGGTTACTGTGAACACCTGCGATTATTATTACGACAAAAGCCGCCTTTGTTGGTTCTGAGAGCGTATTGTCGACTCTGCGCAACAGTGTTTTATGTTAGTGAAACGACTATTGTGCTACACTACTTTTCTACTACAGTCCTGAGAAATAAAGCTCTGTACCTAATTTATCTGTTTATGTTTCATAAGATCACGTTAAATATTGTCTCATGAGCAACATATTCATTTTCTTATTCCTGTATCCCGAAAGAAACAAGAGAAACAGTATACCGGTATGCATTTTGGCAGAATTTGGCGGAAATATTACCTGTTATAATAAAAGTTAGCCGCAATATGACCTATTACTAAAATATGTTGACATATGACTTGTTATGCACAATTGAAATACATTTTTTCTACACGAAAATGCCTAGATTTGTGTATAAATTGTTCTAAAATTCACCCTGAAGTTCAGAAAAAAATATGACTTGTCATTAAAAACCGGACCCTGGTTATTACCAAATACACCCAGACTGAACATTCTGGAAGCTCCAGAGTTTGCAGGCCTCTCGGATATCTTTAATAATGGGGTTCACAACAGTTAAATTCCAAACGTTTTATTTGTTAGACTATGCACTCCCCGAATTTCGAGACCTATGCCTCATCATTAGATGGATCTGCAAATTACAATCAAATAAAATAGTGACGTCTGTCATGTGTAGGCAGCTACCCTATATCTTTACTAAAATGGTTCAAAACAAAGGGAGTATACATCCTTAGTGAGTCCATAAACTGTTACATGTAGAAATAAATTGAAGTAGTGAGTCCCTGGTACGTGCAACCAGCTGGGAGACTGTTGGAAACTTGGGCGCGACATACCCACTTACTCTGCATGTAAAACAATACGAATTGTAGTCAAAAAGCGGAACATAGAAAAGATAGAAGATGATAAGAACGAAAAAGTGGCTGTATATTCCGCGTACCTTACCATACTGAAGCACAAATGTGAGGCCCATGTAGAAATCCACATCCAGATCTTATCCAAGCCTCATTAGGTTCGTTTCTGGCTCCAGTACTGGTATCTCCTTTTGAATTGCACTTCCAGATCTGATCTACGCCTCATATTCATCCGTGACATAAATCGTCGTCTGTTTATTTACGAATATGTTGTGATCATAGCGTCGAGTGACGCGATTCAACCACAAAACCCGATAGCAGTCGTCCTAACTTCACAGTGTGGTAACTTCCTGCGCTCCAGCCGAGTGGTGGCGCCGTGGTTGATTGGCCAGCGCAGCGGTGCGAAATCTGGCATGTTTCAAGATCAGTGCTCTGCCATACCCTAACCCAATACGGAAGTCACAAGAGATACCAGAAGTTTCTTCAGGCATGCAATATCCACCCAAAGGCATGCACTGATGTTAAAATCGCAGAAAAGTCCAAATGGTATGATATTGATTGCTACATTTCACCGTTTCTTTCATATAATCTGAGATATTTTCTGTGAAATTAAGACTGGGTGATTTAGCGGGCGACGGGAATGTCCACAGTATACTCTTCAGGAAGATGTATGAGAAAGAGGAACACATTATCAATTCCAATAATCTCGATAACTTAAAAGAGTTAGTGTAAGTCATGACAAGAAAAAAGGAAGGGGAAAAAGAGTTAAAAAAAAAAAAGAGTTGACTCATTGCACCACAATACAGGCCTGATGACCATTTTCTGTGTTGCTCCGCTGAAGGTGTGAAGGTTTTTGTGCGCTATGTGCCTCGGCCTTTTGTGAGGTACGAGGGGTCTTCAAATGGAGAGGTACGAAAATTCTTAACAACCAAACAGTTTGGAATTTGAATATACCGTTTTGGGATAACATAGTGCGACATCTAGGGTCGAGTTTGTGACAGTTGCCCGAAGTGACACTTGACCGGAGAGGGAATTTGTTGACACTTTCCCGGAGCCTCGGAAACTACAGGTAGTGTTACAGTCTGTTCCACAAGTAGAGTACACCGGCCAGTCCACCGCAGGTAGCTTTGGACTCGCTCGCCGTCTGCGCTGTGAGAACTCACGGTAAATGGTACGGTCCGACGTCGTTACGTAGCACAGCACGGCCGAATGCAAGCGCAGAAGTGCACACAATGTGTCGTCCTCAGGCGATTGATCATAATTAGGTTCGTCGTAGACTTATATTCAGTACAAGCTTAAAGCCGCGGCTCCGCTCGCGTGTTGGTTGACGTCGTTACGTAGCACAGCACGGCCGAATGCAAGCGCAGAAGTGCACACAATGTGTCGTCCTCAGGCGATTGATCATAATTAGGTTCGTCGTAGACTTATATTCAGTACAAGCTTAAAGCCGCGGCTCCGCTCGCGTGTTGGTTGATTATGATAGCTATCTCTTAGTAATGTGCTATGAGACTGGTTTTGAAGGATGAAATGAAATAAAATACCTTCTTTAGAAATAAACATTTTTAATCATCATTCAAATGAAAAAATAAAATTACGTGAAGTACTTAATGATTTGCAATAAATAATACATACATTAACAGAATGAAAGTTCACTCTGCAGCGGAGTGTGCGCTGATATGAAACTTCCTGGCAGATTAAAATTGTGTGCCGAAACCGGGACTCGAACCTGGGACCTTTGCCTTTCGCGGGCAAGCGCACTACCGACTGTGCTATCCCGACACGACTTACGATGCCGCCTCACAACTTTATTTCTGCCAGTACCTCGCCTCCTACTTTCCAAACTTCACAGAAGCTCTCCTGCAAACACGCAAGACTAGTACTCCTGGAAGAAAGGCAAAGGTCCCAGGTTCGAGTCCCGGTTCCGGCACACAATTTTAATCTACCAGGAAGTTTCAATACATACATTATTCCTTATAGCCTGTGTTGCAATATCTCAACACGTATGGTGAGAGTACTGTCCAAATTAATTTAATTTCATTTTAGGGCATTCTGGTAAACTACGTTATTTGTAGTATTGTTTGGAGCGTAGAGATCTTTTGGGTTGCCCTTGAGCAAGCGTCGTATAATTGACCGTGTGAAAAACATGAGGGCTGTAAATGGATTTCTGCGACGTTTAATGATTGTCCTTGAGCTTTGTTAATTGTCATGGCAAAAGCTAAAAGAACTGGAAACTGAAGTCTTTTGAACTGAAACGCATATCTGAAGGGATGTAATGCGCGAAATGTCAAATCAATTTTTTAAAAGAGAAGTATTAAAAGAAATTCCTTTTTTACTGCTTTATTTATTTATTCTTATATTTCCTTATTCGTATGATTATCCTTACAGGGAAAGATCTGAAGACATTGCAGCACGCAAGGCACGAATAGACCAAAGATATGGTCTGTGGCATCACGTTTCGCTGTCTGTAACCTCCTTGCTGTAGAGTCGCAAACGTCATCGCTGGCCTTCACTCCGAATTTGACGACAACCACTATATCTTCCACGCCCTTATAGCTATCCGCGTGGAACTGCTATGGTGTACAACGGGAGACTTCGGACCGCAATTACACACAGACCATTCGTTTGCGTTCTGTAGTTTTCGCTGCAGAGCGAAATATTAAGACACACACACCCACACACAGACACACACACACGTAGAATTGTATATACACCGTTAACATTCCATCCCAATATACTCCACCCTTCTATCATTATCAACCCTCAAGCAACAATGCAACCAATAATACCATTTCCAAAGAGTAAATATAATTTTCAGAGTAGTTATTGTTCCGCGTTTCGCGTTGTATTCTTCAAATTACTAAATATCTACCAGATCGCTATAAAACCGTGCCTAAAACCTACCTCAGGTATAAATTAGTAACTGTACAAATATTTAAGTCCCTGCGTCTTGTCGTTCGGACGTGATAAGCGTACACCGAACAGACATTCACATTAATAAATATAGATAAATAGCTATCCGATCGCCATAAAACAGTGTTAAAGCCTTCCCCGGGTAGACATTAGTAACTGTACAAATTTTTAGCTCTTTATGACTTGTGGTTCAGATGTGATAGCCGGCCGCGGTGGCCGAGGAGACTAAGGCGCTCCAGTCACGGTCTGCACGGCCACTACGGTCGGGGGTTCGAATCCCCCCTCGGGCATGGATATTTGTGCCGTCCTAGTTAGTAAGTAGTTCATAAGTAGTTTGTAAGTTTAGGGACTGATGACCTCGTAGTTAAGTCCCATAGACTATTCAAACATTTGAAACATTTTTTTCAGATGTGATAAACGTACACCGAACAGACATTCACGTTTATAGATATAGATATACACCGAAGAGATTAAAGGGAGACTCCACCCAAAAATTTAACTCTTCTTCTACTTTGCCAATAGCAAAGTCGAACGTTCTGACAGACGAGCAGAAGCAAACTCCGAGGGAAGCATCTGGAAATTTCATCGACATGACTGACCGAGATGAGGTGGTGCCACCAATACGTTCTGGAGACCAAGTGACAGTGAATGGTATGGTGTTCGTTTTCCCCGCCTCCCAATAAAAGTCGGCTGGCAAAATCCGAGATAAAGATGAGGTCGATTGCCTTTTTCGAGAGCAAGGGCTTGACCCATCATGAATTTATACCCGAGTGTCATAATGTCAACGCGGAAGTTTACCAGGTAGTTTTGAAACGGCTGCTGCACCGTATTGCCGAGTTCAGCCAGAACTGTACCGGAGAAGACAGTGGAATTAACTGCACTAATGCTCGTCCGTACAC
This sequence comes from Locusta migratoria, assembly GCA_026315105.1. Classification (NCBI taxonomy): domain Eukaryota; kingdom Metazoa; phylum Arthropoda; class Insecta; order Orthoptera; family Acrididae; genus Locusta; species Locusta migratoria. The sequence goes on from CM048747.1 coordinate 159,453,690, forward strand.
TGCGATCCGCGTGCTCAATTTTTTCGCTAGACGCAATGTTACTGTGCTTAGACACCCTCCGTATTCTCCAGATTTGGCTCCGGCAGATTTTTTGTTTGTTTGGGAATAAAGATGTGCAGGGAAAACTTTTCTTCAAAAATTTTGGAGAATTTATTGAACACTTGAATCAGAGATGTTCAGTCCGTTGCTCTATTGCGATCTGTAACAAAGACGTTCCCAAACTATAGCCGTACGTTCACTTCTTAACAATGCGCGTCTTAGTCGCACCAGTGCAACCAACATCTGTTGTTTAGTTGTTAGTTCAAGCTGCCATCGTAGCTACTGCGCTAACGTCGCTTGTACGCTACAAATAAGATTCATCTTGGAACGTTTTGGATGGTGAATGCGTGGAAGCACTCCGTTATTTACGATTGTAGGAAGTAACAATACCGTTTATGGAGTCGCATTTGCGAGAAGTGTGGAGTATACAGTGGTGTTCAATGTGGGCAAGGCGTTAGCGTAAAGAGATCTACATCACCATCAACATAGTTACTCTGCAAATCATTTTAAGTGTCTGGCAGAGGGTTAATCGAACAACTTTCATGATATTGTTCTACCGTTCCATTCTCTAACAGGAAAAGGAGCAATTAAATCTTTCCAGTTCGATCTGATTTATTTCATTATGATGATCATGTCTCCCTATGCTGGATTGATGCTAATAAAATATGTTCGCATTTGGAGGAGAAAGTTGCTGAAGAAAAATTCGCAAATACATCTCAACGTCATGAATGACACTTTTCTTTTAATGATGATATCTAGCCCCCCCCCCCCCCCCTCCGCAAGTCGATCATCATTTCCGTGACACACTTTACCCTGTATTGCGATAATACAAAACGAATTGCACTTCTCTGAACTTTCTGTATACCTCCGTCAGTTCCACTTGATTAGGATCCCACACTGCGCAATAGTACTCCAAAACTAGACTGGACACGTAGTGTTGGCAGATCCTTTAGTAGAAATGTTGCATCTTCTAAGTGTTCTGCCATTGAAATGCAGCCTTTGGTTCACCTTCCCCACAATATTTTCTGAGTGTTATTTCCAATTTAAGTCGTTCGTAACTGTAATTCCTACGTATTTAGTTGACTTTACAGCCTTTAGATTTGACTTATTTATTGTGTAAACGAAGTTTAACGGATTTCTTTTTCAAGTGGCATAAAGATATCCTTTTTATATTGATTTATCGGTTGCTTTTGAAATTCTGGCACTTTACTAACCGATAGACGACAGAATCATGCACGAACAGTCTAAGAGAACTCCTCAGGTTGTCTCCAAAATAGTTAATAGACAAGGAACACTTCCCTGGAGAACGCCAATTATCACCTCTGTTTTACTCTAAGAATTTCCGTCAGTTACTACGAACTGTGTCCTTTTTGACAGGAAATCACCAATCCGGTGTCACAACTGTGATGATATTCCATAAACACTCAATTTTGATTAGAGGTCGCTTGTGAGATACAGTGTCAAAAGCCTTCCGGAAATTAAACAATATGGAACCGATTTGAGATCTCGTGTCGATAGCACTTCTTTCTTCATATGAGTAAACAGTTAGCTGTACTTTACAGAGCTGATCCCCTTTGAATCCGTGTTCACTAAGGCTCAATGAGTCGTTTTCTTAGAGGTAATTCAAAATGTACGAAATAAGTGTACGTTGCAAAATTCTTCTGCAAACTGACATTATATGGATCTGTAATTTTGCGGATCACTCCTGTTGCATTTTGTGATATTGGAGGTACTATAAAACATTTCCATTCTTCGGGTACGGATCTTTCACAGAGCGAGCGGTTGTATAAGACCTAGATAAGAAGCATCAGCATACACTGAAAGGAACCTAACTGGTATACGATCTACTTTTGTTAAGTGATTTAAGTTGCTTTACTAATCCTGTGTATAAATTATGCATGCTGGCAGCTGTCCTTGATTCGAATTCTGGAGTATTTATTTGTCTTCTTTGAAATCTCTGAATTGCTGTCGATATTTTTAGTTTGAATGCAAGCCACATTAGATCTATGCTCACATTGTTAGTTTCTAAAGACTGAAAACTCTCACTCAAGAAAGCGTAAAGCCAGTTTTTATCTGCCTTTACGAACGGACATATTTTTCGTAAACTTAGGTGGATTCGGGAATTTTTATATTCACCAACTACGATAACTCTGTGTTCAGTATTTCCTGAATCTCTTTCGAAGCTATTTCTTAACTCCAACTGTGGTTTCGGAAACAATTATTGTTATAGTGGACTCATGCACTAATGGCTCCTATAATATTCAGGGAATGTGTTCAGTACAATTTCGTACGATGTTTTATGCTTGCCTGCACTTTTGAATATATATTTTTGCTAACATATTGTGGAGATCTGAGTCGAAACAAAGCCCCTGGTGTGGATGACATTCCGTCTGGACTGATGATATCGTTCAGAGAGGCAGTCACGACGAAATTGCTCCACATGATATGCAAGATGTACGAGACAGGGGAAATATGCTCCGACTTCAAGAAGAATATAATAATTCCAAAGAAAGCAATTGCAGACAAGTGTGATATTTACAAAACAATCAGTTTAACAAGTCATCGTTGCAAAATATTAACATGAATTTTTTACCGACGAATGGTAGAATCCGATCTTGGGTAAGATCAGTTTGGAGCTAGGAGAAATGTAGGCACACGCGAGGTAATTCTCACATTGCGACTTTATCTTAGAAGACAGGTTAAGCAAAGGCAAAGCAACCTTTTTAGCTTTTGTAGATCTAAAGGAAGCTTGACAATGTTGACTGGAATACACTTTTTCAAATTCTGAAGGCAGAAAGGAAAAATATAGGGTGTGAATAATTATAATAAACTTGTACAAAACCAGACAGCAGTTATTACAATCAAGGGAAACGAAAGGGACGCAGTGGTTGGAAAAGGAGTATGACAGGGTTGTAGCATTTCTCCAGTGTTATGCAATCTGTGCATTGAGAAAGCTGTGAATGAATGCAAGGATAAAATTGGAGAAGAAATTAAAGTTCATGGAAAATAAATAAAACTGCAGTTTGCCGATTAAATTGTAATAATGTCATAGACAGCAATGGACCTGGAGAGCAGTTGAATGGAATGAACAGTGCCTTGAAACGAGTTTGTAAGATGAACATTAACATGAGTAAAACAAGGATAATGGAATGGAATGTAAGAAAATCAGGCGATGCTGAGAGAATTAGGTTAAGTACTGAGACGATAAAAGTGTTGAATGAGTTTTGTTATTTATGCAGCAAAAAAACGTCAGATGGCCGAAGTAAAGAAAATATAAAATGCAGAATGGCTATGGGAAGAAAAGCGTTTCTGAAGAAATACTGGAAAGGTTACTTAAAAAAAATAGTTAATATTTACCATCTAGCTATGTAACAGTGTTTTGATACTTTTGTAAATAACAATCTCAACCTCTAAGAATACATTACGTACAGTTACGGAATATGCTGTTCCTATAAATTCGTTTACCAATATAAATATAACAACATTAAACGCTGTAACTATTGCAGAACATTATTACATATTTATTTTTAAATTAGGGCAGATTATGTTTCATATATCAATGGATCATAAATCAAATCGTTAATACGATTAAGTCAATCATTTCAATAATCTGTCAGATAATACGACGTTATTGAACAACTTAACAAAAATACTAAGACACTAAACAATTATGTATTTATTAAAAATTAAACAACAAATTGAAACACATTAAAATTACCAGTCTAAATAACAGTACGCTGAAACACTTATTACAAACTATTGACCTAGACACGTAAAATTCATAAATACGGTTAATAAACTGATTAAGTTTAATATGTAAATTTATGAAGTCAAATGTATGCTTGTTATTTGTGTGGCTAGTTTAAATGAAATTACGATAACTGCATGCATCCAAGTGATCTCAGTAATTAATTATTACAAAACAAAAACAAAATTATAACCTATTTCAATTGTTTGTTTAAGTGTGTGTATAAAAACTGCATAATGCAATTGTTTCCATGTTTATGCAGTATTCTCTCAAATGTTGGGAGAGAAGTCATATTGTCTCAGACTTGCTTGGGCTTTGCTCATGTTCAGATTGTTTCGTCTTGTTGAGACGTCTTGTGTGTTAAGTGATTGTGCAACAAGTACAGAAATGTTTTGAATAAATAAAAATACACAGTTAAAAAAAAACCATGAGGTGAGGTGTTCACTCCGTTATTTGACATCGATCACCCTTTATTTCCTTGAATAAGGTGAACTGTGCTGCTGTAAGATCCTGGATCGTTGGTTTTCAACGCAATGGACAACACTCAAGTAAATGTTTCTATTAAAATGAGCCCTACCACTGCAATGAGTCCTCCTAATAAAACAGCGCCTTTTTACAAGACACTGTCTCATATTTTTGCGGTAACAGCACTCTTATTTAAAGTTATATACACTCCTGGCCATTAAAATTGATGACGTGCTACAGACGCGAAATTTAACCGACAGGAAGAAGATGCTGTGATTTGCAAATGATTAGCTTTTCAGAACATTCACACAATGTTGGCGACACCTACAACGTGCTGACACGAGGAAAGTTTCCAGCCGATTTCTCATACACAAACAGCAGTTGACCGGCGTTGCTTGGTGAAACATTGTGATGCCTCGTGTATGGAGGAGAAATGCGTACCATCACGTTTCCGACTTTGATGAAGATCGGATTGTAGTCTATCGCGATTGCGGTTTATCGTATCGCGACATTGCTGCTCGCTTTAGTCGTCACGATCCAATGACTGTTAGCAGAATACGGAATCGGTGGGTTCAGGAGGGCAATACGGAACGCCGTGCTGAATCCCAACAGTCTCGTATCACTAGCAATCGAGATGACTGGCATCTTATCCGCATGGCTGTAACGTGCAGCCATGTCTCGATCCCAGAGTCAACAGATGGGGACGTTTGCAAGTCAACAACCATCTGCACGTACAGTTCGACGACGTTTGCAGCAGTATGGACTATCAACTCGGAGATCATGGCTGCAGTTACCCTTGACGCTGCACAGATAGGAGCACCTGCGATGGTGTACGCAACGACGAACCTGGATGCACGAACGGCAATACGTCATTTTTTCGGATGAATCCAGGTTCCGTTTACAGCATCATGATGGTCGCATCCGTGTTTGGCGACATCGCGGTGAACGTTCATTGGACACGTGTATTCGTCATCGCCATACTGGCGTATCACCCGGCGTGATGGTATGGGGTGCCATTAGTTACACGTCTCGGTCACCTCTTGTTCGCATTGACGGCACTTTAAACAGTGGCCGTTACATTTCAGATGTGTTACGACCCGTGGCTCTACCCTTCATTCGATCCCTGCGAAACCCTACATTTCAGCAGGATAACGCACGATCGTATGTTGCAGATCCTGTACTGGACTTTTTGAATACGGAAAAAATTCGACTGCTGCCCTGGTCAGCACATTCTCCAGATCTCTCACCAACTGAAAACGTATGGTCAATGGTGGTTGAGCAATTGGATCGTCACAATACGTCAGTCACTACTCTTGATGAACTGATGTCTAAGAATGTGTCCTACCAAGCGATTCCTTCTTTTAGTCAGGGTATGCCAAAAATTCCTTTTCTCACGAATACTGTCCAGTACCTCTTCATTAGTTATGCGATCTACCCACCTAATCTTCAGCATTCTTCTGTAGCACCACATTTCAAAAGACTCTATTCTCTTCCTGTCCGCACTGCTTATCGTCCATGTTTCACTCCCGTACAAGGCAACACTCCACACAAATGCCTTCAGAAAAGACTTCCTTACACTGAAATTAATATTCGATGTTAGCAAATTTCTGTTTTTCAAAAACGCTTTTCTTCCCGTTGCCATCCTGCATTTTGTATCCTCTGTACTGCGACCGTCATATGTTAGTTTACTACCCAAGTAACAAAACTCATCTACCACCTTCATTGTTTCGTTACCTAATCTAATTCCTTCCTGATTTTCTAAGATCGCATTCCATTATTTCTGTTTTGCTCTTGTTAATGTTCATTTTATACGCTCTCTTCAACACACTGTCCATTCCATTCAACTGCTCTTCCAGATCCTTTGCTGTCTCTGACAGAATTACAATGTCATCAGCAAAACGCAATGTTTTTATTTCTTCCCCGTGAACTTTAATCCCTATTCCAAATTTTTCCTTGCTTTCCTTCATCGCCTGCTCGATGTACAAATTGAATAACATCGGAGAAAGGCTACAACCCTGTCTTACTCCCTTCCCAACTGATGCTTCCCTTTCATGCCCTTCGAGTCTAATAACTGCGGTCTGGCTTTTGTACAAGTTGTAAATAACTCTCCTTTCCCTATATTTTACCCCTACTGACTTCAGAATTTGAAAGAGTGTATTCCAGTCAACATTGTCAAATGCTTTCTCCAAATCTACAAAAACTAAAAATGTAGGTTTGCCTTTCCTTAATCTATATTCTAAGATAAGACGTAAAGTGAGTATTGCCTCCCGAGTTCCTATGTTCCTCCTGAATCCAAACTGATCTTCCCCGAGGTCAGCTTCTACCAGCTTTTCCATTCTCCTGTAGATAATTCGTGTTAAAATTTTGCAACCATGACTTATCAAACTGATGGTTCTGTAATTTTCACACCTGTCTGCGCCTGATTTCTTTGGAATGGGGATTATTACATTTTTCTTGAAGTCTGAGGGCATTTCGCCTGTCTCATACATCCTACATACCAGTTCAAATAGTCTTGTCATGGCTGGCTCTCCCAGAGACTTTAGTAGCTCTGAGGGTATGTCATCTACTCCTGGGGCATTGTTCCGACCTAGGTCTTTCAAGGCTCTGTCAAAGTCATCTCTCAGCATAGTATCTCCTATTTCATCTTGATCTACTTCCTCTTCCCGGTCTGGGGTTCGAATTCCTCCTCGGGCATGGATGTTTGTGCCATCTTTTGTACAAGTTAGTTCATAAGTAGTTTGTAAGTTTAGGGACTGATGACCCCGTAGTTAAGTCCCATAGACTATACAAACAACAACAACCTCTTCCCTTCCTACAACATCGTCTCTAAGTTCATTTCCTTTGTAGAGCTACTCTATGTACTCTTTCCACCTTTCAGCTTTCCCTTCTTTGCTGAGAACTGGTTTCCCATCTGAGTTCTTGATATTCGTAGAGATGCATTTCTTGTCACCAAATGTCTCTTTTATTTTCCTGCAGGCGGTATCTATTTTTCCCCTTGTTATACATTCTTCTACAGATTTGAATTTGGCTTCTAGCCACTCCTGCTTAGCCATTTTGCACTTCCTGTCAATCTCATTTTTAGTCGTCTGTACTCCATTTTGCCTGTTTCATTTACTGCATTTTTATATTTTCTCCTTTCATCAATTAAATTTAGTATTTCCTGTGATATACAAGGATTTTCTTGTAGGTTTTGCCTTTCTACCTATTTTGTCCTCTGCTGCCTTCACTATTTCATCTCTCAATGCTACCCATTCCTCTTCTACTGTTTTATTTCCCCTGTTTCTGTCAATTGTTGCCTAAATCTCCCTCTGAAATTCTCCAGAACTTCACTTTCCTTCAATTTATCTAAGTCCCATCTCCTTATTTTCCTACCTTTCTGCAGTTTTTTCAGCTTCAGCCTACAGTTAATGACTAACAGGTTATGGTCAGAGTCTATATCTGCCCCTGGGTATGTCTTGCAGTTTATAACCTGGTTCCGGAATCTATGTCTTACCATTATAAAATCTATCTGATACCATCCGGTGTCTCCTGGTCTCTTCCATGTATACAACCTTCTTTTGTGATTTTTAAACCACGTGTTAATTACGATAAAATCAGTTCCGTGCAAAATTCTACCAGGCGACTTCCTCTTTCATTCCTCCTGCCCTGTCCATATTCACCTACTATTTTTCCTTCTCTTCCTTTTCCTACTACCGAATTCCAGTCTCCCGTCACAATTAAGTTTTCCTCTCCCTTAACTGTCTGAATAATTTCCTTTAGCTCCTCATATATTTCTTCGATCTCCTCATCATCGGTAGAGCTAGTTGGCATATAAACCTGTACTACAGTTGTCGGTGTTGGCTTCGTATCTATCTTGACAATGATAATGTGATCACTGTGCTGCTCATAGTAGTTTACCCGCATTCCTATTTTCTTATTCATTATTAGTCCTACTCCTGTGATACCCCCAACTGATTTTGTATTTATAATCCTGTACTCACCTGACCAGAAATCCAGTTCATCCTGCCACCGAACTTCACTAATCCCCACTATATCTAACTTCAACCTCTCCATTTCCCTTTTTAAATTTTCTAATTTTCCTACCCGATTAAGGAATCTAACATTTCACGCTCCGATCCGTAGAATGCCAGTATTGTCTTTCCTGATGACATCCTCCTGAGTAGTCCCCGCCCGGAGATCCGAATGGGGGACTATTTTACCTCCGGAATATTTTACCCGAGATGATGCCATCATCATATTTACATACAGTAGAGCTGCATGTCCTCGGGAAAAGTAACGGCTGTAGTTTCCCCTTGCTTTCAGCAGTTCGCAGTAGCTGTGTGGCAAAGCCACATTAGCTGATGCTACAAGGCCAGCTCAGTCAATCATCTTGACTGTTGCCCCTATAACTATTGAAAAGGCTGCTGCCCCTCTTCAAGAACCACACGTTTGTCTGGCCTCTCCACAGATATCCCTCCGCTGTGGTTGCACCTACGGTACGGCTATCTGCATCGTTGAGGCACGCAAGCCACCCCACCTCGGCAATGTCTGTGGTTCATGGGGGTGGTCTCAGGATCTATACACCCAAATTGCGTGAAAATATAATAACATATCGGTTGTAGTATAGTATATTTGTCCAAAGAATACCCGTTTATCATTTGCATTTCTTTTTGGTGTAGCAATTTTAATGGTCAGTAGTGTATAAAAAAACAGTCTAGAGTGCAATGATTTCATTTTATTCAACTAGTTTCGGTTCTCTCTCTCTCTCTCTTATTTTATTTTTTTATTTTGACCATCTTCAGGAACTGTAACTCTGAAATGTATCATAGTTACGTTTAGATGACCTTCAAGCAATATACATTAGTGTCAAAATTAACCTAACAACTATGAACTTCATTTATGTATTATCATTCTTAAACTCCATTTGAATGATAACTTTCTATGTCTTGACATATCAACTTTATCTTTCAAAATGTTATAATTTAACATGTTTTTTTAAACTAAAGTGACCACCTAAGGTACTATACAAACAGATTTAAGATGGTTCTGTTTACTCTTAACTTCAGTACAATATCTTAATTTTATCTTTTTACTATTACCAAACAGTTATGTGTTTCATTTGAATTGTAACGTGTTATTTTTTTGACATATGAATCCTAATATTTTACAATGTTATAACACATTATGTTTTTTAAACAAAAATGACAACCTAAAGCATTCGTACAATAGATTAAGGACTTACACATCTATATAAAGATTTTGTTTCCCTTACACTTCATTACAATAGCGTTGCAAAAAGTAAAATCAACTGATCTTTGTATATTAGCAAGAAAACAATAGTTTACACAAATTTAGATGAGGAAAGAACTAAATAGTTTTTCCAAATTAAGATATCTTGAATTGTTTTTACATACTTTTAATAAGTTTTATAGTTAATCTTTTAATGCTAGTAAAGTTACCAAAACACTGCAGAACCACATATAGAATATCTCTGAAAATATCGATAAGAACCTGCTGCAATTTACACCAGTATTAGATGTTTAAATCTTCATTTCACACATAAGAGAGATGGCCATAATTATTTTATCTCAAACAATGACAAAGAAATGTGTAGCTAATTATAATCCTATATTTTGACTAAATTGATGTATGTAGTTTTTTCATTGCGTACCAAAGATGGGTGGAGCTGGCAAAGGGGCGGAGCCTCAGCTATTGAAGAGCAGTAAATCTTGCTCCAGCCAGCAGTACCGCACTGAAAGGCGCCCGGGTACCTGCCAAGCTCCTCCACATCAATGGGTATAACATCGTTTTGTTTTATTTCTCTTTATCAACTTAGGTTAACTTGACATTAATGTATATTGCTTGAACGTCCTCTAAATGTAACTATGATGTTCCTGAAGATGGTCCTAAAAAGAACCGAAATTAGTTGAATAAAATAAAATCATTTTACTTTTCGACTGTTATATATATAGGATGTTACAAAAAGGTACGGCCAAACTTTCAGCAAACATTCCTCACACACAAAGAAAGAAAATAGGTTACGTGGACATGTGTCTGGAAACGCTGAATCTCCATGTTAGAGCTCATTTTATTACTCCTCTTCAAATCACATTAATCATGGAATGGAAACACACAGCAACAGAACGTACCAGCGTGACTACAAACACTTTGTTACAGGAAATGTTCAAAATGTCCTCCGTTAACGAGGATACGTGCATCCACCCTCCGTCGCATGGAATCCCTGATGCACTGATGCAGCCCTGGAGATTGGCGTATTGTTTCACAGCCTTCCACAATACGAGCACGAAGAGTCTCTACATTTGGTACCGGGGTTGCGTAGACAAGAGCTTTCAAATGCCCCCATAAATGAAAGTCAAGAGGGTTGAGGTCAGGAGAGCGTGGAGGCCATGGAATTGGTCCGCCTCTACCAATCCATCTGTCACCGAATCTGTTGTTGAGAAGCGTGCGAACACGTCGACTGAAATGTGCAGGAGCTCCATCGTGCATGAACCACATGTTGTGTCGTATTTGTAAAGGCACATGTTCTAGCAGCACGGGTAGAGTATCCCGTATGAAATCATGATAACGTGCTCCAGTGAGCGTAGGTGGAAGAACATGAGGCCCAATCAAGACATCACCAACAATTACCAACATTACCTTCCTTGAATTGGGCCAACTGGCGGTGAATCGAGGAAGTAAAGTACCTACTAACGAAACAATTGAGTATTTTGACAATTGTCTGCACGAATTATTTCAATTTACATTTAAAGAGAAATACTAAAATGATCTCTAATATGGAAATTAAGCGTTTCCGAACACATGTCCACATAATATATTTTCTTTCTTTATGTGTGAGGAATGTTTCCTTTTTATAACACCCTGTATATACAGGGTGTTTCACTAAGTGTGTTTGCCTCTGTAACTTATAAAAAATAGGTGACGGGAAATTTTAATGCGGTAGGTCAACATAAGAAATGTTACACTTTATGCGGAACTATGAACATAGATTATTGTATCATTTTCACAGAGTTACAGCACAAAGATATAATTTTTAAATGGAACAATAGTTTTTTCTATCGTGCATTGGAATAGTTGAAACCAGCTGCGTCCAAATCAGTTTAAACTACATTCCTATCACTGTTAGTTTGGGAGCTACAACTCTTCAAAGTTTCAAGGGCAGATACATAATACATGGCTGTGTGGTGGGTGATGGATGTTATGGCGGTGGGAAGTTGATTTACATGAGATGTTCAAATGTGCGTCCATGTTCCTTAATGCATAATGCAATGCGCCGTCGAAAGGATCTGCGGACGAAATGTAACATCGCCGGTGTGACGGAGTGACATGCGTCCTCGATGCGTCGTTTTAGATCATTTGGGGATGTGGGCTCAGTGACATAAACACGATCCTTTAGATATCCCCACAAAAAGAAATCTACTGGTGTTAAATCGGGCGACCTTGCGGGCCATGAATAAGGACCATGGCGCCCCAACCATCTTCCTGCAAACCTGTTATTTAGTTCTTCCACAACAGCACGTGCAGAATGGGCTGGGTGAAACCTGTGGCCGTGTACTATACGCCACACAGATGTGAGACTGACACCAGCGACTGCAGCAACGGCTCGTAAGCTGACATGAGGATCGTGGTGTAGTGCAGCTAAAACAAACACCTCCGTCTCCTCACTTCTTGCAGATCTTCGTCTGTTACTGCGGCGCATTACCAAGCTGCCTGTTTCCCGAAGTCGTTGTTCGGCACGTAAGAACGTAATGGCTGCCGGGGCTCTTCGCCTAGGATATCTCACGGCATAAGCTGTGGCTGCTTCAGTAGCATCGTGTCGGCACTCGCCGAGCATCAGCAACATGTCAACGTACTAGTTGTTCGTGTATGCCATCGTCATCCGATGTCAGTAACTGTGGTATATTGAGCCCCGGTTGTTTGTGTGGCTCCAACTGTCGGGTATACGGCCGTGTGCGGCGACAGTCGGCAGTCTAACAGCGCATACAGGAAGCTTCTCGCTCCACGACACCGGCGACGTTACAACTCGGCCGCACCACATTTAGAAGGCGCATTGCATTATGTGCAGCGTTTGTGGTATCTGCCCCTGAAACTTTGAAGGGTTGTAGCTCCCAAACTAACAGTGATAGGAATGTAGTTTAAATTGATTTGGACGCAGCTGGTTTCGACTAATCTAATGCACGATAGAAAAAACTATTGTTCCATTAAAAAATTATATCTTTGTGCTGTAACTCTTTGGAAAATGATACAATAAACTATGTTCATACCTCCGCAGAAAGTGTAACATTTCTTGTGTTGACCTACCGCATTAAAATTTCCCGTCACCTATTATTTTATAAGTTACAGAGGCAAACACACTTAGTTTTTGCCGGCCGCGGTGGCCGAGGGGACTCAGGCGCTTCAGTCACGGTCTACACGGCCACTACGCTCGGGGCTCGAATCCCCCCTCGGGCATGGATATTTGTGCCGTCCTTAGTTGTAGGTAGTTCATAAGTAGTTTGTAAGTTTAGGGACTGATGACCTCGTAGTTAAGTCCCTTAAGCTTAACAAACATTTGAACATTTGAACTTAGTTTTTTTTTCTTTATTGTAATTTCAATTCTCCTAAAAAAGGGGCGGGCCGGCAGCGCTCACTGGCGCTGTTCAGCCTACAGAAATAAAATTTGACTGAGGAGAAACATAAAAACACAAAGGAGATAAAATTTTGGAGATAACACATACATAAAACGAAGAATTAAAATGGAGATAAAACAACGTACATAAAATGGAGGAAAACGACGGTGACATAAAACATTTGGAACGGCGAAAGTGCTGGATAAAAGCAGTTGCTCGAAGTCAGTGACACACACACAATTAAAATGAGCATAGGGCGACGGCTATGGTGAGACCGTCCACTATGGTGGAGTTAAAATAAAAAACACAACACACACTCGGAGAAATACACAAGTTAAAACTGACGGTGTCGGCTGCGAGTTGGCCTTCCACTGTTGTATAATAAAACAATGTAGCAAAATCACACCACACTTGTCGAAGCACAAAGGAGGTTCCGTAGATGGTGGGGCACCGACAGCATTGAAGATGTGGTGTGGGGGGAAAAGGGGATGAAAGGAGAGGGAGAGGGTGGGGAAGAGCCACAGAGCCCGTGGGGTAGGGATGGGGGGATGATGTCCCAGGAAGCCACAGGGAAGAAGGATAGGGGAGGGCGGTAAGAGGATGATGCAGAGGGATGGGGGACGGAGGAGGGGAGAAGGGACGGGGAGGGAGGGATAGTTGGGGCCCTCAGGGAGAGAAGGGGGAGAGGGAGCAAGGAGAAGGATCACAGCTGCTATGAAGGGTAGATGTCAGGTCGGAGGGCATCATCCAGGAGGGGGATGGTACGGAAGTTTCCACGGGAAAGGATCCGGAGGGTGGACAAGTGGAGGGCAGGGGGAATACAGTGGTGGAGGCGCGGCAATGGACCAGGTGCAGAGAGGAGGGGATGGACTAGAGGATTAGGCGGATCTGATTTGCGGGATATGTTACGGAGGCGGAGATGTTCAATAAAGAGAACAAGTCGGGGGAAAGGAATGAGATCATAGAGGATCTGCGTGGGGGAGGGTGATAAAGGGGGATACGGAAGGCAAGGCAGAGGGCATGGCGCTCCAGTATCTCCAGAGATTTGTGGAAGGATGGGGGAGCGGAGATCCAGGCGAGATGGGCGACACAGAGGACAGGGCGGATGAGGGATTTGTAGGTATAGAGGATGGTAGAAGGGTTGAGGCCCCATGTTCGGCCAACAAAGAGTTTGAGGAGGCGGAGGCGGGAGACACACTTAGTGAAACACCCTGTATATAAACACAGTTTGTATGAAGCTATTATAGGGAGCGGCAAAAGGGAAGAGTATTACAAACCCGATACCCATCTGCTCTCCTAGTGGCGATGTATAGAAGAGATGAAGTTGCAGTAGTTTGATGCGTCACCTTTGATGTGGAGGGCGTCGATGTCGGGGATGTGCGGCGCCAGCTGCCCCAGCTCGTACTTGAGCTCGTCGGCCCTCCTGGCGCGGTAGTCGAGCTGGTGCCAGCGCGCCAGTGCAGACCTTGCTGCGGGCCGCGGCCGGACTGCCTCCGGCACGCCCTGGAAACGGCGCGGCCGCGGCTTCAGCGCCGGCGCTGCGCACTCGGGCAGGCACGGGTTGCCCTGCAACACAACACGTCATACGGGCTGCCATACAAACATGCCAGAACTAACATCGAATTGCTACCACATACTAGAGGCATTTGAAAAGTCCGTGCAAAAATAATACTACTACTAACGTGTTTGGGGAAAACAATTTTTATATTTCGGCATAGTCTCATTTTAGACTTATACACTTCGTCGAACGCTGTTCTAATTTGTTAATCCCTTCCCAGTGATAGGAATTGTCCAAGCCTGCAAAATAGCAATTAGTTTCTGCAGTCACCTCTTCGTTTGAGTAAAATCATCGTTCCGCCAGCCATTACTTCAAATTGGGGAACAAACAGTAATCCGAGGGAGCTAAGTCTGGAGAATATGGGGCATGTGAAATAGTCTTGTGTAGTTCGCGAACGAACTAGTTCGGAAGTGCGCTCCCACAGGCGAACTATTTCGGAGATCCCTCGCCTCTTAGTTCGTCCGCTCCTTTTCCGAAGACTGACTGGAACAGCGAGATGACGCAAGAGACCGCAGAATTGCGTGATTACCTTCTACCAGTTACCGTCGTTTCGAGCCGAGGTGTAGCTCAGCTATAGTTTCATAGTTCACTGCCACTAATCAGTATATAAAAAAGCTGTCATAACAAAACAAAGAGCTCTTTTAGTAGCGGTAGCAAAAGCCAAAAAGAGCAGACGAACCAAAAAGAGCGACCTACTTCGCGGCCGAGCTGCGAACTAAAAGGAGAGCTACCAGTCGCGAACTAAAGTATGCGCAATCGGTCGCGAACTAAAATATGCGGGATCCCTCGCGAACTAAAGTATGCGCGCTCGGTCGCGAACTAAAGTATGTGCAATCGGTCGCGAACTAAAACACGCGTTACCGGTCGCGAACTAAAACACACGTTACCGGTCGCGAACTATTATGCCAAACGTTTCTCGCTTCTTAGTTCGTTGGATTCTTTTCCGAAGACCGACGAGCAATAGCGAGCAAACTTGGGTAGTCGGCAGCAATCCATCGTCGTTGAGATTTTCGTTCTTTATTTATGCAAATCTAGATTTCGACCAGTAACTAGCCATTATCAGTGCATAGTTTTCAAAAGGCAATCTTAAGAATTTCGTTGCACACAATGAATATACACTATGTAAGCAAAAATATCTGGACACTCCTCCCCCCCCCCCCAAAGAAAAAGGATAAAAAAACTTTTTCATATTAGGTGAATTGTGCTGCCACCTACAGTCAGGTACTCGATATCAGCGACCTCAGTATTCATTAGACATCTTGAGAGAGCAGAATGGGATGCGCCACAGAACTCATGGACTTCGAACCTGGTCAGGTGATTGGGTATCACTTGTATCAGAAGTTTGTACGCGAGATTTCCACACTCCTAAACATCCCTAAGTCCACTGTTTATAAGATGTGATAGTGAAGTGGAAACGTTAAGGGACACGTACAGCACGAAAGCGTACAGCTCAACCTCGTCTGTTGACTGTTTTGACTGACGGAGACTACCGACAGTTGAAGAGGATCGTACCGCGTAATAGGCAGGCATCTATCCAGACCACACAGGAATTCCAAACTGCATCAGGATCCACTACAAGTACTGTGACAGTTCGGCGGGAGTTGAGAAAACCTGGATTTCATGGTCGAGCGGCTGCCCATAAGCAACACATCGTGCAGGTCAACGCCATACGGCGCTTCGCTTGGTGTAAGGTCCGTAAGCATTGGACGATTGAACAGTGGGAAAACGTGTGGAGTGTTGAATCACCGTACACAATGCGGCTATCCGATGGCAGGGTCTGGGTATGGCGAATGCCCTGTGATCCTTTTTGGTAGCATGTGTAGTGCCAACAGAAAAATTCGGAGGCGGTGGTCGTGTTTTTCATGGAGGGGTGGGCGTGCACCTCTTGTTGTTTTGCGTGGAACTATCACAGCAAAGGCCTACAGTGATGTTTTAAACAACTTTTTGCTTCCCACAGTGGAAGAGCAATTCGGGGATGGCGATTCTAACACTAAACGTAGGTGTGGACCAGATGTGGCTCAAATTCAAAGAAGTGGTATCGACAGCAATTGACAGTTTTATACCAAATAAATTAATAAAAGAAGGAGGCGATCCCCCTTGGTACACAAAACAGGTCAGGACACTGTTGCAAAAGAAAAGGAAAAGGCATACTAAATTTAAACGAACACAAAATCCCCAGGATTGTCGATCGTACTCAGAAGCTCGAAATTCAGCGAGGATTTCAATGCGAGATACCTACAATATTTATCACAACGAAACTCTTTCTCGAAATTTGACTGAAAACCCAAAGAGATTTTGGTCTTATGTTAAATATACTCGGGGCAAATCACAAACAATACCTTCACTACGTGATAGTAATGGCGATGCTGCCGATGACAGCGCTACTAAAGCCGAGTTACTAAACATAGCTTTTAGAAACTGATTCACCAAAGAAGACGAAACCAATATTACAGATTTCGAATTACGAACAGATGTCGTAATGAGTGACGTAGAAATAGATATCATCGGAGTAGTGCAGCAACTAAAATCACTTAACAAGAACAAGTCTTCTGGGCCGGATTGTATACCCATTAGATTTCTATCTAATTATGCTGGAGCGATAGCTCGTTACTTAACAGTCATATACAACCGCTCTCTCATAGGATCTATACCAAAAGATTGGAAAGATGCCCAGGTCACACCTATATTCAAGAAAGGCAGTAGGAGTAACCCACTAAACTATTTCATTGACGTCAATTTGCAGCAGGGTTTTGGAACATATCCTGTATTTAAATATTATGAATTATCTCGAACAGAACGATCTATTGACACAAGGTGAACACGGATTTAGAAAATATCGTTCATGCGAAACACAACTAGCTCTTTATTCACACGACGTGATGGGTGCTATCGACAAAGGTTCGTAAATCGATTCCGTATTTCTTGATTTCCAGAAAGCTTTTGACACCGTACCTCACAAACGGCTTTTAATAAAATTGCGTGGTTATGGTATATCGCCCCAAATTTGCGATTGGATAGGGGATTTCTTGTCAGAGAGGACACAGTTCGTAGTAATCGATGGTAAGGCATCGACTAAAACAGAGGTGATATCGGACGTTCCACAGGGTATTGTTATTGGTCCTCTGCTGTTCCTTATTTACATAAAAGATTTAGGGGAAAATCTAAGTAGCTCTCTTAGGTTGTTTGCAGATGACGCCGTCATTTACCATCTAGTAAAATCATCTGAATATCAAAACCAACTGCAGAAGATCTGAATAAGATATCAATATGGTGTAAAAATTGGCAATTGACTCTAAATAATGAGAAGTGTGAAGTCGTCCACATGAGTAAGAAAAGAAATCCGTTAAACTTTGTTTACAAGATAAATCAATCAAACGTGAAGGCCGTAAACTCCACAAAATATCTACGAATTACTATTACTTCAGACTTGAAGTGGAAAGAACACGTAGATAATGTCGTGGGAAAGTTGAACCAGAGACTGCGTTTTATTGGCAGAACCCTTAAAACATGGAACAGAACTACAAAAGAAACTGCGTACACTACACTTGTCGGTCCATTTTTGGAGTATTGCAGCCCAGTGTGGGATCCTTATCAGGTGGGTTTGACGGAGGACATCGAAAGAGTCCAAAGAAGGGCAGCTCGTTTCGTATTGTCACGATACAGGGGAGACAGAGTTACGGAAATGATACAGGATCTGGGATAGGAATCATTACAACAACGGCGCTTATCGCTGCGGCATGGGGTACTTGCGAAACTCCAGTCGCCAACATTCTCCTCCGAATGCGAAAATATATTGTTGACTCCCACATACATAGGTAGAAATGATCATCAGAATAAAATACGAGAAATCAGATCTCGAACAGAGAGATTCAGGTGTTCTTTTTTCCCGCGCGCTATTCGAGAATGGAATGGGAGATAAATAGTATAATTGTGGTTCGATGAACCCTCTGCCAGGCACTTTAATGTGATTTGCAGGGTATCCCATGTAGATGTAGATTGCATCTGTCAACATGATCGAGCACCGTTTATAATGCACGGCCTGTGGCTGAGTGGTTACACGACACTAACATCCCTGTAATGGACTGGCCTGCACAGAGTACTGACTTGAATCCTGTAGAACACCTTTGGGGTGTTTTGGAATGTCGACTTCGTGTCAGGCCACACCGACCTAAATCGATACCTCTTATCCGTGCAGCACTCCGTGAAGAATGGGCTGCCATCCCGCGAGAAACGTTCCAGCACCTGATTTAACGTATGCCTGCGAGAGTGGAAGCTGTCATCAAGGCTAAGGGAAGACCAACAACATATTGAAATGCAGCATAACAGATGGAGGGCGCCACGAACTTGCAAGTCATTTTCAGCCAGGTGTTTGGGTACTTTTGATCATATAGAGTAAATGCCGTTATACTACTGTGTAAAAGGGGAACACAGGAAAAGGCAGAGGTAGAAAGGGAGGAGGCACAGAGAGAGAAAAGGAATAAATGAATGGATTTAAAGAAGGAGAGGGAAGATATAGACGCAGAGGGAAGGGGGAAGTGGAGATGGGTAAAATTTACCACATATATTAGCAATTACGAATCATTGCTGGTTTCAGTAGATCTTTATATGTAAAAATGAATATTTGTCTGCATGTCCTCTAAGTGTTCACAAACCATTCATTCGATTGCAATGAAACGTTGGTGAACTGTTCACCGTACGCCCACGAAGGTTCCTGACCCAAAAACAAAAGAGTACGACACATAGCTCAGGAATATGACGTCATAAGTAAAGAGAGCTACCGCGTGAAAATACTCAGATTTATGCGTCAATTATTGAAAAAAATGGGAGTAGTTAGGGACCCGCAACAAAGTTTCCATGTAATTTCGGACGTTTATGATGCTTTTGTAACTGACACACACAAAAATGATGAAAAAAGTCTACCGCTCACAACAGTTTCGCTGTAGATGCCGTAAAACTGTCGCATCAGGCATGACCTTGTATCAAATAAATTTAGCATTACAGATTTGCATGTTACTATTTATTTTTGTCTGCAAGTCTCCCTTAATTCTCTTGCATCCAAAATTAAGCAATCTGTTTTCTTAATCTCTATCTACATAAACGCGAAAGGACACTCACTCACTGACTAAACACGAAATCTCGAAAACTACTTCACGTATGAAGCTGAAATTCGCCAGGAATGTAGTTTATAGGTAGAAAACATCAGCTAAGAAAGTATTTTGTGATAGGTGCATAGCGGAGCATACTTCTCCTACAGACTCACGAAATCTACAATTTCATTTCGATCTTCAGGAAATTTCCCACGCTTGACCTTCAAAACGAAAGTAAGGTGACTGTCTACCTTACGTTTCATACGGTGCATGGGGAAGAGTACTTTGCAACATAAAAAAATGTATCCCTAAATACCTTGGTCGCGCCATAACTTAAGAACGGCTCGACCGATTATCACAGATCCTTTTTTGTTGTTTTCGTTAATTTCAGAACAAGGGTTGTATGAAATAAAACTGGAATACCTTAAAAACCAGAGTAATGTCACTATCTGTGTAAACTTTCGTTCGGTGCATGGTAGAGGGTACTTAACTTGTGGAATTTTGTAAAATGCATAGTTTTGCTCCAATCTTTATGAATTTTTGCACACATGACCTCTAAACCAAGAGGAAGATCACTGGGTACATAAATCTTTGTATTGTACATTAAAAAGCGTACCTTGTAGAAAACGTTGCCTAGAGAGGGAAAGGTGGAAACGGAAAGGAAGATGGGAGAGAAAGAGGTGGATGCAGAGAGAGGGGGGAAGGGATGTGGACTACGAGAGTGTTGGATAACTAAACACCCGGGCAACGCCGGGTTTACAGCTAGTCTATATCTATAAATGTGAATGTCTGTTCGGTGTACGTTTATCACGTCTGAACCACAAGCCACAAAGAGCTAAAAATTTGTACAGTTACTAATGTCTACCCGGGGAGGGGTTCAGGCAGGGTTTTATGGTGATCAGATAGCTATTTATCTATATATATATATATATATATATATATATATTAATGTGAACGTCTGTTCGGTGTACACTTATCACGTCCAAACGACAAGACACAGAGACTTAAATATTTGTACAGTTACTCATTTATACCCGAGGAAGGTTTTAGGCACGATTTTATAGCGATCTGATAGATATTTAGTAATTTGAAGAATATAACACGAAATGCAGAACAATAATTACTCTTTGTAAATTACTGCTCTTTGAAAATGATTTTATTGGTTGCATTGTTGTTTGAGGGTTCATAATGATAAAAGGGTGGGATATATTGGGATGGAAAGTTTTCGGTGTATATAAAATTCTACGTTTGTGTGTGTTAATATTTCGCTCTGCTGCGAAAACTACAGAACGCAAACGAATGGTCTGTGTGTAATTGTGATGCCACAGACCATATCTCTGGTCTATGCGTGCTATAATGTCTTTAGCTCTTTCTCTGTAAGGATAAGCATATGGATAAGGAAACATAAGAATAAATAAATAAAGCAGTAAAAACGAAATTTATTGCAACACAGGCTATAAGGAATAATGTGTTGTTGTTATGGTCTTCAGTCCGGAGACTGGTTTGATGCAGCTCTCCACCCTACTCTATCCTGAGCAAGCCTTTTCATCTCCTCATACGAACGGCAACCCACATACACTTGAATCTGCTTACTATACGCGTCTCTTGGTCTCCCTCTGCGGTTTTTTACCCCACACACTTCCCTTCAATACTAAATTCACGATTCCTCGATGTCTAAAAATGTGTCCTGCCAAGCGATCCCTTCTTTTAGTCAGGGTATGCCAGAAGTTCCTTTTCTCACCGATTCTGTTCAGTACCTCTTCGTTAGTTATGCGATCTACCCGCCTAATCTTCAGCATTTTTCTGTAGCACCACATTTCAAAAGCCTCTATTCTCTTCCTATCGGCACTGCTTATCGTCCATGTTTCACTCCCATACAAGGCAACACTCCACACAAATGCCTTCAGAGAAGACTTCCTTACACTTAAATTAATATTAGATGTTAGCAAATTTCTCTTTTTCAAAAATGCTTTTCTTCCCATTGCCATTCTGCATTTTATATCCTCTCTACTGCGACCATCACTTGTTATTTTACTACCCAAGTAAAAAAAATGCATTTACCACCTTCATTGTTTCGTTACCTAATCTAATTCCTTTAGCATCGCCTGATATCCTAAGGAATAATGTATGTATTATTTATTGTAAATCATTAAACTCTTCAGTTAATTTTTTTTATTTGAATGTTGATTAAAAATGTTTGTTTCTAAAGAAGGCATTGTATTACATTTCATCGTTCAAAACCAGTCTCATAGCAACTACTGAAAGATAGCTTATGTGTCATAATCAACCAACACGCAAGAGGAGCCGCGGGTTTAAGCTAGTTATAAATAAAAATTTATACACGTTAATAAGAAGCAATGTCCAAAGTATTACCTGGTCGCTGAGCAGCCAGGGCGGCTTCCAGAAGGCGGGGTCCCCGCGGTAGCGGTCCGGCTTGTAGAAGTACCTGGCCTCCTCCATGAGTGCCTTGCGCTCCAGCACGGGCCTGCGGTCGTCACCGCTGTTCATCACCATGTCCTTGAGCTCTCGCTGCTGCTGAGCCCCGGGGCCTCTCGTCAGCCTGCGGACGCGCTCCTGGTCCTCAAGCCGCACCTGTCGCCACCAAAACACAACGCTATCCTCGATTGTTCTACTACTAGCAGTGCTGTAGCACAGAGTAACATATACAGAGAAGAAACCACCCCTACACCACTGTCCTTGTAGTTCCGTAAGATGCTAGCAGGTGTCAGGTGGATCGCTGGCTTAGGGTGTCTCTCGCACGTCAGAGGTAGCGTGGAGGGGAGACTGAGGGGAGAGCTTGTGCCGCCTGCCACGAGGCAACGGCTGTGTCCGGCTTGCTGGCGTTTGAGGGGAGGTGGTGGTGGGGACAGCCGCTACCTGCCACCTGCTCTGGCCAGTTGCTTCTGACCGCAGCGCCATCATGGGACATCTTACGGAACTGCTGAAAACCTCCCTCCCCGCACCCCTGAGCGTAGGACTGGGCTCTTACGGATGTTTCCCGTCTGTATATATTGGTCTGTGGCTGTAGTTGGGACGTTAAGGGGACACACTCGCGAATGCTTTCTCATAAGAAATTAATGTTAAAAGTGGCAAACTTCACTAGAAACTAGTGGAGGTAAAGACCTGAAACTTCTACATCTACATAGATACTCTGCAAATCGCATTCAAGTGCCTGGCAGAAGGTTCATTAACCACTTTCATAACTTTTCTCTACCATTCCATTCTCTAATAGCGCGCGGGAAGAAAGAACACCTAAATCGTTCCGTTTTCGATCTGATTTCTCTTATTGTATTGGGTAGTCATGTCTCCCTAAGTAGGTGGGTGCTAGCAAAATATTTTCACATTCAGAAGTAAAAGTCGGTGATTGAAACTTCGCAAACAGATCACGCCGCAATGAATAACGTCTTTCTTTTAATGATTTCCACCCCAATTCGTGCAACATTTCCGTGACGCTTTCGCCCCCCCCCCCCCCCCGTAACGTGATAAAACAAAACGAGCTGCCCTTCTCTGAACCTTCTCAATGTCTTCCGTCAGTCCCAGCTGGTGCGGGTCCCGCAAGGGGCAACAGTACTCCAGGAGAGGACGCACAAGTGTGATGTAGGCAGTCTCTTTGGTGGAGCTGGTGCATCTTCGAAGCGTTCTGCCGATGAAACGTAACCTTTGGTTCGCCTTCCCCACAATATTTTCTGTGTGTTCTCCTCTCCAGTCAAAGTTGTTCGTAATTGTAGCTCCTAGGTATTTGGTAGAATCTACGACCTTAAGGTTTGACTGATTTATCGCGTAATTGAAGTTCAGTGGATTTCTTTTAGTGGGCATGTGTATTACTTCACACTTTTCTTTATTTAGTGTCATTTGCCAATTTTCGCACCATGTAGAAATTTTAACTACATCGCTTTGCAGTTGCTTTTGATCCTCTGTTGACTTCAATAACCGATAAACGACAGCATCATCCGCGAACAGTCTAAGGGAGCTACTCAGATTGTCTCCTAAATCGTTTATAAACACGAGGAAGAGTAGGGGACCTATAACGCTTCCCTGTGGAACGCCAGATATCACTTCTGTTTTACTCGATGACTTACCGTCAATTACAATGAACTGTCTCCTTTCTGATAGGACATCGTGAATCCAGTCGCACAATTGGGGAGATATTCCAAAAGCACGCAATTTCATAAGGAGCCGCTTGTGGGGTACAGTGTCGAAAACCTTGCTGAAATCCAGAAATATGGAATCGATTTGAGATCCCTTGTCGATGGCACTTAACACTTCATGTGAATAACGGGCAAGCCGTGTTTCGCAAGAGTGATACTTTCTGAATTCGTGTTGACTATTGGTTAATAGGTCGTTCTCTTCGAGGTAGTTCATAATATTCGAACAAAGTATATGTTCCAAAATCCTACTGCAAACCGACGTCAATGAGATAGGCCTGTAATACTTTTCCAGTATACAGATGAAACATTATCTGCAGATCACATAGAGATTTGTTACTGCATTTTATGTAGTTTGTGAGTGATGTCTTGTTTGTTCTGAAAGAATTTGTTCTTGTTGTGACTATAGGTCAAATTTTTATCTGATTAATCATAGTTGTATTAATAAGAGTTACTAAATGTCTGATGACTTTATCAGTCTTAGTTTTTGAGAAAAGTGTAACAAAGATAAAAAAATAGTTTTGAGAAAAACTGTTTAAAGTTTTACATAAAAGAAAATTATATACATTACGATACAGAAACACTATTAACACTTTCCGGCACTTTAATGTGGCTCAGCTTGTTCCCTCTTTATCTACTTTCCTTTGATCTTCTGAGTATCCTGGCCTCCTCAGTAGCATTTCTTGCAGAAATGTCGGTGTAACGTATACGATCCATGTCAATGTTTTTCCGTTCCTTTGCGGTATTGATGCCATCCTGGGTTCCCAAAAGTCTTAACAAATCAATTTTCTTTGACGCACCAGTATTGAAGCACATTATAACAACATGAACACCAAAGTTTAATGTTTCTATTCTAACAAAAACTGTTTTTGGCAGCAAAGTGACGTTTCCAGCACAGTTTCTACAAAAAGTGTGGTTTTACATCAGTTCACGTAATAACCTCATTGAAAACAGAATGTTTGTGTCAGTAGAAGCAGAAACACTGTTCGTACCAGATATTTCACTGTCACGCATTTGAGTGGCACTTGGAAAACCGATATCTTTTTACTTGAAGCACTGACACTCGCACTGATTTCACTTTCGATCTTATTTTCTTTCCTCTCTTCATAGCTAGAAGTCTCGTGGTTTATTTTTATATATTTGTTTCCAAGAAACTTGGGCTCGTACCCACCATTCCTTATTCTACCAATTCTGCTTTCACAAAAGCAATACGTTTGTATCACGAAAAAACTTAGAACAAAGATGTAAAGCTGACAAACTATGGTCGATAATGCAGACATGATGTCAAATATCAAAGCAACAATTCTATCTTGCAATCGAAATAAGAATATCTCTGGAACGTTTGCTGCACTGTAATCAACACCTAGCAAGACAGAGCGAAAATGCGCGTGGCAACAGTTACCGCACATTACGAAACAATTGATAACTCCAAATCTAATCGTCCAATTAGCATGAAATAAACGGCAAATTATAGCTAAATAATACGGGCACTGAACAAAAAAAAAACTATTTTTTGAGTCTGTTCGCGACTGTGTCCCCTTCACCCGCACCGTTAAACTGTACTGGTTAAACATCTACATGAATTCTCCGCTAATCACATTTAAGTTCATGGTTTAGGATTCATCGAACCGCTTGTATGATATTTCTCTACCGTTCCATTCTCTAATAGCGCGCGGGAAAAAGGAACACCTAAGTCTTTCCGTTTTCGATTTGATTTCTCTTATTTTATCGAGATGATCTCGTTTCCCTATACAAGTGGATGCATTCGGAAACTAAATTGGAGACAACTTTCGCAAATCAATCTCACCGCAACGAATAACGCCCTTCTTCTGATGACTTCCACCCCAATGCGAGCATCGTTTCTGTGATACTCTCTCTCCTATAGCGCGATAATACAAAACGAGCTGTCCATCTTTGAACTTCATCTACACCTTTCGTCAGTCCTACTTGGCGGGGATTCCACAGGGGGCAGCAATACTCCAAAATAGGACGCACAAGTGTAGTGTAGGCAGTTTCTTTTGTAGAACTTTTGCATCTTCTAAATGTACTGTCAATGAAACGTTGCCTTTGGTTCGCCTTCCATGCAATATTTTTGTGTTCTTTTCAATTTAAATTGTTCGTAATCGTTATTTCTAGGTGTTTAGTTAATTAGCGGCCGCTAGATTTGACTGATGTATCGTGTAAATGAAGTTTAACTGATTTCTTTTAGTGCTCATATGGATGATTTCACACTTTTGCCTGTTTAGGGTCAATTGGCAATTTCCGTACCATTTTGTAGTTGCTTTTGCTCTTCTGGCGACTTTAATAACAAATAAACGATAGAAACATCTATCAGCAGTCTAAGAGAGCTGCTCACATTGTCTCCTAAATAATTTATGAAGATTAGGGACAGTAGGCCCCCTATAACACTACCTCTCTATATCAGAAAAAAAGGGGAAAAAATAGCCCAACTGTAAGCTATGGAGTGGATTTCAGAGAGAAAATGAGGAAAGTATTTTCTGCTTCTTCACAGTTCTATCGCGTCCCAACACGGAACTAACGTAGAAGCGAATATTATTCTCTGTGAGTAACACATCTT
The DNA here is from genome assembly GCA_026315105.1 of Locusta migratoria. NCBI lineage: Eukaryota > Metazoa > Arthropoda > Insecta > Orthoptera > Acrididae > Locusta > Locusta migratoria. The sequence continues at coordinate 159,479,916 of CM048747.1, forward strand.
CATCTGGTTGGATGACATGTTGAGCTGTTGGCAACATTGTCAGGTTGGATTCTTTTGGCGGTAAACGATTGGTTTACTATTTTCAGAGCCACGCTGTGCCATTGCGTGAATTCAGTCCGTTTCTTTAGGTACTGTTTGAGTGAAATGCGAGTGTGCGTATACAAGTTCAAATGTTTGTGAAGATTATGGGACTTAACTGCGGAATTATCAGTCCCTAAACTTACAAACTGCTTAAGTACTAATTTATTCTACAGACAGCACAAACATCCATGTCCGAGGGGGGATTCGAACCACCGACGGGGAACGGTCTCGCGAATTGCAGCATAACGCCTCAATGCGCTCGGCCGCTCCGCCGCGGCCATCCAAGTTCAACGTCATTACTTGTATTTCAAAGTAATGGTGAGCTTGCTTAACGGTTTAAATAGTTGGAAACAAAATATACCATATGATAACAGCGAAGTTGAGGAAACAGTGCTTGATGTGATTACGTAGAGTTTCGCGGCATATTAATTGTTGATATTCATGTCGGGTTTCCAGCCGGATTGTAGAGTCATCTTGACACAATATTTCTGCGGACCACCTGGCCACCATCTTCAGGTGATATGGATGCTGCCGAGTCTCGTAGGAAACAAGTCTTGCCGTGATCGGCGGCCTTATATACGCCGCGAAGTACTAACGGCGCGTGCGCCAGAGACTCGGGGCTGCGTCCTCTGCCGCAAGCAGCCGGTGTAGTGTCTCAGTGGAGAAACCTGACAGGAACTATGTGTCGCTTACATGCGCTAGTTGTCACAGGTGGAGAAAAGAGTGCGCTGTTTTTTAAGATCAGATAAAACCGGATTCCACATGTTACTTAGAGGGAACCCCTTACAGCCACTGCACTATTGATAAAATGTACAATTCTAGCAAATTTTGCTAGAATACCTTCATTACGGCATCTCAGTATAAAAGCGAGGGCACTAAGCAACTTTCCTTTCTTCCTACGAATTATTTGTTTAGCAACAAAATAAAAAAATGAATAAACAATTAACACATTTCTTCCCATTGTTGAGTACACGCAACACAAAATTTAGCCTTACAAAATGCAGTCGAAATGGACTTACTATACAAAACTCACCACACATGTGTTAAAAGGCTTTCACGAGCTCTCTGTATATGTGTTAAAGTTTCACAATTACCTTAACACTTCGTAAAAAGATGCAAGATTTACAAACGTCAGACGATCCACATACACAAGAAATGTCAAGTTCAGCTTCACACAGAGTGTTTTTCAATATTTCATGAGTGTTACCATCAAGGTAAGTCAGAGTTATCATATAATAGACAATATTGCACAGTTTGAACAAATAGAAGAATGTGATCACAAAAACTAAATTTTTCTATTTTTTTTACTAGGAAACAGAACATTATGGGTGGTGTAAATTACAACACATACTGCTAGATTGTAATATTTATAATGTTATTTCAATTATTTTAAAGAAAACCTGATGACTAAATACAACAATTTTTCATAATTTCTATTTTTGGGAAGAAATGGGTTAAGCCCTACATATTTATACATGTAAATACATTACCACTATAGCCTATAGGCTGCAAATTACGCGATGCTTGAAGCTTTGCCGATGAACTAGTTGGGCGAGACGTTTGATGTCATGTGAAATTCCCACAATATTTTGTTGGCACTAATGGCATATTGTCGGGTGTGGGGAACAACATCCGACATCTCGCTCGACAACCATATCTGAACTTAAAAGTTGTTATTATAAGCTATTCTAGGATATCATTTGAAATGTAATCAGCTTCATTTGGCAGAGGTAACATTGGGGTAAATTTTTCGATACTCGTATCAGTTTGGTACTTTTCTCTAGATACTAATTATGGGAAATTAATACTTTTGTTGGATGCAGTATGAGTAGTGACTTGTACCTTGAGCCAGCGGTACCAGTTGAGCAGGCGCGGGTCTTCGACCTGTTTGATATCCTCTGTCCCATGTCTCTCGCGAGCCAGCGTCACGGACTGTTGGTACGATGTCTCGGAGAGTGTACAGTACACTTGCGAACAATCCATCTGCAAACAAAGCAAATATTTTCAGTTTATTCAAACACTCTCGTCTCTCTTAAAACCACTACTTTTCAGATGGATGGAGATAAAGCGATCCCAGACAGAGTACATGAGTGCCTTCATCCTACTCACATCGAGCCAAAAGAGGAAGGGCGCAGAACGAAAATTGGGAAGCCCAACTGCAAACAAGAAACAATAAAACCAAGAGACAGACGCAGAGGGGCGTGATGAGGGGTGAGAAGTGTGAATGAATGAGTTGCTCCACCCACAAAAAAGCTGGCGATCCTCAGAGCACAGTACGTTACTGGAGACGAAACAACTGCATCTATTCAGTGGCACCTCAGCCTCTGTTACCAACAGGAAACGATCAATACCAGAAAAGTTGTAAAAACTCAGGAAATGAAAGATATTAGAAGTAAAACATCGATAAAAGTAACGAAATAAGGAGAGTAACAAGTTGAGACGGATAAGAGCCAGGTCGGACCTTTGAACAAGAGTCGCCATGGCTTCCCTGGGTTGGAAGGCGAGGGGTGACCCCAAATCTTGCAGGAGCTCAACGATGCATAAGAGAAAAGTGTAAAACACCACTTCAAGTCAAACCTGATCATCAGTCACTTCAGCGGCATCTGCTAGCACCAGAAGGAGCACGTCTGCTAGTTTAAGGTTCTTGCCGAAAAGCAGCTAATTTGGTGTAGACAAACAAAATGTGAGCCAATGTGTGATCGGCATGACGTTGCCAATGGAAAGGATCTTCAAGTCGAATGATGTAGTCACAGGCAGCCACGTGTGGCCAATGAGGAGAAGGACAGTGGAATTCCTGTGAGAAGTATGTACAGGACACTGCTATGTAATCGAGGTCTCCTTTATTGCTCACAGTTACAGTAGTTTGGGGAGACCAGTATGGAGCATTACGAGACAGAGAACTCTAACAACTGATGTAGTAGAGTCAACATAATGTTCAAATCTGGGATCCCCTTTTTCCAAAACTGACAGCCTGGTAGTCAACGTAACCAAATGATCAGCAAGTTCATATCCTGAGATCTCAACGCTATCAGAGGTCCAGACAAAGATGGCCGATCTCAGTTGATGGACATTAGACAGACTATCATGCATAGTCATAACTAACGATTGTCGAAGATAGCGCTGGTAGGACGCTCACAGCGTCACAGCCAGTTAAGAATATCTTGCTGGTGTAAGATCAAACACTACTGACAACTCATGTTATGGCTTCTAAATCAGCAGTGAAAACATTGCACCCATTCTGGAGGGGGCTGAGTTCATTGCACATAGCATGCGTGTAGGAAAAACCAGTGTTTGTCAGCTATAGATTCATAAATGTATACCATTACCAAACCTCGAAATGCTTCAAAAATAGTCAAGAACAGTCGCTGGAAATTTATAGGGCCAACAAAATAATTCAGATCTGAGGATGGGTTGCGTACCATGGGGTCGCTCCTCGGTTGCTCCCTGACAAGTGGCGTCAGTGGTGCAAGTTGGGGTTCAGAGCAGAAGAATTTATGCTAACTGAGTTACTGGCCCTAGTTCAAATGTTCAAATGTTTGTATAGCTTATGGCACTTAACTACGGGGTCATCAGTCCCTAAACTTACAAACTACTTATGAACTAGCTAATACTAAAGACGGCACAAATATCCATGCCCGAGGGGAGATTCGAACCCCCGACCGTAGTGGCCGTGCAGACCGTGACTGGAGCGCCTCAGTCCACTCGGCCACCGCGGGCGGCACTGGCCCTAGTTCCGGGTCGCTTTAACAGGAAGCAACTAATGGTAATGAAAGTGTCCAGGGGAGCAGCAGATATGTATTACTGAACGGGGTATTATATGTCTCCAAGTGGCGTATCATAAATGATAAGTTTCTTAGCTTCACTCGTAATTTGAAACACGAGAGCCAGGTTGATAATTTTCATACAAAGAGGCTCTACAACAGTCTGGAGCGCAATGTTCGGCGACAATCTGTGTCAGTGTAGATAGGTGCATTCAAGGAAATTTAAGGGGCCACTTACGAGGATTGGTGTTAAAAAAATCATTCTTGTGCCCATAGCTGTAAAATTTATTTGCTATGATCGACCGGTTTCGGCAATTGCTGCCAGCAACTGGAGATTAACAAACTAAATGGAAGAAAAATACGTGACAGTTACATACAATCACAAAACTTGGAGTAAAAAAAAATTGAAAACATTATTAGTATTTACATATTTTACATCAACATCAACAACAAGATAACTTTTTTTTTTTAAATTAAATACGACAACATAAAATTTACAGTTTCTAAAAAACTGCCCAGTTTACATCTTTTTGAAAGTATTTCTTGATTTACTCATTAACTGTTACTAATGAGCTTATTATTTCGTCATAGATTCTAACAAGATACACATGTGACTTTATTGGAGCAGATGGATGTTTACCAAAGAACTTCACGTTTTAATTCTATTTATTCTACAATATTTAGTGGTAGCTTTCTAAACAGTCAAAATATCGTATATGCAAAAGGAGCATGAAGGTATAATACATTAAAAGTCATTACATAATAATAGAGGAATGATCGTTTTAGAAATTTTATCAGGTATTTACCATTGAATACACCAAAAATAAAAAATAAAAACATGTTGCGTGGGAGCGTAAATATAAAAATACATTCACTGTCAAACTCAGTAGGAAATTTATCACATGTGATAAAGTATGTTGTTTAAAATGTTCAAAAGTTTGTTAAACTTAAGGGACTTAACTGCGGGGTCATCAGTCCCTAAACTTACTTACTTATGAACTACCTTACTAAAGACGACACAAACATTCATGCCCGACGGGGGATTCGAACTCCCGACCGTAGCGGCCGTGCAGACTGTAACTGGCGCGGTGCAGACCTCTCGGCCTCTACGACCGGCAAGGATGTTGTTATAGTTAAAATGGTGATATGAAACATCCATTAAAATTTTGTACAAGTTGAATATAAATCCCACTCCCTATACGTTACGCCTGATAGTTACAGCTAAAGAGAAACGCTTTGAAATGTTTAGGAAAGTAAAGACAGTCTGCAGTATCCTCAGAGTGGAATTTGCTGCAGAAGATCTTAAGAAATTCCATCGAGAACCAGTCACTAAGTAGATTTTTTTTTTAATTTGACAGATTTTATATGGTACACTACATTTTGCAAATTAAAAAAACTGTTTCATACATGTAGTGATTGGTTCTCAATAAACTTTCCTTAAAAGCACTTTTCTTAAACTTCTTCTTGAAACAGTCACTATATTGTATAACAGTTTTATGAATTAATGAAAATTTAGCGCCTAAAAGCTGACATATTAAAAAAATCTTTTACCCCATGTAGTGACTAGGTCTCATTGTATATAATTTAAAAATTTCTGTAGGGGTCTCACTTCCAACAAAAAGAATAAAATGAGTGTTATGTAAGTTAACTGTTTTTTTATGAGAATTGTCTTGAGGTGTGGTAAAACTTTACCTACGTATCTGACTACACTGGCATGTTCAATGTGTATCGTTTGGGGGCCCGACTGTGGCAGATAAAGGTTTTCCCAAATTACCAAGGCAATTAACTAGAAGAATCAGAATTGAAATTTCTAAGATATTTGAAAGCTTGTACTAAGGAGGACAAAATCAAAAATGAGGTAATAGGGAAAGAATTAGGGATGCAACCAATAATCCAAAAGACAATAAAATCCAAGGAAAAACGGAGAATACATGCAATGTGCAGGTAAGATTAGATTAATACTTGTTACATAGATCATAAATAAGACATTTCACGATGATGTGTCGGTTTAGTAAATGGTGTCTATACATTACACTCAATGTTTTAAAGATTTTTTGTCTTATTTATTTTTTAGCGAAATTTCTAAGTTTTATCTAAATATTCATCTAGAATGGAAGGAGTTGCCATTCAGAAATTCTTTTAATTTTTTTTAATACTATTTGGCTATCTGTCATGATAAGTGATTGAAGACTTTTGTGGCAGCATAATTCACCACTTTCTGTGACAAAGTTAGATTTAACCTTGAATAGTGAATATCACCCTTTCTCCTAGTGTTGTAGTTATGCATACAGCTATTACTTTCGGATTGGATGAGACTGATATAACAAATTTCATAAGTGAATATATATATATTGTGAAGCTACAGTGAAGATCTCTAGATCCTTAAATAAATGCCTGCATGTTGATCTTGGGGAGGGGGGGGGCTCTAGCAATTATTCTGTTACACACTTTTGTGCAAAGAACACATTTTTACTCAATGTTGAATTGTCCCAAAATATGATCCCACATGAAAGCAGTAGCTGAACCCAAACGTTTCAGCAGACCTTCAATATATTTCTTCCAGTTCAATGCCTCATCAATGCAAACACCTATTTTTTTTTTAATATTTTACCTTAGCTACAGATTTATGTTCAAAGTAGGCTATATATTTATTAAAGGTCTCATGCCATTTACAGTATGAAACTCTGTAAACTGGATTTTATCAAAGTTTAATGATTCCATTTGTAGAGTACCGCTTAATAATTTTCTGAAAGACATCATTTTCAATTTCATCAGTTAATTCCTGTTTGTCAGGTGATATCTATATTTGTATCATGAGCAAAAAGAACTAGCTTAGCATCTTCGTGAATATAGAATGGCAAGTCATCAATATATATTAAAAACTGCAAATGAACAATCATCGAACCTTGTGGGACACTATAGCTACCCAGTTAGAAGAATTAACTGTTTCTTGCGTGTTATGTGAACTGCTTATTTCAACTTTCTGCACTCTTCCAGTTAAATATAATTTAAACCATTTGTGCACTGTCCCAATCATATCACATCTGGATGAATTCCATGATTTACACAATCAAAAGCCTTTGAGAGATCACAAAAAATCCCAACATGATGCCCAGTTATTTAGAGAATTTAATATTTCATCAGTGAAGATATATATCGCATTTTCTGTTGAAAAGCTTTTATGAAAACCAAACTGACGATTTGTTAGAGCTTTATTTTTACTAATATGTGAAGCTACTCGAGAATACATAACTTTTTCGAAAATTTTAGATAAGGCTGTCAGAAGTGAGATTGGGCAGTAGTTGTTGAAGTCAGATATATCCCCATTTTTACGCAATGGATTAACGATAGCATATTTCAGTCAATCAGGGAAAATATCCTGCTTTAAAGAGATATTACATATGTGACTCAGAATCCTACTTATCTCTTAGCAACAAGATTTAATACTCTGATGGAAATTCCATCAATTCCATGTGAGCTTTTACTCTCGAGAGAGTTTATTATTTTTCCTAATGTCTGAAGGAGAGGTGGTAGAATTTCAATGGTATCTAATTGTGTAAGTATGGCAACTTCCATTAACTATTTTCTCCACAACATTTGAAAAATTTTCAACTTCTGATTTTTTGTTAGTACATTTTTCATTTGCTTTGATAGTAATACCATCTTCCTGTGCTATTGTTTGCCCTGTCACCCTTTTAATAATATTCCAAATTGTTTTAATTTTATTATCAGAGGAAGTAATCTCAGATATGATCCACGTGCTTCTGGATGTTTAATAACTTTTCTTAACGTAGCACAGTAGTTTTTAAATCATATGATTCTTTCTGGGTCATTAATCTTTCTTGTGGATAGATACAGTTCCCTTTTCTGGTTACAAGATACTTTTATTCCTTTAGTAAGCCACTGTTTTTTGTATGGTATCTTAGAATGATATTTAACTATTTTCTCGGGGAAACAGTTATCAAATACCCTTACAAATGTATCATGAAATAAGTTATATTTTAAACTAGCATCAGGTTCCTTATAAACCTCATCCCAGTCTAAATACTGTAGAGTTTTTCTGAAATTTCTAGTTGTTAAATCATTAATTGAATGCACAACTCTGGACGACTGTTTTGAATTAATGAATGGAGCTATGTCATATACTATAAATGGTTAAATTGTACGACGCTTCTCGCCAGGCTGCAGCGCTTATGTTGGCACCGATAGTAATGACGGCAAATCAGATGACCAATAAATGTTCTGTTTTTTTTCGTGGCAACTTCGATTAAAACGAAAATTATTTTCTTCTGAGCGGACAAGGGTACATACAAGAGCCTGTCAACCCTAGAGCAAGTGCAGTATTAATTTTGCTGCTCGTTTCACTCGCAGCAATAACATTTACTCTGTAGCTCGTGAAATATATTAACGCAAGTCTACACTTCATTGTTTATCTGTTGCCAGCATAAGCCCGGCGGAAAGTGTCGTAATATTTTACCCTATAACTAGATATGCACCATGATCATAAACACCATTCTCAACAGGACAAGCATTTACCTTGTTAAACTTATCTTGGTCTATAAAAAGTTATCTATCAATGTGCTGCTGTCCTTTACTACCCAAGTAGGAAAATCAATAACGGATGTCAGACTGAAGGAGCCAAGTAAAACTTCCAGGTCATTCTTCCTATTACCCTCTTTCAGTGAATTAATACTGAATCACCACAAATAATAATTTGATTCCTCCTGTCTGACAGATAGCACAACAAGGCATCCAAGTTTTCCAGAAATAACAGGACGTTTCCTGAAGGGGACCTGTTCACTGTTTCAATTATAAGAAAGTCATCATTGAGTTTAAGCTGACAGGTACATACTTCAATATGTTGCTCTACACCAAACTTTGTTTTTAATTTTTTACACAGTGATAGCTTTTCACATATATGGTAACTCCTCCTATTACCTCCTTACCTCTACTTACATATGCAACTAGTTTATATCCACTGGTATTCATCTTTTTCCATACCAGTGACAATGTGACGCTCAGGCATGCATAATATATGTATTACATTATCAGTTTCTGTATCATCTAAACAAGCCAGAAGCTCGTCTATTTTGTCCTTTACTCCCCCAATATTCGTGTGAAAAATGTTAACATTTTTACTTTATTTTTTTGAGAATATTGTGATTTTTATCATCTTTAGCAGCTGCCTAAGCTTCTCACTGGACACTGATCTTAGCCTTAAAAAAGATGTACTTCCATGAATCCCTTAAGGATTTTGCTATCAATCCAGCCAATTTCCCCTTTCCTATTGAGATGCAGCCCATGCGTAGTGAAATCCCACCTACCAATATCGTCAACCGGAACCAAACCCATGTCTGACACAGTAGCCGCCCTAAGCAGCTAATCAACCTCCAAAAGCAGCTTATCTATCTCCATATTGATCATCCTAACAGACCGGTTCAGTTGGGTTTGATCATGCCGCACAGAAGCGGCCACCAGTCCAACATTTGTATGGGTCGTTGCAGAAGCTATTTTAACGCATTGGTGTATATAAGGGAGGTGGGGGGGTTTATACTTTTATGATTTAATGTCAACAATAAAGAAGCTGATCTCAGTAAAGTGAAAGAGGCTTCAGCGCAAATTACCCTCTGAAAAAAGCAAAAGTGATACAAAATAGTATGAGGTGTCCATGGGGTGTCTATTTAAAGTTACTTATTTTTACATCAGTCTTGCCCTCCCACCCTACCCTAGATCCTCGAAAAGTGTGTGCTATATTCGCCAATCGCGTATTACGCTATAATGATCTACTAAACTAACAACAGATCATCAGCCACAGATAACAAAAACGTGGAATACCGCCAGTGTGTACAATCTGCACTTAAACCACCATTATATGATAGAAGCTTTTTTAATGTTGCGTTACAGATAGAGACCAAAGATATCTATTCTTCGTTCTTTTTTTTAATTGTATAAAAGTACGGGTTGCCTAAGATGGCTTCTTAAAATTTTATTGACAGTTTTCGGCCGTCATCATCAGAGCTAGTACATTATTGAAGCTTCATGATTTGTAGGTCAACCATTGGTATTGCAACATAATATACTAAAGATTATTTGGCTAAATAATGCATACAATTAGAAGGTAAGAATATAATTGGGAGAAAAGAAGAATGTAGATTGACTAAAGGACGAAATTCGTTTATATTACATACTCTGTGACATCAAAAGAACGTAATTAGTACTGGATAAAATTAGACAGAGGGGAATTTGTAGAGGGAAACCAAGAGATGAAGAGGCCTGGACAGGATATAGTAGCGTGTAGGGTTGCATTACGCTCGTTTTCGGACTGAAATTACAACTACTACATTACAAATTTTGTTACAAAAGCAAATACAAAGTTTCGCATTCTTCTACATCTACATCTACATGGGATACTCTGCAAATCACATTTAAGTGCCTGGCAGAGGGTTCATCGAACCACAATTATACTATTTATCTCCCATTCCATTCTCGAATAGCGCGCGGGAAGAAGGAACACCTGAATCTCTCTGTTCGAGCTCTGATTTCTCTTATTTTATTCTGATGATCATTTCTACCTATGTAAGTGGGAGTCAACAATATATTTTCGCATTCAGAGGAGAATGTTGGCCATTGGAGTTTCGCAAGTAACCCACGCCTCAGCGATAAGCGCCGTTGTTCTAATGATTCCCATCCCAGATCCTGTATCATTTCCGTAACGCTGTCTCCCCTGTATCGTGACAATACGAAACGAGCTGCCCTTCTTTGGACTCTCTCGATGTCCTCCGTCAAACCCACCTGATAAGGATCCCACACTGGGCTGCAATACTCCAAAAATGGACGGACAAGCGCAGTGTATGCAGTTTCTTTAGTAGTTCTGTTGCATCTTTTAAGGATTCTGCCAATAAAACGCAGTCTCTGGTTCGCCTTTCCCACGATATTATCTACGTGTTCTTTCCAGTTTAAGTCTGAAGTAATAGTGATTCCTAGGTATTTTGTGGAGTTTACGGCCTTCACATTTGATTGATTTATGTTGTAAACAAAGTTTAACGGATTTCTTTTCGTACTCATGTGGACGACTTCACACTTCTCATTATTTAGAGTCAATTGCCAATTTTTACACCATACTGATATCTTATTTAGATCGTTCTGCAGTTGGTTTTGATCTTCAGATGATTTTACTAGACGGTAAATGACGGCGTCATCTGCAAACAACCTAAGAGAGCTACTTAGATTTTCCCCTAAATCGTTTATGTAAATAAGGAATAGCAGAGGACCAATAACACTACCTTGTGGAACGCCCGATATCACCTCTGTTTTAGTCGATGCCTTACCATCGATTACCACGAACTGTGTCCTCTCTGACAAGAAATCCCCTATCCAATTGCAAATTTGGGGCGATATACCATAACCACGCAATTTGATTAAAAGCCGTTTGTGAGGTACGGTGTCAAAAGCTTTCTGGAAATCAAGAAATACGGAATCGATTTGCGAACCTTTGTCGATAGCACCCATCACTTCGTGTGAATATAGAGCTAGTTGTGTTTCGCATGAACGATATTTTCTAAATCCGTGTTGACCTTGGGTCAATAGATCGTTCTGTTCGAGATAATTCATAATATTTGAATACAGGATATGTTCCAAAACCCTGCTGCAAATTGACGTCAATGAAATAGGCCTGTAGTTTAGTGTGTTACTCCTACTGCCTTTCTTGAATATAGGTGTGACCTGTGCAACTTTCCAATCTTTTGGTACAGATCCTTCTATGAGAGAGCGGTTGTATATGACTGTTAAGTAAGGAGCTATCGCTTCAGCATAATCAGATAGAAATCTAATGGGTATACAATCCGGACCAGAAGACTTGTTCTTATTAAGTGATTTTAGTTGCTGCACTACTCCGATGATATCTACTTCTATGTTATTCATTACGGCATCTGTTCGTAATTCGAAATCTGGAATATTGGTTTCGTCTTCTTTAGTGAATGAGTTTCTAAAAGCTAAGTTTAGTAACTCTGCTTTAGTAGCGCTGTCATCGGCAGGATCGCCATTACTATCACGTAGTGAAGGTATTGTTTGTGACTTTCCCCGAGTATATTTAACATATGACCAAAATCTCTTTGGGTTTTCAGTCAAATTACGAGAAAGAGTTTCGTTGTGATAAATGTTGTAGGCATCTCGCATTGAAATCCTCGCTAAATTTCGAGCTTCTGAGTACAATCGCAAATCCTGGGGATTTCGTGTTCGTTTAAATTTAGTATGCCTTTTCCTTTGCTTTTGCAACAGTGTCCTGACCTGTTTTGTGTACCAAGGGGGATCGCCTCCTTCTTTTATTAATTTATTAGGTATAAAACTTTCAATTGCTGTCGATACCACTTCTTTGAATTTGAGCCACATCTGGTCTACACCTACGTTTAGTGTTAGAAACGAGTGGAAGCTGTCTTTCAAGAAGCAATGTATTTTGTTTCTATCTGCTTTCCTGAACAAATATACTTTGCGTTTATTTTTGGTAACTTTGGGACTTTCGATATTCAATTTCGCTACTACAGCTCTGTGTTCACTAATACCTGTATCCGTTAATTTATCGAGGTGCTCTCTCTCATGCATACACACTATCTCTCTCTCTCTCTCTCTCTCTCTCACACACACACACACACACACACACACACACACAATCTGTCTAAAGGTATTTTTGTATATATCGTAAACCTTTTACAAAACCCTACTCTCGATGCAGACAAATTATTAAGTGGAACCACCACTAAAGGAAAACTAAAGGAACTTTTGTATACATCATAAATCTTTTACAAAACCCTACTCTAGATATAGACAAATTATTATGAGAAGTGGAATCACTACTAAACGAAAACTAAGTGGACAAAGCCAACCATTTTTATAGTGTATAATTAAACAAAGTACAAAAAAACTGTAAGAACTCTTGTCTCAAATTACAGATTTTGATATAAAAGTTTATTTTTATTGGCATAAAGTAATAAAGACATGACTCAGTTTAAGGCTCTTTAGTTCCATTAATATTGTCTACTCACGTACCTGGGGGTAATAGCTAAAGCCGGTGGGGTAAAACTTTACGACACTTCTCGCCGTGCTCCAGTGCTTATGTTGGCAACAGATGTACAACGAAGTTTAGAATTGCGTTAATATTTTTCACGAGCTACAGAGTAAGTGTTATTGCTGCACGTTTCAGTCGCAACAAAATTAATACTATACCTGCTCTATGGTTGACAGGTTCTTGTATGTACCCTTGTCCTTTCAGGAAAAATAATAATAATTTTCGTTTTAATTGAAGTTGTGAAGACAAAACATTTATTGGTCATCTGAGTTGCCGTCATTAACCATTGGTGCCAACATAACCACTGGAGCTCGGCGAGAAGCGTCGTACAATTTAACAAGCTGGTGGATATAAATAACACGTTATTAATTTTTATTAAATCACTGTGTACTGACGATCTATTTTTCCAAGCATTGCAGCTAATTTGAAAATTACAGCACGCTACAAAAATTACTGTAATTAAATGCGAGCTTACCGCTATCTTTAACTGTAGGGCAGCTGACAAAGAGTAAAACAAAATATCAGCTCAAAACTACAAACCTTTCCACAATTTTCGCAATTTTCCAAAGAACAATAGCTCGCCACTGCATGTCGCATGTGTACGGTATATATATGTATGTATATATAAATAAATTAATATAATTGAATGTTATAAGAAATTAAGAGATCGTATACGTTTGTATATGACGCACTTGTTTTTGTTTCTAACTAAATTGCAGCTTCCAACTGTTTTCTTTGGCCTCTACTTTCCAATGAATCTACTATACGCACCACAGACCAAACATAACATAGAATGCACGTGTGGTTTGAAACCAACATCTAAAATTGCCCCAAGTCACGTGACGGAGTTTTCGCCATTATGAGCAACAGTTATTCTCATTTACAGGTGAAATCGTGCGTTGATTTTAACACGAAAACTACTTCCCTTTTTCCTATTACAGATCTAGTAATAAAGACAATTTAATGTCATCTTGTTATTAATATTACTGCAATGATTGTCGTGTTTATTTGTGCCCAAGTGAAAAGTACCGTATTGTCAGTTAATTTTAGAAGCAGCAGAATTACATATCCTTGGAGTTCGTGCAGCGCTATGAATCATTTACTTTTTGCACCTTATGAATGCGATTATCGCTGCGATGATTATTCGAGCTGCTCTTAAGCGAGTTTATATGTCAGCAAGTAAGTCATTTCTGGTGAAAATCGGTTTTCAATAACATTATTCGATGGTAAAAATTCATACAGACTATTCATTATTCCTATAAAATTGCTTCTTGCCGACTGCATCGATGATGTTTCCTCACTATCCTATTATTTAATGTAAACAGCCAATATTTTGCTTGTTTTACATCTTGGCGTCACCGACTGTGACAGAAGTCTTAAAATATAAAGGATTGTATTCTGTTAAAATCGACCATTATGTATGCAATCATATTTCAGCTCTTATAAAAGCACAACAAAACATTTCTCGTGTATTGTTGAGGAATCGTAAGAAAACTGATGCTGCTTTTCAAACTGATATTTCGTGTTCTACTCGTGTGTCAAACTAAAAGAATCACAGTACAACGAAAAGAGGTCTTCCGTTTAAATCTGCAGTTGTATTTCTTGTGAAAAGAATTGTCAATACGTTTCATCTAAAACATATAAAAACTGTAGCCATCGATGTAATATTTGCAATTGCGAAGAACTAACGCCAATTGTATTAATACATGTGTAATAAGAATACGAAAACACGTTTTATTGTTAAAATCTACCCTAAATTTCCACTGCAAAAGATAAGAACTGCAACTCTCAGCTACATTTCACATCACTCGTAATGATGAAAGCGGTTTCATGCCCCGAGTCACGTGACTTAGATGTTGGTTTCAGTATAGTGACGTCAGACGCAGTCCATTAAATCTTTGGTCTGTGATACGCAAAGTCAGTTTTGAGGTCTGTGACCATAGACGTACATTAACTTAAGGTTCGTTTAAGCAGCTGCCAGAAAACAAAAGCGGTTGAAGCTCGAGAAATCGGACATTATTGCAACGATGGCGAATTTGGAGCTTCCACTGCTTAAACGCTTTTCCTACCAGTTCTGGTAGGATTATCACAGGCCGATCTGCGACCCAATTATTGTTTCGATATTCCCGTATTCCTACATGGTGCCGATCAGTTACACAGAACAACAGTTTATTTCACATAATCATAATACAATCAAAATAAAGAAAACGTATACAGTGATAAAACACTGAAAGGGATGCAACCGTTGTATTCCAGTAATTTTCCAAAAAACGCCAGTCTTTAAAAAGTAAAAAAAAAAAAAAAAAAAAAAAAAAAAAAAAAAAAATTAAGAAGTAAAAGAGATGCCTAGAGAATGTTCCAGAGATTAGGGATGATCGATATTAGAAAAGCATCAATGTTAACATCGAATGTAATATCGTTAAAAGAATTTGATTTACGAAAATTATCGAAAGGGAAACATCGATGCTGTAGCACAGCTGAGCACAGCTGAGCAGCGGAGGCGTGCGCATCGTCGGTGCAGCGCGCTCTGTTCCAGTTGCCGGAGAGCTGTGAGGAAGTCCGTGCTGTGGCGGGAACGAAGCAAATTGTCGTTGCGTTGTTGTAACAACGCTGCAAAATTGTCGTGTCCTCCCGCACCACAGCATGGTGAAGAAATCGGCGCAGCAGAAGAAACCTGCAGTGAAGGGGCCGTCGGTCACGCAACTCATCGAGGCTGCAGATCACGGTAAGAAGACCGAAGAAGATCGTACACCTCCCCCGCCCTTGTACATCTCGTGCAGTGGCGCGTGGGTCGAGGTGTACGATATTATAGTCGGCTGCTGCAAGAAAGAGGTCGGCATCGAGCTGGTCAACTCGAACGCGACCATTTCGCTACAAGCAGCAACGAAGTCGGACCACAGGGCACTGAAGAGCGCTGTGGCCGCCTTCATCGTCGACGCTCCTCCCTTGCAGACGACGTCTGAAGGGAAGCGTGCGAAGTACACCAGGGCGCTCCTGAAGGGCCTGCCATGGTGCTGCGACGAGGCAGCAGTCCGGGAAGGGCTGCGGCGAGCAGGGTTCGGTGGTGTAACTGCTAAGTTGCACAACCGGACCAACAGGACGAGGCCGCCGCTCTACGTTGTCGCCGTGCAAACGGTCGATGATGGGGGCGACGTCTTCGCCCTGCGGAAGCTCTTGGGCTTCCCAGTGACAGTGGAAGCTCTCCCCGCCGACATGGACCCTCTCCCTCAGTGCTTCAGATGCCAGGGGGTAGGCCATGTGGCCAAATACTGCCGCAACGCAGCGCGGTGCGTCAAATGCTCTGGCGAGCATGACACACGAGACTGCGTGCGCGGCAGGGAAGAGACGCCGACTTGCGCCCGTTGTGGCGGTCCTCACGTTGCCAACTGGCGAGGCTGCCCGGCTTTTTCAAGCCGGAGCCAACCCGGAGGTGGCGCGGCGGCCGCTGCGGCGGCGCCGCATGGTCGGCGGAAACGGCGGCGACGACGACGACGAGGGAACGGCGTGGCAGCCGCGCCCCCTGACCGCGACCGGTCGGAAAACACCGCCAACGGCGGCGCGGACCGACCGAGAGCGGAAAGGGGGCCGGAGCCATCCGCCCCAAAGAAGACGACGCGGCCCGGGGACGACCTGCGCGTTGCCGCGGAGGAGGCAACGGCGGCATTCAAAGCCGCCATGGCAGCAGAGAGGGTGGCCTTCCAGGCCCAACTTGCTGCGGAGAGGGACGAGGTCTGCCGACAAATTCGGCAGCTGCACGCCGAACTGGCGCGCGACCTCTACGACGACGACGCTGACGACGACGACGCTGAGGACGCTACAGAGCCCGCCCCTGTGGCGCAGAGCTCTGGCGCGCCCACTGCTGTGACGACCGGCGCTCCTGTGGTCTTGCAACCGCAGTCGACAGCTGCCCAGATGTGGACGCCGACGCCTGCCCAACAGCGGGCGATTGACGAGTTCAACGCCAAACTGAAGGCCTCACTGGAGGGGCAATTACTGGAGGAGTCGCTGAAGAAATCGTGCGCCACCCAGTAAGGTTGCGGCCCAGACGACCGGCGGCAGGAACCTCTCCGCGCAGTCATTTGCGCGCAGAGGTACCGTGACGAATGGACGCCACCGCCGGAGAGAGGACGCAGAAACATCGCGGCTCGCTGCCGCACTTGACCAGCCGGTCGAGAGTGGCAGTGCAGCCCAACGCAGCAGGTTCTGCTGCAGCACTAACGGATTGATGTCTTTATGACGGCCTTAGCTCTGACACGGTAATCGATGCACGATACCCGCTACTAACTTAACCTACCCTTGCATGAACTATCGCAGCTAGCAAGGAATCCGCTACTGCCCTTACTACCCGCACCTGTCGCAGAGGTTTTTTTCCCTTGGCGCTTGCCTTGGCACTTTTTTCCCTCTGCCCTTAAAACCGCTCTTCTTTCGAAGTTTTCGACCAATACTATCTCCCGATATGGACCGTATTAATGGGTAATCTTATCCACACGTACGGAACACATCACAGTACCCGCTCCTGTGACGCCTACATTAACTTACTAACACATGCAGAGGTGACAGTAGAACTCTTGAGTTGGTCACCATGCTAGTGCGAGCGTGGAGGGGCTCCACTCTTAAAAAAAAAAAAAAAAAAAAACAGTCGCGAAACTCTCTAGGGGAAAAAAAAAAAAAAAAAAAAAAAAAAAAAAAAAAAAAAAAAATTGCAACTGAAGCGATACTAGCGCTCCTAGCGGCCAGTAGGGAATAACAAGAGGAATGTCGTGATACAACTGAGAAGTTGCTGATTTAATGCTGTTACTTTCATATTTCCTAGTCACTGAACGTTGCTGTGAACTTTTTAACACAAATATAAAAACAACATTAAAGTAATATCACTACTTCTGGCAGTCTATAATAACGAATTGATTGTGCAGTGTAATTCCACAGTTCACAATACCTTAGTTGTAATCATATCGTCCAAAAACTTTTTGAAACCAGAAATAAATCGCAACCTGATGTGATCAAGTATAAAAGTAATTATTATGTTTATGTTCCAGTGCTCGGTACGTTCTGACCTGTTGCACGAGTTTTGATTTGGCGGATTTCGGATATCGTAATATTTTCGAAACTATACACCATTTTTACACAGTAGGGGACTAGACTGAACATCGCTTTTAAACCCTCTTTTCAGCTTGTCCTTACTTCTGTGCTTTTCGTGTACCTATCATAACTTTTTTAGCTAGGCCCTACTTGGTAGGTATCAAGCTGAATATCTTTAAGAATGTGACGTGCTAATATTAATAGTTTATATACAGACGTATTATTTATTTGTAGCTACGCATTCACTTTATCAAACTTGTAGCTAACCGACAAAATATGTTGGTATACAGGCTTTAATTTTTGTGATGCTGAGGTGCGAAACTAAGCTGACTCTACTGAAATAGTTAACTGTCATTGGAAGCATTCAAACATTAGTTTTATACAGCAGTAATATTATGAAATAGTGGTCAAATATTTGCGATTCTTATTAAGAGCAGAAGTTTGGACGTGAATGAATTGATAAAGATTTACTTCTATGCTTAAAAGTATAACAAACCACCGTAAATGAACACTTGTTATTCGTAACATTATTCTCTTACTTCTGAGAATGCTTTGCAAATGAGAGATTTCCGAATTAGAATTCTGATAGTTGCTACAATTTTAGCGTAACAAAAGCTTCTAAATACGTAATATTTTGAATGTGCTGCTTCACTCCAAACACACATTCATTACTCAATCGTTTCGCGGTATGTTTTTACGGCCCAGCCGCTGGGCAGCGCTGCAGTCGCGAGGTTGCAAAAATTCCCTGTCAGTTTCGTGACTCTTATATTCGACTCAGGCTGTAGTTGCAAAAATAAACAATCGTACGCCAGGTAAAGGATCTGACTACCGGTAGCGACACTCTGCAGTAACTGTACTTGTGAATTGTTAAAAGTGGTCGCTGTGCGACAATCTGGGACGAAGCAGCGCGAGTTAGTTTGATTACGTGCGTCCGGTGAGACAGTCGTGTTCCAACGAAAAATATGATGACGTACTAAATTTTCACCACATCGTAATATCCATTACAGATGATCGATGTTTCAAATGATTAGTTGTTGTTATGGTCTTCAGTCAGGAGACTGGCTTGATGCAGCTCTCCACCCTACTCTATCCTGAGCAAGCCTTTTCATCTCCTCATAAGAACGACAACCCACATCCACTTGAATCTGCTTACTATACGCGTCTCTTGGTCTCCCTCTGCGATTTTTACCCCACACACTTCCCTCCAATGCTAAATTTACGATTCCTCGATGTCTAAGAATGTGTCCTACCAAGCGATCCCTTCTTTTAGTCAGGGCGTGCCAAAAATTCCTTTTCTCACCAATTCTGTTAAGTACCTCTTCATTAGTTATGCGATCTACCCACCTAATCTTCAGCATTCTTCTGTAGCACCACATTTCAAAAGCCTCTATCCTCTTCCTGTCCGCACTGCTTATCGTCCATGTTTCACTCCCGTACAAGGCAACACTCCACACAAATGCCTTCAGGAAAGACTTCCTTACACTTAAATTAATGTTCGATGTTAGCAAATTTCTCTTTTTCAAAAATGCTTTTCTTCCCATTGCCATTCTGCATTTTATATCCTCTGTACTGCGACCATCACATGTTATTTTACTACCCAAGTAACAAAACTCATCTACCACCTTCATTGTTTCGTTACCTAATCTAATTCCTTCAACATCACCTGATTTTCTAAGACCGCATTCCATTATTTTTGTTTTGCTCTTGTTAATGTTCATTTTATACGCTCTCTTCAACACACTGTCCATTCCATTCAACTGCTCTTCCAGGTCCTTTGCTGTCTCTGACAGAATTACAATGTCATCAGCAAAACGCAATGTTTTTATTTCTTCCCCCTGAACTTTAATCCCTATTCCAAATTTTTCCTTGCTTTCCTTCACCGCCTGCTCGATGTACAAATTAAATAGCATCGGAGAAAGGCTACAACCCTGTCTTACTCCCTTCCCAACTGATGCTTCCCTTTCATTCCCTTCAAGTCTAATAACTGCGGTCTGGCTTTTGTACAAGTTGTAAATAACTCTCCTTTCCCTGTATTTTACCCCTGCTGATTTCAGAATTTGAAAGAGTGTATTCCAGTCAACATTGTCAAAAGCTTTCTCCAAATCTACAAAAGCTAAAAATGTAGGTTTGCCTTTCCTTAACCTATCTTCTAAGATAAGACGTAAACTGAGTATTGCCTCCCGGGTTCCTACGTTCCTCCTGAATCCAAACTGATCTTCCCCGAGGTCAGCTTCTACCAGCTTTTCCATTCTCCTGTAGATAATTCGTGTTAAAATTTTGCAACCATGACTTATCAAACTTATTGTTCTGTAGTTTTCACACCTGTCTGCGCCTGATTTCTTTGGAATGGGGATTATTACATTTTTCTTAAAGTCTGAGGGTATTTCACCTGTCTCATACATCCTACACACCTGTTCAAATAGTCTTGTCATGGCTGGCTCTCCCAGAACCTTTAGTAGCTCTGAGGGTATGTCATCTACTCCTGGGGCCTTGTTCCGACCTAGGTCTTTCAGGGCTCTGTCAAATTCATCTCTCAGTATAGTATCTCCTATTTCATCTTGATCTACTTCCTCTTCCCTTCCTACAACATCATCTCCAAGTTCATTTCCTTTGTAGAGCTGCTCTATGTACTCTTTCCACCTTTCAGCTTTTCCTTCTTTGCTGAGAACTGGTTTACCATCAGAGTCCTTGATATTCATAGAGCTGTTTTTCTTATCCCCAAATGTCTCTTTTATTTTCCTGTAGGCGGTATCTACTTTTCCCCTTCTTATACATTCTTCTACAGAGCTGCATTTGGCTTCTAGCCACTCCTGCTTAGCCATTTTGCACTTCCTGTCAATCTCATTTCTTAGTCGTCTGTACTCCATTTTGCCCATTTCATTTACTGCATTTTTATATTTTCTCCTTTCATCAATTAAATTTAGTATTTCCTGTGATATCCAAGGATTTTTTGTAGGTCTTGCCTTTCTACCTATTTTGTCCTCTGCTGCCTTCACTATTTCATCTCTCAATGCTACCCATTCCTCTTCTACTGTTTTATTTCCGCCCGTTTCTGTCAATTGTTGCCTAAAGCTCCCTCTGAAATTCTCCACAACTTCACTTTCCTGCAATTTATATAAGTCCCATCTCCTTATTTTCCTACCTTTCTGCAGTTTTTTCAGTTTCAGCCTACAGTTCATGACTAACAAGTTATGGTCAGAGTCTATATCTGCCCCTGGGTATGTTTTACAGTTTATCACCTGGTTCCGGAATCTATGTTTTACCATTATAAAATCTATCTGATACCTTCCGGTGTCTCCTGGTCTCTTCCATGTATACAACCTTCTTTTGTGATTCTTAAACCATGTGTTTGTTATGATTAAATCATGTTCCGTGCAAAATTCTACCAGGCGACTTCCTCTTTCATTCCTTCTGCCCAGTCCATATTCACCTACTATTTTTCCTTCTCTTCCTTTTCCTACTACCGAATTCCAGTCTCCCATCACAATTAAGTTTTCCTCTCCCTTAACTGTCTGAATAATTTCCTTTAGCTCCTCATATATTTCTTCGATTTCCTCATCATCGGCAGAGCTAGTTGGCATATAAACCTGTACTACTGTTGTCGGTGTTGGCTTCGTATCTATCTTGACAATGATAATGCGATCACTGTGCTGCTCGTAGTAGTTTACCCGCATTCCTATCTTCTTATTCATTATCAGTCCTACTCCTGTGATACCCCCAACTGATTTTGTATTTATAATCCTGCACTCACCTGACCAGAAATCCTGTTCATCCTGCCACCGAACTTCACTAATACCCACTATATCTAACTTCAACCTATCCATTTCCCTTTTTAAATTTTCTAGCTTCCCTACCCGATTAAGGGATCTAACATTCCACGCTCCGATCCGTAGAATGCCAGTATTATCTTTCCTGATGACAACATCCTCCTGAGTAGTCCCCGCCCGGAGATCCGAATGGGGGACTATTTTACCTCCGGAATATTTTACCCAAGAGGATGCCATCATCATATTTTCATACAGTAGAGCTGCATGTCCTCGTGAAATGTAACGGCTGTAGTTTCCCCTTGCTTTCAGCCGTTCGCAGTAACTGTGTGGCAAAGCCACATTAGCTGTTGTTACAAGGCCAGCTCAGTCAATCATCCAGACTGGTGCCCCTGTAACTACTGAAAAGGCTGCTGCCCCTCTTCAGGAACCACACGTTTGTCTGGCCTCTCCACAGATACCCCTCCGCTGTGGTTGCACCTACGGTACGGCTATCTGCATCATTGAGGCACGCAAGCCACCCTACCTCGGCAATGTCTGTGGTTAGTATTTTTCAAAATTAAAACATGGGGCTTGGTAAGTGGATGCGTGAACGTAAATGGGTCAGTTTGTATTGTAAGAAATAAAGACGCGTTTTCAATTTAAAAAAAAAAAAAAAAAAAAAAAAAAAAAAAAAAAAAAAAAAAAAAAAGACAAACGATCAATGTTTAAAATCATAAGTCTCTTTAAATATGGAGCTCAGTAGGTGGATTGGTGAACTTAAGTGGACAGGTTGCATTGTAAACAGAAACAAAACAAAAATTCATTATTCACTTCACTTAACTCCATCTATTAAACCGACCGGTCTACCATGACGTCGTGAAATTATATCAACACTCGCAAAATCAACAAACCAGACAGTCGCTTTATTGCCGGTGCAATAAGCTCATTCGAGCTTTTCTCGTCCGTCATTGGTCACATCAAAGAGAAGCGCCATTGGCTACACGAAATGTGGTGCATTGCCACTCTTTGTGCACTATAGAAGCGCCGCTGACGCTACCGTTACCTATGATCTCAACTTTAACTCTTCGGCATATCAGCTGGCATACATTCCTAGGTTAAATTGCAGGACGCTTCTCGCCGGGCTGCTGTGGTTATGTTGGCACTGATGGTAATGACGGCAACTCAGATGACCAATAAATGTTTTTTCGTGACAGCTTCAATTAAAACGAAAATTATTTTTTCTGAACGGACAAGGGTACATACAAGAACCTGTCAACCATAGAGCAGGTACTCTGCGAGTGAAACGAGCAGCAATAACATTTACTCTGTAGCTCGTGAAAAATATCAATGCAATTCTACACTTCAATGTTCATCCGTTGCCAACATAAGCACTGGGGCCCGGAGAGAAGCGTCGTAAAATTTCACCCATTACTCGACCGGCAATATCGCATACAATATCACTGGTGTCTCTGTCACTTGAAAGGACGTGTAAAAACTATTTATGTCCGGATAAAACAGCCGTAAGAAATTACGGTAAACTGATATAACTTCGACTTTTAGATTTTACTTACAGCGTCGTGGTACTGTGCTTATTTTGGTCACAAAATGTTCGCTTCACGAGTAGCAAATAGTAGCATTTGGCGGTCGCTGCCAACTTCATCATACTACTCAACCGCTGCCGTGAGAAAAATTTTACCTTTTACTGGAGAAAGAAATAAACTGCAATACAGAACATTTTTTTACTGGTTCATCGAATTGAATCTTCAACATGGAAGTATCGACGGTCCGATGTTATTTTCATACCATCGATATTGGGATGTATTAGAGAACGTAAAATCGATGTAAAAACGTTCAATAATTTTTGCGTTCCAAAAATTAGCAAAATATCGAGAAACATAAATAATCGTCAAATAGGCATAAAATTAAAAACAGTTGAATATCACTTACTCAATAATATAAAGAAAAACTTCGGAGGCAATATTTATGAATATGTGTGTATTTGCATCTCATTCTGCTGAAATGAATAGAATATAAACATACTACAAAAATATTAATTCCTTTCACGGTCTGTTCTTACACAGCACATTAATCTGAACATTCCTGTGACTGCAGTAAAAGATAGATCTGTCTGCATCCCATGATATTTTTTTAATGAACTTTCGATGTTTTATTG
Source organism: Locusta migratoria (assembly GCA_026315105.1). Classification (NCBI taxonomy): domain Eukaryota; kingdom Metazoa; phylum Arthropoda; class Insecta; order Orthoptera; family Acrididae; genus Locusta; species Locusta migratoria. The sequence continues at coordinate 159,503,817 of CM048747.1, forward strand.
TCGGGTAGTGAGCGCTAGCGCTGAAGTTATGAAGCTGCAGAAAATCACTGGAAGTTCCGCGACTGTTATGTTAGACTCGGGGGAAACAATTTAAAGGCTATAGTAATGGCGTAGAGAGTCTATATTCAGCAAGGGAGTAGCGAACGCTCCCTATACTACAGATACTCAGACCTATTTTGGCCAAACTTCGCGCAGAGTTTGTAACACACAGATTAGGTCAGTTTTACAACATGACAGAGAATTCACAAATGTTAGCTCAACAAATGTGAGATATTTAATTTCCCTGGAGTCCAAATCCGTGATTAGGACCTTTAATTCATTAAAGACATTTATTTAGGGTCTGATCTTTCTGGTTTAAAACACAGTTAAAATCAGCTACAATTACAATGTTTTGTGTATTTTTTCGTAGTAAATAAATTATTTCTTCTTTAACGACTCTCGGTCTGTCCTTTTTATGGGAAGTTCCTGAGTGGGCATACAGATTAATTAGAGTGATATTGAAAACTTTCATGGCTACTGTCTGCTGGATTCTAATCTTTCTGTTTCAGATACGGGTATCGCTTCTTTGATTAAAATTGCTGTTACCACATTTGTTTTAAAAGAAACATTTAGTATTTCAAATTTCCCTCAATATTAAACGTAGACAGCACAACTTCTTGCATCAGTCCCTGACTCACAAAAAAATTCTATAAAGCAGCTACTTTAAGTTCTAATGTTAATCTGTTAGTATTAGAGTTGTAATAGTGTAGGCTTGCATCGTTTAAGAAAAAAGTAAAAAATACATTCTCCTACATAACTTTTTGTCAGTTAGCCAACAAAATATTTAATAAAACCGACATAAAACATATTTTGATCTCCCTGTAATTTGGTAGTAATCTTTTCTTAAAAATCAGGAAGCCTACTTGATTTTAATATTGATCTAGGTCTCCCATATCGATGTCATCAGTAATATGAAGGTTTACATTAGTAATGTGTTTCGAAGTTTCTTTCTTGATAGCTCTCCTTATCTATCTAAAGATGCCTATTTAGAAGCTTTATATCATCTCTTTCTGGTTTTTGTTGCCCTTGACTACTAGACTTCTTCGAGCTACATTGCGATTTGTATTTGCAGCGATTAACATCTTGAAATACTGTATTTTCTTTTGAAGTATGTTTGTTTCACATTTCTGTTTACCAATTAGTTACAACAGCTTCATATTTAGTAATTTTCTCGCCTTGTTTATTTGTAGTCTCCATTGTAACATCAGGGTTTCTATTGTCTATCTCAAACACAACTAGAGACTATGTCTGTTCTACGGATGTCTTGTTCTTCGGAACACAACGTTTTCGTCTCAGTTTCGTGTTCTATTATCTCGTTATTTATGGTTCCTGAGTTTTAAGGACATCGATTAGTGCTGTGTTGCCTATATTGGTGTCATGGGTTCTGCTTGTGTGCGCTCTGTTTCCTCTGATGCAATATGAACCCATACGCATTCCCCATGACAAAGCATCACCTTAATCTACTGACCACGCACCCAATTTTCTTTTTATTAAACCACGCCATGGGAAGAGCATTTTCAAATTGCTTTACAAAAGCTGCTGGGTGTATTGAACCTTTAGTGCTAAACTGATGAAATTTGCAAACCCGCAAGACACTGTCATCTGTTGCGTCACTGTTATCGCCCACAACCCGATTTCTTCCTTGTAAATACCAAGCTTCCGGTTTAGATTTAAATTATAGACAAAATAATTATTTAGTTGCTGTTTACGAAAGGAAGGTGATATGCAGAAGGAGTTTTATCGGAACTGTCTTCAGCTTTTTCTAACTTTTTTATTTATTTATTTATTATTTTATTTTGCTGATAATCACATTCTTGGACAAGTGGGTTGTGAGTTGTCCTCTTCTGCAAAGGAGGAAAATGTTTTTCATTAGAGATAGACAGGTCAGAAGTGTTTGATTTGTCATTATTAACAGAAATTGCCTTTCATTATTCTGCAAAATATCACTGAATGTGATTTTTTCACGTCGAATTAAATTATTTTTAGTGCAAAAACACGGCAAGGACACTCTTTGCGAAAATGTCCAGACCCATTGCAAATGTGACATGTCAGGCTCTAACCAGAACATAAATTCAAATGTTCAAATGTTTGTTAAGCTTAAGGGACTTAAATGCGGCGGTCATCAGTCCCTAAACTTACAAACTACTTGTGAGATACCTTACACTAAAGACGGCACAAACATCCATGCCCGAGGGGGGACTCGAACCCCCGATCATAACGGCCGTGCAGACTGTGACTGGCGCACCGCAGACCACTCGGCCACTGCGGCCGGCCTCAGATCAATACACTATGAGTTTCATGTCCGTCCACAGAAATCTGAGACGGGATATTAATCTTTATTTCCATGTCCACTGACCGAATACCATTAAAACACTGCAGTTTATACAGTCTTGACCACTTTTCGTTAACTATGGATTTAACCTCTCCATGTTTAGAAATAGTGCCTTTAATTATCTGATTATCAACTTCAGTCGGGACATTTATTACTCTCACAGTTTTACACATGATATCAGCTTTTCTTATCCAAACATTACCTTTAGAACCGTCTCTGTGCTCGAATTCAGCTGTATTACCCCACTTCCCAAAAGCTTGTCTATTGAAACAGGACTAAGGAATTTTAAAAAGACGATAATTGTCAGAATCTAACTGCAAGGTGTGTACAAAGTCAGAATTTATTTCATTTGCCTCCGTTAGCAAGTTATGGATTACCAAAACAGTAGGTTGTACTGATCGAGTTTCCTTCTTGAAAGAGAAAACCAGAGTATTTTCAGTAGAGTCAGCCATTTTGTTCAGCAGCAAAAAATACGTCGAAAAACCAACAAGTGTATTCCGGATGAACACGGAAAACAATTCGCTGTGTTGACAGCCGAGAGCCGGATTTGAGTCCGGCTATCGCAGACAACCTAACTTAAAAATTTGCCGCTTTACCGGACGTCTTGAAAGACAGTAAAAAGTATTTAAAAGTTGAAATACTAATTATTACTATATTTTAATTATTTCTGAAATCTATCCGAACAGTCCGCGTTGTATATTGTGGCGTCACATGACGGTAGAAGATAGTCAAGCCAGGAGGAGGCTGAGCGGAATGAATGATTTACGTAGAATCAATTAAAATGTTAATAATATTGATATGAGTCCACAGATGTAATTATAGCGTAATGTCAGTATGGAGAAAACAAAATAACTAATTGATTCTTCAAATGCTCTTCTCTCTATCAAATGACCCTGATGTATAGTCTCATACCGAATGTCATGAAGGACAGACGCGATATTACAATATGTGTGCAACTGTATACTACTAAGTTTCAATAGAGAAGTTATTATAAAATAGTGTATGAGTTTATTTAGTACAGTTGTGGAACCAATTCAAGGCCTTAAACAGAACCTGAAACCCTGAAATATAATCAGCATACAGCGTCATAAGTCGGTAAAAGAAAATTTAGTCGGACTTAGAACAACAGACACTTATAAACAGTTACATTTAATACCAACAATGTATATAATATTTTCATTTGTGATAGTATAATCTGTTGCTAACCAAAGATACTGAGTTATTTTTACACACAACAAGTAGACATCTAAAAACCTGAAATGAATTGTAACATAGCTGCAAAAACTTTCGATTGAGTTTTCTCATTTTCCTATGGCCGTGTCAGGTGAGATATTTTCGGAATATGAAAGATATATCTAGCTGCATCCTCTCACAGAATTTGAGCGAAATCGATGAGACCCATTCCGCGACCTCTCTTGGTGAGTATAGAACTCAACGATGTTACATTTCATGGAATGTGTAACACTCAAGTAACAATACTCCTTGCGACAAGCATCCAGAAGCAGACGCAGGATTTTTTGGGTGTGGAGGAGGGGGGGGGGGAATCTGAGGAACTAGTGAAGTAATCAGAGATAAAGGGCTATCTCTCAATTACGACACACATTAAGTGAGAAGGAGGAGGATCAACCAAGTGTGACTTGTGAAATAGGTTTTCATTTCTTAGTGAAGTATACTCCCGTGAGTTCGTAAAAGTTTGCGTTATCCTAATTTTTTCGAATTTCCCATCTTTCCGACTGCCACTGTCACCAACGAATGATCGCAAGTCAAGTAACTACAGGCTCTAAAATGTATACCTTCAGATCTATGAGCAGTTCTTCATCGTCGATATTGTAAAACCAGTCTCTTCTACTACAACTCTTTGCTTTCCATATTTTAGGAGGGCACAGTGTGAACTAAAACAATGAAACTACATAATAAACTTGGGCAATAAAATATAAACCTTTAGGACTATGAACGTTTCGTCTTTGAAAGAGATTTGCTTGACAGTAGCGAAGAAGTGCTTGTAGCTCTCAAAGTATGCACATTAGAATCCATGTGTGGTTGACATTTTTTCCTTGGTTGATCCATATTTTCAATATCTCTAAATATGACAAGCAAATAACTTAGAAATACAAGAGATTTGTTTCACAATGTCGAAGTGTATCCCACTTTATCGATCAGAAGCTACCTGATAACTCGTGCGGCTTTATTGGTCTATTTAGATAACAAAGGACAAAGTTCAGATAAATGCTGATAGGCGAATACTGGCCGACTTCAGAAAACGACTTGTTCTTGATATTTAAAATGTACCTACTTTGAATTGCTCGTAACCTTGAAACTCTATCCTTGGAAAGACGTTTTAAATGACATATATATTTTAGAGTTGCTCTTCCCCATCCGAAGACAGGCCAACTGAGTGTTACAGAAATCTGTTAATTTCGGCGTGTGGCTATAACCTGATGTAAGCGTAAGGTGAGTTCTGTTTGAGAATTAAGAATGTGTGATGGAGTACTATCAGTTTCACATACGTCGTGATGGAAACAATTGTGTTTGGCTTATTCTTTTATTTCGTCATTCGGGCTATACAGCCTCATATAAAAATATAATCGTAGTTATTTTTGTGTTACTGCTGATTTCTACTCGGCCCATTCACACTGATGTGACCACCGCCTCTGTTCAAAGTCGACACGCTATAACCGTTGAAAGATCGCGGGTGGCAGCGCCAGTACTAGATGATGTGTAAAGTGATTTTTTATTTTATTTTATTTTATTTTTTTCGTTCAAATGTCCGCAGTATGTAGATATTTTTAAAAATTATTGCACATTTACTGCTGAAACGCACTTTATGTATTATTAACTACCGGTTTTGGTCGAGGACCATCATCTGTTGGCTTTATCAGACGTAAAACTTCAAGAAGTAACAATGCATCTCAAAATTAAAAAAAAAATTAAGTGAACTACGTAACATACAAAATTATTTACGAAAATATTTTGGGTGAAACAGTTTACATGTCAAAAGAGTTTATACTGTTATGAATAACAAACTGACAGCATACATATTTCGTTATTTGCTGCTGTATATGACATAAACCTTGCACAGTTAAGTCAACAATTGCACTGAAACTAAATTTATCGGACCGGATAGGTAAGCAACTTAGAAAGAAGAACATTATTCCAGCCTTCTTCATTCCAAAAAATGTCGGAGCCAGATACAGACACAAAGAAACGTCAAAATTTAATCCGTATAAGGGAACAGGTGTCTATTCAATCACCTGTAATGACTGCCCACAAAAGTATATTGGACAGACAGGACGAGGCTTCGACGTCCGTTTTAAAGAACATACAAAATTGACTAATTCAAAGTCCGCCATCACCGTACATTTAAGGGAAACCAAACACACAATATCCAGTATAGAAAACAACCTAACTATTCTACACAAAGAGAGTAAAGGTAACATCCTAAATATTCTGGAAGAAGTGCAGATCATAAGATCTTTAAAACAGTCAGCTCCTCAAACACTGAATAACCAAACCGAGTTAAAACACCGTTCCATTCTGGCTAATTTTGATTATCTGAATCTAAATTGAATGTCCCTTCACTCAGCTCCATACCAGAATGAACATCTTCAATTTTATATTTACAAATTTTGCCGAATGACATTCAGGGTCTTTCGAGAATTTTTCTACAAAGATTATCACCGCCAGAAATATTATCCCAACCTACATGTTCCTAACAATTAAATTACACGCCAGTTCTTGTGTTTCAATTTTGTAATACGAGCCCCAACCTTCAGTTGTTTTCTCTGACTGACAGTCCAGGTACCATACTACAGCGCGCATGCGCAAGTTTGTTTTCCTCCATCACGCCGCACCACAGCCCGCGTTCAGTTTACTTCGCCACTTCGCAGTGCACTCCTCTACGCCTCCATAGGTCTGCTACAACTTGATGTTTCTATTTACAGACCTTCAGTTTATTTTTACAATGGCCACCTTCACTGCATTGCCAATCTACGGGTAAGTCATTTTAACAAGTTTTAAAGCTCCCCATTCCTAACGATTACTTAATTTTGTCAACTGACATAGGTGCAACCCTCCCCCCCCCCTCCATCAACTACTCTTCCCCTATGATTTATTTTATGACTATAGACACAAATTTGTCACGTGTCTTTCTTTTTACCTTCAGGTTTTATCGAAAATACGGTGGTCAAAATCACGCGACTACATGTCCCACATTTTAACATCCATGTTTTTTATCCTGAAAGACAACCATTTGATTTTGGACTTGGACCCATGTATTTGGCCCTATTGAATTTTAACCAATTGACGGATGAAACCAACTAGAATGTTGGGACTCAGTAGCGAATTATGACGAGAGAATAAAAAGTTGTAAGTAATACCTTGTTCAATTCATGTATCGCGTTTATTAAGTTATTGGTCCTGTAATTTTAATTATTGTTTTGTTATTTAACACAGTAACACCTGAAGATGCGTCTCTACTGACGCGAAACCGGTTGTGGACCTGTACATAAAAGGATCTCAATAAAAACAGCTGAAGCGGCTCCAGAATTTATTGTTTCATAAGAGGACATTTCTATTTCAATTTCCAAAATAGTTTCTTTTATTATATAAAGTCATACAATCTATTTTTTTAAAACAATTGATAAATACATAAAAGAAAATGTATTTACTCAGCTGCGGATGCCCCAATTATAAAATAACTTGTAAATTTAAGTAATCAGTGTGCTCGCTAACCACGAAGAGAAACTGCTCAGAAATCTGGGCTGTGTCACCTCAGCGAACGTTGTCCCTACCATGGGCTTCATAAACCGATTTGCCAATTCCGCTTTTGGTTGGTCATGTAAACACTCCAAAATCGATTTTGGAAATCCACTTCTGTAAAGCGGTTTTCCAGTTCCGCAACAGATTTTCGTGGCCATGTAAACGCAAGCGGTTTTGAAACGTTCCTTACTTGTGAGTTTGTGTTTTCTTGTTAAGAATTTTCGGCTCATGTGGACAAAGTAACATTTCCTGCGGTGAAAGAAAAGCACAAGTGAGTATTAAACTGTGTACTTTAGTAAAGTAAAATAGCATTTGTACTGTCTAAATCAGGACTTAATCAGCTGTTTTTCAGTGGCTTTATTGACTGGAATAGGAAATCCGCTTTTGGCTACAGCATGTAAACGCGACACCGAAAAACTGTTTTCGTCTTCCAGAAGATGTGTAGCATGTAAAGGTAGTGTATGGACGTCCGCACTGTTAGAGGTCTGCATATTGGCGATGATGCTCGCTCGTACTCCGTCGAATGCGCCGCGTTCGGGTTTGGTTAGTTGAAATATGAATTAGGGATGGCGCTTATCGCTGAAACAACCGGTTTTCGGTTATACCGGTTCTTTTCATCACCAGTTTAACCGCACTGTAAAAACTGCTCAAGATAACCGGTGTTTTTAAATAACCGGTTTTCGGTTTTTTATTGCTTTTATTTCCAGCAAAGTTCGACCGAAACGTAATTGGCAGCCGAAACAGAAACCATAATCGAATTTCTTCTAGTTTCGGCCGAAAACGAAACTTAGGAAGTTTAGTTAAAATTTAGGTAAATTTACGTTATACGACAAATCACTACTCTTTCCATATTTTGCAAGATCCGCACCCAATATTACGCCTTCTTGAGTGTGTGTAAGCCTAGCCAGAAGTCCATAGAAGACGATATACGAAGCATACAGATTTACTGGCCTAGTAATTCCATCCGGTAGTTGCGAATACTGAGCCAACCACTCCTTTAGTTATACTTGTGAGCCAGCACATATGAATATCTAGCTATATACACAATATATATTAAATGAACTTCAATCAGTGCTGCAGAAGTATTTTGAAAAATAAAGTCACAGTTCCGACTAACAGTATGATTGTTGTCAGTGTAAATTTACGCAAACTGAACTAGGAAAGCTGTATACCACATGCCCAAAGAATGTTCAAATGGGTGTGAGTTCTTATGAGACCCAACTGCTTAGGTCATCGGTCCCTAGACTTACAAACTACTTAATCTAACTTAAACTAACTTACACAAACGACAACATACACACCCATGACCGAGGGAGGAGGGAGGACTCGAACCTCCGACTGGAGCAGCCGCGCATCCGTGACATGGACTCAGACCGCATGGCTACCTCGCGAGGCACCACATGATAAATGTTACCCAAACCCATATTGGTTATTAAAAAAAGCCCCTCACTTTCAAGCAATCACATTAATAAAACTTGTTAGCATAGCAATATAATACATTTAAAGTTTTAACCAACGTGTCGAGGAGCTAACTACACTCTGTTATTTAATATCCAATAGTAAAAGCAGTCAAGAAAACTCATTAATTGAAATGGCCGCTTTCGGCACATTTAGTCAGTCTGCATCAGATTATTATTAAAAAAAACACACACACCACATTTTGAATCACTACTACAGGAACTAGTTGTACCGTTTTTTACCCGGTACTTGGCAATAACTTAAAAAAAAAAAGGTTACAAACGACACCAAATAAATACTAAAAAAACGGTTATTCGAAACTAAAATACCGGTATCGGTTTTAACCGGTCGGTTTTTCCCATCCCTAGTATGAGTGCTGGCAGAGCGGCTGTGCCCGATCGAGGCGGGGAGGACAGAGACGGCTCGTTTTGACGCGCTCGACGTTCTACTGCTGTGGCCGACACTGCAGCCCTATGTCCAACGTAGTCTTGTGTAGTTCGCGAACGAACTATTTCGGAAGAGCGCTCCCGCAGGCGAACTACGCGAACTAGTTCACAGATCCCTCGCCTCTTAGTTCGTCCGCTCCTTTTCCGAAGACTGACGGGGACCAGCGAGAGGACGCGAGAGCGCGCAGAATCGCGTGATTCCCTTCTGCAAGTTACCGTCAGTTCGAGCTGAGATGCAGCTCAGCTGTAGTTTCATAGTTCACTGCCACAAATTTTCTTTTCTAAGGTATACTCACTTTACGTCTTAGCTTAGAAGATAGCTTAAGGAAAGGCAAACCTAGATTTTTAGCTTTTTTAGATTTGGAGAAAGCGTTTGACAATGTTGACTGGAATACACTCTTTCAAATTATGAAGTCAGCAGGGGTAAAATACAGGGAAATGAGAGTTATTTACAACTTGTACAAAGGCCAGACCGCTGTTATTAGACCCGAAGGGCATGCAAGGGAAGCATCAGTTGGGAAGAGAGTAAGACAGGGTTGTAGCCTTTCTCCGATGTTATTCAATTTGTACATCGAGCAGGCGGTGGAGGAAAGCCAGGAAAAATTTGGAATAGGGATTAAAGTTCAGGGGGAAGAAATAAAAACATTGCGTTTCGCTGATGACATTGTACTTCTGTCAAAGACAGCAAAGGATCTGGAAGAGCAGTTGAATGGAATGGATAGTGTGTTGAAGAGAGCGTATAAAATGAACATTAACAAGAGCAAAACAAAAATAACGGAATGCGATACTCAAGGAATTAGATTAGGTAACGAAACAATGAAGTGGGTAGTAAAATAACATACGATGGTCTCAGTACAGAGGATATAAAATGCAGAATGGCAATGGGAAGAAAATCATTTTTGAAAAAGAGAAATTTGCTAACAACGAATATTAATTTCAGTGTAAGGAAGTCTTTTCTGAAGGCATTTGTGTAGAGTGTTGCCTTGTACGGGAAGAAAACATGGACGATAAGCAATGCGGATAGGAAGAGAATAGAGGCTTTTGAAATGTGGTGCTACAGAAGAATGCTGAAGATTAGGTGGGTAGACCGCATAACTAATGAAGAGGTACTGAGCAAAATTGGTGAGAAAAGGAATTTTTGGCATACCCTGACTAAAAGAAGGGATCGCTTGGTAGGACACATTCTTAGACATCGAGGAATCGTAAATTTAGCATTGGAGGGAAGTGTTTGGGGTAAAAATCGCAGAGGGAGACCAAGAGACGCGTATAGTAAACAAATTCAAGTGGATGTGGGTTGCCGTTCTTATGAGGAGATGAAAAGGCTTGCTCAGGATAGAGTAGGGCGGAGAGCTGCATCAAATCAGTCTCCGGACTGAAGACCATAACAACAACAAGGTATTCAGCGGTGTCTAAATATAACCCTCATTCCATAGTGTAAACTAAATAACTCGTTTATTTGCTTCAGTAGTTGATGACTGATTGCCCAAAAATACGGGTGATAGCACACGCTTTGGCAACACTGATCATTATATAATAAAAGCTGTCACAACAAAAGAAAGAGCTCTTTTAGTAGCGGTAGCAAAAGCCAAAAAGAGCGGACGAACTAAAAAAGCGACCTACTTCGCGGCCGAGCTGCGAACTAAAAGCAGAGCTACCGGTCGCGAACTAAAATATGCTCTATCGGTCGCGAACTAAAGTATGTGCGATCGATCGCGAACTAAATATGTGCGATCGGTCGCGAACTAAAATATGTGTGATCGGTCGCGAACTAAAATATGTGCAATCGGTCGAGAATAAAATATGTGCAATCAGTCACGATCTAAAATATGCGTTACCGGTATCGAACTATTATGCCAAACGTATCTTGCTTCTTAGTTTGTTGGATTTCTTTTCTGGAGACCGACGGGTAATAGGGAGAGGGCGCGCAGCAGCCTTCTGCTGATGAGAGTCATTTCGAGGTGAGCGTCTGCCTGCTAGATTACATAGTTCAGTGCTACAAAATTTCTGCTTTGATGTGTTCTGCACTCTGCAATATCTGACTAATAAATTCCATAATGCCAAGATATAGAGATAACTCTAAACTTAAACGGGAGAAATTATCCACCAACTGTTTCTTTTGATTTGCGTGATATCGTTAGCGGTTCAAGCAGCAAGCGCATGAAGCAGCTAGGTGGGGGAACTTCTTCCTCCACCTGCATGCGCAGACCACGCCGCACAGCCGTCACTGGGAGCGGAGGAACTAAAAGAACGAACTAGTTCGCGGCAGAGTCGCGATCTATAGTGAGCGCTTCCGACCACGAACTATTATGCGCAAGTCTAGTCCGAAGGCTGATGCTTATTCTGGTACAATCCATCCCCATCAGCTGACGGAACTCTACTCAAATCAGTTGTGCCATACACGAATATTCATGCATGTTACCAGTGGCAGCGCGTCCTATGTGTTCACTGATTCAGTGAACCCCCGGAAAAAAGTTCGTCGTGAGAAAAAAGTCAATAAATAAAATAAAAAGTGTTTTTAAACTTGCTTCTTCGTCTCGTTCTTCTATCAGATCATTTTATATGCACGATTAAAGTATTTTTATGGCATGACAAACGTTTTACGTTGCGGAGACAGCACTTATACGAGCGGCCGCCTATAGTCACGGAAATGCTCCGGCAACTCAATTGGGGATCGCTGGAAGAAAGACGACGTTCTTTTTGTGAATTTCTGTTAGTAAATTTAGAGGGCCGGAATTTGAAGCTGAGTGTAGTACGATCTTGCTGCCGCCTACTTACATTTCGCGTAAAGATCACAAAGACAAGATAAGAGAAATTAGGGCTCGTACGGAGGCATATAGGCATTCTTTTTTTCCTCGTTCAATTTGGGAGTGGAATAGGAAAGGAAATGCCTAGTAGTGGTACAGTGTACCCTCCGCCACGCACCTTACGGTGAATTGCGGAGTATGTATGTAGATGTAGATGTAGTCTGCAGTGGCTGCAGCGTTGCAATGCGCTTGCTCGGCTGAGGTTCAAATTCTCTTCTGAACCCCCTGGAGGCAGCATGTGGGCGCTCCCGCGGCACGGAGGGGCGAGGGGAAACGCTGCGTTTAACACTGAGTTCGTAGAGACGCCAACTCTTGGCTACTCGAGCTCTGGCGGTTACGCATGAATGGTCCCGAAGCAAGACAACGGAGCTACTGCGCACCGCGCCTTGCGCATTCGCAAATCCTCCATGAAGGCAATATCCGCCCTTAAAATTTGTTTCTGGCGCATTGAAGATTCATCAACAACGCGTCATGTTTGGTAAAATATCTTATAACTATAAATTAATGACGCATCAACTGTAAAATCCTTCAAAAGATAAGCTCAATAATAATAATGAAGTCACCACTCTCCACCTAGCAAGAATAGCCGTGTGCTTAGCGGCATTGCGCTGCGCTATTGGAGGGAGTGAGTTCGAGACCGACAGCAAGCAATTTTTTTAAACCCAATCTTCTTTTTAACAGCTACGGGAACAACAGTGACATTTCTATTGTTACTTGCCACGTATCTTTGGTCTTTCTAGCAAATGTGACGCGATTTTGAGGGTATATGAGATTTATACTCTTCGTTGTAACAAATAATTAACTGTTTGAAAAGATGTGTGGTAGAGCAGCTTTTGCGCATGCTTAAGTTTAAAAGGGGGTGCTGCTTATCTCTTCATAGTAACAGATTCATTTTGTTAGTCACTTAACACAGTGTAATCAGTTACTTACTGTGTTTTAGTGTTCATGTGCATATTCATATGTTCTTGGTGTTTATTGTGGTGTCGCACAAGTCTAAAGTGCGCGCCACGTACTTTCGCCGCGCGCCGCCATGCACGCACGGCGCGGCGTTCTTACGACGTCAGCCACGAGCGCCCTCTTCTGCAACTCCGCTCGTGGCCACCACTGACCTGCATCGGTCACTTGGGAATCAGATTAGGCATCAGTTAAGACTTGGCTATCGGATAGGCACTAGGAATCATCAGTAGGCAGGCCTCTATCTAAACTATGTATCAGCATTCTGCAGTCAAGAACTATGTAAAAGTTAAGTATTACCAAGACTCCACGAAATATATATCTTGTTCTAATTTAGCCTAGTGTTCTAGTTTCTGCTGTCCCACTGGCTGGTCACCTCCGTACCTGCACACGCGTGTATCCTTTATTCCTGTGTCGGTCTCTTTCTACTCGGCCACCGACACCTACGAAAACCGTTGGAAACGAGACACAAATGTGGCGACGAGGTTGGGACACAAAATTTATTATCAAAGAAAAATGAACAACGGTCAGTATCTTTCAGAAACAAATTTCTCGGCTTTAAGCTTGGAACAAAAGTGTGAAATAAAGAAGCTTGGTAGGCCAACGCCTCAACTCGAGTTGAAGTAAGCGCAAAGCGCAAACAAGCTGAGGTAAGACATTCTGTAGATCTTTTAACGGAACCGGGGCGCTTTCTCCTGGTGCCAAGCTCGGAGAACGTCGAGCAGGGTGCGGGGAGGAGGGGGGGGGGGATGCGGAGCCACTATCAAGATCCGGGACTCGAAGAAGTGAACCCCCAGTCATCTGAAGCACCATCCGCTAATGCATATTACACAAATAAAAATAAAATTGTGATTACGTTAATTGTTGAAACCTCCACGCCAGTTTACTGTTTCATGCGAGATAAAATGAATTCATTTTCAAACGTATGCAAACTTCTGCAGGTATGAATTCACAATATGCAATCATTTAATGTAACCTGGAAAATGAATGTAAGAAATGGAACGAAATAAATGTAATAAGGGCGATTCGACCACTCAGAAATAAAACTATATGGTCACATAAGCACACTAATATATTTAATGTGTTATGATCGACGTTAAAGAAGCCAAAACAACAGTCAACGACATAAAAATGGGTAAGAATTAATTTTTTTTCTATTAAGTAAGGTAGAGGTACACTAAGCGTATGATTCTCAACTGCAATGGATCGGCACCGATGAAAAATTGGCCGGTTAAAATCACACGAGTTTCCGATACCATGTCCTGCACTAATAGTAATTCGTTTTAGTCTCGTTCGATGTTTGACACTATAAGCTAAAGGCGCACCAATTTCGTTGACCTGCGAACGCGACATTCGCACCATTGCATAGCACGTCTTTACTTACGAAAAACTACAGAAATAATTCAGTGTCAGTACTATTTAGATAACTCTTTTGTAGTCTTAGCTACATTTCACTCATAGGAATGTAACAGATATCGTAGGGACCAATAAGCTAAACACTGTCAGGCATTTCATTGAAAGTGAATGTGCCACAAAAAGTGAGTCATTTCACAAAGACGTTACGAATTATAGAAAGATAAATGGGTTATTGAAAAGCTAATACACCACACTTAATTGTATAAAAAAATATAATTTTTTACCGCTTACTTTCTACAAAATCGACTGAGAAACATTTGTGAACTAAAAAAGCTTACGCGAAATGGAAACCAGTTATTTTCTTTTTCCTTAGGGAAAGTGGAAAGCTTTGTTAGAAATAAATCGTACATAAAACGACGTGACGTAGTTTTATACGCCTTCGGATGTTTCTAAAACATGAAACTCGGGGAAGCAGTTTCATCCCTTTCTTACTTCGCGTCCACACATTGGTACCAACTTTGGAGCCAATATTGGCCAATGTTTTTGCGACAGCGTCAACACATTGGCGCCAGCATTCAATTGAATTTGTGGAACGCCAACGTAAGCATGTCCGACGCACAGATCGCGGCTGAGGCATTAGCCGTCTCAAGTGTGCATAACTATATTTTGTCATGCAAAACCAAAAGAGGAAAACCCGTAAAAGAAGATGGTGGGCTGTGTCACTTCATACATCTCGTAATCAGTAAGTTAAAAAAATTAGTAGTTAATGAGCATCATTAAAATTTCGCCAACTTCATTTTATTTCCATTTATTCTTGCAGGTATGACGGAAGAAATTTATTAAATCATCTACTGCAGGGACCATCTGGGCAGTTTGACAACTTCTGTCACATGTCTTCTACAGATTTCGAATTGCTTCTGCAAATAATTGAACCGAAAATAAAAAAGCAGAATACATTTTGGAGGGAAGCTATACCAGCCAAAGTACGTTTGACAGTGACACTTAGATATCTCGCTACAGGAGATAGCTTTAAAAGCTTACACTTTCTATTTAAAATTTCGACACAAGTGATTTCACTTATAGTACCAGCAGTTTGCAAAGCAATATGTGAAGCCATGAAGGGATATGTTAAGGTAATATTCACTTTTACATTTGCATTCACTGGAGTGTCTCAAGTTTGCAAAACAATATTGCCGCGAGGTCATTGCTTGTCGTTTTCCTGCTCCATGACCGTGAAACTGAGACGACAATGGATACGCTGTTCCTGTTCCAACCGGACGACACCCCGTTTACATGGGCTCCCAAAACCGGATTTCGTAAACCGATTTCCCAATTCCGCTTTTGGTTGGTCATGTAAACACTCCAAAATCGATTCTGGAAATCCACTTCTCTAAAGCGGTTTTCCAGTTCCACAATCGATTTTCGTGTCCATGTAAACGCAACCGTTTTTGAAGCGTTCTTGGCTTGTCAGATTGTGTTTTTTTGGTAAGATTTTTCGGCACATATGGACCGAGTGATATTTTCTAATATGAAATAAAAGTATTAATATTAGAGAGAGCATGAATCTGTATATTTAAGTAAAGAAAAATAGCGATTATGCTGACTAAATCAGCTGTTTTTCAGCCGCCATCTTAAGTGGATTTGGAAATCCGATTCAGGCTGTGCCATGTAAACACGACAGCGAAAAACGGTTTACGAAAATCGGTTTTCGTCTTCCGGAAGATGTGTTACATGTAAACGTAGTGTATGTTAAACGGCTCATCACCAGAGTCGAAGAAGCAAGACAGCTGGCTCGCATACGGACACTGGACACTGGACACTGGACGCCCAGGAGAAGGACCGTCAGCGGTATAACGACAAGCACCGACCTGTTGTGTACAGCCCAGGAGATCTGGTATGAATTTTTACCCCTGTATGGAAGGTTGGACTGTCAGAAAAGTTATTGAAGCGACACTTTGGTCCGTATCGTGTCATACGCCGCCTGTCAGACGTCACATACGAAGTTGAAGATTATGAACCGTCGTCGAAACGTCAAAAACGAAGAGACTTTGTTTATTTTTTATTGTACACACAGCAAAAAACGAACACACGCAGTTTCAAACTTCCCGCACTAGCAAACGTTTTCAAAACAAAGCAGACGACAAAGATATAAACAACGTTGGCTCCAATGTGTGGACGGCGTATCGACATTGGTCCAACGTAATTTGGTCTTTGATCGAAAAACCGACAAGCAACGGATCCGTACCAACGTTGGTGTCAACGTTGGCCCCAACGCTATTTCACCGATGCACACATTGGACGAACACTGTTGGCGCCAACGTTGGTTCCAATGTGTGGATCCGACCTTACTCTGCGTTCTCAAATTGACCAATACTTTTGCGACAGCGCCCACACATTGGAACCAATATTCAGTTGAATTCGCCGAGAGCCAATATAAACAAATCACGGCCGATACATTAACGGTTTGAGTGTGAAAAATTACATTTTGTCATTGCGAACCAAAAAAGGAAACATATGTAAAAGATGAAGGGGTGTCTTGTATCACTTTCCGCCAACATTAATTACGAAATCAGGAAATTTTAAAATATGTTACAAGTAATCGATATACATTATGAAAACTCAGATCTGGTACTTATAGTGATTAAACTTAAATAAAAAGAAAGGTGCGTTCTGGAGAGATGTTATACCTGCTACATTTGACGCTTCGATTTCTTCCGACGAAGTACGAACGAAGAAAGAAACAGTTTCGAGACGAGCAGACGACAAAGATAGAATGAAACGTTGGCGCCACTGTGTGGACGACGTACCCATATTGGCCTAATGTCCTTTGATGTTTGGTCAAAATACCGACAAGCAACGGAGCCGCACCGACGTTGGTTGCAATGCTATTTCACAGATCCATACATTGGACGAACACTGTTGGCGTCAACGTTGGTTCCAATGTATGGAACCGGCCTCAGAGCAGACGGTCGGGCACTTCGAGCGTGACTTGCTCGAACGATCGCGAGGAAACTCGAATGCAGTTGATCGTTCCGTGCCAATAGAACCCTATATAGAGCCCTGTATTGGGGCTCTACGTGCCAAGTGACTACATTGACATCTACCGAACTGTCAGGGAACTACATGCGTTTTCAGTTCGAACAAGTATAGCCCAGTACCTCTAGTCTTTATTTATTTATTATTATTATTATTATTATTATTATTATTCCCAGTCCTAATGACCACTGGGCGGGCCACTCGAGAACAAATGTTCTATGGGGCCTTAGATTGACATTTAATTTTTCTACAGTTTATTGACAATTATTGCAACTAATACATTAATAATTTAAACTTCTATATCTATAAATGTGAATGTCTGTTCAGTGTACGTTTATCCGTCTGAACCACAAGACATAAAGAGCTAAAAATTTGTACAGTTACTAATGTCTACCCGGGGAAGGCTTTAGGCACGGTTTTATGGCGATCGGATAGCTATATATATATATATATATATATATATATATATATATATATATATATATATATATATTAATGTGAATGTCTGTTCGGTGTACGCTTATCACGTCCGAAAGACAAGACACAGAGACTTAAATATTTGTACAGTTACTAATTTATATCTGAGGAAGGTTGTCGGCATGGTTTTATAGCGATCTGATAGATATTTAGTAATTTGAAGAATATAACACGAAATGCGGAACAATAATTACTCTTTGAAAATTATATTTACTCTTTGAAAATGGTTTTATTGGTTGCATTGAGGGTTGATAATGATAAAAGGGTGGAGTATAACGGGATGGAAAGTTATCGGTGTATATAAAATTCTACGTGTGTGTGTTTGTGTGTTAATATTTCGCTCTACGGCGAAAACTACAGAATGCAAACGAATGGTCTATGTGTGATTGTTGTCCGAAGTCTCCCGTTGTACACCATAGCAGTTCCATGCCGACAGCTATAAGGGGGTGGAAGATATGGTGGTTCAAAGTCGTCAAATTATAAAAAAATTCGTACTGAAGGCCAGCGATGACGTTTGCGACTCTGTAGCATGGAGGTTACGTACAGCGAAACGTGATGCCACAGACAATATCTTTGGTCTATGCGTGCTGCAATGTCTTCAGCTCTTTCTCTGGGGAATATCGAAATATAAGAATAAATAAATAAAGCAGTAAAAGAGAAAGTTCTTTTAATACAGACATACAACACTTTTACAAATCAATACATACCTGGATTGTACAACATATAACTCAATAAATATGATATCGTACACATTTTATATGTCATTTGTGTTTTGATTACTATCTTTCTTTGTTTGGGTACTTATAATTTTGTACATTATGCGAGACAGCCTTATCTCTTATTTATTCTCCAATAAGTATAGCATATTTGTAGAAAAAAGGAGATGGACAGAGAGAGAATGGATAGAAGTACTAACTCAAAGCAGGAATAAATAAATAAATATCCGAGCAAAGCCGGGTTTTCAGCTAGTATCTAATACAACTAATACATTCATAATTTAAACTTGTAGCTAATACCTGATTATTACAGTTTTTTTTTCTTTTGTTGTGCTACTTATTAAATACCATAATTTCATGATTTGGGTTTTTCTTTTCACTTGTGTATGCCCATAGTAATTTTGTAGTTTCTTCTCTTTTTTTGTGTTTGGAGGTTTCTGTGCCATGCTGTCTTTTAACTGTTGGGCGCTGTGTTTATCTGGGTTATGTGCAGAATGAAGATCCGGTTCCAGCGCCAGAAGGTGTGCTTGTATTGATGTCTCTTCAGCTATGAGTATTAGCAACGCACGCTGGAATTTTCATGGTAGTACCACAACTGGACGTCCAGAGAATGGCGAAACGTGGGAGTTTCAGATGAATCACGTTTCATGCTCCTCTGAAGAGTTAAAGCGCCATTCCGAACGACATAAAGGTCCGTTCGTCCATCAATACTGACTCCTGCCCATATGATTCGTCCACCACTATGACACGATGATGTTTCCCGAACACAAGCAGGATTTTTCCTCATTCCATGTTCTCTCCAGATGAAGGAACGTCGATTGTCCGACTGAACGCAAAATCTTGACTCATCTGTAAACAGAACCCGGTGCCATTCGTTACGACTCCAATCCTGATGTTCCTCCGCCCATTTTCTGCGGGCTCAACGATATCATGGATTTCGTGGGAGTGACACCATAGGGCTCCGTGCGTTTTTCCTGCTGTTGCTGCCTCGATGGTGCTCCTATCTGGACGAGCTGTTAACCGGAGATATCGGTCATATCTTGCTGATGATACTCGTGAACGACCTTGTTCGTACCTTCTTTTAACGATTTCCTGCTGTATGAAATCTCGTCAAGGTCCTGGAAATTACACTTTCGGACACTCCAATAGCTGCAGCTACCTCTGAGTCTGTACCACTTCCAACCTCCCGAAGCTATAGCTTCGGGTAAGTCACGTTGTTGTTGCATTGCGCTACGTGCTTCCTACAGCATCTGAACCCAACTGCTTGTTTAATTCGTTTGGTAAACAGAAGTCGACACCAAAAACCCCTCTGCAGTAACTTCCTGTTATTCCCACCATCTCGGCTGTCGTATGTTGGTGTCTCAAGTCTGTAGAACCGACAGACAGACGTTGAACTATATTAGTTCATTCTGCCGATGACAACAGAACCTACGTATCTCAACTGCTCCCCTAATTGTTTAACCAGTGTGTAATTATGTCATATACTGCATAAGCCTTAGTTCATCAATAAATCTTGACTGAAATGGAAAACTCTTAAGAGGATGTTCTAATTTTTATTTTCGGAAGTATTTTCGTAACGAGGCTTGATTGATCTCTTCATTCTAGGAGGTACAGTGCAAAAGCAAGCATGCATCTATTCTTGGGAACAATGTCCACCCCAATGTGCTGTCTGCTTTTCCAAATCGCAATTGGGTCTATCAGCAGGACATGTCAATGCGTCACACAACTCACAGTGTACGTGCGTGGTTTGAAAAGTACTAGACTGAGATTACCATACGCCCCAAATTTAATCCCAAACGAGAATCTGTGGCACCACCTCAATCGGACTGTTCTAACTGTGAATCCTCATTCGAAAAACCTAGGACAGTCGGCCACGGCACTACATTGCGCATTAATCCAATCTCGTGTCAGTACTTACCAGAAACATCACTGAATCGCTTCCTGCGTGTCTCAGAGCAATCAGCACTGCAGACGGCAGTTATTCAGGCTTTTGATGGGTGGCCACGTTAATGTGACTGGACCATTTATGAAAGAGTAAATTGTATTATATTGTATTGGGTTGTATTGCAGTTTTAGTTATTGTTGAGTGCACTCTGTCTCGAATTCACCGCAGAAGCTTACAGAACAGTTTAAAACAGTGGCAGAAACAGAATTTTTTTCCTGGGGGAGGGGGGGGGGGGGACACAAGGCTGAGGACGGTGAACATGTTTTTAAAGGCGTTGTGAGACTAATTTTAAAATATACACACACACACAGTGACATAGGAATTACCTAAAATATGCTCCAAAGCCACAGTTGTTTCTTAGAAAAATCTTTTCAATATACTTCCATCTAACTGTTAGGACTATTAATGCACTACTAGTTTCTGTGTCGTCATTTTCAAGTGCCTATTACTCCAAAAATATAACAATGATTAAACCACATTAAACAGTGAAAAGTTTCAAAATTTACCACAAAAAAAAAAAATGTTTCACCCTTTATCATCATAAAGGATAAAACACTTCCCCACAGCTGAACACTGGGCATTCATATTATGAATTTAATTCGATCTGTAACTGTTTCTAAGCTTGGCCAGATTGGTGTATGCGAATGTCTATACAGAGTAAGCCATGCGAAATTGGCATTGGTTTCTCTTCATATTTACAACTTTAGAATAACTGGACTGTAAGCTTGAATAAGACTGACCACTTGAAAACTCAAACAATTGTACAATCCGGTCAAAAAATAAGTTTTGTACAATGATGCCCAGAGGATTATGATATTAAATGTGCCAAATGAATTAATGGTGACAAACGTAGGACATATGGTCCACAAATTAAAAAAAAAAGTTCTCGGTCCCTAGTCTTACAAACTACTTAAACTAGCTCATTCTAAGAGCAACACACACACACATTACCGACGGAGGACTCGCACCCCTGGCAGGACCGACAGCATACTCCTCGACGTTGCCCCCCCCCCCCCCCCCCCCCGATCACACGGCCATTCCCACGCGGCGCACATGGTTTGATTGTCATTTTGCTAAATGTAGAGTTCCTCCCGATACTCTTTTTTTTATTTTGTGGTAAATTTTTAAACATTTTCATTGTTTCATGTGGTTGAATCATTGTAATATTTTATGTAATCATAGGCTCTTGAGAATGACGCCACAGTGTGCCTAAACTAGTAGTGCATTGGTATTTAGCTGGAAGTATATTAATTCTACAAGAGAAGACGATTTCACCTGGTGATGCCAGAAGCAGAGAACATCTGCACTAGTTGCAGGACATTCATTTATTGCGGAGTGCTGTCAACGTTACGCTGCCCCTAAACATGAAAAATTGCTGCTCGCATTGTTACGGGTAACGTTTCCAACACTGCGACGCTGCCTTCCGCTCACTGCTCCTCGCCTCCCGACAGCCGTGGTACACGCCTCCAGACGCATTAATCGTCAACTTACCGTGGACAAACAATACTGTATACGGCGTAGCTGTTTCATTATCAAACAATACACTTAAAATAACAATCAAAAGGCCAGTAAATATGTCGCGCGAAGTTTGATATTCCCTCAAAACCTAAAATCAGTCATGTACTGAATCAATTTCTTCTTCATGCTTTGTAAAGTTACTACGCAAAACGTGATGAGTTTTCAAGAAAGCTTTCCCGATCAAATAGGGTTACCAGACGTCCTCTTTTACCCGGACATGTCATCTTTTTTTGGTCCCTAAAAATGGCCCGGCCGGGTTTTTAACAAAATGGGGAAATGTCCTCTTTTTTTGCATTGTGCAATGCTTTAACTAGTAAGTGCGTAAATATAATTCTCTGAACTTTCACAATCTCTAACTCTAGGGAATTCAACCTTTTTTGAAACAATGTGATTTTTTTCTCCTTTCTCTGCCGTGCTGCTCTGAGGTCAAGCTACTTCGTAATAGTTGAAATAACTGGAGTGGCAATTGTCGCGGAGTACGAGCTTCGAGGCGGCAATTACAAACATACGTCTGCTACAATGCTAGACAGTGCAATACAAATAGTACAATATGAAACTCCCCCCTCCTTTCTCTGGTCGGAGTGTTGTGTGACACCCAAAAATAAGACGTTCAGTCTGTCGTGCTGGGACTCGGCAGTTCTGTGTGTGTCTCTCAACCACACTTATGACTAAAATCAAAAGCTAGCGCAATGTTCCTTATACATAAGTTAAAACCTTGTTCAAAACTTCATACAAGTAAAGTCAGATGCGACAGTCACCATTGCCGTTTCACCATTCGCCTGTTTAGGACCAAAGATGTAACTACGTAAACAGTGTTATGAAAAAATCGATTTAAAGCTTTCGTCCTAAAAACTGAGTAGTTTTTAGTAATTAATTGTGAGCCTTTGTACGGTAAATAAATTTTTTATTTTGTTCATTGCTTTTCTCACCTAGGCCTTTCATATTCCATCCACTTACTAGAACCTAGATGCTAATCATGTATATAGTCACGCCGGTCTGATCCGAAATGGGAACATAACTATATCAAGGAACGCTAAGATAATTTTTACAGTTACTTTATTCGTGACGATTTTACAGTCAACAGTAGTATGGTTTCCGTAAATGTTGCATCGTAATAACTTTCAGGTGAAAAGAGGGGTGATCGGCTAAATATAAGTATGGAGAAAATGTTCAGCACTTAAGACCATAATTACAAGTGGTGAAGTGATGAAATATCAGGTTTTCACTGCTATGTAGTCCTGTAATACATTCTACAGGTCTCAACATTTCATGCTTCTTAATTTGTAAGAAGTTGAACAAATTTCGTAACATGCGTAAGATGTATTTCAAACAAGACTCTGATAATACAGTAGGTACATCACTAGTACTTGAGTGATCAGTACGAGAGAGAGAGGGGGGGGGGTTTCTTTTATGAATCTAGAAATGTCCTCTTTTCTGCAGACGGAAATCTGGTAACCCTACAATCAACAAAATTACACATGATTGTGTTTCTAGCAGAATTTCTACTAGCATGAAAATCCTTTGTATCTGATGTGCGGAAAAACGTCATTGAAATTTCTAATTTGTTCGAATAACTAGAAAATCGAAACCGGTAGCTTCAAATAAAACTGTTTATAAAGCGTTGCAGTACTATTTCTTATTGCCTAGGAAAAGAACCCAGAGTGAAAAACTGATAACCGTAAACACCTGAATGCGCCAGCCTGAACACAGCCCTAGAAATTCACGATTTTTTTCACATAGTTAAATCCTTTCACGTATTGATATACAATAGCTTACTTATCTCTCAAGAAATCATGAAACAACAAATGACTTTTATTTAGTTTTATTGTAAATTACTGACAAAAAGGAGCAATAAGCAATTAAAAGGAAGAATAACAGAAAAAGTCAATTTGCGTTATGTTAAGTACAGGGATTTTGCCGGTCTTCACAGTTACATGCTGTCTCTAAGTAAAAGTTAATTATTCTCATGCTGAGATTTTCTCCCTCCTTCCCTTCCTCCCTCTCGCTCTCTCCCTCCCATCCCCCCTTCTTTCTTTCTCTCTCTCTTTCATTTTTTGTTAGGCTGTCTGGGGGGGGGGTAGATGCACCCCCCTCCCCTAAATCCGCCCTTGGTTTAAAATGATAGTAAGGATGACGACAAAAAAACAAGGATATGTATTTGGGTCTATGATTTCGTAATATCATGAAAAAAATTTAATACGTCGTATTTACGGTTTTTTTATTGTACTAAATCGTACTGCAATAAACGTATAAACAAGGAAATGATAATTCATTGTCAAAATCATCTTTTAAGTCCACAATTGTTTGGAAGTCTGAACAAATACCAAAGATAACTGAACTTTATTATTATTCGATTAAAACCTTCATTTTTATTTATCCTTTCATCTACCTTCGTGCTACGTTCGAGCCTATTTGTACAAGTTTAAAATTTAGTAAAGCGTTTTAAGAACCTCTCAAAGAAACACTTTTTCTAGCACATATAAACAAATCAGAATGGTGCACATAAAATGATGTAACTTTTTTTTACATTATTTTCAGTCGAATTGATAGTTTCTGCAAAACGAAATTAATAGATTTGTTAAATTTACCAGGACGCCCGTTATGTTTCGTAATTCAACAATATTACGTATTAAATGTAACTTGACTTCAGACAACCGTGTCTCGACTACGGCTAATTTTATAGAGTACAGTGGCTTCCATACCTTTGGTCCGCAAGGGCTAAATATGATCTGCGAAAATTTCAGACTTGTTTTCTTAAATATTAAAACATTGTTACGTGGTCAGTCAATTGTAGGCCTACTGTGTGGCCACGATAACTTGACAACTTCACTGATGATGACAGCAGTGAACAACATCGATGCCATTTGAAATATATTCATTTGTCTAACAGTACTGTGAATGCTCATTGATTTCCAAAATGATAGAAACTGTAAGAACACATTTGAATCCATCCTCTTGGGCATTTTGTTGTAAAAAGGTAAATATTATACAATAACATTCAGGAAATCAGCTTTCGTTATTTCACGATTTTCTCCACGGCGTATTTTGGTGAACGAAGATTTCCTGCATAACATGGGGAAAAATCCATGAATTCATTAAAAGTAAGCGATGAAAGGGGTGTAGCTTTGAGCAACGGTATTAGCGACAAGATTATCGAAAATAAGATTAAAACTGTGAAATAACATTACTGGAAACCGAATTTAATATTACTATCAATACACATTGCTTTTGAGTTTAAAGAATATGTTAAAAGTTGGGATTAAGGAATTTTTTTAGACTGACACAGTTTATTTTTATTGAAACTTGTGGTCCTTGCTCACAATAAAGAAGTGGTCGTCCCTGTTCTAAAAAAACGTTGGAAGCCATTGTTCTAGTGGCTGTACAAACGAGCGCTGGTTCGAGCTAAATGAAACGTTTTTTCCCCATGTAGGTACCGAGTACTATGACCCCGAAAATGGCGAATTTGTACTTTAATTCCCAGACAAGCATTTTATAGCGCTACCGCTTTGTTTTGAAATCCCTCCGCAAGTATGTGCAACAAAAGTGATGCACACATTCGAGGAAATTGAAATTACGCCTATATGGAACCAGGAGGGAGCTCTTGCTCGTTTTGCCTGCATTTCCACCAAGTCGCTGTTCCTTTCATTCCCTCATGAAACGATACAGTAATTGATAACTCAGAAAACATAATCCACATAAGACTTTGAAGGCCCAGACTTTGATGGTTCTCTGGCAAGAGGATAATGTCAGACTGTGATAAAACGTTGACCCTACTATCGTTCAGAAGGGCTAATGCGGAAACAGTCTATCCTCACAGAAAATGAGTGTCCATTATCCTTGCTGAAATCACTACATTACGGAGTTATGACCAATCTTCGTCAGGAATTTAGAGTTTGGACTCAATATCTTAACTTGTATACAAGGTCTTCGACGCCATGTTTTCTCGAAACTAATATATTGAACAATCGATTATCGAAAGAACATTACGTTAGACTGATCCGTGTGTGATATCCATTTTTATCACAAGAGACCTTCCGTGGAGTGATTGTTATCAAAATGAAATCCATTTATATCTTATCTCATGTACCTATAACGTCCTCGTGATGGGAGATACACTGAAATGTAATAATGGAAAGAAGTTCTACAGAAAGACTGCTGAGAACCATTTCTTCCGTGAAAGAAACATTGTCATGGTTAGTAAGAACAACGTAAAAATCTTGCCTAGGAGATCTTGCTATACTTTATAGTTCCTGCAGTTCCACAGCATTGGAAGATACCGCAGGCAAGAAGCGGTACCAGTAGCCAAGAATTTTGTAAATGGAAGTGGCCACGAAAGCCTGTCTCTCTATTTCTAAGCATTAATCACTACTTGTATGATCTGATGCATTGCTACATCTTCTCAATTTCTTTCTGTCGTTGATATCTTCTGGTCTTAAGCCAACAACGTGAATGTCTGCCCTGTTGTTGTCAGTCCATCTCTTTGCCGCTCTTCCTCGTAATCTTGTTCCTCCTGGGTTGATGTGGAGTGTTGTTTTTGCAACCGAGTTGTCCTTGCTTTCTCATGACGTGACCGTACAAGCTGAGATGGGCTTCCCTCAGTTTGCCTGTAATAACGTTAATTAATAATGTTAATCTATCGGACCAAACTGCGTGTTCATCAGTCCGTAGCTTACAAACTACTTAAACTAAGGTAAACTAACCTAAGGACAACATACAAACACACCCATGCCCCAGGGAGAAGCATCCGTGCGCTCCGCAGCGAGGCGCCTTAGACCGCCCGGTTACTCCACCGCGGCTGTATTTTTTACCTGATCATATTGGGTCAGCCCCATGGACCAACGAAGCATCTTCATCTCCATCGTATGTAAAGTTTTCTCCTGTTGTGATTCCTTTATTTCTCCTGGCGAATAACAACTTCGAACGGGTATACAGCCAGGTATCAAATTCGACGTCGGCCGATATTTCAGCAGGAGACCCGTAAGTTTTTCAAATTTTCTCCTGTTGTTTTGTCATAGGACGACACTCAGTCCCATAGATAGCAGCTAGGCGTACCATGGTTTTATAAATTTTTGCCTTTAGACGTTGAGGCATCTTTTTATCGCAGTGGACTCCAGTGACCTGTCTCCACTTGAGCCAAACTGTATTCACTCACGACCGGGTATCGAGAGTTTTGTCACAGTTTGAGGTGGCAACGGACCCCGGTACTTAAAATGCGTGGTCTTCTGCAGGTCTTCTTCTCCGATACTTGGGAGCTGCATTCTAGGTATTCAGTCTTCTGGACATTGAGGTACAGTTCATTTTCATTATTAAATAATTAATAATAATATGAGAAATATGTAGCTGAAGCAACTAGTTACCAGATGAAAATGCTCCTGTCAAAGCACAAAAAAGACAAGTATGCTCTTATTTAAAGGACTCTGACGCGTGGAGTGACCGAGCGCTGATGGAAGCGCGGTGGTTCAGCGCTTTCGGTGAGAGGGCTGAATGCTCTCCCCAGTAAAAATAAATAAATAAATAAAAATAAAAAACTGTGCCTAGATCTACACGAAGAACAACGCACAAAAATGAACACGCATCCGCAAAGGACCGAACTTCCCGGGAAAAAATAGCTACGTGCCTTAAACCAAGCTCTCATCGTAATGATCTGTCACTGTCTCTTCGTGTCTTTTTCCCACTGCCTCCTATTTCTGTCATTGGCACTTTCTCCTGTCTGCATCTCTGCATCCCTTTCCGTCGATCTTCCTTACCATTGTTCCCTTCTTTGCCACTTTCCCTGTCTCTCTGCCACTATCTCTTTCTCTGACATGTCTACTGTGTATTCCTTTGTCACCGCTTGCTTTATGCATCTTCAACACCATATTCTCACCCATCATTTTTCCTTGTGGATGGCTTTGTCGTGTCTGCAACAGCTAGAGCGAGAAACTTTAACACTTGGGTCGAGGGGATGGAGTAAACTCTCATAAAATTTTTCTTACTAAAGTTCGCCAGTCCAGGGTATTTTCTTTTCCACTGTCTCCTCTCTCATCACTATTATCGTTTTTAATCTCACTGTCTCACTCTCTCTCCATGACCTTATGCTCTCTCTCTCTCTCTCTCCCCCACTGCAGCTGCCTCTCCTCTCATCCACCACTACTCTGTGCTATTCTCTTTCAGCACAAAAAGGCGTGGATATGTTCGTATGACAAACTTTTTGATGAATAACGTGGATTGAGGAATGAGGCAGCTGGTTCCCTCTTGTCTGTGAGTCCCTCCCACAGCAACATATTACCCTTTATTGTGCTCTGATAGGAGCATTTTTCATATGGTTCCCTTGTTTTCCTTACTACAACAAGGTGTGCTGCTTTTGTAGGGCGTATCTGAAATGAATGTAGAAAATGTCATAACAAGCATATTTCATTTAGCAACTCATGTCCGCAGTCCTTAGCATACGGCGCTGGTTCAATAGCGCTGCGCGGTTTCAAGAGGGTAGGCACACAAACAAGCCATCCGAGTCGTCACAGTAGCAGGACTGCAGGGCAACGTTTTCAGTGTATTTGTAACACCAAAGGAAAAACCACGTCAGGGTTTATTTGCAAACGCTTTGTCGACATAGTTGCAGATATTTCAGGCGGGACACTGCGGTTTTCCATCGTTTACCGGCCCGTGAACACGTAGCGTTTGGCCGTTCGCATGCCTGTTTGATAGGTTTTGCATGGACGGAAGCACCTGTACACACCGCAGAGTTTGGTTTGCCCCGCGTCAGTCTGTCACTGAGTGGAGTGGACAGGAAATGGACCGCTAGTCTTGGACTGAAAGGGCATATATACACTGTGCTTATGGGCCGGCGGATGGAAAGACTCACGCTACTCAACGTTGGTACGTTCAGCGTTTGCCGAATTGTTCAGTGCCACATCCAAGCCTATTTACTGCCATCCGCAGGTTCCTGAGAGATTCAGTTGTTTGTTAAGCTTATGGGACTTGACTGCAGGGTCATCAGTCCCTAAACTTACAAACTACTTAAACCTAACTTATACTAAAGACAACACAAACATCCATGCCCGAGGGAGAATTAGAACCCACGACGGGGAACGGCCGAGCACATCGGAGCATAGCGCCTCAATGCGTTCGGCCACTCCGCCGCGGCATTCCTGAAAGAGACAGGTCCACTAGTGGTAATTTTTCCACTGGCACGTTCTCATAATGGCACATGCTACTGTAACGTCTTCATTTTTTGTTAAAGGTGCGAACGCGGTCGTCAAGGTACCGAGCGCACAACACGGTTTGTAGAGGAAGCGTTAGCACTGCTGGAAAGCACACCCTCAAAAAGCTCACGGTGTGTGTTCTAACAGATATGGGTTTAAACTATTCCACAATTTCGCATGAATGGCATGAAGATGATTTGCACTCCTCCGCCTTCAGGAGGTTCCATCCATGAAGCAAGATGATATTCCACCAGAATTCTGCCAGTAGTTTTTGTAAAGGTGTGCCATTCAGCCGGTATATTTTAGGCATGAAGCATCCTTTACACAAGAGGGTACTTTCAACAGCCACGAACAATACACCTGGGAGAAGTTAATATTTGACAGGTGTAGCCCAGATGATCGACAGTTAAGATGGCCGCTGGGGGAAAACCCACCCCCACCCCTCCAGGAACCGACCGCAAATTCAAGATGGCGCCGGTGGGGAAAACATCTGACAGGTTTAGACTTGTCTACCCCAGAGCGATACATATTTCCCTGGCTGCCACCCTCAACAGATACGGACTTCTCCACCCTCACCCCTGACAGTCGCGTACTTGAGACCCACCCACCCCCAGGCCATGTGCCACCAATCCCTATTAATTTCTTAATTTGCATATCAAATTAATTGTTGTGACTAGATTCCATTTTGTGCCAGCCTACCACAGAATTATAATGAATAAAAGGTTTCCGCTTGGTAGGCGATGTGAGATGTTTCTTTTTATTAAACTTCAAAACATAAACAGCACTGATGATGTCCCATCATAGGGACGAAATCGATATGTTTTGAAGTTTAATAAAAGAAACATCTCACATCGCCTACCAAGCGGAAACCCTTTATTCATTAAAGTTAATTGTTGTAATAACAAATTCAGAAACGACAGCCCCTAGCCACCCCACTGCCCCCGACAGTTGTGTACTTGAGACAGCGCCAATCCGCCCACCACCGACAGTGCTCCCAATTATTATTTCTTTATTTGCTTATCAAATTAATTGTTGTACTTAGTATGAAATAAATGTATGCATTTTTTAAAATGCTCCTAAGTATCTATTGTTGTTGTTGTTGTCTTCAGACCGGAGACTGATTTGATGCAGCTCTCCACAATACCCTATCCTGAGCAAGCCTCTTCATCTCCACATAAGAACGACAACCTACATCTGTCTGAATCTGCTTACTGTATCCATCTCTTGGTCTTCCCCTGCGATTTTTTCCCCATACACTTCCCTCCAACGCTAAATTCACAATTCCTCGATGTCTAAGAATGTGTCCTACCAATCTATCCCTTCTTTTAGTCAAGGTATGCCAGAAATTCCTTTTCTCCCCAATTCTGTTCAGTACCTCCTCATTAGTTACGTGATCCACCCACCTAATCTTCAGCATTCTTCTGTAGCACCATATTTCAAAAGCCTCAATCCTCTTCCTGTCCGCACTGTTTATCGTCCATGTCTCACTCCCATACAAGGCAACACTCCATACAAATGCCCTCAGAAAGGACTTCCTTAGGCTTAAATCAATATTCGAGTTTAACAAATTTCTCTTTTTCAAGAACGCTTTTCTACCCATTGCCATTCTGCATTTTATATCCTCTGTACTGCGACCATCATTTGTTATTTTACTGCCCAAGTAACAAAACTCATCTACCTCTTTTATTGCTTCGTTTCCCAATCTAATTCCTTGAGCATCACCTGATTTTCTTACACTGCACTCCATTACCCTAGTTTTGCTCTTGTTAATGTTCATCTTATATGCACCTCTCAGCACACTGTCCATTCCGTTCAATTGCTCTTCCAGGTCCTTTGCTATATCTATTAGGAAAGTTATAGCTCCTTGTACTGCCCCTGCCCCCACCAGACTACCCAGAAACCTCATGACCAGGAAAAATAATATTTTTGGGAATGCGTTTCAGGGTAATTTTATTATACTTTATTAAATTTTGTTTGCAGTGCAGTGATCCACCCTCCTCCTGGACATCCAGACTTGAATTGATGCTAGTACTTGATTGCACACTAGATCACATGTTGCCTCCACCACACATACTAGATCATATGTTCCCCCTCCCCCACTTCGAAATTGGCGAGAATTTCAACCACTCTTAAAGAATGCTGTGTTGGTTTCTGCTCCAAGACCAGTGCTTATTTCTTCGCCCGCCTGCCCGTTTCTAGAGAGCTTCAGTTTCTGAAGCCGGCGGGACATCAAACTGTAATCTGATGTTCTTCCGCCATCTGAAGGTACTCAAAGTTGTTTCGCGATAACGCCTGCCAGTTAACGCTACAAGAAAGTACTTGTGTCGGGCAGTCTGGTGGCCCCATTAGCTGAACGTTATCTTGTGGAGCACGTGCCTCTTACAAGAAACCGTCTTCTGCTAGAGTGACACACACGGAGGATTGCCCACGTCTCTGCTGGTCGCTGGATATGTGAGTACCCGAATCTCTTTCTTTGCCTCTATCTCCAGCAAAATATCCTTCGCGACCTCGTTAGTGCCGCAGACTTTACACAGTATTCGAGATTTCTTTCGTCAGTCGTTCTAACAATGTTCGTCAGTCGTAGTAACAGGGAAACAACTCTTTTGACGAAAAATATCCCAGTATCTAATTCAGTCAAAAGTGTTGCTCTTGTCTCCGCAGACTGGTTTGATGCAGCTATCAACGCTACCCTGTCCTGTGCACCCTTTTCATCTCAGAATAAGAACGGCTACGTAAATCCTTTTGAGTCTGCTTACTGTATTCGTCCCTCGGTCTCCCTCTACGAGTTTTACCGCACTCACTTCCTCCTAATGCTAAGCTCTACAAACATTTGAACATTTTTTTTTTTTTCTGTAGCACCACATTTCAAACGCCTCTATCATGTTTTTGTCTGTACTCATTGCCTACGTTTCCCTCCAATACAATGCTACACGGCAGACAGATGCTTTCAGAAAGGACTTTCTAACATGTAAACTAATATTGAATGTCAACAAATTTCGCTTCTTTAGAAACGCTTTTCTTCCCATAGTCATTCTGCACTTTATATCTTCTTTATTTCCGTCATCAGAAATTATCTTGCTACCTAAATAACAAAACTCATCAACTACTTTTATTGTCTCATTACCTAATCTAATTCCTTCAGCATCGCCTGATTTTCTGACACTCTTGTTAATGTTCACCTTATACCTTCCTTTCAAGACACTGTCCATTTCGTTTAATTGCACTTCCAGGTCTTTTGCTGTCTCAGACAGAATTGCTATGTCGTCAGCAACAGTGTTGAATAATTAAATAATTCTCAGTCTCTGTTGCAATATTTTTTTTTTATTCTCTAATTACGCGTTTCGCGCTGTTAGCGCATCGTCAGACTGGAAAAAGACAAATGTTTTGTTACAGTCCGTGTACCTGGCGGGCAGGTTTTTATTCCCTCTTCCTGAACTTCAATTCTGTCTTACTCTCATCACGAACACTGCGCCCCTTTCATGCTCTTCGACTCTAATAACTGCTGTCTTGTTTTTCTAGAAGTTCAATAGCCGCGCGGGAGTAGCCGAGCGATCTGTAGCGCCACGTTACGGATCGCGCGGCCTCCCGCGTCGGAGGTTCGAATCCTCCCTCGGGCATGGATATGTGTGTGTGTGTTGTCCTTAGGTTAATTTAACTTATTTTACGTAGTTTGTAAGACGAGGGACTGATGACCAACGTAGTTTGGTCCCATAGAATTACGAACATTTGATTTCCAGATCTACACATACTAAAAACGTAGGTGTGCCTTCTTAGGTAAGTCGTAATGTATTGCCTCCCGTTCCATTAATTAAACTCTTAAGTCAAGACAACCCGAAAATACAGCCATTTTTTCGTTCTCAAACTCACTTATCAAAGTCTATATGGTACTTCCCAGAGACCTTAAATAGTAAAAATTTGGCAAGAAGCAAGGTTTCACAATACATATATTTGCATTCGTAATCGGCGGAAAATCTCAGGATCAAGTTTAATGATAGTGCTGTGGTTTTCAGTAACAGGTAGCGTAGATGACGAAGTCTTTTGCTGTATTTTACACGTACTTCGAGCTAATTGGATGAGCTACAATCATGTGAAGTGCGCCGCTACTGTCAAAAGGATGTCTCTGCCACGTAACACTGATAGGCACAAGGCCTGCCGACTTATTGAAGTCCGTTGCGTGGCTGTCCGTCAGTTAAGCCCCTTTTTTTCTCAGGACCGGGTAGAAGTACCAAGCTGAAATTATTAAGCAGTAAGATCTACAGATTCTCGCAGGTATAAAAAAATTTGCAGATGCCGTTTGTGTCATATATTTGATACTGGCATGTCGCTCCGTCACACCGGCGATGTTACATCTCGTCCGCAGATCCTTTCGACGGCGCATTGCATTATGCATTGAGGAACATGGACACACATTTGAACATATCATGTAAATCAACTTCGCACCGCCATAACATCCATCACCCACCACACAGCCATGTATTATGTACAGCGTGTGGTATCTGCCTCTGAAACTTTGAAGGTTTGTAGCTCCCAAACTAACAGTGATATGAATGTAGTTTAAACTGATTTGGACGTAGCTGGTTTCAACGATTCCAATGCACGCTAGAAAAAACTATTGTTCCATTTAAAAAATTATATCTTTGTGCTGTATTTCTTTGGAAAATGATACAATAAACTATGTTCATAGCTCCGCAGAAAGTGTAACATTTCTTGTGTTGACCTACCGCATTAAATTTTCCCGTCACCTATTACTTTATAAATTACAGAGGAAAACACACTTAGTGACACACCCTGTATATGCAGTTGTTGATAGCGTAACAGCCGTAAACCGGTTCGTTAATTAATAAGTATTGTAGAATATTACAAAACTGCCTTGAGTGTTTTATTAAGATAACCGTTTTAACAGACATTTGAACTGTTTCATTATTGGAATGTGTAAAGAGTATCGTTTCTATTATGCTTGACCTAGAGTTACTATATATCCAAATGGGGGGGGGGGGGTATTACAAACAATCTTTATATGACACAAAATGGCTTACTATTTCACAAAAGCATATTTGTCGCTTTCTCAAACCTTCTTAAGTAACTCATTCTTGGATCTGATGTTATCATATTTCTGAGATCCACTGAGATATTAATATTTATAACTGACGATTAACAAATTATTTACACGCTGTTCAGAAAGTCTATTTCTTTCATAAGTCCAATGTATACTTGACGAGGAAAATAGTGGAAGGTTGTGTACCTTGACCACATTGTACCTTTGACCACTGAGTAATGGGGCCATGTGTGTTTGAAGAGGGGAACTAAATGCTCTAGTTCACAGTTTTGCCACAGAGGCAGCATATTCACTTATTTTTGTGTTGTTGTTTGGAAGCATATTTATAAAATACGAAGTTATCCATTTGTATCCAGAAAAGTAAATATTATGCATGTACTTTACGAAGTCATTTAGTCATGTAAATTATTTTCAATCTTAAATAAACCATTATTGATATATAATACTGTCAATTATGAGTGATATTTTTAAAAAAAGGTTAAAGTTGAAACATAACCTAACATGGACATGTGGTCGTAAGTGAAAACCTTGCTATATGTTGTACCTTTGACCACTCATTTCGATGTACCTTTGACCGGTCAAAGGTACAACTTCAATTTATATTCAGTCAATAACAACACTTTCTTTTCAATAACAATGCCAAGAAGTAAGGCAGGAGTAACCAGGAAGAAAATAACGAAAGAAGACATGGAACAAGCAGTGAGTGCTGTAAAGTCAGGCGATATGACCATACGCAAGGCAGCAAAACATCTACACTGATTTTTCATTAAAAACAGTTCGGTGCGTCTGGAAAGAGAAGTTTGTATATTCACCAAACTTGGCTGTGAAGAAAGTTTTCAATAAGGAGGATGAACTGTTGCTGGTTAAACATATAAAAGAAGCTCAGAAGATGCACCATGGTTTGAGCCTGATGATTGTAACGCAACTAGCATAGCAATACGCAGTGGCCAACAATAAAAATTTTCTTCTATCCTGGAAAACTGAAGAGAAAGCTAGACTCAGTGGTTAAAAGATTTTCGTAAGAGGTAATCAGGAGAAGTGTCTTTAATAAAACCAGAAGGAACTAACCTTGCTCAAGTCACAATCTTCAATTGTGAGACTGTGAAACTTGTTTTTCTAGAACTATGAGGAAATATTATCACGATATCTTTTCCAGTCATCTGACATTTGGAACTTGGACGAGACTGGAATATCAACAGTTCCAAAGGAGTTTAAGCAAATTGTAGCTGTCACATCAGGGGAAAGAAGCGCAAATGTGACGAAGACAGCTGCAGTGAATATTGCAGGAACTTAATACCACCGATGCTAATTTTTCCAAGAGTCCACTTTAAGGAATTTGTTGCATGGTGCACCACCAGGGTCCATTGGAGGAGCATCTAGTTCAGGATGGTCCAGTGAAGAGCTTTTTTTGGAGTTTTTGAAGCACTTAATTCAACGTGTCAAGTTTGATGCAGGAAAAGGTGTTAACCGTTTTGCAGCTCAAGTGTTAAAAGCAATTGGGAAAAATAAATTTGAAGTGACACTTATGAGACAGTACAGATAGCATATCAAGATTTTCACAATGCCACATGTGGATGACATCAGTGCTGTGTTGAAAGAAGACATTGTTGGGAAGTTCACGTGAGTGCAACCACAACGTCGTGGTCAAATAATTTTGTTTATAATTTTCTACATCTACATACATACTCCGCAATTCACCGTAAGGTGCGTGACGGAGGGTACACTGTACCACTACTAGGCATTTCCCTTCCTATTCCACTCCCAAATAGAACAAGGGAAAAAAGAATGCCTATATGCCTCCGTATAAGCCCTAATTTCTCTTATCTTGTCTTTGTGATCTTTACGCGAAATGTAAGTAGGCGGCAGCTAGATCGTACTATACTCAGCTTCAAATCCCGGCCCTCTAAATTTACTTAATAGAAATTCACGAAAAGAACGTCGTCTATCTTCCAGCGATCCCCAATTGAGTTGCCGGAGCATTTCCGTGACACTCGCGCATTGGTCGAACCTACCGGTAACAAATCTAGCTGCTCGCCTCTGAACCACCTCTATGTCTTCCTTCAAACTGATCTGCAGCGGGTCCCAAACACTTGAGCAATACTCAAGACGTGGTCGTACAAGCGTTTTATACGCGGTCTCCTTTACAGGTCAGGCCTGTTTGTGGCTATAAGGTCTAGAATATTTCCATTGCGCGTGGGTTGCCAGTTTAACTGCTCAAGACAATTTTCATTAAAATGATAACACAACAATATGAACTAGTTACATTTTTGTAATGTTTCTGTCTTTTTAGAGAAAAAAGTATAATGTAAGGTCACTTGACATACTAATGTTCTATTTTCTTCAGATGGTCAAAAGTAGAACAGTAGATGGTCAAAGGTACAATGTGGTGGTTGTAGTTGCAGAATTCTACTAAAAGTAATATTTCTATGAACTTGCTTAAGACAAATAAAATTAAATAGCATTATAATACGAGATAAGGTTTGTACTGTCAAGTAACATAATAAAAATAATGTTTAAAATATTTATGGGTCATTTACAATTAAAAATATCAAAAGTGGTCCAAGGTACACAACCTTCCCCTACCCTTTCCATCGCTGTACTGTGACAGGAACTGCAAACAAGTACTGCACAATTTTCAAAAGTGTTTGAATATTCATCCCAAAACGATTGTTCATAAAACACACCGTCTACCAGACACAGCTTTCTCTAAAAATGTTGATGCGGTTTCCGTCAACCGTCATGAGTTGCTCACTTACAAACACAAACACTTTTAGACGGTCCACTTCCCATAAAATTCCACAAGAATATTTCTATTTCTCAAATATGCTGCAACATTTTTTTTCACTTTTCCAATCTACTCGTTTGTTAAGAGTTCACCCTAGAATATAGTTAATTCGTCCTGTTGTCTCATTAATGTGATTTCCCTGAGTTACTCCAGGCGAATGCCGGGATGGTTCCTTTCAAAGGGAACGATCGATTTCCTTTCCCATTACTTGTCAAAAAATATTCGAGGCTGTGCTCCGTTTCCTAAAGTAATCGATAGAATAAAAAACATTCATATATATTGTGAACACAATAATAAGATGGTTATTGTCACATTAAAAGATGAAGAGTCGTAAGTTTAAGCAACGAAATTACTTTTAGCCCTGTGTTGCATATTGGACACTCAGGACCGACTACACATATAATGCAGTATTCTTTTCATCTTCATAACTTGACACGAAAATTCAAATTCAGGGGTTTCTTCTGTTTTATGAATTTGTAACCGGGGGTTGAAATAGAACCTTAAAACCCGGGTGGAACCCGGATAAACCGGGTGATTTGGTAATCCCAGCCTGATCGTACGTGATGCACGAGTTATCCGTTATCGCTTGTGGCAATCGCGTTCCGTGATGGCAACAGTCGAGAAGTATTCGTTTCAATCAGCCTCTTGGCACGGACCTTATCGAAGTATTCGAAAAGTAGTAATCTGAAGGAATTAATGCGGATTTTTTACGGATTAAAATTAATTCTTGAACAAGAGTGAAACTACTATTACCTGAAATCTTTATTTTATTCCTTATTGAATCATCAGCTACATCATTTAGTGAACACCTCACAACTGTTAGGCCAATGGTTTTTAGATCTGTGTTCGTCCTATCTTTGTACTGTATCCTTTGAGATTTAGACCCTTTCTGTGTATTCCCGAGGCCCTCTAACATGAAATAAAAAAAAAAAAAAATCCTTGCACCGCAAATATTGCGGAAATGGAAAGTGCTATTGATCTGCGTTTTCACGGGATGGATTAGCAGTAAGGGGCTCGTATTGTTACCCAATAAACGGATTTAAAAAATACATAGAAAGTGTATTTTTGTGCAAACTTGCATTTTTGAATAGAGCAATGCCTATTGACTCTGAAAGTAGGGTAAATTAGAATGTCAGTGGTGTTTGCTGCAGGACTCTATTGCCATTCGTTTACGAGATATCGTATTGTTAAATGTTTCCAATCCTACACTTGTGACTTGCTTGCCCCTT
This sequence comes from Locusta migratoria, assembly GCA_026315105.1. Taxonomy (NCBI): domain Eukaryota; kingdom Metazoa; phylum Arthropoda; class Insecta; order Orthoptera; family Acrididae; genus Locusta; species Locusta migratoria. The sequence continues at coordinate 159,541,907 of CM048747.1, forward strand.
GCAAACTGCGCAGTTGTGTGTCCCTTCAGTGCAATGCGATTGGAACGAGCGAGGTGGCACAGTGGTAACACACTGGCCTCATATTCGGGAGGACGATCTTTCAAATCCACCTCCGCCCAACCAGATTTAGGTTTTCCGTGTTTTTCCTAAATCACTCCAGGCAAATTCCGGGATTGTTCCTTTCAAAAGGTACGGCCGATTTCCTTACCCATTCCTACCCCAAAATCAGAGCGTTAGTTCGGTCTCTAATAACCACGCTGTCGACGGGATCCTTCATGCAATGCGACTTGATAGTTAAGTGTGTGGCAGTCCAAGCAGGTAGATTGTGAGTGGAGGATGGGTTTTACTATTGCAGAAAAGGCCGACATGCTCTTGGGGTATAGAGAGAGTGTACGAAGAATGGGGTTCGTGCTTGTACGTTGTATGCGGAAACATCTAAATAGACGTCACCCACTCGGCAATTATTTGTCCACTTCTTCAACTAGCTGCGTGAATGTGATAGTGTTACACTTGTTAGACAACTTAACATAAGGAAACAATTGACTACAAATGGAAGTTGATACGCCTGGTGTATTACAACAAATTAAATCACTTAACAAAAGTATTTCTCCCGGTCCTGATTGTATACCAATTAGTTTCCTTTCAGAGTATGCTGATGCAATAGACCCACACCTAGTTATCATATACAACCGCTCGCTCAGGGAACGTTCCATACCCAAAGGCTGGAAAGTTGCTCAGGTTATGCCAATATTCAAAAAAAGGCAGTAGGAGTGATTCGCAAAATTACAGGCCTATATCATTGACGTCGGTTTGCAGCAGGATTTTAGAACGTATACTTTCCTCAAATATTATGAATTACCTCGAAGAGAACGACCTATTGACCTACAGTCAACACAGATTCGAAAAGTATCCTTCTTGTGAAACACAGCTACCTCAATGTTCAAATGTTTGTAAATCTATCGGACCAAACTGCGTGGTCATCAGTCCGTAGCTTACAAACTACTTAAACTAAAGTAGACTAACCTAAGGAAAAACACTCCCATGCCCCAGGGAGGACTCGAACCTCGGACGGCGAGCAAACGCGCGCTCCGCAGCGAGGTGCCTTAGACCGCTCAGCTACTCCACCGCGGCCACAGCTACCTCTTTACTCACATGATGTGATGAGTGCTATAGACAAGGGATGTCAAATAGATTCCGTATTTCTAGATTTCCGGAAGGCTTTCGACACTGTACCTCACAAGTGTCTTCTAATATAACTGCCTGCTTATGGAATACCGTCACAATTGTGCAATTGGATTCGTAATTTCCCGTCAGAAAGGACACAGTACGTTGTAATTGACGGGAGTCATCCAGTAGAACTTAAGTGAAATCTGGCGTTCCCTAGGGAAGCGTTGTAGGGCCCCTACTGTTCCTTATTTTTATAAACGATTTAGAGACAACCTGAGTAGCTCTCTTAGGTTGTTCTCGGATGATGCTGTCACTTATCGGTTGGCACAAAATGTTCAAATGTTTGTAGAACTTATAGGACTTTACTACGGGATCATCAGTCCCTAAGCTTACAAACTACTTATGAAGTAGCTAATACTAAGGACGGCACAAATATCCATGCCCGATGGGGTATTCGAACCCCCGACCGTAGTGGCCGCGCAGACTGTGACTGGCGCGCCGCGGACCGCTTGGCCACTGCGGCCGGCATCGGCTAGTAAAATCACCAGAAGATCAAAGGCAACTGCAAAATTATTTAGATAAGATACCTACATGGTGCAAAAAATGGCAATTGACCCTTAAAAATAAGAAGTGTGAAGTAATCCATATGAGCACTAAAAGAAGCACGTTACACTTCGTTTACACTATAAATCAGTCAAAACTACAGGCCGTAAAATTCAACGAAATACCTAGGAGTAACAATTATAAACAATTTAAATTGGAAAGAACACATACAAAATATTGTAGGGTAAGCGAACCAAAGACTACGTTTCGTTGGCAGAACACTTAGAAGATGTAACAGTTCTACTAAAAAAAAAACTGCCTACACTACACTTGTGCGTCCTTTTTTGGAGTATTGCTGCGCATTGTGGAATCCCCACCAAGTGGAACTGACGGAGTATATAGAAGTTCAGAAAGGGCAGCTCGTTTTGTACTATCGCGATATAGGGGAGAGAGTGTCACAGAAATGATGCACGAGTTGGGGTGGAAATCATTAAAAGAAAAGCGTTATTTGTTGCGACGAGATCTATTTGCAAAATTTCTTTCACCAACTTTCTCTTCCGAATGCGAACATATTTTGTTAGCACCCACCTACATAGGAAGACATGATCATGAAAATAAAATAAGAGAAATCAGGTCGAAAACGGAAAGATTTAGGTGTTATTTTCCCGCGAACTAGTAGAGAATGAAACCCTAGAGAAACATCATATTAGCGTTTCGATGAACCCTGTGCCATACACTTCATGTGGCTTTCAAAGTATTTATGTAGATGTAGATCCACAGCACAAACACTACGTACTTTCCTGAAGTACACCACGAAGGTTCTTTCTCTAACACTGACCTTGAAAAAGATGCTCAATCTGATAAGTTCATTAATCTTCTGATAAGTAACCAGTTCACACGCTTTGAATTTTCGTCGTTCGTTGCAATAACACACTGATATAGTGAAAGGCCAATTACAACAACCGATCCTCCGCTGATAAAGAGATAAAAAGCCACTATTATCTGGATAGACCTCTAACACGTGGGAAATGCGAAGGTCATTCTCAACCAATCATGACACTATGGTCAAGCAGGGATTTGAAATATTTGTTCCTGTCCCGCAAACTATTAAAGAAATTATGACATCAACACTTGCGACGCTAACAAGGCTAGAATGAGATCGCTAATTTGCTCTTGCACGGATCGAATGAAACTACTGCAAATGTCTCCATGAAGCACTATGTTTCGTATTAGCGTCAGCCACCGTAGAAAGAGAATATTTTCGTAGCGCTTGTACACTTTCTGATCATACCTAAGGCGAAAATGCTGCCCTTTGGGTATCTCTTCTGTCTCTTCTTATGTATGTCTCGTACAAGCGTCTCAGACCTAGAAGAAAAAGTCATCAATTGGTGGCATTGTGGTTTAGTATCTTCTAGAGGATAAATTATAGGCAAGCCGCGGTGGCCGAGGGGACTAAGGCCTAAGGCGCTCCAGTCACGGTCTGCGCGGCCGCTACGGTCGGGGGTTCGAATCCCCCCTCGGGCATGTATATTTGTGCCGTCCTAGTTCGTAAGTAGTTCATAAGTATCAATTAATATGAATAAATGATCCCTGAGACGGATTTTCGTCTCAAATATGTCAAAGACATTATTGGTAGATGTGAAGCATTGAATTAAAATTTGTGGTGTGGCCGGGAATCGAACCCGGACCTCCATGCTTACTAGGCAGACGTCTTAACCGTTAGACTACCACACCACTAACAATTAAGGCGCCTCGGAATAGTCTATGTACGATTTCCCTCCACAACACAAACTTTAATTCAGCTTCTTTGTTCCAAAGATAATTGCCACTACTGCCAAGGCTCTCCATGCAGCGGAATAGCACCTCAGCAATGGACATGGTGGAACAAACCCGTTATGGTGATATAAATATCAATTAATATGAATAAATGATCCCTGAGACGGATTTTCGTCTCAAATATGTCAAAGACATTATTGGTAGATGTGAAGCATTGAATTAAAATTTGTGGTGCGGCCGGGAATCGAACCCGGACCTCCATGCTTACTAGGCAGACGTGTTAACCGTTAGACTACCACACCACTAACAATTAAGGCGCCTCGGAATAGTCTATGTACGATTTCCCTCCACAACGCAAACTTTAATCACAGTCTAACATATGTTAGACTGTGCTTTAATTCAGCAGTAGTGGCAATTATCTTTGGAACAAAGAAGCTGAATTAAAGTTTGCGTTGTGGAGGGAAATCGTACATAGACTATTCCGAGGCGCCTTAATTGTTAGTGGTGTGGTAGTCTAACGGTTAAGACGTCTGGCTAGTAAGCATGGAGGTCCGGGTTCGATTCCCGGCCGCACCACAAATTTTATTTCAATGCTTCACATCTACCAATAATGTCTTTGACATATTTGAGACGAAAATCCGTCTCAGGGATCATTTATTCATATTAATTGATATTTATATCACCATAACGGGTTTGTTCCACCATGTCCATTGCTGAGGTGCTATTCCGCTGCATGGAGAGCCTTGGCAGTAGTGGCAATTATCTTTGGAACAAAGAAGCTGAATTAAAGTTTGCGTTGTGGAGGGAAATCGTACATAGACTATTCCGAGGCGCCTTAATTGTTAGTGGTGTGGTAGTCTAACGGTTAAGACGTCTGCCTAGTAAGCATGGAGGTCCGGGTTCGATTCCCGGCCGCACCACAAATTTTAATTCAATGCTTCACATCTACCAATAATGTCTTTGACATATTTGAGACGAAAATCCGTCTCAGGGATCATTTATTCATATTAATTGATATTTATATCACCATAACGGGTTTGTTCCACCATGTCCATTGCTGAGGTGCTATTCCGCTGCATGGAGAGCCTTGGCAGTAGTGGCAATTATCTTTGGAACAAAGAAGCTGAATTAAAGTTTGCGTTGTGGAGGGAAATCGTACATAGACTATTCCGAGGCGCCTTAATTGTTAGTGGTGTGGTAGTCTAACGGTTAAGACGTCTGCCTAGTAAGCATGGAGGTCCGGGTTCGATTCCCGGCCGCACCACAAATTTTAATTCAATGCTTCACATCTACCAATAGTTCATAAGTAGTTTGTAAGTTTAGGGACCCCGTAGTTAAGTCCCATAGACTATACAAACATTTGAACATTTGATAAATTATATTTTCACAGAATTCCTACAGTGAATGTCCAATGTCCATTTGACATTTGCCTCTCCTACCTCCTGTTTTATGTTGTTGTTCAAATTTAAATAGCACCAGACGCACATTCCCAAGCTCTAAAAAGCACACAATCGGCAGGATGTCAGACACTAACACAACCATTGCTAGTGTTTGATGGGATTAATAACAGACTGTGTAATAAAACAGCGATACATCCATGGATCTATTTTAGGCATCTTGTTGTGGTCTTCTGTCCGAAGACTGGTTTGATGCGGCTCTCCACGCTACTCGGCCTATGCAAGCCTCTTTATCTTCGAATAACTAAGGCAACCCACATCCATTTCAACCTGCTTATCATATTTGTCTCGTGAAGTCCCTCTGCAACTTTTTATCCGCCCTCTTACTTACCTCTAGTACTAAATTGATTATACCTTGATAACTCAGGATGTCCTATGAATCGATTCGTTCCATTAGGTAAATTGTGCCACAATTTTTTCTCAATAATTCTGCTCAGTATCTCCACGTCGTTTAGGCGATATACGCATCTAATCTACAATTTAACTCTTATACAAGGCTACACTCTAGACAAATGCCTTCAGAAAAGATTGCCTAAATTAATATTTGATGTTAACAAATCCAATTTTTTCACAAATTCTTTTCTTGCTATTCTTCATTTTACATCTTCTTCATGTAGTGGATGTTGCAGTTCTTATTTCCGCGCTTACTAA